>CM059566.1:48683114-49883114 GCA_030386875.1 Morinoia aosen
ATGTTGTCAGAGGAGCATGGTGATGCTACATCTTATTAAAGTTCTGTCTTCTATCAGGTTGTAGCAGAAGTTCTGTCCATTTTTTTAGATATGAAATGAAGTGAAAACCCTCTCAAAAATGCATTTATTTAGTCTTCAATATAGGCATCATTTTTATTGATTACGTCCTCCCATTTTCCGGTAAGCTTTTTGATTCCTTCTTCGTAAAATTTAGATGGTTTAGACGCACAAAGAGAAACTAGTTTCATTTCGACCTCTTACCTTGTAGTAAGCCTTTATTCCATTAAATGATTCTGTAAGCCCCTGAAAAGGTGAAAATCGGTTAAAGCAAGATCTGGAGAATATGGTTGGTGATGCATGACTTCCCAGCAAAATACTTCAACAAGACTTCTGGTTGCGCTTGAAGGGGGGGGGGGGGTCTGCCATTGTCATGGTACAGAATCACTCCTTTTCGATTGATCAAAAATGGCCGTTTTTCCTGTAAAACTGCTTTTGAACGAGTTAGCTTCTGACAGTAAACTTCAGATGTTATGTTTTGATTGTCACCCATTAATTCATAATAAACATTAAACAATTCCCTTCAAATCCCAGCATCCACTCAAATGAATTTTTTTAGGGTGCAGTCCACTTCTCGGCTGTGGAATTGGCTTTGAACAACAACTTAGACACTGTCTTTTGCGCTTAACATTGTTGTAAAGGATTTACTTCTCGTCACCAGTTATGATTCGGTCTAGAAAAGGGTCTGAAGTTCATGAGAACGCAGTGAAACACAACAGGTCGCCCGTATGTTGCCGGTTGATTTCTGACAAATCGTGTGGGACCCTGTGTCTCAGCCTTTGAGATTTTGCCAAATCTTTTCATTACCCAATATATGGTCATATGGCTTACATTAAAGGTTTTGTTCATTTCTCTAGTGGTGCAGGTTTGATTTTCATCAATGGCAGCTAGCAATTGCTCAGAACTGAGTTTTTTTAGCATCTTGCTCATTTAAGTCTTTTAGACTGTAGTCATTTTTTTTTAACAAAAAACGATCTTCTGCAGGTCTTTTCATTCACAACATCATTTCCATGTGTCTTTGAGTGTTTTTGCTGCTGAGCCTGCCATATTGCTTTATGAAATTCAAACAGTAAAATATGCCTGACATGCTCTTTACTTGGAGTGTACCTTTGGGCTAAAATTAGTTTTTAATTACGATAATTATCACAGAATATGAGAGAAGAAACAACATTTTATTAATTACCATAGATAAGCATACAACATTAACAAGATAAATTGAAGTAATCTTGCCCTAAACATATAGCTCAACAATTGGACAGAACTTATGTTACAACCTGATACTATATGTATGTACATGAAAGTTACACGAAATTTGCATTTCCGTGATTTGTTCCATAATATAATGTTAATAACCAATTTGTTATCATTATTGATCGCAATTAGGGTGCCAATTTAAATTTTGAGGTACGTTAGATATAGTTAAAAATTTGTTCACATATTCAATTCGTTCAATAGTTCACAATCTCATATTTACGAAGTGTCATAGTGTTTAGTCACAATAAAGTTCCCTGATATTCTACCCTGCAGTGTAAAGTGATATGACAATCACCTGGTGTCTACTAGTTTCCAGTTGGTTTATTTTTTGGGTATCATGAATGGTTGTCCTCATCGTTGAAAGATGTTAAGACATGGTTCTTTGTCTTAACATTCGATGGAGTCCATTAGGATGGGGTAACTTAATAATTTAGGTAACTTTTTCTCAATGATGCTTTGATTGATGCATTGAGCATGAAGTATTTTAAGTATTAAGAAACTTGGACCCTTTTTGAACATTTGGTATTGCGTGTATCATTGACTCATACTACTCATTATAGGCTGATGACTCACATCTGGACATTTGGACAACATTCATTATGTAAAAAATAGGTAGTAATTTTTTTCTGGTGAAGGTAGTAAAAAGTAGTAAAATTTGGAAATGAAATATCAGTAGTCACCATGAATTTTATCTTCATTTTCCTAACTGGAGTTAGAAAGACTGCTAAATTACTTATATCACTTTCAAAAGTTGAATCAAATTCAAAGTCTGACAACAATCTGCTTTTCAAAGCGGCTGCATAACCGTACTCAATACCTGCTAGTATCAAATTGACAGCATGCACGCGCAACAGTAATCAGCCCGTTTGAAATTTTGGTTCATGATGCTGCATCATGTTGCCGAGCGGTCAGAGAGCGCTCGGCTACTTTTCCATGAGGCATGATGCGCAACACGTTGCAAGGTGTGTACGGGGCCCAATATTATGTTCGTGTGTGCAGGCGGATTGGCAACAAGACAGTGAAGGTAACCCACGCACGGCCCCGTGCCAAGTCCGGAAGTGTAGGGCAAGGGCGTGGGTTTGGTGACAAGCGGTGCTACCAGTGCGGCGAACTCGGCCACTTTTCGCGCAACTGCACTGACACCAAGTTTGGATACAAGAGGCCTCCTACTCCACCTGGGTGAGCAATGCATCTTCTGTGTAGGAGAATGTTGGGGACTTGAACTTGTGCTCTTTTGGGTTGGATCACCATTTAGATGTGTACTTTTAGGTAAGCTTTCAAACGGATGTGTTTGTTGTAGTTTTTATATTTATCATGGATTTGACTTCAGGTATTGTATGTAGTTTTATAAAAATGTTTGATTCTATCTTTGAAATTGGAGATTCTATTCATGTGTTTGACTTATGTTGTTAAGAAGTAAAATCTGTGCATGAGTCTGTTTTCCATGCCCAACCGTCTATGTTCAGTAGTTGCAGGAAACATTAGGTATGTTTCTGTACTGTTTGTAACTTCAGCTTTCAAAGCTGCGGTACTGCTAGCCTCACTTTATCATTTGAGACAAGACTCGATCGGGCCTTATATATCTTACAAAGAAATAGTATTTGTAGCCTTGAAATTTTCTTTGCTGCACTCGTACCTAAAAATTTTGAAGTTGTACAGAACTTAACGCTCTTCATAAAACCAATGCAATGCAGGTGTCAATGGTAGAAGAAAAATTGCACTTCCACTCGCAGCTTTCATGAGTATGTCTACTCAAGTGGGTCCAGTAAAAAATGGCCCAATTCCTTCTTGGTGTTTGAAGCTTTTGTATTCAAGATTTATCTTTGAAGCACTATGAAAATTGATCTGAAGATCTTAGTTTCATGGTCAGCGTTCCATTTACAGACTTCTGAATAATAATTCTTTCATTGCATACTGAGAAAAACACATTAAGCATTTTTTCAGCCATTTTCTACAGGTACAATATTTGTCTCACTGCATAAATAAATTTGGAATAGGGGAGAACTTTGATTACCGGTTCAAATCAAGAAATGTTTTGAAGTCTACATAAAATGTTGATGTATTCAGTCATGTTACATGTACCTCCTACGCACTTCATGCAACCTCTGAAGTGTTCAATGAGACATTATACTTATCGGTGAAATTTGCCTGCATTATAAAATAGTGTACATAAACTAAGAAATGGCATCACTGTTAAGTTATGACTCAATAGAAAAGAAGAAAAAATTTAATGTACACAGTCTCCACGTACTGCATTTTATGAGACTTATTTCATCCAGGTTCATCCATATTCATGCGTTGTTCATTACAACACCTTAAGTTTATTGTGTATCCATACACTGTTTATTACGAGGCTTAGAAATTGCTTGTTTGGCTTGGGTACGGCGGCCAGTGTCTAGTGTATTGTCCCCTTGTCACCTTAGGCTGTGTTATGGTATGGATGGTATTGTGTTGCTATGTGTGAGAGAGCGGGGCGCCTGCCTCTCCTTATTGCCTGCTGCTACTGCTGCTGCCGCCGCTCCTTCTGCCGCGGTGCCTCTAGCTCGGCATCACCGCCTCGGGTGATCCGCGGTAAGTTGTGTGGCTGCTCACGTCTCACGTCTTCCCTCACATCTTCCGTCTAACTTTTTGGTTAGTCGTTTGCTTCATTTGTGAACTCCCATGAGGCGTCTTCCCTGTTATTCAGCTCTCATGTTCATTTTGGTATGGCTAGTTTAGTGAAGTCTGTTGTCGTTTTGGGTTCTTTCCCGTCGTGTTTTCTTCTCACTCTTTGGTTTATTTCCACATTTCAGGCGTTTAGTTTCATCTGTTTCTCTCGTGTCTTTTCACTCTTAGGCTGATCATCTGTTGCCTTCATTTTTTTTTCAACTTTCTCTCTCCTTGTTTATTTTGGCGTAGTGTTGGTCATTTGGGTTATGTCTAGTTTGATTGTTGGTTCATTGAATCAAATTTCATTTACTTTTCCAGTAATTGTTGCTTTTAGATTCCGGTTCCTTAATTTGGTCATTTTATTTTCCGAGCATTTGAAGTCGTTATTAGAATTTTGTTGTGGATTTGAGGTAAGGTGTGTGAATGTTGCTATGCTACAACAGTGGCAGGTGGTTAAAAAGATCTATTCTTGATGTTGCAGTTCATGATGGTCATCTTAACGATTTATCATCGGGTCTCGTCATTATTCGTTATCTTATTGTCATTATAAACTCTGATAAAGATTGGCAGAACAAAAATTTCTCATTCTGCTTGTTGAATTTTACTTATTTCTTTCACATACAAATATTTTTACATACTCAGTTGACGGTATCAGGGTGACTGAGTATTATATAGCCGGTGTTTCTGCTGCCTATGAGAGGACCTTGATATATCTGACTTTATCTCAAATTAATTCAGAAGACTGTGTCAGGGTTCATGTTTCACTACTCCCAACGTGAACATTTGTCGTTCTAAAATCTATATTTTGTCCTTGTTAGTCTTGGCTGAACAAAAATAACTTGTCGCTCTAGCTCGAGAGATAGTTCTGAAATGCAATTCACTGGTGTGTGATTTTATGATTGGGCTATTTTCATGTTAGTGTACATTTTTTGATGATTATGTCCACTCTTTCTCACCTTTTGTGTGGTAATTGTTTTGGTTTTAGGTTAACTTCCCTTGTCTCCACACATCCTGCCTAACTCCGAGTAGGTTTTCTTCAACTTTCTGTATCGATTTTCATTTGTAATTCTTCTGAAATTTAATATCATAACTTCCGCTTGTTTTTTTAGTGTGCAATTCAGATCATATTTTCTCAACAATGCTCAGTCTCTCATCAGGGTATAACAATTTTTCTATGTTCTTTACTTTAATTTTATTCCACAAGTCTGTGCACAAAAAAATATTGGTCTCAGTATTTTGAACGTGCTATTTCATTTTTCTGTTGTTTTCTTTCATTTTTCCTGTTTAGCCACTGCTTGCTTGCTTGCTTCATTCTTCATCATTTGTTATAGTTCATTTGAGGCTTTTACTTCAACGTAGACGCCACCATTTCTCTTAGAGAAGCATCACCTCCATAGTCAGTCTCCCATTGCTGTACCTCCGCCCACCGCCGTCCCCTGTAGGTATTGTCTTACTGGTTTGCTGGCCCTGTACTTTTTTTGGTTGGAACAACGATTCGTTCATGAAAACGGTTTTCACATAAACAGAGGAAACATATCTGAGAAGATGAATCCCAGTGTACTGCTGAGGTACAAAGTAGTGGAATCGTGTGTCTGTGCTATGAAGCTAATCTGAGGTTTCCAAAATGTGACGGATGAAAGAATGGACGCTGCTCTTTATATTATAATTTGATTTGAATGGAGACTCGCCTTTCTTCTGTGGATCAGTTGATGTAACTTGCATTGGCGACGTGGACATACTTCTTTGGTGTGTTGGTGATACACATTTTTAAAGCCATCTCTCATTATTTTTAGCTCACTTGATGTGTTTTACATAGGGTCAGTGATGTTCAAATTCCAACCTTAGCGATGTCTCATGATACTTTGTGCAAGTTTTGAAAGTTTAAATATTGATTCTCACAGGCAATGCAACATTCACACTAGAACTGTTCAACTAATGAAATGTGCTTCTAAATTTTGAATTTTGGTGGTACAAGAATTCCTCTTATGTTTCTTTTTATTTATGTTAACTTTAACGCTGGTAAATCTAAATGTACCAGTGTTAATTAGGGACGCATTCTCGGACGTGCTGCCAGTACGGATCAATGATCAAGTGAACCAAACTAGACATACTGGTGACCTTGGTGAATAATCTAAAATTTGTCATAATTTCTATGGTAAAGGTGACAGTTATGTTGAGACGGTGTTACATGGCCTGGTGCTTTATAATGAGGAAGTGTTCATGGCAGGTTGTGATGTGGTGAGTGTGTAGTGTTGTGTTCACGTGGTGGAGAGGCACTGAGACGCCCGCTGCTCTGGTGACGGAGGTGTCGCACGTCCCCCCTCTGGTGGTGCTCCTGCTGACGGCGGCTCTCACGAAGGAGGTCACCGCCCCGCTTGCCATGGTGCCCAGGCGTGCCTGCGTTATCCCACGCAGCCGCAATTATCGCCCTGTTTATCTGGGACATTACTTTTATCCTAGCTTTAGTGGTATCTCTCTACTCGGTGTAGGTAGCGTTTTTGGTCTCGTTCTTGTGGCAATCTGTTAGAAGTTATGTCTCCTTAAAAATGGTCGGTTTTATTGGATTACTTTGTAGAATTCAACTCCGTTCAGATTTGTGAAAGTTTATGATTTTTCAATTGTGCTAGTAAGTTTTTATGCTTGGAAAATTGGTTTGAAGATGTGCTAGTTTAATGAAACAATTTGCTTTCCTACTGTGGTATGAATAATCTCTTTTTTTTCCCTTTGTCTTCTCATGGGTAACAAGTTGCATTGGAAGTGGTAGTCTCCTTGGTGATTTCTTTTGGTTGATTTTCTCAGCTATTCTGATACTTTTATACAAAATATAGGATCAAAGGAATGGCTTTGAAAATAAAACAATGTATGAATATGCAAGTTGTCAAATGTTCATTGATTTATTTTTGTGCCGTTTTGAAATTTTGTGTTGATGAAAGAAATTTTGAAATTGACAAAACTTTTCAAACACATAATGTTAATGTGCAATTATTTTTTCAAAATTATCATTATAGGGAAAAATAACTATGGTTAAAAAAACTTAGCCTTGATATTCCATCCTGTGGAAACCTTATTACGGCGTGTTGCAGACACGAGTTCAAATTTATTGCTAGAAACTCAATAAAATATCTCGGTTCAAAGTTTTAGTGTGATCGAAATAGAGTAAATAATGCAAAAATTTTGTGTTCAAATTTTGTCTTGCCTTTCTTCTCATGTAGTTAAAATAACTTGGAGTTAATGTCTAATAGCCCCACACTTATGAAGCACTCAAGTATCGCTAGCCAGCTGTCGGACAGACTGCTGAGCTTAAGTGGGTCACTTGCTCTTTCAACAAAAAATTGCGTCAAAGCTTGATTTTGCGTGTGTTTCTGGTATCAGTTTTCTTCATTGCTACTGCAAGGCGGGAGGCTGCGGTTTGTCTACCAAAACCCTGGACAAATGATAGTTATACAAGAGGTAGTATTGAAAAAGCTGTCGTTTTCAATTCCAACTCAGTTGTAGTGCTGGGTGATCCTATGAATGAAATGTGCTTGCGTTGTTTAGCTGTAGTTACTTTAAATAATTTTACTAAGCATAAACAGAATATTAGGTGCCCTAAAAGTCACCGTCTAGTTGGGGTGAACTTTGCTATGGCATGTCTGTTGTATATAAAGATCATTCCCTTCAGATTTTTTCCCCTGTAAAATCTAAATATGAGTGGAATTTCAGTATATTTATATACCGAAACTATTTGGTGTACAAATAACAATAGACTTCATCATCTTTTTTTGAATATCATACAATGCTAATATGCGGTGGTGAAACGAGAAATATAATGACAGCAGTGATAATTTAATGTAAGCAAGAGAATAATACCTTGCCCAGATTGTATTGTCCACCTTCTCATTACTTGCCACCACCTCCACATCCCAGAGGAGCTCACAGTAACCACTAGCGTATCAGAGAAGAAGAGTTCATTTACGAGCAAGACGTGGCGTTTGGAGCACCGTGTCAAGTGTGAAATGAGACCCTGTAGACCGCGCTCTTTTTCAGGTACTACCGCCGGAGCTACAGCAGCTCCCGCAGTCGATCCCGCAGTCGGTCCCGTAGTCGGTCAAGGCACCGCCAATCCCGGAAGCACCGATCCCGTTCTCGATCTCGCGGCCATCATGGGCCTTCCAGGTCATCTCGTCGCCGCAGGTCTCGTGACAGACGAAGCAGGTCTCGTGACAGACGAAGCAGATCTCGTGATAGACAAAGCAGGTCTCGCGGTAGGCGCAGTAGATCTCGCGAGCGAAAGAGCAAATCTCGTGAAAAGCGCAGCAGGTCTCGTGGCAAGCGATCTAGATCTCGCGATAAGAGGAGCAAGTCTCGCAACAGGAGGAGCAAGTCTCGCGACAAAAGGAGCAGGTCCCGCAATAGACGCAGCAAGTCTCGCGACAAGCGCAGCAGCAGACGTCGATCAAGGTCGAGGTAAGCAATTGGCCAAAATTTTGTCTCACAAGAGAGTTCAGTGTCATTTAACTGCTGATGTATCAGGAATACCAACTGCAAACTGAACCTGTGGAGCCATCCTGTGTCGTGCTTTCCTTGTTCATGAAGATCAGATGCTCTAACGTGGGAGTTGGCTAGTAAACTCATCACGCACAGTGTTTATTATGGGAAACTGAAGTACAATGCTTGCAGATGTTGAACATTGTTGGGAGGCTTGAGTTACTAGGTGTCCATCTAACGTGCTAGATTAATGTGAATCCTGCACTGGTTATTCTCATGACTTTGATCATACTTGTAACGAGGCATAGTGGACTTCGTGATTTAGAATTCAGTGTGACCACTCAAATTAGTGTGATACATTTTTGATGATTATTTTGAATAATTCTATATAGAACAATGTGAAGAGTTA
The DNA here is from genome assembly GCA_030386875.1 of Morinoia aosen. Classification (NCBI taxonomy): domain Eukaryota; kingdom Metazoa; phylum Arthropoda; class Malacostraca; order Amphipoda; family Talitridae; genus Morinoia; species Morinoia aosen. The sequence continues at coordinate 48,691,951 of CM059566.1, forward strand.
GACTCATAAATTGTTCAATCATGGGTGTAATCACGCATGCTGTAAGGCAATAAATATGTCGAAGCTAACTTTGCCATTTTTTACAGGCACTGAGCAAGACTTAGGAGCCCAGGGGCCGGATTTTCAATTTACTTTGTAGCAGTATAGCCACCAGTTAAAGTTTTACAGTTGATATGGCTGTGTTTCGTGGGTTTTTCTGATCGAAGTCCTATTCATTGTTTTTTATGGAAAAGCTTTAAATGGAAAATTTTAGTTTGCAAAAACACGCGTTGCACAACCGAGTTGACAAAATGACTTTGATTGGCACTGTATTGCTGCTAAATCACGAGTTAGAAAATTCGGCCCCAGAACTATGCGGTCTGTCCTTTGAATGCCTCGCCTGACGAGCGTGAGGCTTGCGCCTGTCAACACCCCAGGCAGCGTCAGACCACAATTTCTGCTGGTATCACTTCTGTTGTTGAAGAACTTCTTGTATCCGATTTCTTACTACCACCTCTTCTTGTATCGGAGCTAATCATCTCTTGCATGATGAATTTTCTCTTGGAAACCATTTGAAGTGACCTATTTTTTTTTTTGCGTTTGCAGCGATGAGCTTGTTCTCTTAGCTTTCTTAAATATTTTTACACCTGAAACAACATATATCTGCTGTTTGTGTATTAAACAGTAATTAATTTATCACCGATCTGAGGAATTTATTGGAACAATCGACGTGTGGATATTAGCAAACGATAGTGTTGATTGGCGTGAGATGCTGAAAAGCGCTCGTACCCGATTACAGTCTCCGGTAGTGATGATACGAGTGCAGGCATTATAAACATGCCGGCTGTATGGGTCATACAAGTACAGGCATCATAAACATGCCTGCAGTAGTGATGATACGAGTGCAGGCATTATAAACATGCCGGCTGTATAGGTCATACAAGTACAGGCATCATAAACATGCCTGCAGTAGTGATGATACGAGTGCAGGCATTATAAACATGCCGGCTGTATGGGTCATACGAGTACAGGCATCATAACCATGGTACGAGAACAGCTAGATATCACAACCATAAGTGAATTGTTGCTACTCAGTAACGTATGGACTATGGAGGCAAAGCCATCCAACTGGGAGTGAATTTGTAGGCCAAACTCCAGTTCGAGTTTGCGTGTTTTAGGCGAAGTCAAAACGTATCGAGCTGTGCTCTGCAGCTTGGAACAAGCGCTTGCATTTATGTAGTCGTTATTTTGTACGCCGATTTCATGAGATTCACATACTGCTTCACTTCTGTTAGCTGTCATTTGTTACTGTGGTCCTACGTTGTTTCATTTATGTGCAAAATTTGTTGCATGGTCATTTTGGGGTTATTCCTATTCTAGAGAATACTGATATCATTTCGGAGAATTAATCAAGATGGTTCTTCTTGAAAACGATGGAACAAGATTAGGTCTTAGGTGTCTGACAGGGAGTGTTGCAAGCTGGAATACATGGGTTCACAGTTCATGAGCTAGCTTCTAATTATTTTGACTGGCAAGTTGGAAACAAAACTGCCGTGATTCGGAAGGCCGTTGAGCCCAATTCACTTCTGCTTATTATTTAAAGAAATTATTTTTTTTAAGAGTTTGTTTTAAAATGAACGCAAATGTATTATGGATTGTAGTAGCTCATCGCGTGTAACTTTCATACCAACTAATTTAGGTCAGATAAAAATATTTTGTTGAAGGTGTAGCTGGACAGATCATAAGAAATGATCTGCAAGTTTTATTTTTGGGGCTAGGGTCCATGGATTCCATTTGAAACATCTGACTCAGCGCGGTGTTGGTGCCAGCAATTTACTGCCGTCTGTGGTAAGTTTCTATTACGGGAATGTGTCAATTCTGTCTCTGCCATCTTGTTCGTATGAAATTTCTTCCAGGCCATTCATATTCTTTTAGCTTGTAGTGAAGTTGCTTCCTCAGAAAGGCAATTTTATCCATTCTCAATGATTCTCTTGAGTGGTGAACAAACAAATGGGCATTAACTTCTCAAATTTTGTGGTAATTTCCTTCAAATTCACTCAAGCGTGCAAATATTTTTATTGCTTTACCGTTAGCGCTTTAAAAGACATTAGCTGTCGTTTTCTTTACTTAGTCATTTATTCTAAATTTTGTCATCATTTTGTATGATTCATCTATTCATATCACCACAAATTAGGTGTCTATAGTATCGCATTTTATAAACTTGATACATTTTTGTATTTTATTTTCTTATATTTCGGGGATCATACGTAGTCCGGGATAAAAGATAGTTAAAAGTAGAGACATTGGCTAATTGTTTAAAGAACTTATTGGGCAAATAATTAGAAATATTCTTTAGAGGTAAATTTCATAAACCTTAATAATCCTTGCTGTGTGACAGACAAGCTGCAAAAGAAACGAGATCTACGCTTTCTTGGCGTATTGGTTGATACAAATGCCATTGTGAGGCAGTTGTGATCATAGTGTACCACTATTTTGTTGCATAATCATTAATTCATGGAGGTATCAGAGCAGAGAATGTGTTGTGAGGTTGAGCTTGCGCGAGATAAGGGCTTGTGAGCTGCGTCTCTAGTTATTTCTGGTCTAGTTTGGTGGTGTTGCGAGTCTACTTGATGTGCACTTGCGTATTAGTTGTTTTAAACATGTCTGAAACGAGCCTTCAAATTTGATCATGCTCGGTTGATCCTCGATTTATATATCTTATGTGGTCTTCAGCTTACGCGGATAAGATATACCTTAAGTTATTACAAGACTTCCGTCAAGTTTTGAATGAGGAACTATTCTTACCTGTATAAGTTGGCGTTCGCATACCTCGAGGTCTGACTGTACGAGGCTATTTTCGGAAGTGTAGCATGTGAGTAAGAAGCTGTTCACTCGTTGGTCGTATTTTTTTGTTATCTGTTCAACTCTGTTTTCCTTTCCATGTATGTAATTTTTCTTGCGCTATTAGTATTTTAGTCTTAAATTATTTTCCTCTAAATTGTCATATGTTTACTTTTTGTAGTAATATTTTGCTAATTAAATTAATTTTCTATAGTTCAACTAGTCTATTATGACTTTCCGTGTCATCGTGTGCGATATATTTCAGTTTTCTTTTCAAATCATAACTCTATACTGAATTCAGACGATACTTTATCATGTCACTATGATAACAGAGCGTGAAGTGTTAGTTTCATTGTATGAAATACATAGTGGTTTGCAGATTTTCGTTTTTTTGCCTTACAGTTACTTAACTTTGGAAGCATCTTGTGCCATGGCATTCCTTCCAATGAATTAAAATTTTCCAATGGACATTTTCTTCCCTATTTTTTCACATTTTTCACGTAACTGGTTTCTAAACCTAATGATGTAAGTTATTGTGTGAAAGCCAAATCCTTGAGCGGATCATGGGACTTCCCCCGCTTCTAATGGGTATGCTGAATTTACCAGCTACACTCGAGAGTTATGATGATGGTGTTTGTCCTCACCAGCGTACTTTGTAAACCAGTAGTATCCTTTGCTACACACTGCACAATCAGCAGCACATGTTTCAGGAGCCATAGGGTGATCAACAGGTTTAGGTTTGTTTGCTTTGTCTATCCTATACTATGGGGACTGGCACTCCGAGGGGGAGTAATGTTGGGTTACCTCAGCTGATAGACCATCGAGACTTATTTTTCTGCGCACTTTGTTTTTCTGTTTTTAAACTTCCTTCCTGATCTCGTCTTTTTTTATTTTCTTTCATAACTTACTCTTTCCATTTGTAGTGTGTTCTTCATTTGTTTGTATCTTTATTGATCTAAATAAAGCATATGACACCACCTGGAGACACGGCATACTCTGTGAAATGCACCGACTGGGAATTAGGGGAAACATGGCTAAGTACATCAGACAATTCTTGAATGAACGTACATTCAGAGTAAGAACTGGATCCTCTTTCTCAGACTGGATGATGCAAGCCGAGGGAGTCCCTCATGGCAGTGTTCTGAGCTGCTGCTTGTTTCTGCTCTCCATTAATGGAATGTTGTCTGATCTGCCACCAGATGTCATTGGTTCTCTGTATGTGGATGACGTGATGTTTTGTGCATCTTCGGCTTATTTGCCAGCTCTGGAGCGACGAATGCAGGTGACAATCAATAGAGTTGCCGTTTGGGCCACTGATCACGTCTTTTGTTTCTCCATCAATAAAACCTGGGCTCTTCATATAAAACCGAAACGTTCTCGTGAACCTAATCCAGACCTCACTCTCTTTGGCGAACAAATTACATTCGCACCAACAGCAAGATTCCTTGGGATTCTTTTGGATGATAGAATGACCTGGAGGCCCCATATAAAGCAGCTGAAAACTGAGTGCATAAAGAAATTTAACCTTCTGAAATGTTTATCTTGGCGTAGTTGAGGCGGACTGATCGCCTGACGCTTTTACTCTTATACAGAGCCTTAATTCGATCCAAGATGGACTATGGATGTGTGGTTTACCAAGCGGCAAAGCAAGGCTTACTGAGGATGCTCGATCCAGTTCATAACGCTGCCATCAGAATCTGCACTGGTGCCTTTTGCACCACTCCGATAGCCAGTCTACTTGCTGAGAGCGGGGAACCCTCACTGTTGTTGCGACGAGCTCAGCTGACTTTTCAATATCTGGCACGCCTCAGCCAACTTTCGACGTCTTCTACCTACTTTGCAGTACGAGTTGCTACTCTGGAACTGGCTGAATTTCCGTACTCCTTGCCAGCATCTGTGGACTACAGTGAAATGGCAAACGCTTAACGCTTACCCCCACTGAGGGTTCTATCGGTGGAACAGAGAGATGACCCTACATGGCGCATATCCATTCGAACCTTCTGTCCACAGTGTAAATATCCTAAAAAAGAAGAATTGCACCATCTAGCCCTGAGAGCTCTTTTTGAAGAACACAGAGCCACTGAACACTCGAACTCTGTTCACATCTTCACCGACGGCTCGAAAAGCGGAGGAGCTGTTGGTTGTGCCGCAGTCTCACCGACTACAACAGCTGCCATGGGTGTAAAGTCTATTTTTACCGCTGAGCTGTACGGGTGCGAGAAGCTCTGCGTATCGTCGAGAGACTTCCGGAGGCCAATCACACAATTTTTTGTGACTCAAGAAGCGTTATAGAGGTTCTGCGATGCTATAATAGCAACAACCCACTTGTGTGCGAGACTCTGTGCCAGTTGTTACATCTGCAGAATGTGGCAAAGACAATAACAATATGTTGGGTCCCAGCTCATATTGATGTCGTGGGAAATGATGCAGCCGACCGTGAAGCAAAAGATGCCTCTTTTTCCGACGCACAGCCGTTGAATGATGGAGTGCCTTGCAGAGATTACTACCCGGAGATTAAAATCTCGTTAATGCGATGGTGGCAACACCAGTGGACAGAGATGGATGGTAATAAATTGAGACTACTTAAAGATACTACAAGACCGTGGCCATCTTCCTCTTGTAGCTCTCGCCTGTTGGAGGTTTTGTTGTGTCGACTCCGTACTGGGCACACTAAACTTACTCATGAACACCTTTTGGAACGCCGACTGCCGACTTTGTGCGAGGCTTGCCATACGCCAATATCAGTGCTACATGTGCTTGCCGAGTGCCCTCGATATGCTGCTGTGCGTCGACGACTCTATCCCCATACTCGAAATATGGACCAGACTGCTACTCTGCGAGAAATGCTAACGGAGTTTCCCAAGCGCCGCTTTGATGTGAATACGCTACTGACCTTCCTACAACTCTGTGGACTAACAGGGAAGATATGAAAACACGAACAGTGAAGAGGACTAATATGAACTTAGTGTATACTACCGAACGACATGTGAAGTCGTCCTAGGGGACTGTAGATGGGAAACTGCAAAATGGCCGGGCGCGCTGCGTTGATACCTCGGGGGGGTTTCAGCGTGGGTAAGGCGCCCGGCCATAAATGGGTGGGCAGCTGAAACCCCCTTTGGGGTTTGGCTGCCCAGTGCGTTTGAATGTACTGTAACTCAGTAAATGACCACGATACCAGCTGAGTCCTGCGTGCGTCGTGGTGACGTGATGATGTGGGTGATGACTAGAGTTATTTTTGTAGCGGCTAGGATTTGAGCTGTCGTTAAATGAGCCTATTTACTTGCTTGACTCCGTTAGATTTGACCTACTGTAACCGATGAATTAAAATGTATTTAAGCTTTGGCTGCCTTATAATCCGAACTGCGGATAAAACCCCCTTTGGTGCGACATAGAGGTTCCCTCTGAAGCGCTAGCAAGCTCCCTACTACTACTACTACTTGTAGTGTGTTCTGTATGAGAACACACTTAGGTCATAGATTCCCCGTTTTCTGCAGTCTACACTAAATGGTCACTTTTGGAAGGGTGTAGCAATTAAGACGAATTTTACGCTCGTGGACTTGAACCAGTGAGTGTCCCGTACGTCGCTTGCTGATGATCGCCTAAACTAAGCAGTAACGGTGATAATAAATGAAAAAGGTCTAAATGGTAGCCAATTCGTGCGTCTACACTGACAGAATAACACCTCATTTGAATCTGGTTGTTCTCGGGCGTCTGAATTGCTACGTGCTTTGGCTAATATAAGGTTTGAACCACAGCAAGTCAGTAGTACGAATTTTACGTAGTACATATACCAAATTGCGTGCTATTATTTACGGTATTTTATTGCCGAGAGTCTCAACAAATTTACAACTTGAAATCTCAACTCTTGGAACAAAAGAACGCGCACTTTCCCATGGCTCAAGAGTCTTGTGAAGTATGTGTCCGTGGTGTCACAATCATTGAGGTTCCTCTAGAGTAGGAAACGCTGAATGACCAGGAAGACTATGGCCCCTTCAAATAACGTATGACAACCTCAAAAGAGGTTGTTGTTCATGTATTGATGGGGAAAGGACATAGCTGTCCTTGTCACCAGAGCTGCCATTAATCTTAACCATGAAGAATGCGCTTACATAGCAGAATTATATTCTGGTATCATGATTTACCTATCATTAGGGTTAGATTTATAGTTAATTAGGTTTTCTTTCTTCTATTTTGTATCAGTGTAAGATCTCCTTATTTAGTGTCGTTGATCACCTTAGATCATTGTGATGCGTCTTCCGACTGTTGAAGTATTTTACGAGCTGATTAAGTAGTATAACTCTGATGTGTATGTAGTCTTTTCTATTGGTATCATAGAATAGTTGGTGCTCCATCAATGATAAGTATGCTTGAAGATCCCTCATGGGGAGATAATTTTATCTATGTGAATTAGTGCTCCTAGGAAAAAAATGAGGTACTAAGCTTAAATTTAAGTAGGTTTTATTTTTGGTTGAGATGGAGCAAGTAATCTGTTTCTATAGACCATGTTTTTTTTTATTCATTGCTATCTTGTTTTTAAGCACCTTTTAATTTCTTCTTCAATTTTTATCGTGTGTCATATACTCACTTCCTAACTTCTCTTTCAATGCGCAGAGGATCTTGTGTTGGAACTGCTCTTGTGCATAGACTCCATTCTAAATGATACTTGCTTCCTTCCTCTCTTTGGAACACTTTTATTGCGTTAAGGGAGGTTTACCCTAATTCATCTACTATCACAAAACTAAACCTATTGACGGCTGAGAAGGGATCTAAAACGTTCTAAAAGCTTTCCTGTATGGTTCAGACGCGTAGTGCTTTGAACGAATTAACTAGTCGCACTCAGGAAGAATCAAACCATGTGACGGTGAAATAACTCATGCTAACAGGGCAAGAAGCTAAAGATTAAAAAATTGAAAAATGCATGGAAGGTACAATGCCTTTTTGGTATCTTAACAAGAAAATGTGTAAGTATAGTACTTCGTTTGTTGTACGGATAAATTTATTTTGAGTTCATTAATTATGATTATGTTCTTTCCTCGCCGCTTCTTCTTCTTCTTCAGGAAGACAGTTTTATCTTAATATAAAGACATTCTATGTTTTAATAAATAATTTAACTTCATTTTTTAGTAAATTGTAAAACTTCATGTTCATTGAAGCAGCGAGTCGGCATTTTTATGCGCAATTTCATTAGGCAATTGGTAAGAAGTGATATCTTCTGTACAATTACTGAGTGAGGTGCTACTGCAAACTTTATTACCAATGACAATAACCACTTTGTTATCTTGATTGTTAATCATAACTTCAATGAATATAAAGCCCAAAGATTTATACAGTGTGAATGGTAGCATACAAGCTTTTTGACCACGGATATTCATGCAACGGCGTTTCAAGTAATCCAGTGCAGATTAACTCAATTGTACGCTCCGTAACTCTTCACCGAGAAGCGTTGCCTGAGGTAACAAGCACGGGTGAGCTCGTCAACAATGGACAAGTTTGTCATACGCACCCCGAGGTCTGAGAAGATGCCGCCTCCCTCACCCCAGCCTATGAAGGCGTTCAAGCAGCTCACCTTAGAGGGGCTCAAGGTTAGCTGCTGAACGCCAAGTGTAGATCTAGGGAGATTTAGCTAGGATTGTGTAGCTAAATTTTCTAGGGAAAATTTAGCTGGGAATATGGAGAAAGACTGAGCCTTAGTGTAGTTATTTGAGAAAAATTTCATTTTGATTTTTGGTAGGCTTTTTCACACTTTGAAAGTTCGCCGGTGGTGGTCAGCCGGGGCCCCAGAGATGGTTACTGCCACACACCACGCTGGCAGATATCAAAATTGTTATTACTAGTGTACACAGCCCATCAAAAATGACCAAGATTTTCCTTGAATAAATTTTCCAGATGTGGAAAACAGATTTAGCCATCCTAATAGAACAAGATGATAATTAATGAACGTGGGTGAAACAAAACTAAACTGAAACCAAGCATACACATGGCGAATCATTATTGAGTGCAATTACTCGTAACAATGTTCATGTTATTGACAAAGGAGTCTTTTTGCTTGTTACAAATAAGTCTTTTATGTACGTAGCAACTGTGTCTCATGCTTGTGGCAACTGTGTCTCATGCTTGTGACAACTGTGTCGCATGCTTGTGGCAACTGTGTCTCACACGCTCGTGGCGAGCGAGTCTCACACGCTCGTGGCGAGCGAGTCTCACACGCTCGTGGCGAGCGAGTCTCACGCGCTCGTGGCGAGCGAGTCTCACGCGCTCGTGGCGAGCGAGTCTCACGCGCTCGTGGCGAGCGAGTCTCATGCTTGTGGCAAGCGTGTCTCATGTTTGTGGCGAGTGTGTCTGAAGTGAGCGACCGGCGCGCAGGGCGTGGTGGTGCTGGAGGAGCTGGAGCGTGCCAAGCTCGCGCTGCGCCGCCGCGACGCCTCGTCCGACGACAAGCTCCGCCAGCTGCGCCTCCTCGCTCAGAAGACGCCCACAGCCGCCATACTCCAGTCCTCCGGCATCGGTGAGGCATACCGGACTTTGTTGCCCTAGTAACTGATCGCTTCGTAATTGAGAACTCTTTAAAATGTAGCGGTTGTATATGTACTGCTCCGACTAAAAGTGCTAAAGAAGTAAGAATCCCTTTCTCTTTTCCCAGTTATGCGTTGTGTTGTCAGTTATTTTTCGCAAAGGAAGTTAGAATCTCTCTTGTCCCAGTTATGAGTTGTGTCGGCAGTTTTTTCAATTACGAGTTGTATCGTCTGTAAATGAGTCGTTTCGGATGTGCACGTTCAATATCGTATTTCTCCGAAATATAGTTCAAACTGACAGTTGACAGTTCAAATTTACGTAGAATTGCCTTTGAACAATTGCATTCATATTGTATTCAGACGATAATTTTTCTAGAACTTAAAATCCTGGCTTCTTCTCAGTTGTAGGTAGGTCTTGATGTAATTATTGATGTGCAAATTAAGTCTCTGAACAGAAGACAAGCACTGTAAATGTTTGCGTGCAGGTGCGGCGGTGTCGGCAACACGGGACGATCCCGACGCGAGCGTGGCTGCAGAAGCGAAGCGCGTCCACCGCTCCTGGAAGGCGTACAACTCAAGTAAGGCAAATCGGCCGTCCATCGAAGTGAGGTGCGACGCTCGCACCCAGCGGCTGCGCGACTCGGCGAGGGCGATGATCAAAGAGGCACTGAAATCCACGTTGAAAGCCCCCCAGTCGTCGTCGTGTGGGGAAAATGTCGACAGTGAAAGTCTGGCTGGGAAGATAGACGAGCGACACTTGAGCGATATAGGCGCTGTTGTCAGTACGACGAGTTTGGGGTACAGCAAAGGCCTCAGGGTCGACTTGGACAGATACCATTGCGTTATGAACTTGTTGCGAAAAGAGGAATCAGACGATGATGATGAGGTTCTGCCGTCAGTGAAAGACAACGAGGAAAAAAAAGGTAAAGAATTCACGCCTGTTCTTCGAGAAACGATTAAGAAAAGAACTAGCACTCGTTCTGTGGCTACGCTCGATGATACTCAACAGTCTAGTTCAATGAAGAAAAATGCAAGTGACGTTACAGCTTCCGACTCTACCAGAGGTAAAGAGAATCTTCAGCATGCCTCGTCCCTGAGTAGTAAATCACAGATAATAGTTCCAGGTGATTCACGTATTGAAGTAGGTTCAAATAGAAGCCAATCAACGGAAAAGAAGAGGGATCGGCAAGATGACATTGAGGCAAAATATGCCATGAAAGATAAGAAGCACAAACGAAAAGAAAGCCACATTCGTTCAACCAGAAATGACAATGATGGTCAGAAACTTGATGAGAGAGATAAGAAAACGAAATCCGAAGAGAAGCAGTCAGGAATGCGTTCCGCGAGGGAGAAGGAAAGTAAGGAGAGAAAAAGAGAAGATAAGGGTGAAGAAAATGGAAAGAAAAGCAAAGTTATAGACATGAAGTCAAAAGATAAAAGTTTACTGGAAGGACACGGAAATTCTAAGAATAAGCTTGAAGTTGGAGAAAAATTAAAGAAATCCCGAAGTCGGGAGGAAGGTGGTGCGAGCTCGAATCGTTCTAGTGAGAATAAATTTGCTTGTGATCTTTCATCGGATAAATTCTCAGGGAAACCTGCACTTAGATTGGACGACAGGAGAGTCCTTAATAGCAAACAATGCGAAAGTATTGAAGGTGTTGAGAACATGTCTTCAGATCAGCACACTCCTGATATTACTGTAACCAAACAGGCTTCCTCAACGAAGGAAGGTAGAACAAGTGCGAATAGTGTGTCATCTTCAAATAATAAGAGAATGCGAGATGGTGATAGTGAACAAGGCCATTGTAAAAAATCAAAGCGAGATAGCGACAGCTCAACTTTGTTGGATGAAAGTGGTAACAAATCAGTGAAGGAAGTTGTTTCTCAGCCAGAAAGAAAGAGTGAAAAATTAGAGGAGAGCACTGTCGATGAACCAAGTCAAGCAACGAATTCCGATGATCATAGCAATAAAGACGTTGCTTATCTTGATAAGGCAGCTGTTTTAGTTAGATCTGAGTGCTCTAATACTGGCGTAGAGATCTCAAAAAGTGAAAGTCAGACAAAATCGTCGTGTAACTGTAATGTCATGAGTGCGGGGCGAGTTAAAGATTCGTGTGCGTACTTGACCGATATCGAGACACGTCAGATTGTTTTGCCTAAAGAATGTAATGCAAAGAATAACAAAGATCCACATGTTCTGCAAAGCATTGGAGAAAACAAGAGCGGCAAAGATGACTGTGAAACTCCTTTGACGAGAGTATCAACTGAGCTTGGCCGCCATTCTTCAGAAAATGTTCCTCCCGCAGATCGTGACCATTCACAAGAACGCCGCAGTTATCGCGGTCACAAGCACGATAAGGAACGTAGACCGTCGCATAAAAAGAAACATTCCCGTAAAGATGACCGTGAGAGATCTGATGGCAAGAAATGTGTGACTGATCCACTTACTGATGGAGAGAAATACGATGTCTTATCTGAAGCTATCGAACGAGAACTTTTCTCCGAAAATAATAGACTGATCAATAAATGTTACAGGAAAACGATCCGACGCATAGTTTTTACTCTCAAACATCAAGATCGTATCAGAAAGAAAGTGCTTACGGGCAAATATAGTGCAGGGAGGGTGCTTGCCAAGTGCTGGGACGAATAAATTATATTCTACCGATTATGCAGGTACAAGCAGCAACTGTGCTGAACGGACAGCAGGGCTGAAATACTAACTGAGAACACTGGAGAAAATATAGCTCCTTGCCTTAAATACTTCTGTTTGAACTTGTTCCTGATCGCCCAAAAGATGCATCGTCATGCACCTGGAACTACGGCGTCGCATCTCTTCTGCCCGTTGCGACAAGTATTGCTTCTTCAGCCTACTCCAAAGGAGAAATAAAACATTGCTATGCATCATTAATTATAATTATGAAAGATATTTTCTTCACCCTTGCTGCCGGTGCTGTGAATGTTATGAGGCCCAAGACCTAGCTAATGCTGAACTTTGTTTCCCGAGCGGCATTATAGTTTTCAGCTCTGTGTCAACATAATTTAGTCGGCTGCGTCAATTTGCATTTTCATTGGTAGCTGAAAAGTTTGTTTAAATTTAATAATAGTAGGACGGGAGGAACTAATTTGGACAATTTTTCTACTGTATGGATGTCTTGCCTCGAGTCTGCAGCAGACATCGTAGAGCACAAGGAGTTGGAGGATGTTGGCCATCTGATGTGTATACAATCTTAAAGCTTAACGTTATCAAAATTGTTCAAATTTTCTTTGTCAGAGGAGCTGGTCAAGTTTTTCTAAGTGTTTTTCACAATTTTATTGAAAATTTATCCAGTGCTTAGTTACTTTGTAAAAAGACATTCATGTACTTGGTCATTGATCACTTCGATTGGTTAGCGAATTTTCTGACAAAGTTTTGACAAGTGTAATTTGAGCCTCAGTTGATGACATTTTTACCACAAAAATTTCAGCTTCTGCACACGAAACTTCCTCACAAGTTCTTAATTGAGGAAAAGTTATGACCATGCTAAAATTTCGAGTAAGATCGGGGGAGTATAGTGACATGTGATGTTCGCCTGCACACCTACGCTGCTCGAGCAGCGTATTATCTTTGATGCGATTATTCAAGTTTGGCATCTTATCAGATCGTAAATATTAACTGTTGAGCGTTGCGTTGGCTCTGAGTCCTAATTTTGTAATCAAATGACATGAAACAATGCAAATTCGATTTCTTTTTTCAATATCTCTACGAACGTATATATATGGTTAACAAAGAATTTTGTACTTCAGATGCTCAGCAGTGAGCATCAAGCGTAATTTTCCCCGAGCAACAAAACAGACTTGAAGAAACTAGCGTGTAAAAGAAAATAAAACGCGCGGTTTTGCAGAATGTATATTAGTGTAAAAGCAGAAACGTATATTTTGCTAGGAGATGCAACAGTTCATCGGACAAACAAATGACTTTCGTTGATGATCGCCAGTTTGAATCGCATCCAAATTGGCTAGAGGGAAACGCACTCGAAAATATATCCATAATGTTCTAAAATAATAAAACCTTTATTCAAACAAGTGCGCCGAAATCTGAAAACGTGACAAATTAAGAAAAAGATAAACAAAGCAGACACCATCACTCGAACAATGCTTATGTATACCCTTGGCCAGTAAGTCATTTCAAATCATTTTCGGATAACTGAAATTGATTGTTTTGAAACTTTTTAAAACACCAAAGCTGCTTGTTTAATGGCTTCCAAGTCATCTGACGAAAATGAGAAATTACTAAAAAAAGCACGCGCACCAAAAAAATACAGCGCAAAAGTCATCCATACCAAATTCAAGTTTTACATCCCATAAAATAGCTGATATTCCTGCATTTCACAAATACAGTAGAATAATATTAAAATGGGCTTAAACAAACAAATTCTGAACACCTTTAATGCTAATTTTCAACCGTCGGGCGGGCTTAGCTCACGAAATGGCAGGAGTAAGGGACATGCTATAATATATCAGAGTCGAAATGTACTTCAACAAACTGATTCAGTGAAGTATTGTCACAAATGTGTTTTCGTAGTATATTGTTATTAATGTTTGCGGTCGCTTTTCTACCTGGGTCACCAGCCAATAGCAAACGTGGACCCCTTCGTTTTCGCGAATTTCGTGGTAAAATTGGAAGCATGTTTAAACATATTTCTGAAATTTACGCTTTTTAATAGATGGACAATGCTAATCAAAAATCAATATGGTTTATTTGAAGAGAACTGTATAGAAACATTAAGTGTTAATATCTCCATAAAACGAAAACTAATGACGCATTGACGATAAACGCTCCTAAATAATTATTATTATTATATAAGAAAGTTTTAGCCTCCCTTAACTGCACGACAAAGATGTTCTAAGAGAGGAAGGAGGAAGGCACCATTTAGTATGGAGTTGAGGGAATGCGGAATCTATGCACAAAGTGCACAGAAACAGGACGCTAAGAAAGAAGTTCATGAAACAAGAAAAAGTTGAAGAAGAAAGTAGTAGGTGCTGAAAAACAGGACAGTAGTGAACCGAAAAAAGATGGTCCGTAACAAAACAAAAACTTATTCCATTTCAACACAAGGAAGCCTACCTAACCTTTAGCTCAGGCCCTCACATTGTCCCCCTGGGAGCGCTAATTCCCATAGATACAATACCTGTATCCATCTGAGGGAAAACGCTCCTAAATATCATTTGCACTGCTTACCTCATCCTGTATCATTAGACATAATTACCAGGTACTTTAGGCAAAATATTGCAACTCGAATAACCCAACAAAACATGCCACTTAACAAGAACTCAGGTCATTTCAACAGGAATGGAACCATAATCTTCTGGGAGCCCAAGACAAGTCTGCCACACCACCACGGTCACCAAATACACAGCAAAGCTGCTCCCAACATCACGCATGAGACGCGCAGAACTTTGATATCGAGCGAACATCACAGGAGACACACCACACAACACCAGCGCTGCTCCCAACAGCCCTGGGTTGTTTGACTCATGCTCTTTCGTTTGATTGTAAAGAGTCATTGCTATGTACTGCAGTTCATACAAAAGTATGGGAAGTGATATACTGTGAGACACAACATGACCTAACCCAGAGTAAATGAAAAAGCATGCAAGTAGAGCAAGAATGAACGGAATCCAAAGTTGATTGCCACTTATTAGTTTCGGACTTGGAGTTCTGTCTGTTTCAAAGCTTGTCCTTAGGGTAAAGTCACTTTCATTAGACAATCTTGGATCATCAACAAACATGGGTTGGGGTATTCTATTCTGTGACAAACCATTACTGGATTGCAAGAAAGTTCCAGCTCTGGCTTGAGAAAAGGCACCATTTCTATCTGTCCGATCTTGAGGAACTGCTTCAGTGGGTTTTCCAGGCTGAGTATTTTCTCTGGATGAGACAGGTGTGGCAACATGATCACTCAAACCTATGGTACTTTTCGGAGATTTACTCGAAGCTGAAATCTGAGAAGGAAGAATATTGGGAATGCCATTGTTGGCACCAAGCAAGGGAGTTGAGGTGGCAAAGGCAGGTGTGACTGGAACATTGTCAGGGTAAGTTTCATCATCTGAAAAATTAAGCTATGTATTAGTAATCTGTGAGGAAGAAACATGTCCAAACATTAGCAAAATTACTTACTTACAAAACTACAGATGAGTTATTCAATTATATTTAAACATCTAGAACAACAATTTTAGCTGCATCCTAACATAATTTATGGCTTTAACAATCTAGTCGGTTGTCATCATCTAGACTGTTTACAGTAACACAAGACAAATACACAGGACTCTGTTTTTCGTAATAGAACACAGTACAACTTGAATGAAATTTTCTCACAATCAGTCCATTTTAAAAAAAGGAAACGCTTGTTATCATCCTTCTTGATCATATTGCACAACTGCAACACTCCTTTGAGTTGACAAGAAAATATTCTGGTAGAACAGGCCCCATTAAAATACCCGTTGATGAAACTCTTCTTATCAGTTTTTTTCAAGAAAAAAAAAAAACAAATCTGGCTTTGTTTTCATAGCAAAATGCACAGGTCTGCAACACTGCACATTAAATGATATGTCAATACTCTATTATAGTTGAAGTTCAACATAGGAAACTAAAATAATGTTTTCTCTTCTTAAAACTGTATTGTTTACTGATACAATTTCAACGAAGGACCAGCACCACTTCAAATACTGTAATAGTTGATGAAACAGTGAGAGTAATGTTTATTAATGTAGTGAGAAATCATTGAAAGTTTACATTGGGAACAGAAATTGTTTCCTTTAAATATTTCAACTGATGAAAAATGAGCAAAATCAATCTAAAGAGTGATGCAGACTTTTTAAATTGAAGAAAAACTGAAAAAAATTATTTTGATTAAAAACAAAATGCGACAGAATTCAAAACATGACTATACAATTGTAAATTTAGTCACAATTTAAGTAATTAACCCATTACATGCCAGCATCCCATTAATGGGGGTGCTAAGAAATGCCATTTTTCAAAATTTACTTGAAGTTAAAAGTTTTTACCGGTCTAGTAGTCTTTATTTATGTCTATTCATTCCATAATAACCATTGATTGATAATTTTCCAACAAAATATATAATTTTTGCAGCACTTAATTAATGGAGTTTACCTATTTTTCAGACCTTATTCTATTGTCATATTTTCTTAAGAAAAACATATGAAATTTTATTATAATTGGTGAAATCTTTGTATTAGGATAATGTTTTTTAGTCATTATAATATCATTTACAAAGTAAAGGTTTTATTGTGCATAATTTCTCTTATTTTTGAACACCAAGTTAACACATTCTGCCAGCATCCCATAAATGGGATGTTAATTTTTAGCTATTATACATTTTTGCAGTACTCTGAAATTTTGAAAATATTCTCTAAAAATTTCAAAGACCCTATTTTCACGAAAAAAAATTACATCTTAAAGTTTCCCTTAAGTTGGCAGCTAATGAGTTAATGAAGCACAACCTCCATTACTCACAGCTGGGACATACATTCACAGCACTTATCTACATTGTGTAAACATTAGACTGTAACTGAAAAGCTGCATAAATATATATGGAAATTGTAATCCTATTTGCATAATAATCTTCATGTAAGTTAACATAATTTTATTCCATTCCCAAAGTTGAAATGGATAAAACTGACAAGCTTCTTAGACAGTCAAACTTAATATCTAAGAACACAAAGACATGCATGAAATTACTATCAATAATAAAACATTCTAGTAAATGAAAATGAACAGCATAATTTACAACATACCTCCATTAGATTCACAACTCTCACCCATTACCAAGGTTTGAGAAAGTATGAGCACAATGAAAACAACACACTTATTTTCTTTAATTTCATATAGCACAATGCATATCAATAGGCTTTAAAAATAGCTTACATTCTACACAAAATTAAATCTTCAATGAAAGCAATTTCAGAATTAATTATTAGATAGACAGGTGTAAAATTTAAACTTTGGTAAATGTGTAGCATTTGGCAAGAATTGATTTTCCAGTTTTCCGGGCCTAAACATAGTTTATTAAGTTAAAATAAACAAGTTTTCTTCTATGCACTTTCAGTCGCAAATGAGTATTTAATGAGTTACAGCGGTAGTTTTAGTTTCGTCTTTGATGATGACCAATGCGCTCGAATAAAGAACTACTAATCAATTTACAAATTTTTGATGTTTGAATCATGGTAATAACATCAAAATAAACTACTTTTCTTCTATACACTTTTTGCGGCAAATAAGTATTTTACGAGTTAGAGCGGTAGGTTTTATTTTCTGCGCAATTGAGCTGTTAGAGTACGTTTGAATACTTTGTAAATTATAAATAGCTCAACCAGCGGAGCTTGCTGAGCCTGCTCACTTCCAAGATCTTTTATTTAATAACACAATAGAAATTATCACCCAAAAATAACGAATTATAGCGGTAGGTTAACTATCGTTGTCGATGGCAAGAACCGCTCAAGCATTCGAGCACGTCAGATCAGAGTGTCCATGACAGTGATGTCAGACGCGCGGTCGACGAATTACTTGCCACGCTCAAACACTAGAGTTGCCGTAACTAATATACCGTCATAACTTGTAAAATACTCATTTGCGACGGAAAGTGCATAGAAGAAAACTTGTTTATTTTGATCTAATTAACTATGTTATGGCACCAAAAATTCAAAAGTTGATTCTTACCAAATGCTACACATTTACCAAAACTTTGAAAAAATTTGCAAAAATATTACTGTAGCCTAAGTTCTGTAAAAGATTATTCATCAAATCAAACAGTTTTTCAGTTCTTTAAGACAATACATTATTTCTTTACTTAAGTTTTGGTCAATATGACCTCAAGTTTCTGGAACTTGCAAACCAACAATTGATGTTAAATTTCTTACATAGCCTACTTGATTTGTTGGGTACCAATTTACAATAATTATTTTGGGTCAATGTGAAGTTTCATGCAATCACGGAAAATAATAATGCCGACCCCAGGAATCACTAAAGGAACACATTTCAGAACGTTTTACAAGAATGACATTCTGCTCTCTGATGCGTTATTTTCGAATTATTGAACTTTGAAGTTGGCCGTCGCGCGCCCAAGGAAGCGAGCGTAATTTAATTAAAAACGGAAGCTTACCCCCTATTACAAACGTAAAGAGGTTGGGTCGTGAGGGGAAGGCACAGTTCTTCTAGTGAAAATGATAAATAAAGCTTCTAACCCACCCATTAGGGTGACGACCGCAACCTTGTTGACATCGGGTCCAAAATGGCGGCGCCCATAGTGGTCGCCATGTTAGTTGGCCGTCGTGCGGTCGTCACCCTAATGGGTGGTTTAGAAGCTTTATTTATACTTTTCACTAAAAGAACTGTGGCTACCCCTCACAACCCAACCTCTTTACGTTTGTAATAGGGGGTTAGCTTCCGTTTTTAATTAAATTACGCTCGCTTCCTTGGGCGCGCGACGGCCAACTTCAAAGTTCAATAACTCGAAAATAACGCATCAGAGAGCAGAATGTCGTTCTTGAAAAACGTTCTTAAATGGGTTCCTTTAGTGATTGTTTGCAATATCATTATTAATTTCCGTGATTGCATGAAACTTCACATTGACCTTATTTTGACAACAAAGGCTATATAATTAGAGCTTTTGAAACTTTGATGCAAATTTTGACCTATTTAATTCAAACCTTGCTTGATCTCCTAACTATTTCTACACTCTAAGTCACCATTCTTGATGTATAGGGTAATTCATCAAATATCGAACAGAAACCACGTGTGTCTAGAAACAACCTTCATAAATTGGTAACTTTTGCTCTGAATAACTGTTGCGGGCCTCAAGATTATTCTTGAACAGTTGCTTTCTTGTTCTGTGATGTCGCTTTAAAGACAACGTAGATTGTTGGAATTTATTTATTGTTTTAAAAATCGAATTCTTCAATAACATAATTTCATCAATATCGAACATGAATCGAACAAGAATTTTGATTCGAACAGGATGGTTTGTCAATTAGTTCTCCTCGTATGGAACATTTGTTAGACTATTAGCACGCCACGTATGGTTTGTCTATTAGTACGCCTCATATATTTTGTCCATTAATATGCCTCGTATGGTCTATCTATTTGTACACCTCTGATAGTTTGTCTATTAGTACACCTCGTATAGTTTGTCAATTATTATGCCTCATATGGCTTTTCTATTTGTACACCTCTGATGGTTTGTCAATTAGTACTCCTCGTATGGAACTTTTGTTTTAGGACGTCCTATATTAAGAAACTTTTTAAAACCCAATATGTTGACATATATCTCATGTGGCCACTTGGAAAATAAACGTTTTTCTTTCATTCTTTTTTTTCTTTGGTGCACTGGATTTTCTTGGAAATGCTCGCGGTGGCACAGCGGTTATGGGATCGGACTTGTATGTTGGAGTCGCGGGTTCGTATCCCGGCGCTGGCGCTGCGATTTTCCCCGTTGGGTATAAGGGAAAGCTCAAGCACAATACCCCACTCGACCCAGGTGTCGGAAGTGGGTACCGGTTTTACGGGGGAACCGTCATGGTGTCCTATATATAGTGTTAGTTATAAGACATTTGAAAAACCAATGCTTAAGATCATTTGTATCAGGCTTGATTGGAAATAAGGCATCCCAAAGATGCCGATGTTTGTTTTGTTTGTTTGTTTGTTTGAAATAACTGTCTCATTACTTATTTTCAAGATGCATTTGAATGGAGAGTTATCAAAATTTGAATATGATGTCGATGTTTCATTTGCAGTGTTTGTTGAACCATCATTGTGATCATCAACCTGTGTGACCTTTTTTGGAGTAGAGTGTAAAGCACTTGTCAATGAATTATTATTGATGCTTGCATCAATTTTCTTGGCAAGGGATTGATCACCAGTAAATGTAGCCAGACAAATCATAGATGATCTTGAGGGCCTTGGAACACCAGCAGCTGATTGATAGCCCCTCACCAGAATTCCCATCTTCAACTATTCAATGTTATTATCAAGCGTTAATACAATATTTTAATTAAATAAAACAGGCGTTCAATAGAGCGATTCAGTTATTTAAAAGAATTAAGAATCGAAAAGCCTTGTTCGAGGCATAAATTCATGATTTTTAAGGAATTTTGATTCGAACACCTTTGTTCAGTATTTAATACTGACATGAAAAAGGAACTGAATGTCGAACATGGAATAATTATCAAGTTTTTGGCGGAAAAGAAAAAAATACAGTAACAGAACATCATATGACAACACTACTCTCTAGTTATGACGGGAGGTTGACGGGGACCCAACAACAACTAAGCCGTCGCAATTTTCCCGAGGTGCGTAAGATTTTTCGAGTGAAAAAATTCGACCAATTTGTAAGGGTCGTACAGAAAATGCGTTCGCAACCGCTGGTAGCAGTTTGCAGCTCACAGAAATGAGTTTTTATCACTAAAATATTAGTTTTAGATGTAAGATCACTGGCACTGAGCAAGTTTGGATGCTTACTAAATTTATTACGCGCATATTTCCAAAGTTGTTCGATAATCAGTTCAGTTCGATATTTGATGAATTACCCTAAGTTTAATGAACAATAAGGGTATTAAAATGGACATCAGATTCATTAGATATCAAGTCCTATAACAGTTTTTGCTGAATTAAAAAGAAGTCAAAATTTTCAATAAAAAATTATATTTAATCGAAATAAAGAAAAATGAGCTCCACACAGCATGAGTAAATAGCAGATTTTGCTGGCTTATGATCAAAATTATGAATTAAATTTTTACCTGAGTGGAGGGAAAGTTTTGTTGACTTTGTCACACCAAAGATTTTTTCGCGTCGGGCTTCAGAATTTTCTAATATTTTACGACGTCTTAATTCTCTTCTCCTCTCATCAGCCATGTTTATATCGTAGTAAACTTGACGACCTTGTGTGATTTGTTTTTCTTAGTATTTACCCTAAACCGATGTCTAATATTTGCCTTAAGAAAAATTGAGATTCGAAGATACTGTTATGCGGTTATCATTCAGAATTCTCACCGCATCTGTCATACAAGACTTAATTGACGATTTTAAAAATTATCTTATATGTTTATTTCAAAAAAGTTTTGTTCCGATGTGATTCCTTATCATCTTTGAGCTTAGGGTAAATTGCATTGCTTCCCGAACAGTCACTGAAACGACAGATGAGAGCTCTACGTTGAGTTGGCCGGTGAAAGCCGATTTCTGCAGGACATCTGTCTTCCTAGAACATATTTAACAATGGCTTTTTCCTTGACCAAAGTTGCTCCGGCAATATGTTCTATAAAACAAGGTAGTGTTTTAAAATATTTTATTTAGATTTTCGATTTAAATTTGAATCTCTTTGTAATTAGGCTTATATTTGTGATAACCTTGTAATTGTGTACTTTATATTAGTCCAGGGGTATTTGGTTGAATAATTTAAGTTGGTGATGTGTTAAAACTGCTTTCAAGTTTGATATTTTACTCTCAGTCTAGCAAGTTGTCATTGCACCTGGTAGGTATCGAGTTCATCTGGCTAACATGGTATTGAATGCTTTCATGAAATGAGTTGAAATAATTGAATTGTCCTATCACCTTCCCAATGTTAGAATAATTGTTAGGAAAGGTAGTGCGTAATTAATTTTTTATTATTCTTGGTAAATGTTTTGGATTAACCGGGAGTTGATTTTCAGCTTTTCAAATCCTAAACATAGTTAATTAGATCAAAATAAACAAGTTTTGGTCAATATTGATTATAAGTGCCTCACGGAAATTAAGAATTCCGTTTTAAGAATCACTAAAGGAACACATTTAAAAACAGTTTACAGGAGTTTACCCCTTTTGCGCTCAGGGGAAGTGATTGCGCCAAGCGTAATTTAATTAATAACGGATGTTAGCGTCCTATTACAAACGTGAAGAGGTTGGGTTGTGAGGGGGAGCCACAGTTTTTCTAGTGAAAATTATAAATAAAGGTTTCTAGTGACGTCCGTTTACATCATCTCCAATGGCGGCCAGCCAGTATCAGTACCGTTCTATTTTTAAAAAATAATCTTAAAGGTCAAGTTTAATGATAACTGGAACCACTAGACCAAGTAAAGTTACATCTTTATAACTTGAGAGATATACTCCATTCCAGGCGGTGTGCGAGCCTTGAGTGTATCAACCCACAATGCTGCTGCTGCCAAAACCAAGAAAACCTTGGCCAAGCCAGAGTTGAAGAACATTGTCCTGGTTGATGGTGTCAGGACCCCTTTCCTAATGTCTGGCACAGACTACCAGAAGCTCATGCCTCATGATCTTGTGAGACATGCCCTCAAGTTAGTACATTATTTCTATATTTAATTATATGTGTCTATACTATTATGGTCTACAGAATACAGCCCTATTGAGATGAGGGTTCACCTTACCAAACATTTCCGAATTAGGTAAATAATATTGAATTAATTTAGAATGACTCAGGATGGGATCAGCTTCTTAGTAAATATTAGTGTTGCTGATTTTTGTGTTTTATTTTGACACAAATCATAGATAAAACTATCTTTTTTTGGAGTTAAAGTTAATTGCTTGTTATTTGCCTGTACTTGGCATTTTTAACCATGATATTCACATCAATCCTTACCGTAATTTATGCTAAAAAATATTTTCTATGATTTCAAGCTCCAAATATTTTTTTGAAGAATTGAAATATTACATGAACATGTTTTTTTTATTTGAATTTAGATTTTTTTTCATTAGTGACTACTAACCCATACAAATATTAAGCCCAAGTTGATATTTTACATGTTAAATTTAGTTATCATGCTTTACTGATAACTTTACTTATTACAGTACTGATTGCTTGACTGACACTTATCTTGTAGTACAAATGGGTGGATGATAAGACTTCAAAAAGGTAAGTCATGGCATCCATGCACCTACTAGAGCACTGGTACTGTTAACTTGGTCAAAATTGAGTTTAGGTGATGTGGGGAAATTAAGCATTCTGTTTTTATCAATCACTTAAGCCCATTTAAAAACATTTTACTAGAATGCCATTTTTGCCGCTGATGCGTTATTTTTGAATTATTCAACTTTGAAGTTGGCTTTTGGGCGCCAAGGAAGCAAACGCGGCATGCGGAATTTAATTGATAACGGACGCTAACCCCCTATTACAAACATGAAGAGGTTGGGTCGTAAGGGGTAGCCACAGTTTTTTCAGTGAAAATTATTTATAGCGGTGAATTAGTTACCGAAACTCAAGCGTTTGAAGCTCTTGCCGCTCCCACATTTACCGCTGTAACTGAAAAAATAAGCATCAGCGGCCAGAATGTCATTCATGTAAAACGTTTTTAAATGAGCTCCTTAAGTGATTAATAGAAAAGGAATGCTTAATTTTGCCACATCACCTAAACTCAATATTGACCATTAATTTCAAGTAGCTTATAATTTTTTGAATTAGACATTTACATATGCATTTTCCATTTTTTTCCTTGTTGTTAAGTAGCAAACCATAATGGAGTCTCTTATTTTGATTTTGAATGTAGTGACAGTTTGAGTGCTTCTGTTATTATCCTCACAACCAGTGGAAGCTATTTTCTGCCACCATTATTAATGTGATATGTCAATGCTTTGCTATGTATTATAAACTTCATATCATAATTTATGATGTTTCATCTTGTGTTACAGAGGCCTTGGAGAAAGGCTACAGCTGGATAAAAGTGCTGTTGACTACATTTGTATGGGCACCGTAATTTCGGAAGTCAAGACGTCCAATGTTGCTCGTGAAGCTGCCTTGGGAGCTGGCTACAGCCTCCAAACTCCTGCTCACACAGTCACAATGGCCTGCATCTCTTCCAATGCTGCCCTCACCACCAGTGAGATGCTAATTTTGTTTTTGCTCTGTCAATGTATTTTTCCAGCTAAAGAAAAATTGTTGAGTACTTCATTTGAATCAAATCTTGTGTATTTTTTTGGTAGGCCTACTTTCCTTACCCACTGTCACCTTTTAGAGTACAATGTATAGTTATTACTTATAACTTAGTTTTGGAAAACGGTTGGGCTCTCCAATTAGGGTAGCACCTGCATTTAGTTGAACCATTAGATTATAGTTCATTTCTGATTTAGTAATGCTACAAATGAAGATGTAGGTAATGTGCTGTAGAGTGGGAGAAACGTTGAATTAATGCAATTTTTGAAAAAAGTTTTTTTATTTTTTTATCAGAGGCCTAAGTAAGTCAAAATTGAAATAATGCATGCATGATAGTATGTACTGTTAAAGGGTGCCAACTTGGCTACTGGTACTTTATGCTACAAAATATGATTATATCACTATTAAAATTGGCATGAAAGAGCCATCTGGGTGTGCTTTGGGTGTAGGATCTAGGCAATGAAAAAAGATTACTAAGATCTGAGGCTGTGGACATGTGTTGTAACTCATTTTTGTACAAGGTAACTTGTTTTCATGAGGCTGTTGTTCTAGTTCAAAGATGTTCAGCAGGCTTCTCTTAACATTGTATTGATGAAGATCATTAAAGTAGTGAAGCCAGTTTTTTGTATCACTTTATTTAAAGCATGGAATGTTGAGTTTGCTAATTTTGCATCACAAAATGAAAATTTTTATTGATTCTATTTCCATAAGCATTGGCATTCAAGCAAGTAATACATATATATATATATATATATATATATATATATGAACAATTTTTGTTTTTCTCGAAGCACTTTCTAATTCTAGTTACTGAACTTTTGCAAGTAGTTGTTTGCCCAACTCAATGTTTAAGTAAACCATTTCTTTAACTTATCAAATATGAGTATATCAACCCTCACTTGCATTTAAAAAAAAATGGAATATTTAAAATGCTTTAGCTGTACAAATCTGTATAAATGTAATATGTAATAGAAATTAATTTTGATGTTAAGCTGGAAAAAATTATTTCATTTGCTTGTGCTTTTAAATTAGAATGTGTAAGAGTATAAAAGAGAATATATTAATATCGACACTAATATGGTTAAAAAGGACAACTTCAAAGGTGATCCATGCATTATCCTAGTAAAAATTAAGTATTATAGATTTTGGTCCACCATAGTAGCATTTTCAACCACAAATTTTCCTTAGAGTGCTTATCAGGTGCCATTTTACTTCAATCATACAAGCAAATGAGCTGAAACTACTTGTTGAAACACATCGCCATCAACATGCTCATTAATAATTTGTAATGAAGGACCTACACGTTTTTATTCTTGTTGCACACAAGCCAGTGTGATCATGTCTCATTGTTTGCAGGCATTGGCTACATGCAGGCAGGTGTGTACGACGCGTGCATCGCAGGAGGAGTGGAGTTCATGTCGGATGTTCCCATCCGCCACAGCCGCAAGATGAGGGAGCTCATGCTCAGGCTGAACAGGGCCAAGACGGCAGGTATTATCACTGACTTCAGTTACAGTTGTTGGTCTTGAGCCCCTGAGAGAATGATCACTATTCAGTTTTAGATTGTTATGAAAAGACGTCCCTTCTTCGTCGTTGGTTGGTGCCTATTTGAAAATGATAGTTTGTTCCATTTGAGATTGATATACTGAAATAGAAAAATTTTCTGTTTAATATCTTGAATCTACTTCACTAGTAGGTTGGCAATTTAAGAGCTTTTCCCTTTCACATTTGTTTAATTATTTCCATTTGGTCTGCAGAACGTGGCACTGTTCTTTATGATGATCATTTTGCCCCAGGTCAGCGTCTGAGTCTGCTTTCCACTTTCCGGCCCTCATTTTTGTCTCCGGAGCTGCCAGCTGTTGCAGAGTTTTCCACCAACGAGGTCATGGGGCACTCAGCCGACCGGCTCTGCACTGCCTTCAAGGTTTCTGTATTCATGGATGCATCCTTCAGCATTTTTGGTCCAGTCACGAGTTCAGAAATCGTAGGGCCAATGAAGCTTCTATGTTCATTGGTGTAGTCATCTGCATATTTGGTCCACAGCAATGTGTTCAAATTGAGTTAGTGATTTGCATTCCGATGAATACAGTTGCCACAAATTCAATGATTTATTTCTTGTGGTGTTACCTATAATCTAACCTAATAATACCCGTTGTGTTTATTTATATATTTGTTTGGTGTCCACTTCTTGCGAAACATAGGATGTCTGAATGAGCAGCATCACAGATACAGAGTCTCTCAGTGTAACATTGAAGGATGGTCTTTACATATTTTATTGGGGTAGGTTTGGGTTTGGTAATGTTGGAATTTTTTCATGGGGACACCTAACTTAACAATGACAGCGTCCATGGAATTTCCACAGATCCTGCTACTACCTAATAATACCCTTGGTTTATTGGTTTGGAGTCTGCTTCTTCCATGTCTATGTCACGCTCATATGGATAGTTGTAATGACTGTCTGTGATACGAGTTTCACCAGTGCACAAGTACGAGAATATTTTTATCATGGGTACTGTTAAGATGGATATATTTGTTTGCCATCCACATCTGGAAAATTTGTTCAAGAAAGGTATTGAATCCCGTCATTTTTGATGGGCTGTGCACACTAGTATTATATAATGCTGATAAAATGCATTCAACTGCGCTAAGATAACTTATAGCTATATTTAATAGGATCTGGACCTCACATTAGTACCCCAATGCATTGCGTGCTACTACTGTTCTGGCCTTAGACCTGTCCCGGTAGTTATTGTCATATTACTCTTGCGAGCTGCTGTAAAAATTCATCATTCTGATTGAATGAGTAATGCGTGATAAATATCTATACGTGCCTCACAGTCCTCTGAAAGCTGAGGCTATTATTAGAACTTTTGGAAACCTTCTCTCCATCCAAATGCGGCAGTGCATTGCTGCCGCTGACGAACAAAAACAATCTGTGTGTTCAGCGCGAGGCGAGCGTGACGCTTGCTGCACTAGTAAATGATACTTCTACTTGTTGTGGTGTTACTCAATTGTTACTGAGAGATCACCATTACCATTCTGGAACTGCTATGACAACTAATGAATAAGGCATTCTGTGAGCTCTCCTTCATGTTTCAGGGGTTTCTGTATTGTAATGTCCATGTACTAATACACGATATCCGCGGCAGGTGTCGCGAGCGGAGCAGGATGAATTTGCCATGCGGACCCACAGCCTGGCCAAGGCGGCCCAGGAAGCCGGCAATCTGAGCGACGTGGTGCCCTTCAAGGTAGAAATACAGCTAATTTGACTGTGTTGTTGTCAATGCTTCCCTGTGAAAAAATTCAGCTTGAAGTATAGAAAGTAGAATTCATATTTGAGTTGGATGAAGGATCTAAACGTTGTACAGAGAATTTTATTACATAAAATTCTCTATACAGGGTGTCCCACGAAAAACGGAACCGCGTTATAAAAATATGATTCAAAAATAATTTGCTGCATTTTTACATTGTATTGACCGTATTATTTGTTGAATACTTTTCAACATATCTTCAAACAAATTCCCCTCAGGGGGATACAACTATTGTATCTATGGGAATTAGCGCTCCCAGGGGGACAATGTGAGGGCCCGAGCTAAAGGTTAGGTTGGCCTTCTTTTTGTTCAAATAGAGTAGGTTTGAAAAGGAAATGTGGGCAATTGCCAACTTTTTTTACTCAGGATTTGATGTGTGGATTGCCTGGCTATGGCCACAACACATTGTCACTAAGCATCCTAAGACCCGCACACTTCCGTTCCTATGTTGTTTTGGCCGGACATTCTACATGTTGCTGGGAGCTCAAAATATTCTACAATGCTGCTGTACTATTCTTGGTAAAGTGGCTTCTTATCTTCAGATGGTGTTACTGATAACGGTCAGGTGCATCCTATGTGATTACTTTTGAAGCCTTGTCATGTGCGGAACTTCCGTAATCATAGGGGTTTTTTTAGTGTTAAGGAGGCATGCGAAGTAGACCTAATGGGTATTCCACATGTGTTTGGAAAAGCGAACGAGTCTGTATTACAAGGATGGTTAGCAAGTGTTAGACTAAGATTAAGACAGTTTGGTAAGTATCAATTAAAGTATGTCGATAGAGCTTACAAGGGTGTGGGCCAAGAATTTTCTTCATCTGAACCGGCTTCAAAAAATTTTATGCTAACCAATTTAACTTTAGTTTTCAACCGTATCTATTAGACTGGGTTAGTTACAGAAAAATATTTAAGGACGTGAGTCCTTGAAAACTTGCAAGGTTTGCACTCTTTTTGTGCATAAGAGGATTTGAATATCTACCGAAAGGAATAATACGAGTTGCTTAAATGGGGACGTTGTTACACTTGGCTGAGTTTCACCCATCTTTGCTCGCCTACTGACCGAGAGGATGGTGTTTATATGGGGCATAATTTACTTACATTCAGCATAAAGTATGATAATGATGTAATAGATAATATACGATTGTGATAGATTGTTAATAATTATAATGAAAATAGTTATTTTTAATATTTAGGTTAGGTAGTTAGTTTAAAAACGGACGTATGTATTTTTATTAATTTATGCTCTTCATGCCTTTTGTTAAGGTGTATTCCTATTCATTCATCCAGATACTAGCAATCTTTTTATTTTCTTGCCCAGGTTCCTGGCGTGGCCAAAACTGTCAAAGTGGACAACGGGATCCGCGTTTCTACCCCCGAGCAGATGGCCAAACTGAAGGCTGCCTTCATCAAGCCTCACGGCACCGTCACTGCTGCCAACTCGAGCTTCCTGGTGAGTAGTGATGAGCTCTGCTGTCGCGTGTATCTTCATTTTACCAGTAGTAAGCTCAGGTAATAACCGTGATTACAGTATCTCGATTTGCCCGATAGTTGACATTACCACTCGAGGTATTATGTTCTTCTCAGAGTCACCGAAATGACGAAGCTGAATGCAATGTTACATTTTTCTGTATTATGTTCGTATATTTTAAAAGATGTGTGATATTTTGCAATGAACGGTCGTGGTTTGGTTCAAATTACAATTCACTTTTTCCAGTCAGGTAGGTACGCTAGTTAGCTGTAGACTAACCTATTAGCACATATAACTATGCCGGTGGAACGTATGGAGTATTTCGAAGTCTAAAGTCATTGTCCAAGAGAACATCATTTAAATACGTCAATGTTGGTGGTAGTACGGTGTAATATTGTACTTATTCTAAACAAAACTAATTTGATTATTTTATTTCCTCGCATTGAAATACTTCGTCTGAGCTTACCTTGCATAAAATTCTCTATACAGGGTGTCCCACGAAAAACGGAACCGCGTTATAAAAATGATTCAAAAACAATTTGCTGCATTTTTACATTGTATTGACCGTATTATTTGTTGAATACTTTTCAACATATCTTCAAACAAATTCCCCTCAGGGGGATACAACTATTGTATCTATGGGAATTAGCGCTCCCAGGAGGACAATGTGAGGGCCCGAGCTAAAGGTTAGGTTGGCCTTCTTTTTGTTCAAATAGAGTAGGTTTTTGTTTTGTTCAGGACCATTTTTTTCGGTTCACTGCTGTCCTGTTTTTTTTTTCAGCACCTACTACTTGCTTCTTCAACTTTGATCTTGTTTCATGAACTTCTTTCTCATCTTACTGTTTCTATACCTTTTCTGCATAGATTCCGCGTTCCCATTATTCCATACTAAATGGTGCCTTCTTCCTTCCTCTCTTTGGATCCCATTTGTTGCGGATAGGGAGGCTTAAACTAACTAGTAATCTAATCTTCAAACATTTATCCTGTAATTACTGTAATGAAGGCTGTTAGAAAGATGTAGAGTTAGTATTTCTATTACCATTAATCAAAAAGTCCAGTTTATCGTATTTTTCCACTGGGAGTGAACTTCTTGTATGATGCATCATGTAGCTCACAACAAAAAGTATTGCAGTATATTAGAACAATTTAATGGCAGAAGGAATAGGATAATGTCAAAGTTCTTTTTGGAAATTTCATAGTCATTTTCCTGAGACTAATATCATTTTTCATTCATTTTTGTTTATCGTGGGCTTATGGTCCTTAAGTTTGAGAGGAAACCAAATGCAAAATTTTTCAGACGGACGGCGCTTCAGCGTGCCTCATCTGCACAGAGGAGAAGGCCAAGCAGATGGGCTGGAAGCCCAAGGCTTACCTGCGTGATTTCACGTACGTGTCGCAAGATCCCAAGGATCAGCTCCTGCTGGGACCGTCTTATGCCACGCCTAAGGTAATGCTGCCCTCAGTTTTAAGCCCTGATTTTAAGATTCATGAAGATAGCTTGGCTTGAAAAATAAATGGTTTGGTGCAGCGCTAGTTGTTATCCATGAGTGATTGAGTGTAGGCAGGGTTCATTTTTCCCGCTTTTGCTTGCCAACTTCATGTTATAAACTCAATCCAATGAGCAACTTAGGTACAGAACGTGATCTGATATTCGGAACTTCTCAGTTTGTCGATCATTCATCCCGTGGTATGCCTTCTGGCAACTCACCTATTGAGTCGAAGCATTTAATTTATTTGTTGCGCTGATTTTCATTATAATAACCACTGCAAGTGTAACAACGGCTTATTACACCCATTTTTGAGACTTTATATCTCTCTATTGTAATTGTTTGTTCTTTGGCTTTATTCAGCATGTTACTCTACTGTACCGTTGTTGTCATAAAATTACCACTGATGTTTGTGTTAACGTGCGTGGTGCTTCACATGATAGGTGCTGGACAATGCTGGGCTGAAAATGTCCGACATCGACGTGTTTGAGTTCCACGAGGCATTCGCTGGCCAAATCCTTGCCAACTTTAAGGCAATGGACAGTGACTACTTCAACACCAACTACATCAAGAGGAAGCAAAAGATCGGTGCTCCTCCTATTGAGAAGTTCAACAACTGGGGAGGTTCCGTCTCCATTGGGCATCCATTTGGAGCTACTGGTACGAATCTCTGGGTTTATTTACGAGCCATCAGGGTGTTAAAGTATTGAACTGATGGTTGGGAAGTGTATCCAAAAGAAGAGTATTGAGTTATATGTAAACTAATTACTTATGCTGCAGAAACTACTCTTATATCTGTTATATTTATTATTCCTCAAATTGGTTGTACTGTTTGAAAGCATAAATATGAGATTATGCCCTAGTTGAATATTAAGAATTTAATACATGCTTCACCAGTTGAGTGCTCATTTCATAACAGAACCATTATCCAGGTGCAATGTATGTGAGTGTGCTCTGAAAGACCAGTTGCTTTAATATGAGCTTCGTCCGTCAATTCTTTTCAAAACGAAAGGCTATGTTCGTAACTCATACACCCAATGCAGCCACTTAGTGTGTGCACATTTATACACTGGGACACGTGATCCAAGATATGCTTCCCCTATTAACATTTAAAGATTCCCACTGATGAATTATAGCTCTAACTCTGATAACCATCCTTGAGCAGCCGTGGTTCAGTAGTAAATGTAATGTGTGTTGCAGGTGTGCGGCTGCTAATGCACACGGCAAACCGCCTTGTCAAGGAGGACGGTCAGTACGGCCTCATCGCTGCCTGCGCTGCTGGTGGCCAGGGCGTGGGCATGCTGGTGGAGCGCTACCCTGGCGCTACTGTCTAATCTGCGCCCTACTGCCTCTCCGGACACTACATGTTTATTTTAGGTCCATGAGTGGAATTGAATTATCAAAAAGAGGAATAGTAAAGTGTTGGGTCGTAAGATTTGAAGCTAATTTAATTTTAAAGCGAATTTCGAACGATTGCAATTCTGATGAGTTTTGAAATACCATTGTTCTAATCAAATTAGGTTTTCATCCCAAAATGGACCTTGAAATCGGAGAAGATCTGTCATTTTTTTCAGTCATAATTAAAAATTGATGAAGGCTCCTGCAATATTTTGTGCGTGTTTCACCATGGCTATTTATACAAATATAAGTGTAGGCTATCGACAATTTATTTGCATCTGGAAATCCTTGTACGAGACAGCGAGCATACCACGGCCATAACCATAATCTTTGTAATGTTAAAACACTCTTGCCTTTTAAAATAATTGTGCATTGGTAATTCTGTTTCATTTTCTCCTGCCTTGCTTATAGTTTAAGATTATTTGCCTGCCTGTCAATCCTTTTGCTGATAGAAACACCAGAAATCGTTTGTGTAGACCAACCTTTGTTCCTTGTTCTTTTTTGTGCTGGCCGTAGCAAGGGCATGTTTTTAATGTATCATATGCTTATCAATGCAATGCAGAATAGCGTGGGTGTGTTTTTATGGTAGGCATTCACGGTAAAAATATCGTGTACACGTTTTTTTCTAACAAAATGTTAATTGGTTCCATTGACGATTACTGCGTCGAACGCTAGAAGGTATGTCTTAAATTAATGATGACCCTAGGTTTCATGTCAATGTATTTGTTGGGTTCTAGATTAGTAATTATCAAAGTGTTATCTTTTGTCTGTAATTAAAAAAATTTATATTGCTATAACATATTTTCATTGTAAACCCCACGTGGCCGGAGTAAAGTGCCGCGAACCGTTGTGCAAAACATGTCCGCTTCTGCGGCATGATGTAGTATTTTTCTGAACCATGATTAGCAAATTCTATGCTGCATCTTCGTTACTTACCGTTCGGGAACCTTATGCTACAGCGCTGAAGAA
Source organism: Morinoia aosen (assembly GCA_030386875.1). Classification (NCBI taxonomy): domain Eukaryota; kingdom Metazoa; phylum Arthropoda; class Malacostraca; order Amphipoda; family Talitridae; genus Morinoia; species Morinoia aosen. The sequence goes on from CM059566.1 coordinate 48,724,825, forward strand.
GTAAGGTGTCTCAAAGGTTTGACATAGATTTAGGTGTTTCTGGTTTGTCTCGATGGGAATTTTCTTACCGAATGTTGAGTAACTAATGAATCATAAAAACAATTTGAAAACACGTTTTTGAGGAGGTTCTGTTTTAATGAACATGCTTTTTTATGACCTGCTGTTTTTTTTGGGGGGGGGGGGATCCTATTACTGTCTCTCGATCACTTGGTGCTTAACCTCGTGACCAGCATTTTTGCACTCATTAAACGTATCGCAACCACCGTCATTTGGCTGGCACTAGTATCAGGCTGTCACCGACATCAGCACGAGGTAGTAACTGCCGCTCGGCAGTGAACTGCGGAGAAAGTATCGGAGAAGGAATTTAGCATGAAATTCAATATATTGAAAGGTATTATCGAAGGATTCAATCACGGCTTGTGGATAACCACCCTATTGTGGTGCAGCTGTGCGAGTCAACTTCTGCGTGCTGTGCCTGACCTGCATCAGCAAAGTTCCCTTTAGGGGGGCGCAACTATTGTATAAATAGAAATTAACACTCGCAGGGGAACTATGCAAGGTCCAGCGCTGAGTAAGGTAAGCCTTTTTGTTGAAATAATTTATTTTTATGTAAAGGATTATCTTTTCTCAGTCCACTTGCGTCCTGTTTTTCAGCCCCTGTTACCTTCAACTTTTATTTTGTTTTATGAACTTCTTTCTCAACTCTTTCTATGGACCTGGTGCATAGATTCCGCGTTCCATCATCTCCATACCAAATGGTGCCTTCCTCTCTTTGGAACGTCATTGTTGCGGTTAGGGAGACTTAAACCAACATGTAATCTAATATGTATGAGCGAAGTCGTATAAATTAAAACGCTTCCATAGATAGGATCAGATCTGGAGCAGACTTACTGCGATATTGGTTGTGCGTGATGTGAAATTTTGTGGAGGGAAATGACACATCACTGTTGAATATTAATTTATTGAAGAGTTACTGATGGTAAAATTTACTGATTTTAAATTCATAGTTGGCCGCGTTCATCAACCACGTTAGCTCAATGATACATAATTTAGACCACACCTCTTCTTTTTGGGAACCACTGAAGAAGTTCCCGAGTGCAAAACCCATGTTGTGCGGTTGTCCCTCCTTCAGCTGTATGGACTAAGAAAATATAATGGGCAATTCTGACTGTTTTTTCGTGGAGACGACCAAATGTATTAATGATTTGGACTCTGGTGTCGTGTTCCAATGGGTATGCCAAATCCCTTTAGCGATTTGACTTCAGATCATCAATATTTGTCTTCAAAACTTTTACAAATGAATTCTAGGATGTGAGTCGATGATGAAAGTTTCCCACTCTCTTTACGACATGGAGATCTCAAGCGCCAGCGAGCCTCTCTACTGCTGCACAATAACACAGATTTGGATGCAGAATAACATCGACCACCTATAGATCAGACAATGGCATGACGAGGGGTTTGGATAAGTGACTAGCTAAATTTCCATGTAAATGAAGTATATTGGAGTGTAATACTAACTGCTTGAAAAATAATTTCGTACTGAAGGAATAAATTCATGTGCCAGGTAACGAAAGGTTCTGAAGCAAATTTTTAATCTGTACAATTTTATTTCCATTTATTCGATTCTCAATCAGTGCACGTGTTGATTCTACTAGTATTGATTTTGAAAATAAGGAATGAAATTGAAAATTTATTGAATTCAAAGGGTTTAAAAAATAGTCTATAATTAGTAAAAAACTTGGCTCCGTCATGATTTTTATTGAAATCGGTGAGAAATTCCGGAGTGGGGGGGTAGATGGGTGTTTTGCTCCGTCCTCTCCTGGATGAACGAAAATCTTGTGAAATGTATGTGCACAAGGACAATCTTGAGAACTCTCTATGAGAGAAATTTGAAATTTGTCGGAGGAACAGCTTAAAAAGCAAGCTTTGCAGAAGTAAGTGTTTTTAGGAAAATCGACTGAGTAGAGTTGGAATAAGAGGAGTTTCACTCTCTTATTCTCCCCTCACCTTCCCCCCTTTGATGAACTAAATAGTTGAGGGCTAATAAGCGCACACAAAATTTAGTGAAATTCATTTGAAATTTCTGTGAGCTATGGTTCACGAGTAGCCCCAGAATTTAAGAACAAAATGAGTGTGTAGTGATCGCCCTCAGCCGTACTTCAGTCTAAATTTCTTAATTATAAAAACCATCTTCTAAAAATTAAATAAAGTTAACGTAATCATTCTTAAAATTTTAGATCACTATTTTCATTCAACATTACCCTTAAATCTATTAAAATTTGACCAAAGAAATACTTCGACAAGAAAGAACGGCGTTTTTACCTAGAACCATATCGCAAGTTCATCCGTTTCCGGAAAATTCCGGAAACGCTCGTCCGCTCAAAGCGCATATAAGGCCGGCTTCCCAGGCAGAGTCGTCATTCTCTTATAGATCCTCCTAGCGCTTGGGCCCCAGAGCGGGCAATTGTAAGTATCAAGTGTAACGATAAGTGTGTATTATGTCTTAACTTTCCTGTGTTATGTCTTAACTTGTTCCGTGTTAGGGAGCTCTCGTTATTGTGTCGTAGAAATATTCACTATGTTGTCTCTGTGCCAGTGTTAGTTAGTCACCAGCCTCAAGCTCACTGCCACATCTTTGTCATTGTTATCGTGTTTGCTATTCTCCGATGATGCCGTATTGTGCTGTCAGTATTAACCGATGTTGGCATTTGCTCCTTAGATATTTTTTAGTGCTGAGCATAGTGTTAAGACACTTTGCTGTCCACAGAGATCATTTTTGGTTTGCTCATCTTTTGTAGGTTCCAGCTTCTAATTAATTGTGTTCTCAATTTTTGTATTTTGACTAAGTCAGGTTTAAATAATTTTGGAATTCCTCTGCAATTTTTAGTCAATGTTTGAATTCATATCTTGAGAAATGAAGCTATAATAGGTTATTTAAACCAATAGAGATTGTATCTTCTGTAGTCACTCACTCAAGTCAAGTCACATAAATAATCATATCTTCTTGCTCATCGGAATAATAGAGATAGGGACTTCACCTTTTCTCATACTTATATCTTAGTACATTAATTATCTAATTACCTCAGTGCTTTAGCTGTTATTTTGGCTGTAGTTCATTTAAACTCAGTTGTGCTGCTGCTTGTAATGTCAGGATAGAGCTTGTGACCAGTTGGTCCGGAACACTGATTCTGGTGTTAAGGTGATTCAGGCTGCGACTCGGGCGCTAGAGTTGCGGACTGATTCTTATCACCGGACTCCTGCCATTGTTTATCCTGTTAATGTTGCAGTTTGCGCAGTCTTGCACATGTGTTATGAATAGACTCGTTTTTTTTGTTTGTTCAAATAATCCAGCACGATGTCCCCTGACAGGATCGACTGGACCACATCCATGCACTCACAAACACGTATGAAACCAAACCCTAACTTCTTAATTTAAGGAGCTTACCTCCTCCAAGTTTTCGCCTTCAAATCTCCTCCGGGTTCATCCTCCGGGTTTTGCCTCTGAGTTGATTCTCCGAGTTTCCCCCTCTTATTTAACTAGTGAAACTGGAAGGCCTGCATCCCTGCAGCTAAGCCGCTTGAACCTTTAGCTGTGACTACCTTTGGGCCGAGAGTCCCTTCCTACCGAGTTTTCCCAACCGGTAGCTATCCCCATACTCATCACTAAATTCACCACTCACTTAGTGTCGGAACCTCCCACACTTACACCATCATCGACTTCACACTCCAGCACACGCTTCCACAAGCCTGAGCTGAACGAATCGTCTGAAGTTATTCAACCTCCTCGGACTCTCACCAAGATCGTCTCTCGAACAAGAATCAAGCCTCGCACTTCAGCGTGCAACCTTCCCTTCAATAAATTCCCATACCGGCGAGTGAAACTATTCTCTCATTTTCCTCCGGTGTTGGCTTGTGGTAATTTTTGTTGTTGATTGTAGACGCTTGAGATATTGCGTCCGAATACCGCCTAACTCCTTCTGAGTCAGAGGCCTTAAATCATTCCTTTTTGCAATTAAGTGTGCTCTACCCGGAGCACTGGTGACCCTTTTTAATAAGAAGAACATCTTCCTTGTCACTTGATAAATTCCTCGATATTCAACCTTTAACCTTTAAAAGTCAAATCCAGTAGTTTCCCCACTTAGGGAGAACTTCATACTGGTATACCCCAGAGCTAGATAAATAATCAAACAACTAAGTTGCCGCAGCCATCATCGGGAGGTTTTGAGCGCATGTCGAGGCTGTTGCATGTTGAACTTTGGAGGAGGTAGTGTTCCTTTCCACCCTTTTCCTCTAATTCTCAGTAATCAAACATAGTTTTCCTCTTTAAAACTCTTCCCTAATAATAAGTTATTGCTACTGCAGCCTATTCTAACAAATTCTTCATGTTTTTTCCATTGCTACTGAAGCCACCTTTTACGAAACTCTTCATGCATTTCCATTGCTACTGAAGCAAACCATAGGAGATCTTCTAGGATAACTTCCATTGCTACTGAAGCTCCTAACTAACAATCTTCTCAATTTCCATTGCTACTGCAGCACCATTGCTACTGAAGCACAAAAGTAAACAAAAAATGTCTATGTGCGAAACACTACCTTGCCATCCTGAGCAACTTAAATATGTAAAGGAACGGCCGTCTGTACACCGGTTGTCCTTTAATAGTTCTCCGTATCCCATACGGGTACGGAATGCTCAGCGCAAATATTTCACCATCACTTGACTAAGTCTTTCCCGATCTTCCATTTTTTGTATTGCCGCCTGGTTGGTGTGTTGGTAGCCTTGGGGACGCCTGAGGAGCACGCACGTTGACTAGGGTGGTTGTGCAAACGACTCACGTCGCACAATTGCCGTTGTAACCGGCATATGTGTTTTGGGAAGGAAGGAACGGATTCTTTTTGTAATATGGCATACTATAAAAACCTGGACTGCGACTTCGCCTCAGGTCAACACCTGTCGAGCCAACGAATTCGTACGTCTTAGTTCGCTTTGAATTTTCTAAAGTCATGGAAGTCGACCAATTCTGGATTCCCCGTTACACCGTTCAAAGAACGCAGTCGGAATCAGGAATTCGGGCGCCTCCATTTCGGCGGATACTCTGGCACCGTATGCTCAGTGATGCTAACCTCACAGATTCTTTTATGGTCCCAGTTGGGGATCCGCGCTGAAACTTTCATAGTTCCACAGTTAACCTTCCACCATTTTCATCTATTTTCTTCTGTCGAAGCATCTTTTGGAATCTCTCCTTCGTATTTCTGACTTGCACTTTACAAGTAACAGCTTCACTGTTACCAGACCTTTCGGTCTCCTTTGGGGAGAGGGTAGCTGTAGTGATCGCCCTCAGCCGTACTTCAGTCTAAATTTCTTAAATTATAAAAACCATCTTCTAAAAATTAAATAAAGTTAACGTAATCATTCTTAAAATTTTAGATCACTATTTTCATTCAACATTACCCTTAAATCTATTAAAATTTGACCAAAGAAATACTTCGACAAGAAAGAACGGCGTTTTTACCTAGAACCATATCGCAAGTTCATCCGTTTCCGGAAAATTCCGGAAACGCTCGTCCGCTCAAAGCGCATATAAGGCCGGCTTCCCAGGCAGAGTCGTCATTCTCTTATAGATCCTCCTAGCGCTTGGGCCCCAGAGCGGGCAATTGTAAGTATCAAGTGTAACGATAAGTGTGTATTATGTCTTAACTTTCCTGTGTTATGTCTTAACTTGTTCCGTGTTAGGGAGCTCTCGTTATTGTGTCGTAGAAATATTCACTATGTTGTCTCTGTGCCAGTGTTAGTTAGTCACCAGCCTCAAGCTCACTGCCACATCTTTGTCATTGTTATCGTGTTTGCTATTCTCCGATGATGCCGTATTGTGCTGTCAGTATTAACCGATGTTGGCATTTGCTCCTTAGATATTTTTTAGTGCTGAGCATAGTGTTAAGACACTTTGCTGTCCACAGAGATCATTTTTGGTTTGCTCATCTTTTGTAGGTTCCAGCTTCTAATTAATTGTGTTCTCAATTTTTGTATTTTGACTAAGTCAGGTTTAAATAATTTTGGAATTCCTCTGCAATTTTTAGTCAATGTTTGAATTCATATCTTGAGAAATGAAGCTATAATAGGTTATTTAAACCAATAGAGATTGTATCTTCTGTAGTCACTCACTCAAGTCAAGTCACATAAATAATCATATCTTCTTGCTCATCGGAATAATAGAGATAGACTTCACCTTTTCTCATACTTATATCTTAGTACATTAATTATCTAATTACCTCAGTGCTTTAGCTGTTATTTTGGCTGTAGTTCATTTAAACTCAGTTGTGCTGCTGCTTGTAATGTCAGGATAGAGCTTGTGACCAGTTGGTCCGGAACACTGATTCTGGTGTTAAGATGATTCAGGCTGCGACTCGGGCGCTAGAGTTGCGGACTGATTCTTATCACCGGACTCCTGCCATTGTTTATCCTGTTAATGTTGCAGTTTGCGCAGTCTTGCACATGTGTTATGAATAGACTCGTTTTTTTTGTTTGTTCAAATAATCCAGCACGATGTCCCCTGACAGGATCGACTGGACCACATCCATGCACTCACAAACACGTATGAAACCAAACCCTAACTTCTTAATTTAAGGAGCTTACCTCCTCCAAGTTTTCGCCTTCAAATCTCCTCCGGGTTCATCCTCCGGGTTTTGCCTCTGAGTTGATTCTCCGAGTTTCCCCCTCTTATTTAACTAGTGAAACTGGAAGGCCTGCATCCCTGCAGCTAAGCCGCTTGAACCTTTACTTGTGACTACCTTTGGGCCGAGAGTCCCTTCCTACCGAGTTTTCCCAACCGGTAGCTATCCCCATACTCATCACTAAATTCACCACTCACTTAGTGTCGGAACCTCCCACACTTACACCATCATCGACTTCACACTCCAGCACACGCTTCCACAAGCCTGAGCTGAACGAATCGTCTGAAGTTATTCAACCTCCTCGGACTCTCACCAAGATCGTCTCTCGAACAAGAATCAAGCCTCGCACTTCAGCGTGCAACCTTCCCTTCAATAAATTCCCATACCGGCGAGTGAAACTATTCTCTCATTTTCCTCCGGTGTTGGCTTGTGGTAATTTTTGTTGTTGATTGTAGACGCTTGAGATATTGCGTCCGAATACCGCCTAACTCCTTCTGAGTCAGAGGCCTTAAATCATTCCTTTTTGCAATTAAGTGTGCTCTACCCGGAGCACTCGTGACCCTTTTTAATAAGAAGAACATCTTCCTTGTCACTTGATAAATTCCTCGATATTCAACCTTTAACCTTTAAAAGTCAAATCCAGTAGTTTCCCCACTTAGGGAGAACTTCATAAGTGGTCTCAAATGTCGTGATCTATCACGACGTAACGATTTTTCGAAAGGAGGGACGCCTCAATAATTCGAAATGATTAGAATCAGCCTGAGGAATGTCGGGGCCGCTGGCGGTTACTCATTTCTACATTAATCAACTTCGCATCGACCTCAAGAACGACGTTAACTTTCAGGACTGCAAGCTCAGCATTTCACACTCCGGGTGGCAACCGCTGCTGGCCTGACGACAGCCTGGCCAACGCCACCAACGGAAACTGTGGCTGCATATCGTGACCGTTAGATGACTCAATAGCTGCGGCAAATTTAACGGATATTGTCCCTATTTAAGGGGAGACCGAGAGTTAGAAGGGGAGGAGATCTTCATCATAGAACACCGGGCTGCCACAGAGAGAAGCTGCTATCAATAAGTTAACCAGCCTTCGGGCTTGGTTTTGTCTTTGCTTTATAATGTAAACCAGTGTAAATTACGTACATCTCTTTAACGTAAAATCTAAGCAGTCACGGAGCACTCGTTAGTCATCATACTGGAGTCAACAACAACTAAGATGAGTTCTATTCAGTGCATATTCCCATTTAGCATGTTCATACTGATTCTCCCTGTGCATAGGTTTATATAGGAGTATTATTTGTATTTTAAAATTAGGTGCGTTAAATTCTTTTCATTAAATGTGTCATTTTCCATAAGTCGAGATTAGGAATTAAATGATTGATGTCAACGCCTTATAAATTTCCCGTTACATATGAGAAAAGTTGTCGAAGCTGTTGGAGATATATTTCATCACGCTACCATTTAAATTGATTTGCCACTTAATTATTAAATTGTAATTAAATTAATTATAATACAGACACTGAAACGTCTCGATCGATCTTTGTTAACTAAAATAAAAGAATTGTGATCTGAATCACGACTATCAAAAGATAGCAAAAATGACTGAAACGACGATGAGAAAATAAAGAGAACAATAGAAAAAATAGCTCCATAACAAGAGACATTCTAGTAATCCTTTTTAATTTCAAGGTCCTACGTCCAATAATTCAAAAATTTTCCCAATATTCTGTAGGAAGAATGAAAAGTTTCAGAAGTGGATTTAAAACAGCACTTCGATCCTAATATGTCGCAGGTAAACTTTTCACAAATGACCCACGGCACTGGTTTGACCTAGCCGGCACTGGTTTGACAAAATTTGCAACTTGGTAGCTCAGGTCATGAAAATGTTTACTCTGAATACGTGCGATTTATTTCCCTCTGAAATGGTTGCTGATTCAGTGTTAGGATTTCAGCTTCAGAATGAACTTGCTTGTCGGAAACCTGCTCGTTCCTACAGAGAACTCTATTTCTGAGCAGCCTCGGTACGACAAAATTCAATCTCATTAGTATTGAGCTCTCATTGGAATCAAGAATTGAATAAAAGTGTCGTCAGAAAATAACAAGGAGCAAAAAATATGTTCATGTACTCTTTTTAAATTTAATAAAAGCTCAAGCAATTAAAAACTTTAAAGGGCTACACAAGCACGTGTTAGGCTTTGTTGGAAGTTGGAACACCAGGATCTGTCTTCCGTTCGCTGTCCTCCAACAGTATGAAAAAATCAAGGACAACCAATTCGCGTGAAATTTCCGCGCCGTCGCGCTTCAGATGCAGCTTAACCTTTGATAAAAAGACGAGGATAAAACCTCGTAATGGATAATGGTTACTCGTTTTACATAAAATATGAGTTGGAATCCCGACTCCTGGAAACAGCTGTACAAATGCAAAGGACGGACGATACGCTCTCTGTGATGATAGTATGACTTCAAAAGTATGTTCAGTTTCATTTGTTGTTCTAGGTTTAGTTCGAGATTCACGAAATGTCTTGTGCTATTTAATTTCTGACTCAAAGTATCCATTTTGCATCAAAATTTTGCACAGAATATTTTCTTTAAAATGTATGTCTACATCTCGCAACGTTCCAGGAGCACGTTCATCGTAGAGCTCAAGTCAAAAATGTCCTTGGTGGTGTGGTACACTCGCTGGTGCGTCTGCTGACTGTACCCAGCTTTGTGTTGAAGTTCGGGTCTTTAAGCTGCACCAAACTTTGCAAAATGAAGATTGAGGTAAGGTTTAATGTATGCTGTATGTGTAATCTCCAGCTTGATTTCGGGTACGATAAAATTATCATTTCCTCTCGCATTTCCTCATTTCCTTTCCGCTCTTATTTAACTCGTAACATTTTCTTATAGAGAGTAAATGTTCAGTAAATTTTGAACCGTTTCTTGCCGGGTGATTTTCAGAATAATGAGGAAAATATTCAACATAGCCTACCATATGACATAAACTTCCGCAGATAATATAAAAATTTTTATTAACATCGTGTACAATTTTTCGCCTTTAAGATAACTGGGGATGTGATACGGAGAGAAAGACCCCGAGGTAATTCCACGACTTTCAGTGACTTTTAGCATCATTTCTTTATTTCGGCTTATAATGTTTACTAAACATAAGCCGTACATACGAAGCTTCCGTTCTTCTTTCTCTTCCGTTCATCTCTATAAGCAGCCTTCATTTATGTCTTTATTTCTTTCGGTTTGCTTGTTTTCTTTTTTATTCTGTCTATTTCACATTAGCACCTTTTGGAGCTTCTTTTGAGTAAGATTTCATTGGAGGAGAAAAAGTGTTGCTGATGGACGCACTAGCGTGTGCACTAGGACCATTGCCACAGCACCAAGGAGACAGACTCCTGCCATAGCTGAAGCTCTATATTTATAGCATCAGTTTGTCTATTCGTACATCTCGTATGGTTTGTCTATTAGTACATTTCGTATGATTTGGCTATCAATTAAGGACTTTTATATTAAGAAATTTTTTAAAATCCAATATGTTGTCGTGGATTCCATGTATCAATTTGTTTGGGTATAAGCGGTTTGTATTTTTTCTTTCTTTTATAAATGAGCGCGTTTTGAAATGTTACGGATTGTATAAATACCATTTAAAGCAAACATTTCAAGTACATAAAGCCATATCTTGAGGACTCCAATTATTTTCCATATGATGTGCTGGGAATTTCCTCCCCTTGGATTATTTAAAAGTTTTGATTTACATATTCCATTGATTTCTTTCGATCACCAGTATCCATGTAGCAACAATGCGTAGTTATTCCACCCTTATTTAATTACTTAATAGAAAGAGTCATGAACGTGCAAACTCACTATGCACAGTTTTAACCAAGTGTTCTTCCTCACAGTTTTAAATGAGTGTTTTAACTTAGTTTTCTTTCTAAGCACAGTTTCAACAGTGTTCCTCGCACGAATTCTTTGAACTGAGAACCTGAATGATACTTGGCGTTTGTTTACAAAACTGTCGCAACGAAATATCGTCGAAAACGGTATCATTATCTTCCATGAGCGAATACGATACCATTGTCTTTATTTATTGATAGCGATATCGATAGTATCCAAGATACATTCATGTAATATACACCTACTGCATATATAACGTTGCTTGGACGACCAGCACTCAAGTGGCCGCAGCACAGCTCTGACGTCAGATCATGACATCCTGGAGCTGGATTTTCAAACGACTCTCGTCGTCGTAGAGCTGGAGGCGTGAGTTTTTCCGACGATTTAGTTCCGCTACGTGTTGTATCGCGTCAGAATTTTTTCAAATAAAATTTGAGCTTAACGATGTTTCAGGATTGTCACATGCTTAGAACTCCTTATGGGTCAATTTCAATTGGAAACCCTAATCCTGGTATAGCTAAATATTTAGCGTACCTACGTCAAGTCGACTTGGAGGCTTTCGACTGCCAGCTGTACCGCTACAACTTAAATTGTTCGAATATTGAGCCCTGAGTTCGTAGAGATTTCCATCGCTCCTCACAGCGTGATGAGCTTCACATTACGTGCGGAAATTTCATTTCCTGCTGGTCTGTAGTTGTTTTCGTTAAGAAAAGATTTAGGAAATGCGGTACCACTGGCGGGAATTTAATTTATAACATGTTCAGGTAAAATAAATAACCACAACTTGAGGGAAGCAAGTCAGCGCATGAGAAACAAAAGTAAACCTAGTGTAAGTAATTCATCTTCATGAGTTCATTCACTTTGTTTTCTCAGCGTTTGAAAATGCCTTCCGCGCAGTACGGACTGAGTTCAAAAAAATCATTATAAATCATCAAAATCATATTGTATATTTATATTACATTCTCATACAAGAAAGATGTATCTCTCCCATGCATTAAAATTGGCGAAGGTGAAATCAAAGAAACCAACTCATGTAAGTTTCTGGGCATCATAATAGATAAACATCTGACCTTCAAAGAGCACATCACTCATATTAGTTCTAAATTATCAAAATCCATCGGAATCCTAAATAAAGTTAAAAATTTTCTGCCTGAAACAGCTTTACAAATGCTCTACCGAACGCTCATTTCTCCATACTTGCAATACGGAATAGAAGCATGGCACGGAACTGATAAAAATAAAACCAACAAAATTTTTACTCTGCAGAAAAGAGCTGTCAGAGCGGTAAAAAACCTAGAATATAATGCTCACACAAATGATTCTTTCAAAAATTTACAAATACTTAAACTTTCGGATCTCTACAAAATATCCATGTGTAATTTCATTTACAAAACATTAAGAAATGATGGTGACAATAGCCTAAGACAATTATTGACTGCGCAAACTGGTCATCACGACTATTTAACCCGAAATACAAGTAAATTCATGCTTCCTTATTATTCAAAGGCCCGGTCGCAACACAGTGTACTCTTCGTTGGAACCAAAACTTGGAACTCTATACCTGCGGAGATCCGTAAATGTAATTCGTACAAAGTATTCAAAAGACATCTTGAGTCTCACTTCCTATCAGAATACTAGTCGTGTAAGATCAGCATGTCAAATCTTGCCTCCTACATGTAACTAATGATAATGCAATAATGTAACTTGCTTTGGGTAACATAACCGATCTTCAGTCTGCTCTTGAATCGTTTTATCGAACATACTGTTAAATATAGCCGATTTGACCTATATTGTAAAATACAGCATAAAATATCGAGTTAATTATCTCAATGATCAGTCTAATGCGAAACTAGGTTAAGTGAACTAGGTTAAACATTATTGTACACCTTGGAATAACGTGATGATAGGATGCCCTAGAAGTCGCTGAACTTGTTCGGGCCCACAGGTACCTATACTCAAATTTGACCATTGTACTAGACTTAAAAAACATTCTACCTCTGTATCACCTGTGGTAAATAAATTGTTTAAATTGTTTAAATTAGTTGGCTTAAATGATTTGATAAAGTATAACAAACACTCTCAAGAAGGAGACTGAATCAATCAGTACAAACTGCGGTACCTAAGTAACTCACGTTCGTTAAGAAACATTTCACTCGGAATAGCCCTTCCTTTAACCACGCCATTTTGTTGAAACTCGTCTACCACTTGAGCGTCGCAACCTACACGAGGTTTATCCGAGCCCCATGGAGATAATGATGTTCTTCTTTTAGTCTTCGTTGAGCGTCAGATTAAATTTTTTCCTCTGCTTTTAACCCGGCCCACAAGATAGCATCAGTCAGTCAGACGCGTTGAGGACCGGCACCGCCCAAGGCAGCTAGCCAGCAGGTAGGCTCTGCTCTTAATTTTGTCGCTCAGCGAAGTTTTTGTGCGAATCTGGTTCATTTTATTGTCCACACGAGCTTAGCAAGGAGCGCCAAACTGCGCCGAACTTTTTCCAATGTTGAATTTCTGATGTATGGAAGCATTAAGTGGGAGTTAGTCCCGTTGAGAAAATTATCATGGAAGCCACTACTAATTTTCAATTAATGAATGGTCGTAATAAATTTACAATCCCTCTCAATTTTTGCACACGTGCTCGTGATGTCAGAGCTACTCTGAGTCGCACGTGCGAAATATGCAACTGAGCTTTGGCTTTATTTCGAACGGTATTGTAACACAGCTCACATTAATTTTTTCCTCTTTTAAATTTGAAATGCCAAAGATCTGGACTATTGACTCACGCGTGGAGACTCAATTATTTCCACGAGAGTATGTGCTTCACATTAAATTTTGTCCATTGCCCTTGAGGGAAAAAAGGGTTTAGGGTTCCTTAGTAAAAGTTCATTCAATGTGCCATTTCCCTTCCACCAAATCTTGTAAGAGTTTTTGTGTCTGGAGATGTCAGTGAGTTCATATTTTGGTCATAAATCGCAGCTAATTTTTACGTTCGACGTTTCATTTGGCATCTCACAATCGAACGCAACCTACTTCTTGTAATCTATTTTTGATGGGAAAAATGTAATGCGCAACTTTGTTAAAAACTATTTTTCGTTTGGCGTTGAAAGTCATTTCGACACTTCTGGGAAGTTATCATTCACGAACTGGTATAGGTTGATCCATAAACGTGTTTTTAATTATACTAGGAGAGTGAATGTCAGAATATTAACGCGTTCATTCAATACGCGTTTATTTAATCCATCCTTATATAATGTCAAAATTCTCAGTAAGTTCGTAAATGCGTCGAACAACAGTGAGCGAACAACGCACGCACGTACTTGTTCCACTTCATGGAGTTGCGACGAATTCCGCGAATTTTGCGAAGAAATAAAACTGCCAAGTTCTCCCATTTTTTCTGTAACCAGTCGCAAGTTTTTATTTCGATTCATTTTGTTCGAAGCATAAAGTGACTGTTGCCACACCCTAAATTTTACGAACATGATCCCTGTCAAATAAAAGAACAAGAATAAAGATCGTTGATCCTAGAACGGGATCCTGCAATATCTTGCGATTTAGTACTTCATTCTATAGTAGCACTGCAACTCTTGACTACGATTCAGATTTATAAGGTATCAGAACTTAAGAATCTGCTTTCATTGCAGAACTAGTTTAGTTCATTACTCCCAAATCTTACTACGCCTTGGCCTTTTCAGATTCGTTTCATTCCATGGTCTTCACTTACATAGCCGTTGGTTCAATTTGTACCGTTGCTCAGGAAATTTAAAAATGAAATTAATTTCAGATATTTTTGCTGAAGGGGAGTATAAACCAGGAAAGTTTCAAAATAACGATACACTCTTCGATTCTCTTTCTTCAATATATTTATTCGACTATTCTAACAATAGGAATACATTGCCCTTAAATCACATATTTCGATTAGTGGCATGGGTATTTCGATACTCATGTGTGTGTATTAATTAAGGATCTTTACTCTAAGAAATTTCAAAAACCAATGATGAGCTTTTTGTGTCATCCTTATTGTAAAAAACTGTTTTATCTTTTTTAACTGTTTTCCTATCAGTGCAGCGAGTGTGTTTTGACGGTGTGGAGACTCGCAGGCAGGTGTGAGGCGTCTTGTAGGAGAGAAATTGGCTATGCCAACGTTCAAACGGTATATGGAGACAGTCAGGTCATGTGTTCTTATGTAATCGAAAAATGAAGTTCAAAAGCAGGGGAACGAAGACGTTTGCTATGTGTAATAGATTAAGATTAGTATGTTTGACATAATAATTTGTGAATTACTTCATTTTGATTTAGATGTTTTTTACATAATGGATATTTCATGATGAATAGGGAAAATTAAATGTTACTTCAAGTTGAATTGTAATCAGGGCAAGAATTCTTTTAACAGGCTACTTAAAATTTTTCCTCGAGTCAAACCATGCCAAGAAGAGAAGTTGTTTTCATTTTTTGAGCATGTTATACAAGTGTTTAAACAGCTCCGCTCATGCCTACATTGAACAAAGTTCCACTCACACCTCCTTGCAAGACGCCCACTTTATAGCTTTCCGGGACTCCCCAGAGAATCAGGGATCAGCTCCATCTCTCCGAAACGGCCAAGAAAACTTTACACGTTCCCCACGTATTGGGCCACGTGTGCACCATTTGCTGAATTGCTCACATTCATGGACGGGTATAAGTGAATGACATTTCACCCGTTTCGCAATCATTTAAAAATGAATATTTTCATACGAGGTGAAATGTTATCGTGCAATTACATTTTCATATTTCTTAGGAAGGCAAAATGTATTTAATATTTTGAACAGTAGTTTATTTTCCAATTCTGCTGCATACAACCTGGCCAAACTAACCGTTAACAACCGCGGAAAGGCGGTGAACGTGTTAATAGCTATAACAGCACACGCGCTTCGTGTATCGTGTAGCGATGAGAGAAAACGATGTTGCTACGAGCTATCAAACTCCTTTACCTTTTTGTAACGAGGATTGCGCAATGAATGCTATTTCCTACGTCGAACTGAATATGTTTTTTTACACGAGAGAATAACTTGAAGAGAACTAACTCAGATAGGCCTATGTGAAACTTTAATTTTCTCAGTCGAGCCTTGGGAAATGGAAGGAAAATATGCTCATAGAAAAACCGAGTTCGCATTAATGATTTGTAGTTAATCTCACATATTCATGCTAAAAATTTTATCCAACCAAGCTGTCTTGCTCATTACTAGCACCTTAGGGAGTTCAAACGTACCTAAGCTTTGTGCATCATTCCAAAAACTTTATTGCCCCGTAAACACTGGTTTCATGAAGGAATAACGATGGTTTCTTGAATAAGTGCAGGAAGGTTAAACAAAGATACATTGCATAACATAAATTTCACATAAATATTAAAGCATATTTATCTTCGTCCTCGCACGATTTAAGATCCATTTGCTTAACATGTTAACCTTATGCTTAGAGAACGACAGAAAAACAAGGTTGGCAGTAGCTCGTCTGTAATATTTTTAATAGCTCCCAAAAAAATTGACTTAAAAGAAAAGCTGTAATAAATAGCATTTTTTACCGAAATTACACCCTAATTTGTTCATTGAAGTTAATAATATGAACCCTAATATGCCCACTTTTTAGTGGCACTTAGTTCCTCTTACTGATGTTGGTGACAACCTGTTTTACGGCCAGTCTAATAACGGTGGTAAAACCATAGTGATATGAATGAAAAATTCTGTCAATAAAGGAATAAAAACAACGCCATATGAGTGTCACTTGCAACCTAGATACCACGTTGCTCATCTTAAGGTTAGCAAAGACAATCAGCCGTGAAATCCTCCTCCTAGAGGATTGTAAGGGTTGTAGGCGCCCACGACTGGTAAGACTCCTGTTCCGCCGACATGGCCCGCAATTTGTTGGTTAGCGAGAGCCTGTTGCTGGGGAGTGGTGCAGCAGTAGTACTGCCTGGTGAACGTACTGCGGCACCAGTAATTGAGGCAGTTGAACTGGCCGATGCTCGGCTGGTAGCCGTAGATGTGGTTTGTGAAGCCCGGCACGATGTTCGGGTAGTGGCTAGGCTGGAACAGCGATCCCATCGCCCCCACACACAGAGCTGCCAGTATCACTGCTGAGAACACTTTGATCGCCATCTGCAAAGATTAGTTATCATGTAATTTCAACAAAATATGATAGATAACATACTTTCAATAGCGTTCACTTCATATCGCCATGAAGAAAATTTGATGATCACGTAACTTCAATAACATAATCTAGATAATCAATTTTTACTTCACATCGCCTTTTGGAAAGTTTGGTCGTCAAGTAACTTTAATGAAATATGCAAGATATCAGACTTTAAATAGCATTCACTTCACATTGGATCTGGAATTCACTGCAGAGTTCCAACGAGCGTTCATTTTTTGTGTATTAATTGCATGGTCTAAAAACTCTGATCCAGCAAAATTTTTCACGTTTATTTAAAAAAAGGAATAACGTTCTGCTCACAGTGAGATGTACGGAGAACAGTGTTGTAAAATAGTTTTGAAAGCTGAATATCGTATTTCTGTAGAGAGAATTTTCTAATCCATTCAAAAATAGTTTCAAAATATATTATACAGAAAATCTACCAACGAAAGATGATTTTATTCGAGTAACGAGCAATGTATGTAAAAGGCACGCCCACGTGAGCGAAGGAAATGCAACGCCACGAGTAGTTTTCCATTACTGGCTCAGGGATGCCGCTCCCTGGCTCCGTTCAGCACTTTGCGCTGACGCGGTTCATGAAGTCACGTCATACATTTCAACAGGTTCTTATTTCGTGGAGGCATATCTCAAGCGGTCATAAACTTCAACTGAACTTCCACTAATGTATCTGTGATTTATAAAAATTACTGAGGAGCTAACGGGCCTAAGTTACTGCTACTAATGCTACTAAAAAGTCATCGTTGCATAATTACAAATTGAAACATTTTGTTAGAATTACGAAAGAGACAGATAAATAGTCTCTGACAAAAGTTATCGTTATCTGAGTTCATTATATTTACCAAAACACTCAATCCATGGAATTCTATATGAATGGATCAGTGCTACAGTATTGACATCATCTGGTCCTATCTCTTCATACCTAAATTCCTAAATAATTTGAATAAAGGGTAATAAAAAATAACTCGTTAACAGCACATGTCGGGCCTCATTGAATCTAGTCTGTTCGCTTGTTACCCCTGTAAAATGTAACACTAAATACATTAGTAGAAATTGAAAAGTTAAATTGAGAGTAGAGAATTAACAACCCATGTTTTTGAGAGGCATCGCGCGAGATGCTCCATGTAAGAAATTTTCATCGGTCCACCTTATAATGTCAACAAGATAAACAAAGGAGTAAACTTTAGTATTCTACTTGAATAAACTGCTGTGTTCACCAAGGGATAGCTATGAATTTACTTTAAAATGTGTATGTGTTAACCAAAAAGTACATTTTGTTGACCAATATCTGTGAATGTATTCGCACGAAACAATCTGTATCAACCAAGGAATCAGTCCGCACCAATTAAGGTGAATCGATGTATTAATCAGGGTTCTATTGACAAACTTATGTAAACATGCTCGTATTTATCTAATATTATTTATGAATATGTTTAACATCAAAGAGCAAGGAAAAGTGCAACATTTGAGGTGGTGTCATAGTTCCATATGTAAGCTGGTGTATAAGCACAAAAAGTAAAATCTTTTAAAAAATACAATATTTTCTACCACGACACTGTGTCAAGTATTAGTACATCCCATAGCATGGTTCACAGTTGATGACTAAAATCCATGATTATATTTGGAGTGCCATGTAAAGGTTCAACTTCTACGTCTTTCAAATTTCAACTGGAGATGTTCTATGCAGATCGTGCCTCACCTTGTGCACTTCCCGTCCTTTCAGCTCAACGTCAGGTCCAAGAATGCTAACCAACCGCACCGGCCTCCCTTATATAGGTCCTAAGCCCAACTCCATCCGGATGGTTGAACCTGCAAAAAACTACTTAGGATTTGCAGAATAAAAAGTACGATGATTAGCGTTAGATATGACTGCAGGTGGCATCTTATATATGGAAGTTCTTCAACGTTTTTAGGCATGAGAGTTTTGTACACGCCTGGGAAATTTCCTTGTACACTTTTATATCTAATTGCATGCTTGCGAAAGAACGCCTCATGTTGGGGAATCATTGTTCTGTGATGAGGAAAAAATGCAATGTACTAGTAAAGAATGACAAAATGGTCGCATTGAATAGTTATTAGAAATATTTAATTTCTCTGGATCCCCAATTAGGAAAGATTTCTCATTCATTGAGGCAGATTCTTTTTTCAATACATCATTGTGAGCAACTTCGAAGATGCAAAATTTTTCCTCTCTACTGCAGTGCAGTGGATAAAAAATAAATAGGAGAAATGATGTCTAAGTGAGCTTCGCTTCATTTGAAGGAAAGGGCTAAAGTGTTTTACTGTTGAGCAAGCCATCCTCGTGAACAAAAATTATTCAATCATTAAAATTTTCTCGAGGAATATGAAGTGTCATTTTCAGTTACTAGAAATAATTCTCCTAAGCTAAAGCATGAAATTCAATTGAAAGTTTAGTATTTATGTATCATGTGGCTGAATTGTATGTAATAACGATTGTTTATCGGTGTAATAAGTTAATAATAACAGCTTCATGTTTATTTACATCAGTTTTTTAATTTCTTTGAAACCGATAACTTCGTAATAAAAAAGTTTAAGCGTTCAGTTCTGAGTTAAAATTTTATTTTTCAGTAGTGTAAATTTTGTATTTTCTAAGTTTAGCACCTAAAACTACTGTGCAGAACACTTGTTAAACATGTACTAGTTGTATACAACAGTAAAAGTATTCTAATGATTTCATATATTGATGATTGCGCTCCTTCCCTACAAATTCCACCACAACTCCTATTAGGAATTAACATTTGTGTGATTCTCCTTCTCCATAGCGATATTTTATCACTGTGATTTTCTCTGAAGAATGAGTTGACGAAACGCAGTTACATTAGGAAAAAAATGATTTAAATCGCATGGATATTGAAAAAACTTGGGTCATTTTACTCCTTTGAGATTTTTCTTTATCCATTTTGGGATATAAGTCGCCTGTATCAACTCTATCAAGTTGCCTCTATCATAAGTTGCCTCTACTTTAAGTGCTCATCAGTTTGTAACACAATAAGTGTGCATAAATTTACGAGCATAAGATTGTAAGCCAGTACTAATAGCGAATAGGAGAGGGCATCGAGATATTGACTCATAAGCGAAAATGCGTATTTCATTGTCCTATACGTATTCTCAAACGCTTTTGTTAGCCTCGTCCTACAACCCTTTCGCGTTTTCCACTCTAAAGCGGCCCATAGACGATTAACTTTATTGTCAATATAATTGACATTAATGAATATTGACAATTTAATTGATCGTCTGTGGGCTTGATTGACAACTGTCAATTAATTGATTTAGTTGGCAAAAAAAATTCATCAATATATTAAGTCAATGATACTGAGAATTAAATTGATCGTCTATGGGCCGATTAAGAACTGTTTTTCTGCAAGCATTGTTTATGTATGAAATTTAAGAAATTCATTGTTCGGCAAATAAAATTTCCTGAGCTAGTTACTAAGTTCTTGTTGATCTATACCAAAAGCTAGTTTCAAATTTTCAACATGATGGTTATCACTTTTAGGCTGAAGAACTTTCCACTTCCACCCATTGTGCTATCCAGTAAGATGAACGCTAACCGCTGAAGACCAAACTCATATATGAATGTAAGAAGAGACTGTCCTCTAAAGTTTCACATAGTTATTATGATACCTACTAGTGTGCACGGTCCTCCAAAAATGACGGGATTCAATACCTTTCTTGAACAAACTTTCCAGACGTGGATGACTAACCAAAATATATTCTAACAGTACCCGTGATAAAAAATATTATTGTACTCTCGCACTGGTGAAACTCGTATCACAGATACGGTTATTAAAACTATTTTTATGAGCGCGACAGAGAAATGGAAGGAGCGGACTCCAAAAAAATAAACCATGGGTATTATTAGGTAGTAGCAGCACCCGTGGAAATTCCACTGACAATGTTATCGTTAAGCTAGGTGGACCCGTGAAAAAATTTCGTTAACATTACTTACCTGGTCTAACCTATCATGTCCTAACCGGATCTATCCTGATAAAATTTCAAACATATCAATGCATGTAATGCTATCTTTCAATACACTGAGGAATTCGGTATCCATGATACCACCAACTCAGACATCCTATGTTTCTTAAGAAGAGGACACCAAACAGATATACAAATAAACACACAACGTGTACAGAAATCTTACAGGCTATCCTGTAATCGTTTAGAGTTAATTAAATTTAAGCTTGTTTCCTCATGAACTTGAAATTAAGGACTAAAATTAAATTAATATTTAACTTATAAGTAAAACTTAATCTCAGAATATTAACTTTAAAATTGATGTAGCAGAAACTTATTACTTTAATATATAAAAATTCCAAAACCCAGCTCTAGGCTCGTCTTTGGTTTTTGAACCGTAGTTTACCATCCTGAATACAGCCAATTGAATACAACATTTGAGCCAAACTGAACTGACCTCTCAAATTTTCTCGAGGCCGATTCAGATCGCCACCAGCCATTGACCTCACAACTTCAACTTTATTACTGGAGCCTACACAGCCTTTGCCGTTTCCACCGGCCTCTGCATCCCCAGCGGAATTTTCAGTGCTGCCATCGCAGGGACGCCAGTGGGGTTTCCTTTGCATCGCTACGCTGCGCTTCTCCGTTCCACCGAGGACCGAGCGGACGGGGATGACGGGCTAAGGCATCCTACTTGCTGCCGACTGCTCCGCTCACCAGCCACCCGCCTGACTCCACTTCCCGGCACGTCCTGATGCTCACGAGCTTATTGGAGGTTTGTGAACTATTAGTTCAATAACCAATTACTTGCCATGCCGTGAGCTGGGTGGTTAGGACCACGTTTCCCCATGCATTCTTAAAACTTATAACTTATAACTTACCTTAAAAAACTTATAACTTATAACTTACCTTAAAAAACTTATAACTTATAACTTACCTTAAAAAACTTATAACTTATAACTTACCTTAAAAAACTTATAACTTATAACTTATAACTTACCTTAAAAAACTTATTTTACAACGATAAACCGTATTAAACATAAGACTAAACACTATATCGTAACTAACTGCAACTAACTCCACAGAGCACGGGTGTATGAACTTTGTTGAACTCCCAAGTTGGAGAACTGATTGAATTTGATTTTAAAAGGTTGAATATCAAGGGTCACCAGTGTTTATTCCAAACACACTTAATTACTAATTGAATGATTTAAGGGCCTCTGACTCTGAAGGAGTTCGGGGTATTCGAGTTGCCTTCCTGGCATCTATTTTTCCACTTGCACTATTGCCTATTGCAGGATAATGACGGAACTGGATAATCTCGCCTCGGTTTTTTTATTTGACGACTCTGGGCGCCGTGACTACGGCCGCAGTATGGGGGTCCACTTCTTGAGGAAGGAGATCCGGGTCCAGTGAGTAGCCGCACTTCAGCAGGTGCCGCGGCTCGAGGGGATCCGGTGTGGATCCCGGCGAGAGTGGATTTGTTAGTGTAATATTCCGCAGGTGCGGTAACAGTTGATTATATGAGTATACGAAGGAGGTAGTTTATTTTCTGCTATTGCCTTGAGGCTTGGGTGGTTGCTAGGTAGCCGTGTGGCTTAGTTGAATTGAGAGGGATGTTGATTGAATGTTGAGGTGATTGTTCGTGTGTCGGCCTCCCAGGATCTTCTGTACGGGAGATTGGTTTGGGTTACTTGTTCAAGCATGATAACACGAGGAGAGACAGTCGCTACGCAAGCCAGGCTGCGAGCTTTACTGCTGAATTACAGGGTTGCCTCAAATAGAGGATTATATATGCGGGTGCCTCGGCCCAATTCTGGCGCCTGAACAAGGGCGAGGCAGTCGCAACAATAAGTACCCGTATGGACAATCATGAATCTCCCTACATGCCCTTAATTTCCCAACTAGTATTCTCCGGGTACTATTAATCGTGACGCGTCGTGTACGATCATCTCCGGATTGGAGTGCAAGATTAATACATGAGATAAGAATATTACTGGGTAGGCGATGTAAGTTAGTTCGTCTTCATTAATATTAAAGGCTTCTGCCGCCCAATAATCTACGCTTTGACTGCTATTTACAATGAGTATCTTAAGAGTTGGCAGTGTGTAATTCGAACGTTGCGCTAAGCCGCCGTCGCGGGCCGGCTGTATTGGTCATAACTAAGGCTAGAATTGTCATAAAGATTACTTGACTTAAGCTAGGAATTGTGCCAGAGAGTGCACGTGCAGTCTAATTATTGTTATTATTTATTACTATATGAGAAATCCCTGGTCGCCTTGGCTTGAACGTGATAGGTGTCCTACGAGAGGAGAGAGGAAGGCACCATTTGAAAAAGTGTAGAGGGAACGCGGAATCTATGCACAAAGTGCACAGAATTGGTAGATGAGGAGGAGGATAAGAGCACAAGAGGGATTTAGAGAACATTGATCATGAGGATACAGATTAGAATAGTATAAGGCATCCTATGAGTTACAACGACAACAACCACTGGAGGTAGCCGCCATTGCCAAGAGGTCAAAGGAACAAGTAGCTACAGTTGAGGGCGACCAATTACTGGTTACACTAAATTTAACCCCCAAATCAGATAGTTGGATGATTTCTGGATTAGAATTTCCAGGAGTTGGGAATTTAGAATATTCGGAGACTTTCCGAGGTAAGCATAATTACCCTACTTTAGCTAACTCCAGTAACGACTAATTATTGACATTTTTATATACACAAATTGACCTAACCCAAAAATCAATAGTAAGAGTTGTCACTAACGTGCTTATGACAGGAATTCCTGCTACAGTTAATAATCAGGAAAGAATGATTATTTATGTGACTCGACTTGAGGTAAGTAGCTACCGAGGATATAATCTCTATTGTGCAAATAACTTATCATGGCTTCATTTCCCACGATATGACATTTAAACATTGACTAAAATTCAAGGAAATTCCACAAATTAAATAGATCTGACTTACTAAACATACAAAACTTGAGAGCACAATTGATTACACTTGGGCACACAAGAGATGGCAAAAACCCTAATGGCGATCACTAGATTACTCCAATTCAATTTTTATTAGAGGCTTGAACACATCAGCAGCTTTGCCCGGACAACTAAGGTGGCATGAGCAGTGTAGCATACAGCTACATAAGCGTAAAAATTAGAAATTCGCTATTCATACTTAAATAAATTAATCAGTAGCATTAAAAATACTACTCTAATTTATTATTAATTATTTTCTACTTCTAATTCGTAATCATTAAAAATTTTTGTGTAAATACATGAGAGATCAAATAATCAATCGACATTTCGAGTTCTTAAGCAGCCCGTCTGGCAACATACAAGCGCGTCGCCTAGCCCACTCACTTTTGCTCGTGGCGTGGTTGCGCGAACATCTCGTAAGTGCAGTGATATTTAGGGTTAAAATAAGAGTAAAACCGGGTAAGAATATGTGCCATGTGTTTTTCGGTGTATCGTGTGTTTTAATCTAAAGATCTGCTCAGTGTCGTGAATTAGGGATAAAAGAAATTAGTGTTAAGATTCTGAGATTAGCATGTGTTTTATAGAGTGAATATTGCGTGTCATTTCCCAAACTCCCGCGTAAATTCATACTAGATATTCAGTTAACGTACTGGTTTTTCTCCTTACTGCAAACATATATTGCGGGTTTTGCCAGTATCATATCACGAATCTTTCATAAACTACTTGTGGACGAACGCGGCCGAATTGCCGGCGTTCATTGCCGATAGCGTCTTGTGTAATGGCGGAAAACTCTGCCGTCTTCTGTCACTACTACGTGATTTTTATTTGCGTTTTAAGCATGTGTCTAATAGCATTTTCTCTTATTTTTTTTTACAAATCACTTCTAGCAGTTTTTTTTTCTTAAACTTGTTTAAACGCAAAATAATCATTAAAGATGTCTTTTTTAAATAGTTTTTAATAAATTACGAAGTTATTCATGTCTACTTGCTAAAGTTTGGAACTTCATTCTAATTCCATACATTTACGTAACCTCACTTAATTCGATATCAATCATCTCAATAAAATTAATTTACTTCATCGCATTCGTGTGACAAACACCCACTACTATCTGCCTATCATTGAGTGTGTGCAAGACGCCGGCGGCTTTGGCTTATGCCGACGCGGAAGCCGCTGGGTCCACCGCCGCACGAAATATTCATGCTTTCGTTTTCTTTGCGTATTTTCCTTCTGTGAGATCCAAAACGCAGTTTTCCTTTTTCTTTTATCAGAGGGAATATTATTCCTTTTTATTTCCTTCATTCTTGCCAACGATATTTATCAGAAAAAAATTCAGTAAAACCTTTATCAACTAACTTTAGGGAATTTTTCTCCCTGTATTCTCGTATAGTTATCGAGATGTTCTAGAGTACATTAAAAAAATCTAAATCCACATGCTACGTATTTTACTTAATTGATGTAATTCTCCTTCTTGCTTCATAAGCCATGCCTTGTTAAATCATGTGCCTTCCATGATTCCAGGGGAATTTTCCCCGGTTTCCTTTTGAAAAATCAAAATAGTCTACAAAAAAAATCTTAAATTTCATGCCTTGCATTTAAAGCAACAGCAGTTGTATCAGACTTTCTTGATTAAATTCTTCCTCTCTCTTCTCAAGTTAGCTGGAGTCGAACCTGTAGGAGTTTCTCGGACTTCTCCGTGTGGGAAGATTTGTCATTATTATGTTGGATTTTCAGTAGGGAATGTCTTAATGTCTCTCCTGGACCGCCTAATCCAGCATCCTGGACTCCTGTGCAGGACCTCTACATCATCGCCATACATACAGAATCATTATCCCTGGGCCTTGAGCTTTGCCTTTAACTCAGCCTAGAGTTTCACGTCAACAAACGCCACCACACATTATCCCTGGGTTTTTTCCTTGAGTGCCATGTTAAATGTTACGTTGTTAACCTGAGTCATGCTATAACTTGCACACAACTACCTTATTATTGAGCCAGCCATTTGGCATTACATTGGGAAAGGCCAGCAAATCTACCTGAGCCTCAAACCTTTGAGCTACTCCATTTACTCAAGCTCGATTGTCTGCTAGACGTTTGGAAAGCAGACCTCATAACGTGACCACATTACGTCACTGTTTAGAATCTCCTCCAAGTTTTCCCCAAATACACTCACTCACCACGGTTCCTGCATCGCGTGCCGGCCTTCGTCAACTCCAGCCTGGTCCTCCGGCACGGCTTGCCACCTCAACAAGCTCTCCGAGATCAAGAGCCAAAGAAGCCAGTTTTCTTCCTGGTTTCCGCTTCCAAAATAAACTCCGCCACGGAAACTAAGCTGAGTCCACCAACGTGTTTCATTATCACTCTCGTAATTTACCCAGTACGCTTCGAGATTCGATCGAGTTTTCATTGGCCGTTCCAAATCAATATTTACATACAAAATAATCAACGGTCCCGAAAACCCGACAGCAGTAACCTTTGGGCCTAGGTCTCACTTAATAAATCAATGATGGTAAAAATCTACAACATTTTGCTAAATGCAATTGAACTAGAAAGCTCATGTTTCTAGTTTTTCTAACTGAATTAAACAAGGTACAATGACTATTTAATTAAATTTACTAACTACCTATTCTTCAGAATCAAGCATTATTTGTGTTTTGCTAATTGATTAACTACCTAATTTGATTTAGAAACCCAGTTGGGGCAATACTTGGTAATTGATGCAGGACTAGATGCATTCAGAAGAATACATCTGTGAGTAAAATAGTTGGTGCTAGCCTGACTTGATAAAACATACACACATTATGAAATATTGGGCCAAAATATTTTTGACAAAAGGAAAATTCTAGCTTGATAATAAATAACCATACTGAATTTTGGCATGATACATTCTTTTTGAAATAACTTCACATTGAAATGTTGACAAAAAAATCATTTTAAGAGGAGGAGAATTTCTAGCCTGAATAAATGCCATCATATAGAAATGTTGAAATTGAAATGTTGACATAAAATTATTTTAAGAACAAAAGGGAAAACTCCCTACAAATGGCTTTACATTGAATCGTGAATAGTTTGCTGCAAATTTTAAGGTAGGATATACAACAATACACAAGGAAAAATGGCCTGTGGGGAACCCAAATTCTGCGCAAGAAAAATCCTAAGCATTTAGCACTCTGGAAACTTTCGGCGATTTTCTTAATACATCACACAATAATATCATTGATAGTTTACATAATACACAAATATAGTTACCCGTAGAACAGCACAGTAACACACAATCTCTAATTCTCACCAGAGAAAACACGCGGTGCACACACTTTCAATGACTTGGTACGAGTGGAGCTAGTGCGAGTGGAAATGTTGCCGGCAAAGCGTCATGGAGGGTTTCGTTACAACGCAAAAGTGATTTCTTAGAGAATGAATTTTTCAATGCACAATTTTAATGGAATTGAGAATAGAAGTTAATTAATTCCGTTATGAAATTTTATTCTGATGGTTGGATTTGTTTTACTGAATTTTTAATGATCATTTTGAGAATTTCCGAAATTTATACTGAGTTGCGTGCCGAAGGTTCGCTACAGGTGCTTGCTTCCTACGACGGCAGTCAGAGATCGCAAGTGGACCGCCCGCCTGTCTCCCAGAAGACCGGCTCTGAAGGACTCTTACCTTTGTTGCCCTTAGTTTTAGTGCATTGGTCTTGTTTAAATGTCGTTCTGACATTTGATGTAATAAATTACGGTAAATTTCCCCATTACGGAACTCCGCATATTTCAATATCCTATATATAACATTAATTCAGTCCTTTTTTCTATACAACGGGTATTATAAGGTTAGATGTGTGTTAACTAACGAATGATTATTTTATGTTAATATATTTTAAAGACTAATTATTATCTTGTCTATCAACTTCATTAAAAATAACAGTTTTTTCTTCTTGCTTTCCATACACCTGGCGTAGACACGACGTTGGGAACGAGAAAACTGGGAATAATTTTATATTATATACAATGAGCAATTCATCTGTCAAAAATTGAAAATAACTGCAAAATATCATGAATTAACAATATTTTGTTAAATGTATTATCTACAGGAACGAATTTGTCATAAAATACTGCTGGTGTAAAAACAAGACATTCATTCGGGCAATTAAATAACAAAAAATATATTTGCTATGAAGTTACTGATATTGTAAAATTATATGTAATCTTCATTGCCTCCATTTTATCTACATCCAGGTTTTTAATTATAATGAATTTTTTGTTTGCTCCTGCTAGCATCAATAGAGAAAACGTTTGAAAAATCCGCAGTTCAGTTGAAGGAGGGCCGCGAATGGCCTTGAATAAAGTACTGCGGCGTGTTTTGTGCGGGCATTTATTAGTTTACTAAACGTCTGATAGATATTTTATAAGGTTGTGGAAAATTTAAAACTCTAAAAGAAAAATTATGTTATCTTTGAACATTTCTTTTGTGGTTTAAGTGAAAAGTGATGCAATTTAACTCAGTTAGGAAGGTGACGTGATACTGTGAGAAGCATTGAGCTCGCGCACCATTTTGCAGCCGCGCCGTCCTTTGTTATTCCACGAGTTCTGTTTTATAACGTTCTTATATTGAACAATCAAATTCTAATCGTAAGTTATTTCAAGTTTTTACCACTAATTGAAATGTTATTAATAGATTTCTGACAACAGGGGTGTTTTTTTTGCATTGCTATAGTGTGTGTCAATGAATGGAGTACATTTTTGTAAAGCATACCTTGTTCATCAGTTTCTCATTTTTTACTGTCCATAATAAGTGATTTTTTCCCTTTGCTCTCTGAAGGTTGCCTCTGTTGTAGCCCTAATTTTTCAACTAATTTTATTTCAACAAGAACAGCTCACAAAAAGTTAGAATTTCCGAGGTTCTTGCTAGCAGTGATGAACGGAGCTCAAAAGACGGTAAATGTGAAAGAGAGGACCATAATCGATTTTCCAATTTAGCTGCCTAAACATTAGTTAATAAGATATAAATAAGGTAAATGTTAAGGAAGTGCAACTAGGTGATCAATTTTTGAAAATTTGT
This sequence comes from Morinoia aosen, assembly GCA_030386875.1. Lineage (NCBI taxonomy): Eukaryota > Metazoa > Arthropoda > Malacostraca > Amphipoda > Talitridae > Morinoia > Morinoia aosen. The sequence continues at coordinate 48,753,561 of CM059566.1, forward strand.
TGCCTGTATCATGGTAATTATATTGAAACAAGCAATTTTTCCTCTAACTATGCATTTTTGAGGCAAATGAGTATTCAACAAGTTATGGTGATGTTAATTTTTTGTCTTTGATGGCTGGAATGCACTTGATCATTCGAGCGCATAGGAAGGGAGAGTCGGACCAGGGTGTAATTTTAGAATTGCAGGGCATAAATTAGAAAAAGTTCCAAAGATTTTTTATCAAACGTTAATATAGTTTCCGTTTTCCAAGTATCTATTTGGTTTTGAAAAATTTCAAAATCTGTTCATGATGAATAGTTCATTTCATTAAAAACCTTAGAAGTTATTCAAATATCAATAGTTGTTATTTTAATATCAGTGGATAATTTATAAGGCTACCAGGTACCTAGAAGTAAATGATTGGCAATTCCTGAAAGTTTTCAAGTTTTGAATTCAGTTGAGTTTTGAAGGGTAAATGTTGAGGACTTGACCATAACTGATTTTCGAATTTTTGATGCCTAAATATTGTTAATGAGATAAAAAAAACAAGTTTTTTTCAATGCACTTTCCGTCGGAAATGAATATTTTAAAAGTTATAGCAGTAAATGAGTTACCAAAACTCCAGTGTTTGAGGCGGGAATAAATAAATAAGGGAAGCATCACCCTATTACAAACGTAAAGAGGTTGGGTCGTGAGGGGTAGCCATAGTTCTTTTAGTTAAAATTACAAATAAAGTGAAATTATAGTATGCATTAACATAGATAATGAGATGAAGAGTTATATTGTCAATCCAAACGACTTAATTCGAATGTTCTAAGATACTTCAAACCCACAACATACCGGCGTTGAAGTTACGGATCTGCGGTCATCTCAAGGCTGCCAGTTACGTCGAAGCAGCGGTGATGGGTATATGTGTTTCGGCGCGCTTGCACACACTCGATCATTTGACGTAATGGGTTGGTTACAACCTTTATTTATAATTTTCACTAGAAGAACTGTGGCTACCCCTCACGACCCAACCTCTTTACGTTTGTAATGGGAGGTTTGCTTCTCTTATTTATTTTTTCCCGCCTCAAACAGTGAAGTTATGGCAAAGTTGGCTCAGTTGGCAAGCGGCAACGCCTGTTTACTTTCACGTCAGACCGCGCGGTATATTTTTTCCCGCGCAAACACTGGTGTTCTGGAAACTCATTTACCGCTGTAACTTGTAAAATACTCATTTCTGACGGAAAGTGCATTGAAAAAAAAATTATTTATTTTGATCTCATTAACAATATTTAGGCATCCAAAACTAAAAAATCAATTATGGTCAAGTCCTCAACATTTACCTTTTGAAGTAATATAAGTGTGAAACTAGCCTGCTTATTGTCTCACCACTAGGACGCCGTTCTGTCAGGATGCCAAACAGGCAAGGGTTAGCTATTCAGGCGAAATAGCTAGGCCCAGACACTAGGGTAAGGTGTGGGATGGACAAGTAACAATGTATTTAAAACATAGCAAGTATAATAGATATAACACGTATAATCTCAGGACATGTCTTGCGAGAGCCGTCTCTCTACACGAGCGTAGCTCTTCCGCCGGCTAAACACCCCACAAAAAGACCTCAAGTACAATGGTAAAAGAGGGCGCAGGATTACCCAAGCACGGTATAGAGACCATGGTACCATGATAGAGACAAACACAAGCATCAGGCAAGAAGCTAAATTTAGCCTACTCGTAGTCAAGTGCACTGCATGAAGGTCCTAACGCAACAGCCGTGCAAACGGTAACTTTGGCTTCCAAATGGCTTAAGCCAGGCGGTCGCAGTATGGAGCGCTACGTACCGTACAGCACTACCCGCAAGGTACAAAACACGTAGTGAAATAATTTCACTACATAAGCTAGCTGCTGAAACAATAAATAGCTATTTTGCATCCATGTTGTTGCTGTTCTTTCTCATTATTACGATGTTTGGTATTACCATATTGTAAACCACTGTAGAAAACATTTTTTTTTAAATAATGTTTTTAACCTCCGTGCACTTGGTTAAATTATTGTGCTTGTCTAAATTAGTCTCAAAATTAATTTAGGTAATACTCAAAATGTTGAATCTTTCTCCATCAATATCAATCATTTGAGTTCTATGAGCTTCACCACAATGTTCTGGAAAATAAAAACATCTTAGAACGAAGAGAGACCTGCAAAGCACTGATAATGATAGAATCTCAACTCTTCGATTACTCGGGCTTTTTGTGCACTGTACAACTTTGTCTTTCTCGCGAATCTGGACGAATCCTTCAAAAGTTCTCAGCTTTCTCTTGTCGTGTGAAGCACAACAAAATTTGAAAATATTTGAATTTATTTCAAAAAATTTATACTGTGTTATTGACATATAAGCTGTTACCTACAAGAGCTTCTTGAGTACCAGACGTCAAAAATTACCTTTTTTAAAATCAAACTCTTATGCACAGTTAATCTTCTTGTAGCAAAATAAAACTATAGAGAGCATGGAAAATATGATATCTCTAAAATTCATTTTCTTACGATGAAGCGCTGTTTCGATGTAACTCAAACTACTACGACTGACAATGAGTTAGTTGCGTGTTTTTCTAACAGGCCCTTTACGCGATAATATTTCATTTGAATCTTGTTAAAATATTTCACAGGAATTGAAATAACTAGCAAGCAAAACCTCATTTGTATTGCGTAAGTATACGGTAAAATAATAATAATAAATAATAATTTCGTGGTCCTCAGAATGTTAGGCAATACACCGGCATGTGTATTTACTTATTTAAAGACTACAAATCTTAAAACTAGTTACACAACTGCTGCACATTCTGCCGCATATCTCCTTAAAACATTGGTTACTTACGAATAAAAGTGGTAAAAAACTACAATTGGCAAACTCACCGAATCAGAATAAAAGTGAGTAGAAACGCTTCAGCGCACCCACACTTTTCAACCTTCAAAAGTTTACTGACACGATTTATAAATAATTAGCGTCAGCGTAATGCGGATGGTTTGGTCACTTAAATATCTAAGCACTGGTTGCAATTGTAAATGGAACACTTAATGTCTCCACAAATTGCGAAACATGTTCAGAGTCATTAATTGTATTTTTTTCGAACAATTTTTCTCCTCTGGCATTGATCAAGAACAAAAAACTGTAATGTAGGAAATTTTTGTACAACATTCAAAATTGAAATATGTTATCGTAACTTACATGTATCAACTGGCATTACTGAACACAAAAGTGTCATTTTAAATATTTTGTTTTACGATGATTGTGATTCATAATTTTATTATATATGAAATTGTTATGATTTCAATTGAGGACGTTTTATATTAGGAAATTTTTAAACCCCAATATGTTGTAAGGCATCTCATGTATCACAATTTTTGGAAATGAACGGGTTTTCTTTCTTTCTTATGCTATCTAACTTCATCGAGAAATATCCAGTAAAAACTTTGCTAGAGTAATTTTATCTGAAATCAAATAACTACTAAATTTACAATGAATCACATTTATCAATGTTGAAATTATCTGTGAGATGGATTTTATTAATTTACATAGATGTTCTCTTGGTGTACTTTATGCTTAAAAACCGTTTATTGCATTTTATTCACAAACATGAACAACGAAAGAAAATCATTCCAAAATATCTGTTGAAGACACCCACTGTCATTTCAAATGTCACGCTTTGCTCACATTACATTTTTTAGCCCTAATACTTAATATTTGATTTCAAGCCACCAAATTGGTTGGCAGAAATTGGTTTTCTTTAACTTCATGACGTGATTAATTATAAACGAAGTATAAAAATTATCATACAACTTACTCTAAGACAAACCGAAATAATATGTGAATATTTACGCACTCTAAAGGAAAAACGGAATAATAATATAATTATTCAACGGCAAGTATACTCTACCATGCATACCTCTGCTAGGTAGCTGCGGCGCAGAAGGAACAGCTCTCCGGAGCAAATGGAACTCTCGGAAGTGAATTTCTCATGAACGAGCTCAATTTGTGTCTCATACAAGGCCGAATAGCAAATCATTCTCGTAAGAATAGCATTAAGGTGTTCTTCTCCGTCTCGTTCACAGGGAACAATAATGAATAACTATTACTCTGAAGGGGTTTTTGACTAAAAAATTTACCTTTTCCTAAAGCTGAAAGTTTCTTTTTTCCAATGAAATAACTTGAAGGCCATTTAAAGCAAGATATATGGTATAAAAATGTCTTTTAACACGTTAGTTGCGATGGGTTAAACCGAAGTTCAATATTCAACTTGAATTTAAAGTCAAAAGTGATAAGCAAATTTGTAAATATCAAACATTAACTGGGCCTGTTAAATACCACTAATTTACAAAGGTTGTTAGAATTTTTCAAAACGACCCATCGATGGGTCGTTTCGCAGCAGGAAAAACCTAAGCACGACCCACCGGTAGGTCGTGTCGCAGTCAACGTGTTACGATGAATGACGTTTCCTTGAAACGCATTCTTGCATCAGCGCGATCTCGCTCATCAGTTCATTACGCAACATGGTCTGAGGAGGTGTGCGACGCTCCTATCACTCGATCCAGTCTACGTTTATTCTTTCACGTATAAAATGAAAAATGTATATAACAGTTATTTTTATGATAAAAACCTTTTATAAACTAATTTTAAGTTATATTTGTTTTAATTTATGGTGCCAATTTTGATTATAAGGTACTTCAAAATAGTTCACAGTACATTTAAGTATTCACTATTCCAGTTCGCTAATATTTTTGGGTGATAACTTTTATTGTGTTATTAACTACATATCCTAGAAGTGGGTTCAGGCTCTGCAGGGTTGGCTAATTATAAATTGCCCAAAAGACAAATAAAGCATTACTTGGGCTCTGTCTAGAGCAAATATGGTTTCACTTATGTTATATTTTAAAAAAACTTTAATGTATGTAAGACATTTTAGAGGGACTGTAGACTGCGGAGCAATTTTATACCATTTGAGTTCTCCAAAATTTATTAATAAAATTGGATCGTATCCCATGATTTTTGGTATGTTATATTAGAATATGAGTGTGGAAATATATGCTAATTACTCTTCCTCATTAGATAGAAAGAAATAAGCATCTCTAAATCCAGTTTACCCTATATTGCTGTTTAATAGTGGTAGCAAGTTTAGGAAAGCTTGTATGACTGAAGAAACTTCTCACTCTTTTTGTATACCTGATAATATTGGATTATTGAGAAGTAGTTTGATGTGTACAAGTAGCTTAGATCAATGGCATCAACAAGAAATATTAGGATATTTTTTCAGATTTTTTCAAAATAAATAATCAATCTTTCTTCTATGCATTTTTTGTTGCAAATGAGTTTAACGAGTTATATCGGCAAGGTAATTTCCGTCTTTCTTAACAGTTTCCTCTTTCAAATGGCAAACATTGTGGCATTATTGTTGTCCAAGTTGTTGCTATTTGTTCTGGGCCCATGATGTAACCCCCATGATATAAAAATTTACCAATGTTAGAGTAAAATAGGTAAAAAGAATAGTGGCATGTGCACAGCTGTTGAAATGACCGTATTTGGAAGAATTGATGATCAATCTTGAATTTAACATTTCAATGGTTTTGAAAATTTTGTTACCATATTTATGTAATAGGAGGTATTCTAAAAGTAGGAGGTATTTTTTAAGATTTTACACTAATTTTTCTCGCAAATGCTTTACGAGATGTTTAACTTTGAAGTTATACGAACATCGTATATAAAATTGAGCAAACAAACGTGTAAATAAGCTGAAATTTGTTATTGACAAAATGATAGGTAAGGTTAGGTTTGGTAAATTTTAAGTTAGTTAAATAAATTACCCTAAGTAAACCTAAAAACACTTGAATTAACTTAGCAACACCAAGACCAATGTTTTCCACCAAGAAAGTGCGAATGTTCTGCATCCACTTTTCGCTGGAAGAGCCATATTGAAACTGCCGTTAATGCCATTCTTACCTGAATGATATTTATGCTATATCTCAAAACCAAGCATTTGTGAGCACAATGTGATTCATGTAAAATGTCTACAATTACCGTATTATACAAAAAAAACTTCAAAATTGTTTACACGCTAAATTCAACATTGACCGAATTAGTGAGTTAAGTTTACAAATAAAAATTTGTCTTCAAGTTCTATATCCAAATGAACTCAAGTTTAGAATAGTTTTGAAATGCTATAATCTCAAATTAATTGATGCTCCTGAGTGTAAAACTAGCCTCAAAACCTAATCCAGCCTAATTTTAACCTAAGCCTAGAAGCCTAATCCACCCTACCCAAAATCCAACTGTGCACAAATGTCACTTGATGCTTGTCAAGAGGAAGAAATTTAAGAAAAAAAATGAATATGATTGCATTGAAAATTTATCAGTCAGATTAGTGGTTGCAGTGATTGTAGTAAAAATATTATAATAAATTACTTTGAATTGAATAAAAATAAAGTTTGTCTTGTTTTATAGCCGCTGTTTTTAGATTGGACAACATGTGAAAAAAATTGATAGCCTGTAACTTTTAAGAATTGAGTATTTCCAAAAGAGATTCTCAGCCTAATGTTCAGCCATTCTTTGATATTATTTAGTCTATGAATTGCTGGTTTATGAAGTGTTTAGAAATGTTATTCAGAGTTATTGGATAATTGGTAGTAGTTCAGTGTATGAATAAAGATACAGTAATCCCTTGTTTATTGCAGTTGGTTGGTTCCAAGCCTGGCTGCAATAACTGAATTTCCGCAAAGTTGGGACAGCATATTTACCGTATTTATTCAAAATGCATTTAAATTTTTTCAAACCCTTCCTGTACTGTATACAAACTTCCCTTTATGGTACAGTACTCTATTAATAACAGGGACTGACTACTGTTGAGCAACAACACTTGAGAAATGATTATGAATTTTACTGTGCGGCCAATGACTGTATTTAACGCAAAAAATCTGCAAAAAATTTTTCACCTATTTATTTTAGAAACCCGCAAATTTATGAATTTGTGAAAGTCAAACCATGAAATAGCAAGGGAACACCATATATATGTTAACAAATTTGTGTTTTAATTTAAGCTCATTGTTGTGTGAAAAGCTTTTATATTAAATATGACAATTTAAAAATTTAAAGCTAATTTTAATTGTTCTGTTTCATATTTATCTCTTTTTCTTTTTTTTCTGTCTTCCTTCTTAATTGGGGGCATTGTTGGACATTAGCTTGAAATTAAACAAATAAATATGATTGAAAACTGATAACTGAGATACTACCTCGGCAGTTAAAAAAAACTTCTTATTGCAATAGAATTTTCTAGTTGTTGCATTATTGAACGTAACAAGTCATTCTAGATGTAAAATTTGTTCATTTATAGTGTAACAAACTATAGCAGATACTAAATTTAGAAAGTTATATTTGTAAATACTGTGGTAGATGTAAAATTTTATGATGTATATATATGGTAGTAGCAGATGTATATATATGGTAGTATTCAAATTTGCTCAGTTATGTAGCAGTAACTAACTATTGTTGGTATAGAATATGCTTAGTCGTATAGCAGTACCAAACTAAGGTATACAAATTTACTAAGTTATGAGCACTGACAAATTATAGTAAATGTAAAATTTGCTCAGTTATACATTTGAAAGAAATTTTTGGAATATTTCTTGCTTGTCCTCATGTTGTAATTATTCTTTGCTTTTTGCCTCAATCAGGTACTTCATTGAAAACATGAAATATGAATTTTTTAATCATTCAGTTGAATTGTCTTGAGAAGTTGTTCATTCCTTTCTAATGTACTTATTCATCCTATAATAATTAAGCCATCTATTTTCATTCTTTTTGTGGTAATGTATCACGAACTTGATCAATAGATTTTTCTAGTCTTTGACATAATGAATGACAAGTGTGTTGTTTGTGGAGAGAAGTCCGAAGGCAAGCCTCTTTACAAGAAGCTTGGATCTGATGATATTCAGGTGAGTATTCTGAAGCTAATAAGTATATATGGATTAGATTTTTAGGTGATGCCTCATGCCTTGTCAAAATCATTTAGCCTAGAATTAATTATGGTCTTTTAATACAACAGAATAGGTCTTAAGGGGACCGTACTCCCAAAAAATTGATATGTTGTCGAATTTTGTTTTCATTCATTAAAATGTACGTATATATGTAGCGGACATATTGGTGACGTTTTACACCCAGAAGACCACAGGAAATGGGTCAAAAGGGGGGTGGGTTAAAATGTACGTATATATGTTATATGTACGTTTTCTTTGAATAACACGTTTTCTATGGGGAAAAAAGGAAAAACACACGAGTCCAATCTTAATCCTTCTTCAATTTTACATACCTATACCAAGTTTCATGAAGATCGGTCGAATAGTTTAGGATTTTGTTTCGGAAGTACGTGTATGAAGTCAGATTCATCCCATATCTCACATTTGCCGAGCGGGAGGTACATCACGGATTTTAGCCGTTAGCATTGCCGAGCAAAAATAATATAATTGATGTTAAGACGGGATCTCTTACTACACGGGTCATAAAAATTAGTGCCGGCTTTATTGCTTGGGTCTTGGGAAATATATGAAAGGGACGTTCTCAGAAGAGAAATCCTCCCCATATTAAATGTGATCATTCGATGCGCGGGTACATGTAGCCACATCGTATTAAAATGCGGGGACCCAGGGCCAGCGGCACCGGGGCTGCGTCTAAGAGTTGCCGTCAGGCAAACCATTATTTAATTGCCGTAGCGGGAGGAGGCTGGGGCCATGAGACCCGACCCCTCTCCCCCAGCCGTACCCCCGGTTGTGTGGGGGGAAGGGCGACTCAGAACCCTGGCCACCCCTGTTACCCTGCTCGTGTGGCGACCATCCTCCCCTTCGGGAGAGGGGGAGCGCTGTCCGAGCGAGTTATGTCGGACGAGTAGAGATCACTAGACGGCGGGCTGTAGTTGAGAACGGACACCGGGTTGTCGGGCTTGAGGTGTGAGACGGTCACGCCGGTTTTTACGCACTTAGAATAGTTCAGTTACTCGCGAGGCAGTGTTTTCAATTTATACTTGAATTTAGAAACGGTGGCTGTTTATACATTGGCAAGGTCAACAGCACTCGAGTTGTTTTGAGGGCGCATGATTTCAAGCGTCTGCTATACGCTTAATGGGCTCGACCCTTTCGGTGGCTTGTGCATTCTTTGGCTCGACAAATGTTCTGGATTTAAAATATTGTTACACCGTGGTTGTGGTGGTATCGGAAAAATCCCTCGGAGGGAAAGTTCGAATTGATGAGTCCTGTTGTTCCGAAATTGTAAATGTTGCTGTGATCGCGTGTGCTCTCGCCCTCCTGACTTGCTTTCCCATAGTACACGTAATAAATTGTGGCCTCGTATCATTCCTTCTCTCTCTCGTCACTGGCACATGAAACACGTGCCGGGCCCTCAGCCCACGTTACCAATAGATAGAATGATGCACTTTGTTAATAATTATTTAAATCTTAGTCGGGGCTATCAGCTCCTGGTGGCAGCGTAACACACTACCTTTCATAACTTTTAACGTAACCTCAGGCCAATTGAGTCTATCAGAAATGAAACAGAAAATGATGAATTAAAACTCATAAATATAGAGTGCGGAAGAAAAACCCGACTCTTACATACGGTCCCCCTCTCTCTCCTGGCTCTCCTGAACAATTGGCTCTTCTGAGCAATTGAATTTTACGGCTTCTACACCTAGGGTAGTTTTCAGTTTTTGAGCTACAGTTATGATTTTAGGATCAAAAGAACCGGAATTTAATCCTCTACAAGATGACGTGGGCTTTTATTCATTTTCAGAATAGAAAATTAGCTACATTTTCTTTCGTGAAGAAAAGTGTGAAAATGGGTCAAATTTTTGTATTTTTTCATTTTTTTAAAAAAGCATTTTGAAAATTCAACATAACTCCACGTCACGTTGTAGAGAATACATTTCTGCTTCCTTTGATACCAATATTATCTCTGTATCTTAAAATCTGATTACGTCCATAGATTTTCCCCAGACCCCTTATTTTGACGTTTTCTTTGAATAACACGTTTTCTATGGGGAAAATGGGAAAAACACACGAGTCCAATCTTCATCCTTGTCCAATTTTACATACCTATACCAAGTTTCATGAAGGTCGGTCGAATAGTTTAGGATTTTTTTTTATGGGAGTACGGTCCCCTTAAATTTCAGACCTTTTTTTCTGATTTTTCTGACTAACAATGTTAGGTATAAGGATCATGTTCTTTCATATTTTAATTATAGTGACTCATGTTTTTACATTGCTCATACATTCTAACATGTCTGTTGCTTGGAATAGGTCTAGCATGACAATAAAAGAAGCACACCACACCCGGACATAGCACCGCATCCCAACCTATAGAGTAGACTGCCAGAGAATGCTAATGTTGGTTCTATGAAATTCCATTTGATGTTTGAGGTGCTTCAATTTAAAATGGATACCAGCTTTTAAGGTTCACATTCATAGCTTCAGTAGTCAATATTGTAATTCATCTTTCTTACTTTCTACAGAAGCACATCTGTAATTAGTGACAAATTATTCACAATTATTTTGACCATGAAGACAAATTTGAACACATTGAGATGCAATCGGCCATAATATACACGCTTTCAAACCAGAAACGAGTTCAGTTACCAGTCCAATTTTTTCACTTGAGTGTAGTCATTCCTATTTGTCATTCATGCATAAGCTCCATTAATACAACCTCTACTGCTTTTAGTTTTAGTATACATACCCTATCTTCTCATCCATCAGATAAGACTGCAAACTCCTCAGTTATTTATTGAGAAAATAATCTTGATGTGAAACTCAGAAACTTTTGGAACAATATTTTTGGAAATAGAAAAGAACTTCATTTCAAATGCAACTTGCTGATCTTGGCTACATGCCATACTAATACCCATTGGAAAACCAGTGTTGGTTTACATTAAGGTTGAGTGAATTATAAATCGAGTGAATTATGCTGAATTAATTCCTCTTGCTTTCCCAGGTGGATGTGCTCACAGCTCTACAAGAACTTGAGCTGGTGCACAACTTGACAAATGCACGAGATTGCTACATCTGCTGGGATTGTGATGAAACCCTCGCCAATGAATATGCTCGGTATGCATTGCCTTATTTCCACTAGTTTATGAGAATTTTTGGGTTCTGTGTATATTTTAGGCTCATGGTATTGTACTATGATTGTAAACTTCTGCTAATGTGTCATTATAGTACAAATTTTAGTGTTGAGTGATTTCAGTTCTTAGGAAAAATGACAATCATTGAATGTTTTTAATGAAATTTTATTTATAAAGTGTTCTACCTAGAGTTCATTTTCCTGTGCTGGTTCTGGGCAAAAATGTGTTGTCAAGATTTTGTTAATGTATCTCAAGTTCATTTTATTTGACCTTTTTTAACTATAAGTGGGAGGGTAAGAACATTGAATAATACTTTCTAATCTGACAGACAATGGAAAATAAGTGTTATAGGGAGGAATCTCTCAATGAGAAGCTTATATCTGAAAATATTCAGGCAAATACTGTTATGCAGGTAGGTTTACTTGCTTACACTTTTGGGTGCTTTCTTCTTTTGTCAGAGTTAATCCTAATGTTAGTCTTGATATGTAAACATAGAAATGCATGAATATACATTCAGCTATGCCATTTCTGGTTAGGAAATTTTGTGGTGAGCTGATTGTTCCATACTCTATTATTTTAAAATTGCAATTTACTGGTCTAAACTTGCAGATTCCAAGAGGCCAAGGCCAGCACCACTCAGGCAGTCTTGAAGCAACACGAGCAATATGAAGCCAGCAAAAAGAAGCTTACCAAGAAACTCAAAGCTGCTTTTAAAGCTGCTAAAACTCCACAACAGGTAAGTGTTCTGTGGATGGCTTGTTAAACAATTTATTTTGGTAGTGGTACAGTCTACAGCAAATGTTTTTCTATTGACTTCATTAAACTTCAAATAAATTTGGTATAGTTGAGAAGCTACAAAAGTGCTTGTACCTGATACTGTGAAAATACCTGAAAATGTTTACATTATACATCAGATGATTTGAAATTATGCATGTTTTATTTGAGTGATATGTTAATTTATTCTCCTACCATTTCTCCTGCATTTCAAGGCACATTGGGGACAAAATAAGATGTTTTACTGTATTTTCAGTTGGAACAGGAGCGATTGAAAGACGAGCAGCGCTATTTTGCCAGTCATTGCCTCCTGTGTGCTGGAGGTTTTGATTCTCCTCGGGGCTTTGTGAGGTCCAGTCTTCTCAAAAATGTGGACGAAAACTGCACCGTTGGGCGCATGATAACGGTGAGTGGAGTAATTTTGCAGGGTTCCCTCCTGCATTTGAATCATAGTTCCACGAAAGAAGTACCTACTGGCTTAGATGTGAAAAAATATTTTATTGCTATTTTTCTCATTTCTTTTTGTGTTTCATTAAAATGTGGCTTAAAATTCTTAGTTATGATATGATAGTTTATTTGTTTTTGTTATGGAAAACATTGTTTTTGCATTGTAATCCAGCATCTTTACCTGATGCTTTTTGAAATTCCCTCTGCCTCATTTACAGTGTTCGAACTTCAGCAGTGTTTGTTACTGTTGACTCCAGCAGGTACAAAACTCATTACTTTCTGTTCCCCTAGTTTCTATCATCTGAGTTTATGAAATTTTGCTGTCCTCAGCTACTGGAGTTGCACTCTGAAGTAGACGAAGACCTTCAGGCCAAGCGCTACATTTGCTGTGGCTGCTTTAACTCAACAAGAAGAAAGTATCGCGCGTATCAGAAGGACCTCAAGGCCGGTACTTCCACCGTGCCTGCCAAACCTGTCGTAAAAACTTCTGTAGGCAGTGGTTCTGCTACTTCCAGCAAGCGCAGCTCAAACGGTGGTGATTCTACAAAGAAAATCCCTACTCCTGAAGAACATGCTGCTGAGATTGTAAGTTGTTGGAAAGTTACCCCACGTATGCAATTTTTTTGTGCTATGTCAGGATACTGGGTCCAAAGACAATGTTAAGCTCTAAACAGGCTGCTTCACGAAGCTCCAGCATAACTTGATGCGAGACTCAAATGTGTAGGACAATGCACTGTCAGTGTGAGTGCTGGTTACTCTCATAATCTTTTTTGAGGCCAGGGTTCTGAAAGCAATCACCTGTAACCTGTTTTCAGCCCCTGCTACTTTCTTCTTCAACTTTTATTTGATTTTATAAATTTCTTTTAAACTTGCTGTTTGACAGTGGTCTTTAAACAATGCCCAGAGTGAGAGGACACACTTTGTGCATCAACTTCCACCAAAAATGCAAGGTTCCAAACATGTCTGCCTTGTCAAGTGTGAGCAAAAACCTGACCCAAGATTCGAATTTATTTTTGTATAAAGTTGGTGAGAGTTTTTATCACATTCAAGAATTGTGGTTGTCTTTAAATTATCAGCGTACAAGCAAATTCATAAACATTTACATGGAAATCTGTGTTGATGGAGTTGAATCATCAGCATCACAGCTTGTGCCAGAAGATCTGAAGCTCACTATTTCACTAATTATTAGTTGTTGTTATCTCAAGTAGATATATTTCATCATTACTTTGTTTTCACTTAGTTATCTATGTTCCAAGGGTATTAAATCCTATTCTGAGCTACTGGAGCTGCAACTGTAGTAGACCTAAACGTTCAGGCCAAGCGCTTTAGTTGGATTATGTAGATGATACTTCTGATACAGCTCCTCTGTTGAATATACCCAACTGAGAAGATTGGTAGATGAGATTAGAGGAGGAAATTTTCTTGTCATTGAGCTTTATAGCTCACTCCCTCTCTTCCTCACTTCTGTGCCTTTTCTCTTTCCTGCCACTCCATTGTGTTACTAAGCCAAATATCGTTTCTGCATTATATTTTTTGTAAAAAAAACAATCAAGGTAAAGAAAGATTTGTCTGTCCTTGTGTTTAATGTCTAGTCATTATTGCATTTTATGCCATTACGGAAACGTGATCTTTAACATTTATAAATGAAGCCACATATTTTGGTAGGAAGAAACCATCCTTGTACAAACGTCCGTTACTAAATTGAAGCCCTTTTGTACATGATTTTTTGGAAGCTAATTCATGAGATCTGGTTGTCACTGAATTTTTTTAACGTAATAACAGCTGTATTCCACTTCTTTGAGCCCTTAGAAAATTGAGAAAGTTGGAGTGATGAATGAAAGAATTAAGATTAGCCTTTCTTTTTGAGGGAGCTTTCTCTTGCTTTTCCCTCAACGTGATGCATTTCATGATTTACTGGAAATTTCATCCTAGCTGATGTTTGCCTGTTGTCATTAACGCGCTTAGTTGATGGTCTTAGTTACCTTACATTGCGCTAAGACACTCGATGGTATTTTGATGACAATTTTGCTAGATTGGCAGACTGTTAGTTTCTGATGCAGTTAGACTCATTTGTATTGACTCTTTGTTTGATCTGTGGCGGTGGTTGCAGGCGAAGTTGTTGCCACCAAGCCTGGCTGACACATACAAGATAGTTGGTCACAGTCGCCCTTCATCCCCGCAACCCCCAGCATCGCCTCCTATGCCTCAACGAAGAAGCAGGAAAAAATCTCTCAAGGCACTGTTATCTGAAAGCTCAGACAGCATTGCAGATGTGCCTCCAGTCCCGGCCAATAAGACAGCCAACGTGCGTAAAAAGGCATTCAAGAATGGAACTGTTGCCCCACAACGCAATGTCTCGCCTGTCATTCAAAACTCAATAGATGACGCTGGTGGACTGGAGCTTGCTGGAACTTCTGGTCAATCTAAGATGAAACCTTTCTACCATCTTAAGTCATCTTTGGAGGCGTTGAAAAAATCCCCTGTGAAGATTGTTGGCATTAAAGATGTTTCCAAGATGCGCAAGCCGTCAGACCGACCCAAGAAGAGCATCACTCCTGATCACATTAAAAGTGACCTGACGGTTCCTAGTAAAGGCATTAGAACATTTGTTCCAAGTCAGCTGAAGGATGACGACAGCTCTAAGTCGAGCAGCAGTAGCAGTAGTGACAGTGACAGTGATTCTAGTGGTAGTGACAGCAGCAGTTCCAGCAGTGGTTCTTCATCTTCTACCTCGAGCAGCGACGATAGTTCGAGTGACAGTGACGAAAAGGAAGATGGGGATTCGGGTGAAATAACCATTGGCATGAAAAACGCCATGAAAGAATACAGAAAGAAGATGATGGGCCGTTCAAAACAGCTTCCGACTTCAAACGGGCATTGTACTTCTCAAAGCTCGAGTAAAAGTGATGAGAGTGGAGCTGCTGCTGCAGAGTGCCTGGCTGAAGGATGGTGCAACGTGTGCGGGATATGCTTCAAATCGCAGGGGAAGGACTGGTGGCAGAATCTCAACTGTTGCGTGCCAGGCCTGCCGCACGTCACCTACAAAGTAGCTCTCCATGTGAGTCCAAGGCCAAATCTTCTCTACATGCAATTTTTTGCAATATTATTGTCTTCAATTTTGTACTGCACATATTCATTTATTTACTTGCTCAAGTTACCTGTGTCAGAAGTTTTATTTAACGTGCATTTCAGTTTCAATGTCGAGTTGAATTTATTTTGGTTTGAATATGAATTTATTTTGTTTTCTCTTGGGTAAAAATAGCCAAGCTATTTTTACCCAACTTATTTCTTACTTTAATTGTTCTTGGTTAACTGAGTGCATTATTGTTCGTTTTTATCTATTAACATCTCATCTTGCAGTTTTGAACTTGATTAACATTGATGAATGGATTATTACAATAAATATTCAAATCCATTAATGATTAAGTAAAATGCTGACAATATTGTTGTCCGTGGAGCACTGTGTTGTGAGATGCCTGTGGCTAGAGCAATGGAGCTGTGAATTTCTTTGCTCTAATAACTTTAATTTTGCAATTTCCCTTGGGGAAATAATGTTAGGGGTATACTATTATTGTTAAAGTAATACCAGTGTTGAAATTTTTTATAGATTTCTGCTGTATTTATTTGTATAGTTGGGGAATGCTCAATTCATTGAAGGCGTATAATTTGATTCATCAAGCCCAAGTGTATTTGTAACTTATGACGTTCAATTGCAGACCCTGAACACTAAACTGGCCGACATACCCCCGACCTCAAAAGAAGATTTGCTGATTTGCAGGGCATGCAGTCATCGTGTTACTGCTGGCTTCAAGTGAGTATATTTGCTTGCTTTTTTATTTCACTGAAGAGAAAAAGACAAACTTTTCGTTTACGTTACTGTTTATCAGAAAACTTCCAAGCGACAATGGTAATTAATGTATGTGTGGTTCATAGGTTAGGATGTGCGTGTGAGTTTGTTTAGTTTAGTTGAAAATAACTTCTGCTCTACCAGATTCTCTGCAGATCTCTTTGCACATTGGACTCATTCATTAGTTATGAAAGTGTTGGTAAAAATCTACCAATGTTTCCCTCAATGCTTTAAGCTAGCTTATGCGTGGGTTTTTGACACTCATTTTAGACCACAGATGAAGGCCGTTGTCTCTAGTATTCAGAAAATTCAAATGTCTTCCCCTTTGAGCAGCTCACCACTTTATGGACAGTTTATGCGGTTCTGCTCTTGAGTAACTCCAGTGATGCATTAGACATAAATTGAACAAAGATACAATTTTTGAAGCTAAAATGATGCAACATCTATGTAGTGTTAAAAATTTCCTTTGTTCAGTGGGGGGTCATTGCTATTCTGTAATACCTCTGCCAGCTCCTTATAGAGGCATTACATTATACCAAAATTCGAATTCTTTGGTGGTGCTGGCTTTATCTTTTACGTACTTGAACGATTTTTGCAATAGGTAATATTGTTTCATGAAGTTACCATAAAGGTTTTGTGTTTGGTCACAAAAAAGAGGGGATAAAATATACTGTCAGTTCATGGTAGTTATGTTGTGTTACTGAATTATCAAGGAGGGGTATTCGTAGTCAACTATTCCATTAGTTGCTGTCCTTAGTTAAATACTTCTGGTTGAGTGGGTATAGATGTGTTCTCAAAATTTAGATGGAGTGTAGAATGGAAAAGGGGGGGTATTAGCTCAGAATTTAGTTGTGGTCTGCTCGAGTGTAACTATAGTTCCCGGGGCTGGTTCAGATGTGGATGAGAAGGAGAGAGGTGTTGCTAAGGCAGAAAAAACTCATGGTATTCTTTGAAAATGAGGTAGCATATTTTATTTTGTACGAAGTGTGATGTCATTTATAATGGTTGGAACCTTGGTTTGCGATTGAACTCATTTGGCTTTCATTTTTTTTATGGGTGGACAGTGTGAGTTCTGTGTGTCTCTTGTTGGCTGCACATGATGATACCTTTAAAGCTGTGCGAGTAACTCGCATCAGAAATGTAGTTTCCAGACTTGCAGTAATAATTCTTTTGACCGATAGTAGTTCTACTATAGGCGCACATGCTTTAGTTTAGTTAGTCATGCTATAAACTAAGACATTGGTGAATCATGCAGAGATTTTGTTCTTATGACCGGGTATGAATAAAGTAGAAGTATTGAATTTCAATCAATTCAAGTATTTCCAGAATTCAATTATTTTTAATTCTGGTGAAGAAAATGTCTGTTTGGTATTGAGATAGTGTTTTTGAGCACTATGGCATAATCGGAAGTCCCTTTAAACAGTTATTTGTCTTGCAAAATATATGTTGTCTTATGAGAGTAATGTTTGTGTGAACTCATGTACAGTTTTCGAGAGAAGGGCTTAATATAAGTTCAGCCATTGGTCTGTTGAGTGCAGTAATTTAGTACTGAGCGCTCACCATAGAAGTTCCTGAGAAAATTAGTTGCTTCTGGCAGAGTTAAGGATATGGTGGATGCAGCACGTCTCAAACTATCTGCACTTTGAGATTCATATTCACTTGGTTGATGCAGGGACAATTTTGACTGTTTAGTTGAGCAAGGAAAGCTATACACTTTCGAATACCTGAAAGCAGAAGAAAGCTTGAATCATTTAACTCGTAAGCCTAGAGCTCTGAATGAGCCCAGGGAATATATTTTTGGGATCTGCTGCTCCATTTAGCTTCTCAGAAATGTAATTCATGGGTGTCAAAGTGTGCTATTGTCTTGAAATAAAGTGCATTACTAAATGGCTTCTAAATGATGGTTATCTTGGTAGCCTATTGGCGAAATGAGATGGAATTTTAATGGAATGAATTTTGTTAAAAACCAAAGTATTATGTTATGTTCCAGCAATGATATTTTTTATTCAGAAGTGGTGACCAATCTAATAAGAGTCAAACACATGTGTATTTTTCTAACGTTCATTTTTTTGTGTTTACAGGAGCCAGATCCTGAAAAAAGTTGCTGCTTCAAGAGGCATATCTGTCACTGACATTGATGTTTCCAAATTTAAAGTTAGAGTTATGGACGATGACTCAAGTGCTAACAGTTCAAATTTCAAACACAGAAGTCCTTCAAAATCTTCATTTACTAGCAGCACCAAGGTTATATCAAAGCAGCAACAGAACCCTGCTATTGACAGAGGAGATAACAATAGGAGCATCAACAATAGAAGTTCCCATGCAGCACGCACAAACACTTCGTCTAAGGTATTAGATGCTGCCGAACCAACTGGTGAATCCTTCAAGAGTTCCGTAGTCCACCACAGTTACGAGCCGAGCTTCAGCAGCCGGAAAAAATCAAACCAGGACCACCGCCCACAAACTTCCACCTCCAAGAAACAGTGTCGCTACTTGAACAGGCCTAACCCTGTTGATAATGGAAAGCTGTCACGTAGGACAGCGACTCAGGGTGGCCGAGGTTATAAGAGCAATGCAAAAACCAGAGGTAAGATCTCCGACCGTCGTTCTCCTAGCCCTGTGTCTCAGAAGCAGGAGTGGCGCGCGGGCAAAAGGCGGAGCAGAAAGGATGGCGACGACAGTGATGAAGACTATCAGCCAACACAGAGCAAAAAAATCATCAAGGTTATCAAAACAATGCAGGAGATTCAGAAACCTAAGATGAGCTCAGTTGTGAAGCAGGATAGGAGTGGCTTAATTTCGTCTGCTGCCAACCAGGCTTCGAAGCCCAAGCATAATTCTTACTATCGGAAGAAGTTTGGTGTTGACCACATTGCAAAGGTTTGTGCGATTTTTTTATTTTCTTGAGTGTTTTGTTTCCTTTGTTCATATTTTTTATTTTCTAGTATGATTTGTTTCCTTTTTTTAATTTTATGTTCATAGCAACTGTTGTATGAATGTAATTTTAATAATTTTTACCGTATAAAAACCAGCACTAGTCTCACAATGAAAATTTAAAAACATTTTAAAACGAATTTATAGCAATATATTACCATATGTAGTATATAATACCACACTTAATCATGCCACACTATAGTAGCACTAATGAGTTGGTTTGCATGCAGGTGCGAGTGCGTGACATAGCTGGAGCAGTGGCGGCCGAATGCTTGCGAGGCGCTCGTGTGTCGGCCAAATGTCCCGCTGCTCTCGCCTCCTTTTGCTGCTCGCTGTGCAGCCTGCCTGTTCATGGCAGCCTGCCTAAGTCTTCAGGGGCTGGGGTTGGCAGGTCTGAGTTTGGTGCTTGCAGTACTCCCACGTCCAAGGCCAGGAATGGTGTCAACGCTCCAGAGAGTTGCAAGTCCTCTATTTGCGCCAGCATGGCAGGGAATGGCATATCTGACGCTAGTGGAGTTACAGAAAGTGGCAAGTCGGCAAATAGTGCTAACAATGCTGAGAGTGGCAATTCTGAAAATGTTGCTGACATTGCAAAGAGTGGCGTATCTGACTATGATGAGAAAGCTGCGGAGGGTAGCAAGTTTAAAAACAGTGCTGATGTTGCAAAGAAAAGCAAATCTGGAAATAGTGCTAACAATGCTGAGAGTGGCAATTCTGAAAACGATGCTGATGCAAAAAGTGACAATTTTAAAAATGATGCTAATTCTGCAGAATGTGGTAAATCAGAAAATTATGTCGAGTCTGCAGAGAATGGCAAATCAGAAAATAGTGATGTTGCTGCAGAGAGTGGTAAGTTTGAAAATAATGATTGCACCTCAAAGAGTTGTGAAACTGTGAGTGATGGTGATGCTGTTGGAGAGAATTGCGAGTCTTCAAAGGATGGAAAGTCTTCATGTAACCTACTAGCTTCTAAAGCAGTCATAGATACGTCAGATCAAGACAGGATGTCCATAGAGACAAAACTTCCTTCCGTAAGTGAATTGAATTCTGACCTCAGCAAGACGTTTTGTTCCAGTGAAGCTGAAAATACTTTGCCTACATCTAGCGTATCAGAAACTTTGAAACCTAATGATGTCTGTGAGCCAAAGTCTTCTCAACAAGCTTCGAAATATGATCCTAAATTGTCTTTTGAACTGAATGACAAAAATGAAGATCATTCTGAGCTTTTAAAATTGCCTAACAGCATAACTTATTCATCAGCTACTGATGGTGAGTTAGAGTCTTTCATGCAAGAGAAGCCCTCGTTAGGCGAATTACTTCCTGCTAAGTCAAGTGGTGACTCGCGGGACGAAATGGTCCCCTTGGATTCAGTGCCCCACTCTTCCGAATTGAGCTCAAAGCTTCAGAATTCATTCAGCAAACGGGCAAGTCAAACTGTACGCGGCGTCAATGCTTACCGTGAGAGTTGTCCATCGTCTAATAAATCCCTACTTTCTTCTGCACCTTTGACTGAAGTTAGTAGTTCTGTTGTCTCAACGTCCGCTGAACAACTTTGTGCTGGGGAAGTTGCCTTGAACAATATTGCTGATGCTATCACACGTCAAAAAGACATGAAGTGTAGAGAGGTGGAGCGTACTGATGTGGATTTGAATAAAAATAATTTGGCCTGTAAGGGTAGCCTAGATCATCGTCAATCTACAACCTCTCCTGCTATTACAACCGTAGAAGCAGAATGTACGCCAAGTGCAATTGATAAATTTTCTTCAGATTCTTATGTTAAAGCGCTTCAAAAAGAAGTTAACTCAATAGAGACTGCAGCAGTTGAGCCATCAATGGAAGGAACTTCACCTCGCAATATGGATGGACAAACATCATCAGAATTGAAAAGTAATGATCAGCTAGTTCCATGTGCAAATAGATCATCTCCAGCTCATGTTGAATACCTGCCTGTAAAGTCTATAAAACCTTTAGCTTCAGGGACAAAACCTGCTGAAACTTCAGTTACTTCAGTTGAAAATGTGTCTGTCTCTGCTAATCAGCCTCAACCGAAGACCCCGCCATATACTACAGATGCTCCTTCGGACAGCATGGATTTTCAGTCGCAAAAAACTCCTGCTAATAATGTTTCCTTTGATGAGCTTATGGCAGGGATGGCAGACTCTTCCGTGTTAGCGCCTCCCAACTTGATGATTTCTTACAAATGGGCACGCATATCTTTAGGTCTCCCAGCTTCCATCAACTCGGGTCTAATGTGTTCCAAGTGCAAGGAGGAACTATTGAATAAGTTTCGCCATTTCATCATGCTCAAGGTATCAGAATCGATGGGTATTCCCTCCTCTGAGGTTGACCTCAGAGGATACTTGATAACGTTCAACGTTGAAACCATGAACATCGTCGCTGATCCAATAGATGAAGAAGATTTGGAGCCATCTCGATGTGGTGCCCCTTGTGTAAAAAATGATCAAGAAATTGATATGGAAGAATCTCAATTAGTGGCTGCAAACTATAAACCTATGCCGAAGAGTAAGAAACACAAACAAATAAAATCTACATTAAATAGTTCAGAGGTGGTTGATGATACGACAACGCGGCCAACAGACCGCGAAACAAGTAACTTGAAACCTAACGTCAATGATAAGTCATCACTTCATGGCGAGAGGATTCACCAGAAAGAAAATTTGGAAACCTGTCATCCAAGATCTGTTGTGAAACGTGGAAGTTCTCTCCAAAAGAAAGATGTTATTCTTCAAGAAAATGTCCAAAACCACTCGAGTATTACAAGCCTGGAGAAGGAGTCCGTATGTCCTGTTACTAAAGAAACTGAGCTTGATAATGGTCACACAGAAGAGTTGCTTCCTGATGATGCAGATGTGGAGAAAACTAAAATAACCGAGAATTCAAAGTTATTGCATAAAACCGCGATTAAGGACACACCTTTGGCCAACAATGCTTTGCTAGACTCACATAGATGTGAAATTGAAAGTAACCATGACAAAGAGTTAGCAAATGAATCACAAAATGTGGGCAAAGAGTCACGTAATCTAAAACGAGAAATATCTAATGAAGCTTTGTACTCGTCGTCTTGCAAGCGGCCCAAATGTACACCTGAGGTCCCTCCACTCTCCGATGACACCATGAAAATTGTGATGGATGGCATGTCTTCTGTATATCATCTATGGCAACAAATATCATTGGATGAACTTGTCTTACACGACCTTCCGAAAATAAAGATGTCTGATGATATTTCTAAAGATAACACTCAACCATCGCAGACTGAGACTTCTGAGAGCACTGAGGACAAACCTTGGCTATGTTTGGGTGCTAACCAGCTCAACTGCGGCCTGCTGATGCTACTGGATGACTATCGAGAGCACATGAGCGAAGACCACAACACGTTGGCAGCGTGGCTCTACAGGTTGACTGGCCAAGAAGTTGTTGTGTCAGAGCTCGTTAAGCTCTTGACTCGCCTTCATGAGGATGAAGACGTTATGACAGACGAGGTACTGCAGCCTGTGCCTCGTCAGGTGTGGAAGTGTGGTGATGCTGTCGTTGATGAGACAGAGGACTTGAGCTCACAAGGTGATGGAATTCCAACACGAGATGCAGCGGATGTGCACAGAAAGCTCAACGAAGACGAAATCACATTTTTCGTGAGGGATAAATTCCTTTTTTCTTCTGTGTCAAATCAAGAGCCTTCTCTTGGCTCGGAAGATTGGGATCTATCTGCCGTAGATTTTGAACAACCGTTATCTTGGACACAATACCTCAAACTCATTGATGTGGATACTTTGATCCAAGGTAAAGAACACCCTCCTGTCACTGAAGAACAGTTCAGCAATGGATTATTGCACGCCGTGTGGCGGACTTGTCTCATGCTCGGCCGTCCTGAAAGTGAGGTGGGCGTTTGGTTGACCAAACTCAGTCCTGTGCCACTGACATCGAGTGTTCTGGAGAAGTTGCTCTCGGTAGCTCATCCGATGTACAAACACATCCTCTCAGCGCCGCAGCACCTGGACCAATTATCGGTGCCCATTTTGTATCATAATGTATCTGGTGGAAGTGCAGCTGCTAACGAGAAAACACTACAGAAATATTGTAGTGATCAAACGAGTAACTCTGCTGCTGCTCTGAAGGGGGCAAGTTTCAGCGGTGCGTCATGTACTTCCAGAGCTATAGCCTCGACCAGTACCTCAAAAAGCCCATGTGTAGATCGGCCTGAAAAAGAAATGTTAAAAATCAATAACAGTTCAAATTCGTTCCTGTCTGTCAGTCCGTCAAAGCGAACTACTACTGATAGAAGTCCAGCTGAGAATGCAGCAAAACTAAAAAGTGGCGATGGCGTTTTTTCTTCTGTCAATTATATCAATTTATCAAAACCAACAAGTGTGGTTGATAAAATTTCTGCTAGCTCTTCTCATGATGACGACTCTATTTTAGTTGCATCGGACATGGTGCCACCCGACGCTGCAAAATTACACAAAGAGTCCAACCTGGGAGCTAAAAGTGGTGAAGTTTCCCTGGAAAACGGTTGTTCAACGGAGGCTCGTGGCCCGGTCATTCTGTTGAGTCAACCTGAGACGCACCAAAAAACTACCACTCGTGTGACTAAAATGCTTGGTCATGCTTGCAAAAGACGCGGCGATAACTCCAACTCCTCTGAACACAGAGCACCAAAATTACCCAAACTTGAAACTTCTAAAAGAAGGGAGAACTCCATTGATGAGTTGAAGCGAATAGCTCGGAACAAGTCTCTCTCAATCACTGCGCAGGTATCTGATGACGATTTTGCCTCCAACTCTCATTTGTGCAAAAATAAAAATCTGCCTTCCCGTCCCCAGTGCCCAGAAGTTTCTCAGAAATATGTAACGGTTGCTATTTCTTCTGATAGTGATGGCAGTGATAAGGAAGAAGGGACTTTGCAGAAAAATGTATTGTCTTACTCTTCTTTGACACCAGTTGGAATGAAAAAACTCGCTGGTAGCATTAATGTCTGTGCAGGCAATGGCGTTCAAAATAATAGAGTCTCTGTAATGCCTTTGGTTTCTAGTAGTCCCATACTAACCGACTCCAGCGCTCATACTAAAGGCCTGCGCTTGTGTAACTCCACATCTATGGAGTTGGTTTCTAAAGATAAAACTCCATTAATGATGTCTTCCAGTTCTAAGACAACGTCTCCTGCTCAGTCGTCTAATTCATGCACTTCCGCAAAAATCTCATCAGAATTGGGTTATCCTGAACCCCGTCTTAGAGTGTGTGGTGAAGTACACAGGAAGAAGGCTCTATCTAATAGTTCTCAGGAAAAGCGTATTAGTTCACAACTCTTATCTCCGACGAATGCAGCTCCATTGGATAAAAGTCACACCACCGCTTCATCTCATATGTTAGAACGGCAACTTTCTCTACCGAGATCGCCTTCCCAGCCCAGCACAACTCGTATTCGAGTTGCTTCCTCAAGTTTGTTCCCGCAGCATATACTGCGTGATGTACCACCTGACTGTAAACTTGACATGACAAAGCATCACAGCAAAGATGTCTCAGGAAATTCCTGTGAAGCAAATGCTAGTTCTGGTATTAGTCCAAAGCGTGCTAATTTTGAAGAGTGGAGTAGAGTAGATTCCAAATTGTTTAGGTCTTATGTATCTTTGCCATGTTTCGATCCCAAACCGTGTGGTATTTTTTCTGCTCCTGAGAGCTCTCTGTCCAACTCTGGTCAAAATATTTTTCTTTCTTCTCGAACCAAAAATGTTTGTTCAATGAATAACAGTGATTTTCTTCGGCTGAATAGCTCAAGATGTTACAGTGCACCACCTAGATCACGACTATCTCGAAGACACTCTATGGATCATCTAAGGGTCCAATCGAATGATGAAGTGCAAGAAGACAGAAGAGGACCTAAATCTCCACTGAAGTCAAATTCATCTCCTCTTGGAAGTATTACAGAAAATTCTCAACACGTCGGAAATAGGGATGCCCAGAACACCTCAGTTCATTCTTCACTTACAAGTGCATGTGACTCTCCTTCTGGAGTTACTAATGAGCAGGTAGTGAGAATTCCTTCAAAAAGTTGTCCCTCTGCCTTGTATTTCCACGACACTCATTTTTCTACCGAGAGACCAGACGCTGCATCTATTCATGGTGATGATGCTTCAAATGCAAAGGAATCATCTCTCACAGTCGGTCCTATTGATGAACAGACCACAAGTACGAAAGTTCTTCGTTCCTTGAACGATTCACCCAAATATCGCATTACAACTCGCAAGGACCTAATGCCTACGGAGCCCCACGTTTCTGCGGAAGAGCAGACCTCTAAGGAGATGAGCAATGAAACATCAATGTGCAGTGATTTACCGCCAGTGTCGCTGCGTACTTACAGAAGACAGACTCCTACTACTGCTACCACCAAGAATGTCAGTACTTCCACTTCTCAGACAAAAATTTTGCTTCCGCTTGGGGGTGCTCAGAACAAAACTTTAGTTATGGCTCCATTACAGGAGCTTAAAGCTGCCAAAGTTACCAATATGTTCGGGGTTCCAACTTATATTTTGAACAACGTTAATCCTGGTTTATCTCAACAAATCTCAATGGACAGCAGTTCCCAAATTGTAGTGCACAATGGAAAGAAATACAGAGCATACGCTGTCAGTGACGCTAATGCTATTCTAACTGCTGTTGAACATCGCAGTAGTAACCATCAAGGACAGATAATCACTTCTATGAAAGTTGCGCAAGTGTCTTCAAGTGGTGACCTTGAAAAAAGAAGAGTTCCGCACAACGTTCATGGAAATGTCAGTACCTCATTTACTGATGAGGCTCCGAGTGCAAGTCATCTTTGCTCTCAACTTCAGACTCAGAATCCATCACTTCAATCTAGTGTGCTCGTGAGGCCAAGCAATTCCTGCCCAACTCAAGAAACAAACTCAGTCAGCGTATTCAGGCCGAGTGTGAGCGAATCTTTGTACCAGTATTCATCTAAATTACTTCCTAATACGTCGCAGGTTTCAGCTCCTTTTGCAAGACACGTTTCAGAACTAACTTCTCATCCATTTTGTTCAAATGCTCTTCGAGGCGGATCATCGAGTAATATATCAGGTTTACCCTTCAGTTCCTTCAATCAGCAAATACTGGGAAATTCACAGGAAGCCAGTAGACAAGGGCAACAAGTCATCCCATCTACATTTTCTGGTAATGGGGGAGCTTTTGTGTCTGTATCTCAGCCACAAGGTCATTTGCTCAACATAGCCCAAACTTTTGGGCAATCCGCTTTCTCCAGTTCAGCTAATACATATCTGACAATGCTCCCCGGGTCTGGGACAAAGTCTGTACACATCGTCCAGTCGGAAAATAATGTTCAACAGCACATGATCATACAAGGGGGATCAGAAGGGTCAACGATTGCGACGTCATCGCTCTCCGCTTCTGAACAGCAACATCCTTCACAGCCTCAGAATGACAAAGTAAGCATTTTGGAAAAGCAACTCCTTGAAATTCAAGCGCAAAATAAGTTACTCATGAAAATAAACAAGAAGCTTTTATCTGGTAGTTCTAAGAAAAAGAAAAAGAGGCGAAGAAGAAGCAGTTCATCTTCAAGTGATGACAGTGGAAGCAGTGGCGATAGTGATAGTCAGTCAGCCGAGTCTGGAAGCTCCAGTGACGAAAGCAAGCCACGGAAGAAGAAGTGTGTGAGGAAAACCAATCCGAAAAAACAAACACTTTCAAGTTCTAGCGAGGCGCAGGCAGTTTCAGGGTCTAGTAATGAAAAATTATGTTCAAATTCTAGCAAAAAACATAAATATTCTGCAAGCGTGCTTGATAAATCAAAGCCTGTGACAAGTTGTGGTAAGGAAGAACCTATAAAAGTTGCGACACGTTTAAAGCTACGATGATCATTAATTCTGCTTCAGTTCACCGTTGTACAAAAACAAATTGAAATTTTGAGTTTTTCAATTGTATGCTAAAGCATCACAAACAGAGGCCAGATTTTCAAATATTTCACGTTGTTGTAGCGGTATAGCAGCCATTAGAATTCTACGTGTAAACTTGGTTACTTTATGTGCTGTATTTTGGGGCTAAAATCCTCAAGTTGGCTTGTTTACTTTGTATCTTGTGTTTTGTGGGTAAAATCTTCAAGTCTCACAATTCATCAAGTAAACTTCGGCTTTAGTGATAGTCTTTAGGTAGACAAGCGCGCACGGGTGCTAAATGCTGTGTGCGTAATAAAAAATTGGAATGAAAATACTCCCTGGTTAATGTCTGTGCAGACAATAGAGTTCAAAATAAATAATAGAGTCTCTGTAATGCCTTTGATTTCTTATAGTCCGATACTAACCGACTCGAGCGCTCATACTAAAGGCCTGCGCTTGTGCAACTCCGCATCTATGGAGTTGGTTTGTAAAGATAATGCTCCAAGTGTCTTTAAATGGTGACCTTGAAAAGAGAAGAATCCCATGCAATATTCCTGGAAATGTCGGGACCTCATTTTTTTGTCAGTACCTCATCCCAGACAAGCACTCACGGGTGCTAAATTCCGTGTGCATAAACTTTATTTAAAAAGCTGATATTAGAGGATTTGAGTTGAGTAAAAACCTCGTTCTGAGTAGTCAAATAGACGTTTTTATTTCCGGCTTTACCACTACTACAACGTGAAATGTTTAAGACTCTGGTCCTAGACCTATACTCGGGAATGAGCATGTTTTTCGCTGTTGACATAACGCTTTACATTTGCCGCAAATTTACTAAAAAAGTTTAAGTTTATTCTCATTGTACGGGAACCTCAAAATCAATGCATTTAACTGAAAAATTGCAAAGCTTGGCTAACTGTTGTATAAATTCACTAAGATTTTTAATTGGTGAAATTGATTCAGTGTGAAACCTTTTGCCTGTTTTTATGCTTCAATCTTCACTCTGAATTTGTGTTTATCCTTGCCACTGCAGGCATGAAAATCTAGTAGATTATTGAATTCTATTGCATCTTAGAGTTTTTGCTCTTCAGTTAGTACGCAAGACTCAGCCTCTGAGCTTATCTTTCTGCTCTAGAGACCGTCTCGGGAGCTTCGCGTTTATCTGATGAATGTTAAAATACTGCTCTCCTAACGCCAAGTTCAGCTTCAGAATGTGTACTTCATGTACTTCTAAGGAAGTGTGAATTTTATTATTTTCTATTTTCCTATTACCAGTTTTTCACATAATGGTGAACGTGTAATTCCAAATAATTGTAATGCCCTTTAAGTTACTTTGCGTGTTTTGCTGTTCCCATTCAACTTTTTATGCACGAATTATTTCTCACTCTACGTTCATTGTATTTGATAGTGCGACTGTCGTCTTCCGTTTTATACCATCATTATTTAAAAACATCGTACAGACTAAAGGCAACTAAATTATTTGTATGACATTTCGATATCATGTGATTATTTCCATAGCACACATCATCTTTTTCTTGCATCCTTATGATGCCTGTTTTGTGTTGATTATTTATTAAATGTTTGTTCTAAAAAGTTACATTTAAATTAAATTTGAGGATGCTGTTGTCTAGGTAACGTCCTCGTTAAATCGAGCGCAGTTGACGGATCTACAAAAACTGTAACCCTCTTGGGTGGTAGCTAATACTTCTGAAATAAATCTTGAGGTGTTCCGAGACCTTCGTTCACATTGACCCACCAGTGTCTTCATTTTCGGGTGACCTGGATACAGGAAGATGGTCATTGTCGCGACTTCATCTGGAGAACGGAGGCAGCATTACGGTAAATAGGCCTGTTGTGGTGGTTAATTTCCTCGACATTGTGAGGCGGCATATTTGCAGAGTTACGAGGGATTTTCAGCACTACTTCCCACATCTCCTGTTTGCAATTCAAACCTCCGTCGTTTATTCTCTTTTATTTGTTTTTTGAAGAGCTTCAAGTTCGTGGGTGCTAGTATTGATGTTACATTGTTTTTGAAACATTTTTGGCATATATATATATAATAATTTATAAATCCAACTCATGCAGCCCAGAATCCTTTTCGTGAGATATCATAAAATGCTATTGTTACTAGACCTGTATAATACGGCCTGTAAACAATCCCATTCCTATGTCCTATTTTCCTGTTGCTGGCTTGTGATCTGCCTTCCTTCCTTAGTTGGTGAAAGACGTCTCCACGTCTTGCATAGTCTATTTCGGTATCAGTGTAACCACGAAACTATCGGTTTCGTACGCCACGATCAGGTAATTGTTTAATATTTTTCTCTAATTCCAGGTAGACTGCACACGAACACTTAAAATTGTGATGGAGCGTTCTTATACAATTGTTTTGAATCTGAATGTATGTCACATTCGAGTGTCCATGATAAATTAAAAATTCATCGCGAAGTGAATAAGAATATCTGATATTGGTTTTGTCTGAGCAGTTTTGCCATATGATTTAATGCTTTCTCTTCAGAATAATTATAAATTTTATATATTTTTTCTTTAATACTTTTTTGTACCTTAATACACTCTGAGCTAACTACTGACACGTAAAAAAATTGCATGACTCGTAATTTTATTTTTTCATGGAAGAGTTCCTGAAAAGAGAAACTCATTTTCTTTTTGACTTGTGAATGGAAATTTACCTGATGATTGAATAAATGCTAGCCTGCATTCACGGGGGCTTTTTGTCATTGGGAAGATGCACATCTGAATCCATTTCTTGTTTGAATTTCTCAGTTGTGCTACTTGGGTGCTGTCAGGAAGACAAGTATAGGTTCATGCAATGGAATAAATGCTCAGCATTAAAACAAACCACATTGAATGGACGCTTCAAGATAAATTCTGAAGTTTATAAACGAAGTGTACTCGTAACTTTTGAGTAGCACATCTGGATGTAGCATTTTGTGATGATCTCTTCCAATCCAAAAACGAAGTATGTTTCTAACTTTCGAATAACACGTCTGGGTGAAACGCCGTGTAATGATCTCTTCTGATCCTTCTTAAATCGTCGCGATGCGATTCCTTACTACTCGTAGACGAATAATACGTTTGGCATGTTACATTTCTCGATCATTTGACTAACTCGTTTTAACGATCTTTCGCCGTCCTTTCCTCTATCAACCCAAAGGCTTAGTGGAAGGGAACGCCCAATTAGATGTCTTAAGAGCTCAATGCTCTAGGGAGGACTAAATTTTGTACCTCGTCTCATTTAGGAATACCGATTGTGTTGGTCCTAGTTAGCGTCTCATGGTGTTGTTCTCTGGGACGACCTTAGCTGATTTACGTTTGGTGCTTTGTTGCGAACTTTAGCTTCTGCATTGGAGTTTAAATTCCTCTATTTGCTTTTCGAGGAATTGGCTAAGGTGTTGGTTTAGGTGGAGTTCGAATTCGTCGCAGTCAAACTGTGTCCCTGTCTTATTGTAAATTGTAACGATATTAATAGTCTGTTAGTATTCGAACAATTCATGCTTTACTAAAGAAATCCTCTTGAATCATTGTAAAATATGATGGAGATACGAGCTTTGGTGGAGACATGCGGAAGTTTCTTTAACATTCCCTTCAAGGGATTCAACTATTGCATCAATGAGAATTAGCACTCCCAGAGGAAATATGAGGTCCCAAACTGAAGGTTTGGTAGGCCTTCTTTTTGTTGAAATAAGATTGACTTTTGTTTTGTCAAGGACCTTTTTTTCGGTTCACTCCTGGGTTGTTTTTCAGCACCTATGACTTTCTTCTTCAACTTCTATCTTGTTCATAACCATAGTACTTGGTGTTTATGTGCCCATTGAATACTGTACGGAAGCACACCTTGTGCATGGATTTCGCGTTCCTTTAATTCCATATTAAATGATACCTTCATCCTTGCTCTCTTTGAACATCTTAGTTGTGGTACGGGAGACTAAAACTAACTTAAAATCCATCAATTTTTGTTTTGTTCCGGACTCTCTTTTTAGGTTCACTGCTGTCTTTTTTTTAGCGCCTATAACTTTCATCTTAGATTCGAATTTTATCTCATAAACTTTTTTAAATCTTGTTTTATGCGCAGGGTGGGGAAACTATCTTATGCACTGATTCCCCGTTTCCTTAATCCCATAGCAAATGATGCTTCCCTTCCACTTTCAGGGTCACCGAAGTTGGTTAGGAGAACTCGTCTCTTATGAACAAATTATAGTGCCTCTGTACGCTGAGAACTACGAAAAGATTTATATGTTTGAAGTCTTTTAGAAGGTTGTAGATGAAGAAACTGCAATATGGCCGGACGCACTACGTTGGTACCTTGGGGGGTTTCAGCGTCGGTAAGGCGTCCGGCCATAAATGGGTGGGCAGCTGAAACCCCCTAAGGGGTTTGGCTGCCCAGTGATTCGGATGTACTGTAGTATGTACAAAATTTCAATGGGGAGACAATGATAATCTTGAGTTGTAATTAAATCATGATCATGTAATTTTTGATGTTCATATAATGTTGATGTTCACCTTGCGTGGTAAATCGGAAAAGCCTGATACCGATTAAATTATGTGACCTTCGGTGCGATATAGTTTAAATAACTGAAGCGCTAGCAAACCTATGTTACTACTACTACTACTTAGGAAGTCTTGAATTAGCTTATCAAATCCAACTCTCTAAGCCTTCTCACAGGGGGAAAATATGAGGCCCCGAGCTAAGAGTTGACCATTCCTTGTTGAAGTAATTTCTTTTGTTAAGAACCTTTTTTTTTTCTCGAATCACTGCTGTCCTACTTTTATCAGCTCGTCTAGCTTTCTTCTTCGACTTACATTTTGGTTCATGAACTTCTTTCCAACCCACTACTTCTATGCGCAGGGGATTTTGTGTGGGAACACACCTTGTGCATAAATTCCGCATCTCCTCAACTCCATACTAAATGATCTCTTCATTCTTCTCTTTTAAACGCCTTTATTGCGGTTAGGAAAGCTTAAACCAACGTATCGAATCTTTTTCCGGTTTAATGGAATCAACGGATTTGATGACTGTAATATGTGATCCTATGCGGTTATTCATGACTTAGAATTTATTGTGAAATATCCACAAAACTCAGTTTTGTCATATTAAACGGGCGAGATTTGCTTATCGATAATGTTGCCATTGGTTGAAAACCTACGTGTATTAGATTTCTGTCTCGTGTGTTTCAGTCAATTTTGTTATGAAGTCATAGCAGATGAAGAATGTATTTGGCCCATCGGGAGGGATAAAATTTCCCTTTTTTGATTGACACTTCCTAACTCATATCTGAAAATTGGTATCATTTTGTTGTATTTTTACGGGTAAGTAGCAACTGATTCTGACCCAGTTGGTACCAAATACAAGCTTCTGCTGAGGCGCCCATTGGAACGATGGTGAATATTCTGGCTGTGTGTGAGAACAAAATTTCTCGCTTTTTTTTGAGCTGTTGGATACGACCTAATGCTCAATAACATTTCAATGCTTTTATAAATTTATTTCACATCAGTGAAATTTGTTCTAATTACAAATATGTTGGCATCAGCTGCTGTATGTTTATGACATAAAGTTTCACTTGAACAGCTAATGTGCTGCACAATAATGGATGTCGTCTGTAGCAGCGTCGCGATGCTTTTGCGATAAATAGTAACTGCTTCCGAACGCCAACGTACTTGGAACTGTAATAACTGAATGGGTTCGTTTTCGAGTGGTTTAGTGCGTTGATTTTCGCGTATTTTTGTTGTAGCTTTCGGAGCGTCTCCAGCGACGTGCCTTGACTTGACAGTATAGTTTGCAATGGTCGCTTGTAGATTTTGCTGTCTTAATTTTGCAATGGAAAGCTCAGGTATCGTGGGAGTGACATCCAGAGCTTAGGCAGGTATTAGAAGTCGCCCTTCTATTAACTTCATGGTTTTTCCTGGTGAGGTGATCAGATGACACTTGAAAATTTGAATTCTGGAACGCGATACAGCGTGAACTGTTGAGAAGGTAACGGGTCCTAAAATGGCTGTTGTTAATAATGCAAAACTGTCATTGTATAAATTGCGATCATAACTTTGGTTGAATTACCAAAGCGACAACTAAATAGTCTCTGACCGAAGTGGTCGTTAACTGAATTTATTATTAGGTGCTTGCTTTTTCTTATTCGTATTGTATTTTCGGTATGGGTGAAATTATTTTATGACCTGGCAACTCTCTTTATGACTAGGAATCTAAGAGTCCCGAAAGAAAATGTAGCATCCATCTGTTTAACACATGCCGGTCAACCCATTTAGCTTTGAATGACCTGTCTTTTCATATCGATTTTTATTATTGCGTTACTCTCGGGATGAGGATTTTATTGCGTACTTCGGTGAAGCTCTTTAGCAGAGCACCCATCCGTTCTGATGTGTGCGCTGTTTTCTGTTCGTTTTAGTTGTGCTTATGTAACTGAGTCGTAGATATCTTTAGTATAATTTCTCTTGTAATTATGCGGAATTATTGAATTACTTGTACTGTACAGTAATTTAGCGACCAACTTCCCATCGCCCATAGCTTATAACGGATGCATTGGTTCAATTTATGTAAGTTCTTATGTTCAGAATTACTGAGTAGACTTCGTAAGAACATCAGAGGTACTGTCTAGTTTTGAGAGCATTAAAAATTCTTCCATAAAATTGTATCATTCTTCCAAGTATTTTTCTGTGTTACATCCGTCTTAAAACGTCAGTAAATATTACTGCGTTTATATTTTTACCCTCTTTGCGTATGAGTTATCACTATTTTTCAAAAACTGATCTACTATAAGGGAGCGTTTTGTGAAACTATCAACGGAATTGTAGGGTGCATTTCCTCATCTTTGACTCTAAAGGCGAGTCTGATTATTCGTTTTCGTCCCTCATTAATTAAATACTCGCGGGTAGACAGCATGACAAAAGCGTCATACAGTAGTGCATGCGCGTTTTTTAAAATTGCGCATCTTCTCTCGAATTTTCACCTTATTTAATTGAAGTTCGATAGTGCGCAGTGTTAATTATGGTTGTGTTAATTTGATAGTTGTTATTTCACTGTGCATCGTGTGGCGTAAGTTTTGGTGAAATGGGTTGTGATATTTTATGCCATACAATCCCTCAGTAAAAGGTGTGCTTATATGGCGTGAAATAATGCCATACAAGCCCTTTCGTGCCATATTTAAGAGCTGCAATGTCAAATGACAAACCAATTTACCACTGATTGAACGCCTTTGATACACTTATTACCATGAACTTAATTTTCTCTTTGATAAATGAGATGCATTTAACTGGGAGTTGCAACAACGCAAGAGTTTTGAACTTTAAATGACTTTTCAAGAACTAGACTAAAAAACAATAAGTTCTGTTGGCATCATCAAGTGTTTGGTATTGATTACAAAAATAGGCTAAGACCTATCATTTGTTTTGAAACCAGACCCCTTGTAACGTTTTGTGTGATGTTTAGTATACTCATGAAAGTAATTCTCAATGCTCACGTAAAACATTCAAAGTATGATTTACATCTAGAAGCATTTCCTCGTCTATGGGGCATTAGTTGTTATTTTGCTTCAAATAAATATAATTGAAGTTATGGTATCTGATGTAATAAATTTTCTATTTAATTACTCAACATTCATGCTGAAAAAAAGTAAAATATTAAAATTACAGGAATCAAGGTAAGAAATATTGTATATTATGTCTACGGTGTAGTCGAACTGGCGCATCGTTTAAATTTTTTACTGTAATTTCAAGATTATTTAAACTGAGGCAGCGCTTCAAACTTCAAATCCAACTGACATCTGCTTTCGCGCAGTTGTAGGTATATAAATTATAACAAGAAAATACATAAAATTGCCTAATAATAATTTTAACATGATTGAAACTTGAAACTACAATTTTATATTTAGAGTTTTTATGTTTATCTATGGCGTAACATCGAGAGATAAGGTTTCTCAGTCGCTACGCATGTTTCTGACTATAATTTTCGTTTCGAAGTGTCAGTGAATAAGTTGGTAAACATTCCGTAATAATGAATAATTTTTTAAATAAACTAAATTTTTTAAAAAGTAATTTGATTCACCGTTCACTTGAAAGTCGTCTTGGAAAGAAATGGTATGCTTTTTTTGAGCTCGTTCCTTAAAGTCCTAAGTGTGAAGGTAATTTCTATTACATTTCTTATTTGTGCAATCCAACCAGTGTGGGATACTTTCTTCACTTCCGCAACTAATTTTTTACATTTTTAGAATTATTGACTTTGTTCACTCGGTGAATCATTTACTCAATATTATTTTACTAACTTGCTTTTTTTCAGTTTTCAAATTTAAAAGTTGATCTTATTGGTTTTAGTAAGTAATCCTGGTAAATCTGACGGATATGACAGTTTTCGATTTTGTAAAGTTCGATGTCTAAGCATAGTTAATTGGATCGAAATGAACAAGTTTTCTTCTATGCACTTTCCGTCTGAAATGAGTATTTTAGGTAAATGTAAAGGACTTGACCATAATCGATTTTCCACTTTTTGATCAACAAATATTGTTGATGAGACCAAAATAAACAAGTTTTCTTCAATGCACTTTCCGGCGGAAATGAGTATTTTAAAAGTTATGGCATTAAATGAGTTACCGGAACTCCATTGTGCATCACCCTATTACAAACGTAAAGAGGTTGGGTCGTGAGGGGTAGCCACAGTTCTTTTCGTTTTATAATTTTCACTAAAAGAACTGTTGCTACCCCTCACGACCCAACCTCTTTACGTTTGTAATAGGGGGTTTGCTCTTCGTCGGCTTGGTTGGCGCGCGGGAACGCCTGTTTACTTTCACGTCGGACCGCGCGGTATATTTTTCCCCGACTCAAAGACTGGAGTTACGGTAACTCATTTACTGCCATAACTTTTAAAATACTCATTTCCGCCGGAAAGTGCATTGAAGAAAACTTGTTTATTTTGGTTTAATTAACAGTCTTTGTTGATCAAAAAGTGGGAAATCGATTATGGTCAAGTCCTTTACATTTACCGTATTTTATTAGTTATAGCGGTAAATGACTTACCGCAACTCCATTGTTTGAAGCGGCAAGTAATTCAAGGAGCGCGTCCGACAGCAACACTGCAATGCACTCTCGCTTCCAGCGCGATCGTAATCAAAGACGAAACCAAACCGACCTCTATACCTCGTTAAATACTCATTTGACAAAAAAAGTGTATAGATGAAAAGTTGTTTATTTCGATGTTATTACCATGATTTAAGCAACAAAAATTAGAAAATTGATGAGTAGCTGTTTATTCAAGCGCATTCATCATGAGAGACGAAACTAAACCTACCGCTATAACTCGTAATATAATCATTTCAGACCAAAAGTGTATAGAAGAAAACTTGTTTATTTTGATTCAATTCATTAGGTTTAGGCACCAAAAAGTGGAAAATGGATAACTATCATATCCTTCAGATTTACCGTAATCCTTGTTAAAAATGTACTGCATACACAAGTCAGATCTAATGAATATTATATTTTTTACTTTTGTAATTTATGTATATGTTGAAGAGAGGACAATAATCAATTTTTCAATTTTTATCGCTTGCATAACGGTAATTAAATCAAAATAAACAACTTTTCTTCTTTACTTTTTCCGTCGCAAGTGAGTATTCAACAAGTTATAGCGGTAGGCTAATATTTATCTTCCATAGCAATTCCCTTTTCAATGTCAAAAATCGTTGCATATTCTTTCATAAAATATTTTAAGAGGAAGACTCCAATAGAATCTCTGTTTTGACGGCTCTAATGCGCTTGAATAAATGTTATGTTAGGTTGGGTTAGGTTATGTTATGTTAAGTTACCAAAATAACTCATTAAATACTCATTTGCTACAATGAGTGCATGAAAGAAAAGTTGTTTATTTCAATTTAAAAACTATTAGGCCTAGGTATAGAACCAACAAAAATACAAAAATTTATTATTGTCCTCTCTTAAACATTTACCTTCATTTGGCTGTTTCATTTTTGTATTTTATGCATTGTAATTAATAATTTTCAAATATTATTTTCAGTGGTACTGTGATATCTGCTTACCAAAGTAAGTATCTAAAATTAATACTTAATTTTCTTGGGTAAATCTGAAGGAGATGACAGTTGTCGATTTTGTAAATTTCGATGCCTTAGCATAGTTAATTAGATCGAAATAAACAAGTTTTCTTCTATGCACTTTTTGTCTCAAATGAGTATTTTATTAGTTATAGCGGTAAATGACTTACCGCAACTCCAGTCTTTGAAGCGGAAAGAAATTCTTTGATCGAGTTGTATGGCAATACTGCAATGGCGTCTCGCTTCCAGCGCTCTGTCTTGAAAGACGAAACCAAACCTACCACCATACCTCGTTAAATACTCATTTGACGAAAAAAGTGTATAGAATAAAAGTTGTTTATTTCGATGTTATTACCATGTTTCAAGCAACAAAAATTCGAAAATCGATGAGTAGCTGTTTATTCGAGCGCATTCGTCATCAATGACGAAACTAAACTTACCGCTATAATTCGTAAAATACTCATTTGAGACGAAAAAAGAATAGAAGAAAACTTGTTTATTTTGATTCAATTAATTAGGTTCAGGCACCAAAAAGTGGAAAATCGACAACTGTCATCTCCTTCAGATTTACCTTTTCTTGTTACTGGATACAATCCTATTAAATATTGCGTGTTTGAATTTATTTCTGTGCCTTTCATACATCAGTGTATGGATTTGTAGTGAATATATTGTATAATTATCTTTTTTGCCAAAATTCTATCAAAAATAATAGTGATATTTAAAGTATTATTTTTATGTATACCTGTCTGTTGCAGAGAGCTCAAGAGCAAGTTCTTCAGCCTCTATTCCATCTGATGCAAGAAATGTGACACTTCCTACGTCAGCTGTAGTCCATGACTATGGCAGCCGAATTGAGGTTCGTGGGAAGAACTGGCCTAACTCTCTTCATATTCCCCATACATGGCTGAGAGACCACTGTCGCTGTCCACAGTGTTATGACGAGGTGACACTTCAAAGAAAATTTGATGTTGCAGACATGCCCCTTTCCATCAGACCCTCCAGAGTTGCTATTCAGGGGGACTCTCTTGCGCTAACATGTAAGCTATTTTCTGGCCTTTTTGAAGTAAAATGCTTTTGTTACTTAGCGTTGCCAAAAGCAACAGCAGTTGCTAATGGCTTAATAAGTTTCTAGGAGTTCACAGCTGGAATTTCATGGAAGTTTCCAATTTAACAAGGGATCAGAAGAATTTGAGTTGTACTCATTTTGTAATCAATATTTTTTACCACTCAGTTGTTTTTTCTATCAAGTAAAAATTCATGACTTAATGCCAAATTTTACTGATTATTCAAATAATAGAAACTAGGAAATAATAAGTCTTTGAGCTCTTAAAACTAGATGTTAATAATTAGAGAATAATGTAATGATTATTTAAATTATTTGGAAAGATTAAATGTGATATGTATGAAAGTTTATTTATTAAAACAAATTTTTTTGATCTTCTCTATATTCTTATTCAAGTGTAAAAAAGTTAGTTTTAATGTTGTGGAGTTATTGCTGTTAAAATTGCTGGCAAATTTTTTCTGTATACTTAGTGAAGCTGCTGGCTCTAGGCAAGTATGTACATTAGTTTGTCATTTCAGAGCTTTGTATTTCAGGGTGTATATGTTGTAGTCATTTCAGAGCTTTTTCCCTGCAAAAGCTAGAACCTGATTTAAAATTAAAGATGTAGTTATACAACAGGGAGCTGATCAGTCAACTTCACACAACATGTGCTGCCAGCAACACTCCAACATTACATTGTAATTTGTTTGCTAATTTGGTCTCTTGAGTTCATAATTCCAAGTGTATCACGTTGAAATTTCTTGTGCTCTCCGTAAACTGTATTATCAAAATAAATAAAACTGGCAAATTTAATTCAACTCTTGAGATATTTTACACACCTCCTTTCAGGAAGTGTAAGGTTATGGGGATTTTGTGTAGAGTAACTTTAAATGCAGTGTTGGTACAAACTTCTCAAAATCTCAAGCTGCCTATTTAAGCACATAGTATTGGTTTTAAAAGAAGTGCAAGTAGTCTTTTGTATTGTATGTTCAATATTTTTTTTTGCCATGCTGGTCACATGTTTTCTAATTGGCTTGTTTTCCCTTACAAGAAATTCAATGTTATGTTTCGTTGTACATCCCAACCATCAATGTTAGAAAATTTGTCTAATTTGCCTCTGAATTGTTGTAATTTTTATCATCGCTTGCAGGGCCTGATGGGCACCAGACGGAGTACTCCCTGCAGTTCCTCTGGCAGCACACCTATGCCGGCCACACCAGCAATGCCAAAGACACCAGAAGAGCCTGGGGAGCCCGCACATTTCCAAATGTTTCCAGGCTCTCTGTAAGATTTTAGCAGTTGACATTTTTTAACATTACCCCTACAGCACGAAGGTGGCTTTTAAAATCTATATCTATAAACGCCTTCAATATGGTTTGTTTTGTGTGAAATTTATGCCAAAATGTATTCTTTGAAGTTTGTTGGTGAGTTGTACTACCTTCCACGTTTTGATGTTGCTAACAACCTTGTGCATATGTCAGTCCTAAAACAGTGTTTGTAGCTACAGTAATGTGGGCAAAAATACCAAACTGCAAAAAAAATGATATTTTTGTATAACACTGTGATGTAGGTTACCAGAAAGTCATTCAAATTTTGATACAGAGATTATTTTGTTTGCTATGATAGAGCCAAATCTAATCATTGATCTACCCTTCAAATTTTTACACCGGAAATTTATGATCTCATGCGTAGAGAAATGGCCATGTCATTTTAAACAAAGCTTGAAAAGAACGTATGTGATGCCATTGGTTTATGTGCAGGTACCCCAGAGCAGTTTGGAAGGCTCTGGGGCCTCCAGTCTGCTGGCCCTCATAGAGCAGTATGGCCTCGGCATGATCACTGAGGTGAGCACTGTTTTTTTTTCTACTCTGGAGGATTTAAGGGGCTTCTGAATGGCAGGGAACTGAAATTTATCCCTGACTGGAATTTATCAGTGGCAGATTTACCTGTTACTAAAATTTATGTGACTGACACCTTCCAATTGCTCGATTTTTCCTCGACAAACATTTATATGTTACTGAAATTTATCCACGTCTCAAATTTATCTGGGACTGAAAGTTGTGGTTACAATTTCTCTGACTAAAAACGACTGCTGCTGTAAGGTATTTAATGAACTATAGATTGAATACCTATACTTTGCGGTACTTTTCTCTCTGATTCATTTGATGAAATTCGCATGTTAGTTTTATGTAGGAACTAAATCTTACACAATTAATACGAGAGTAAGGGAGTGTTTAGGGGCTAATGGTTAAAACCTGTCACTGATTGAAAATTTTTGTAGTTTGTGTTTGAAGTACTGTATGTATATATTTTTGCATTTCATTTCATTTCTTGCTGCCAAATTTTGTAGTAATGTCTTGACTTGACGGAAGGAGCTGCTGTGCACATGATTGTGTGCTAACATCCATTCTTGTCCTTAACTAAGTATAAAGTAATTTAGCATCCTTCCATGTCTTTAAACTTAGCTCACAGTAATACGATATCCTTTCAAGTCCTAAACTAAGCATAAGTAATCTAACATCCTCTCATTTCCTCAACTAAACGCAAAATTTTTCAGGTCACCCCAGACTTGGCATCCACTGAAAAAGTGACAAGGGTAGTTGGGCCCCCTCTGAGGACATTGTTTGGGGAATACTGGAACTCTCAGCCTGGTCACGAGATGGCTGACTCTGCGTACACTGCTGAAGCTCTGGGGGCTCACACGGACAGCACCTACTTCTCTCAACCAGCACGGTCAGGCTGCTCTACAACACAGACACCCTACCCTCTTCACTCTGTTTTTAGCTTTTGGTTTTGAGGGCCCGAGCTGAGAGTTAGGTTGGCCTTCTTTTTGTTGAGATGAAATTTTTTTTGCTGTGTTAAAGACTACCTTTCTTGGGTTCCTGTTTTTCAGCACCTACTTCTTTTGTCTTCAACTTTTATCTTATTCCATAAGCTTCTTTCTCAACTTACTCTTTTTATGCCCCTTCTGGCTTCTGTATAGATTCTGCGTTCCCTTATCTCCATACTAAGTGGTGCCTTCCTCTCTTTGGAATGCTTTTTTAGCAGTTAGGCTTAAACTAACATCTAATATAATCTAATCTTTTGGTTTTGAGAGTGACTTTTTTGATGTGATAATGTTGGGGGAAAAGGTAGGACCCCTCGATCCTCTCCAAAGAACTGTAGTTGGTCCTACCAATAACAGGTGTTGCCACAAGCTCTCGTATACACCAGTTGTGACTGACCAATCTATAATTCAGTAATGGTCTCAGGGTGAATGTACATGCGGTCACTCTCAACTCAAGTCATGGGCTTATGATTCTCTTTATTGATAAATTATTTACTGAGAGATACAAACGATAATCAGGGGTGGCAATTATACCCTATAAATAATAAATCTAAACAGATGGAAATGGATGAAATACGGAACTGCATTTTTACATGACGACTCATAAAGCAGCAGTTCAGAGCAGATCCCTTCCGATTGGTGTATACTGACCGTAGGCTTGACATGAAGGGGTACGTGAGTGGCTACCGGGATTCTACTGTTGTATCAGTGGGAATTCGCGCTCCGAAAAAGACAATGTTAGGTCTCGAACTGTAAGAACGGTATGCATTCCTTTTGTTGCACTAGAATATGTTTTTGTTTTGTTATGGATCTTCTTTTGTCGGTTCACTACTATAATTTTTTTCAGCACCTCTGACTTTTTCACCTTATATGCTTATTGATAAACTTCTTTTGTAATTGACTTTTTATGTGCAAGGAGTCTTGTGTGGCAACACACCTTGTGTATTGATTCCTCCTTTCCCTAAACTCCATACTAAACGGTGCTTTTCTCCTTACCTCTATGAAAAATCTTTGTTGTGGTTAGTGAAGCTTAACACGTTCTCTGCGTTTCCGTGGGTTCTGCAGTTGGTTTGGATAGGTTGGAAGAAGCCGAATTGAAAAGATATCTTAACTGCTTGGTTACACTCTAATCCTTTCTAACAAGCGGCGAAATTCTAATTGCGCGATCACATTTTAACTAGTACGCCATAGTCTAATTTAAATTAAGGTAGTGAAATCAGTGAAGTGGTAGCCATTGTTACTGGTACGTAAATGAGCAATTTACCAAGTGGTACACATATGTACCTACAAGTAGTGAACGTGTTAAACTAATTCACCTAATCATACTGGAGTTGATTTTTTTACTTTGTTTCTTGTTCTTTGGTATGGAATTTGTGTAGTAACGAGTTCACATGTGCTTGACGAATCCTTGTGCTTTGAAATAAATGACTCATTATTTTTGCGTACCCTCACTGTTTTTTTTGCGTGATCAGTAGAAGAGGTAGAGGCAGCCTAACATTTCAGTGTTTTCTTTCAGCGTACAAGTGTTCCATGTGCTGGAAGCTGCCAAGGTTGGTGGAGACACTCTCCTGGTTGATGGTTTGAAAGTTGCGCTGATCATGAGAGAAAAGCATCCCGAAGCCTTTGAGTTCTTTTCTGAGCAGGCAAGTATCTTCCTTGTACTGTTTGGGGAGTAAAAAATAGATTTTGGGCTTCAAGGTAGCAGTATTCTTTTTTAGGATCAAATCAGTTAACTTGCTGGTAAATTAGTCAAACTGGTAAATCTGTTTGCTCCAAGGGGGAAAAATTTGTGGTCCTGAGCTGGGAGTTAGGTAGGCCTTCTTTTTGTTGAAATAATTTTTGCTGTTTCGTTAAAGACCGTCTTTTTTCGGTTACTGCTGTCCTGTTTTTCAGTACCTCTGAATTTTATCTTGATTCATTACCTTCCTTCTTATCATACGGTTTCTATGCGCACGGGATCCTTTGCGGGAAAACCCTTTGTGCATAGATTCCACGTTCCCTTAACTCCATACTAAATGGTGCCTTCATCCTTCCTCTCTTTGAACATCTCTGTTGTGGTAAAGGGAGACTAAAACTAATTTATAATCAATCAGTCATTGGTAAATCTGTAAAGACACAATGCTCTTTTTCTGCTATAGAAAAATATAAATCATTTCCTGCCCTTAGGGAAGCGAAAAAGTGAGCTGTGTGTATAAAGTTAGTAGTTCTCCCCGGCCAAGCTAATGTTCAGAATTGATGAGAAAATACTTCAATTTGAGGGATACATGTTGCATGACACCTTCTATCTCATTTTGAGGGTATATTCTCAAATCTTAGAGTACGCAAGGTATGGCATGCTCTGTTCTACTACTCGATATTTTGAGTAAATGTGATGATTGAGTTAGCTGTCAAGTTATGGGGATAGTTTCCGTTCTTAGTATGAAATGACAGAAAAAAATTGAGATGAAGGAAAGTCGCATGAATGTGATCCAGCTGTTCGATGGACATTCCCTGTAGTTTCTTTTCTTCATTTTCATCTCGGCCTGAGGAAATGGCAGCATCTGGAACTCAAAACCTTTGCAAATCTTTGACACATTTCTTTTATTCCTTTTATTATAGTTTTATTTTTGTAGAAATAAATATATAAATAAATCAATCATCTTTTGTAGAAATTTCCTGCTATTTTAAATCTTAGCTACTCGTCAAAATGCTTGATCTTCACAATTCTTGATACTTCTTGAGCATCACGAAACTGATCACTTGTGCAGCATGTGCCCGGAGAGTACATCGGGGACGGCCACCATCACCACAGCGTGCACAAAGTCTTCACGCACCACCCTGTCACCGGGGCCTTCCAGCAAATAAGGTAACTTCTTCCTGTCCTTTGTTAGCTTGTTTCTTCAATGCTAGGGGAATTGTATGGGGTACCAGTATGTTTCAAAAGATCGAATCATGTATTTGATTATGTGATTAGGGCGTAAGGGGAGATGTGTATGAGTAACTATCAAGTATGAGACATTCTAAGCCAAGTGCTACTGAGTGTACATTTCATTATTTAAAATTATTCACTTTTTAAATAAACCCATTTCAGTGAAAATTATTTTCATTGCCAAGGAGTGTTCCTGTGTAATGAATGCGATTTAATTTATTATAATATTAAACTGCTAATGAGTATCCGTCTGTCTGTTAAAGTTAAAGTTGTTGAGACTCCTCGTCCCACAGGGCGATTTATGAGCTCACACTCATGTTTAATTAACACGAAAAATATAAGCTCACAGATTAATAATAAGTTACACCTACACACTCCCTCAAAAAGCATAGCAAATTATAGAATGCAAAGAAACTCAGAGAATTGGTTCCTTTCATAGATACAACGTGTACGACCGCGCCCCGATCAGCACGCTGAGCGTGTCGGCGGTGGAGCGCTACTACCGGCACCTGAAGTGCCTGGCGGGTGTGGTCAACAGCGACCAGGTCCGGGTCTGGCTCCGGCTCTTGCCTGGTGAGTGTGGCGCTCTGCGGTGCTCCGGCTGCTGGTCCTCGCCTGTCGTGCGTCTGCTGTGAAGAATACATTCTTGCGTCTCATTTTGCTCTTTTAACTCATTTTGTTTGGCTGTTGTTGCTGATCCTAACCTTTCGTGCGTCTGCCGTGAGGGATACTTTTCTTTTTCCGACGTTGGCGA
This sequence comes from Morinoia aosen, assembly GCA_030386875.1. Classification (NCBI taxonomy): domain Eukaryota; kingdom Metazoa; phylum Arthropoda; class Malacostraca; order Amphipoda; family Talitridae; genus Morinoia; species Morinoia aosen. The sequence goes on from CM059566.1 coordinate 48,798,167, forward strand.
TGTGAGGATCTATGCCTCTAATTCTATGTCTGCTTGTGTTTTATCAAGATTTCTGTGATTATCTTACTGGCGTAAAGTATAAGTCTGCTGCCTGTTTTTTGTTCGTTTTTTGTATCGTTTTATTAATTTAAGCTTTTCACTGATTACAGTAAAATTTATGAACGTTTCAAGGGGATAGCTAAGAAAATCATTGTGCACTTAATCCTTTTTTACCATAATGTTAGAACAGACGAAGAAAATGTGGGGTATATTCAAATGCGTCCGTTGGAAAGATTCAAATTCTATAATTCCAACCTGGACGTTGTATGTTTACTTGCAGGGGCTTTCAGGTAAATGCTTACCCAAAATCACCGCCTCTGTTACTATACCAATTTTCACATGCATTTGAATCGTCCTCAGGTACTGTTTTGTTCTTGGACAACTGGCGAGTACTGCACGGTCGCTCCAGCTTTGAGGGCTCTCGCTCTCTCGCCGGCTGCTATATTGGCAATGAGGACTACACAAGCAGAGTGCGCACTGCTCTACGGCCCTCCGTGCTGCGCTGATCTTCCTGTCCTGGGCTGTGTTCAGTAAAGGACCCATCCCCGTGCTTTAATGTTGATTTTATCAACACCCCTCATCATCATTCCTGGGCTGTGGCATCTTAAGCATGAAGCATTTTCTGTGTTGTTTTAACGCACCAGTGTCATACAGGGAACAACACACACCTACAAAAGTGTCACATTAGGGTGGCCAGTACTCATAGGGTAGATTTTTTTACAGAATTTTCTTGACGGGACCCCCTAAAAAGGTGATGTTGATAGAAAAAATGATACTGGTAAAGTTTCAGACCGTTTGAACATCGTTAACCCGTGATAAGTTCTGAAAAATCGCAAAAAATGCCAGATCTTTGAGGCCGTTGGGGCACGGGTTAACGATGTTCAAATGGTCTGAAACTTTACCAGTAGCATTTTTTCTATCAACCTCACCTTTTTTTGGGGTCCCGTCAAGAAAATTCTGTGAAAAAAACTACCCTATGAGTACTGGCCACCCAAGTGTCACATCCAGTGAACTTTGCCGATTGTGTATTTTTTACTCAGAGATACAATTTTGGGTGCAAACCAATCCAATTTGTTTTGTGTTTTGTGCAGGGTTGTTTGAACTCGCCTGTAGAATTACGGAGGCAGCTGTTTATAACATGTGCAATTAAATGTTTTATTGTTTTTATACTCAAAAATGGGATTTGGGGTACGATCCAATGCAGCGTGGTTCTGTGGATGGTAATGTGATGCTTTATTTAATAACAAGTCTAAGGAGCTTACTGTGACGAATTATCAGCCTTCAAGTTAGCCCCTCCAATTGTCTTCTTTGATTGGAAGTGACATATATTTATTTACAGGGACTGCCTAATGAGGTTTCTCAATAAAAACATTCATGTCTGGTCCACTTTTTATGTTTATTTATCCCTGTGGGAAATGCCTGTTTATCTGTGTCTACATATATTTTTATGATCATTGAGTGTAAACAATTTTGAATGTTGAGATTTATTATTATAAAGAAAATTGTATGGGAGAAACTCTGTATTTTTATGTATTGGAAAGTTGTCATTAAAAATTTTACCCATTCAGTTTATTATTTCTTCCAAATAATTTTAAGACTTACGTATGCTCTTTTGAAATTTGGTTTGGGTTACGTTGAACACTAACCTGTTGTAATTTTAAAAATACTCTTCGCTATTATCATTCTGATCTTTTTCTCAAGACCTCGTAAAAAAGCGCTGGCTTTGTTTGCCCACTTGTCAACACTCGAGCCGCAAATATTACCCTATCCTTTTGCAGTGTAGTGTGGGCTGGTTTGCCCCAGATCTCATTGATAATCTAGTTCCCTTCTTTGAAACTTTTTTAGATTTAAAAGGTAAAGTATGAAGTCAAGGTCCAGTGTGGGTTACGACAAGAGAGTCAACACGTTCGCCACCGCTACACGCATATGTGTTCTAGAGTATAGGGCGAAGAACTTGATATTTACTGAAAGCGTGGTTGCTTATCGACCACCAAAGCTTACCGCTCTTGATTTTACGCTTAACTGCCGTTATCATTGGCACACTAGCTCTTCAGATAATTAATAATAGGAACATTAGCATTTTAGTAAAATCAATAGGTAAATAAATTAGTTCCTAACTTCCTTCTTAAATATCAGAGCTCCTTTAGCCTTTTCTTCTCTGACGGGTGTGAGGCCTCCAATTGGCGGTGGCGGCAATGAACGTGTTGATGAACCAAGATTTATTTTATGCCCGTTGCGGTTGCCCGTGCTCCCTAATGTGTTTTATCGTCGGTGTATAATAGGCCTATTACGTGAATTCCTACTTATAATGGTAAATATGTTGCAATCCACTATACCTGTAATCAACTGATTTTAATTTGTATAGCTTCGATTTACGTAAGATTAACTCAAGGATTGGCTGGTTTCTCTGATACGGTGCCCTTTGCACTCTTTTCATTTAATTTGTCAGCACCTAGAACGTGTATATTGAAATACAGCATTAAAATATAATTTTTAAATCAATTTGAAAATTAAAAGAAATTGGAACATTCTGTACATCAACAGCTTAAAGTAAATGGGAGGCTAAAGAATATAATGGTTCCCTGTTTTGAGCAGCTCTCTAATGCTAGAAAATAAGTGTCGAACAGCATTCATGTGTTGATTTGCTTAAAATTTATGTGCACACACACATGAACTGCCAGTTGCAGTTCGTGTGTATGTGCAACGGATCTGCATTACACCTTATTTTCACTCGTAAAGCGGCCCATAGACGATCAATTTAATTGTCAATATCATTGACTCAATATATGGACGAGATTTTTTTTTTTGCCCACTAAAGCGGCCCACAGACGATCAATTTCATTGTCAATATAATTGACAATGATGAATATTGACAATTATATTGATCGTCTGTGGGCTTGATTGACGACCGTCAATTAATTGACTCAATGTATTGACGCAATAAAAGCGGTTTGAGCCCATAGACGATCAATTTAATTGTCAATATCATTGACTCAATATATTGATGAGATATTTTGTTGCCCACTTGAGGCGTCAACCTTTGCATCAATGTAATTGATGAAAACCAGTCATTTGCTCTACGGACGCCGTACGTGATGGACGACGAAGAAATTACCATTGTAATTGTATCGCTAGCCTTGGCACTTTCAACTCCAAGAAAATCGCCGCGTAAACGCAAGACTTGGGCCAAAAACTGGCTCAGGGAACGTGGCAGGATATTCGGAATCGACGCATTGCTCAAAGAATTACGTGTAAATAAGCCAGAAGATTTCAAGAACTATCTTCGAATGGACACTAAATCGTTTGATCAACTTTTCCATCTCTTCACTCCATATATACAGAAAGAATCAACAAACATGCGAGAACCGATATCACCTAGCCAACGGCTGTTGCTCACGCTGAGATATCTGGCGACTGGCGTTTGTCACTCCCTTTAGCAATGCAATTATCAATGCTCAAATACTTACTCATCAACAATTGTTTTAATGCTGTCACATTTCTATCTGCATCACATTTTACTAATTCTGCAATTCCTAAGTTGATTCCCCTTTTCAGATATATCGCTGTAGTATACATATAACTGATACCCCAAGTAGTTTCATGATTTAAATATCATTACTTTCGTCCAATAATAAACTGAACTTATTGTTGCCATTATCATTGGTCAGTTTTTCGAAATGAGGATACAATACATTTTTGATGTTTGTGCATTTTGTTGGAGGCATTTAAACATCATCAATAGGTTTGCCGTTGGAGATGTGCTTTAGCATAACAACCATATGATCACAGTTAAAAGTTGCACTATGGTGGCCCAAAAACATGGTAGTAGCCGTCTTGGTCTGCTTCATAATCTGAACATAACGCGGCCTGAACGTGGTAAGTTCGCTATTCAAATAATTTGGTTAAGTAAATCAGCAAATATTATGAGAATGAAGTAGTAAACATTACAGCGAATGCATAATATTAATTTTGAGTAATATATCATATGCATCGCTTAGGTGTAATTCCCGCAAGATAATATCAAGCAAGCTAAAAAAACTATCTAGATTTTTTTAGCTAATATCTACAATCCAAACTTTACAGCAAGGTTTAAGCGAAAACATATAGACCTAGCTATTAAATATCTAAAGTGTCAGGATGCCTGCACAACCAACGATTTGATGAGAGAAAGCAAGCGAGCTTGAATTGATTAACATGGATTCCTATGGTAGTGCATACACTGCAAGCAAGCAAGAGAGCGAGCGCGAAAGACTGAAGATTGACTGAGGCGAGAAACCGACTCGAAGATTATTTCACGCTTGAAAGTTGCAGCTAGAAGCTGGCTGCCTGGTAGTGCGCGGTGAGATGTCGATAAGGTTGGCGTACTGCTCAATTCCTCTAGCATACACTGAACTTCTGATACTCGAAGTTAATGCTGTACTTCGCATTTCGAACTCAAAAAATCCAAAGCACAGGGACAGATTACAGTTTCAAAGCAATGGGATGAAGTAGGAATGAAATCAACGTTACAAACACATGCTTGTACTGCTCGTTTCTGGTATAGACTTCTCTCTATGACATTTAGGAGCAAACTGTGTGTTATTTTGTGTGTGATAGATCCTGCTGACATCTTTCTCTCTCGCTTGCTTTTTCGCTTTCAGTCTTTTGGTTTGTAAGCACCCTCAGCCCTGGTTGCCATAACTTGCCCTACGTATTTTGTTAAAAGTACCAGATTTAGCTGTACGAAAGTCGCAGATTCCAAGGAAAAAGTCCCAAGTTTTTACTTTCCTACATAATGCTAATAAATAGGTTAATAATTATAAATAAAATTAGTTCACTAAATTCAAATGATATTTTTCATAATAAGACATAAAAAGTACCACATATTCGTAGCAGCGCACTCCAGCATGCAAGAAGTAACAGATCTGCGAGTACACATAAATAAAATTCGAAGTATTTCCAGGTGTATACACTACGACTTCCGGAGCTCAGAATGAAATATTGACGCAATATATTGACGCGTCCAAATGGACGTTTCAATATATTGACGGACCATCAATAAAAAATCAAAATGATTTGATTTCGTCAATACATTGAGTCAATTAATTGACGGTCGTCAATCAAGCCCACACACGATCAATATCATTGTCAATGTTCATCATTGACAATTATATTGACAATGAAATGTATCGTCCACGGGCTCAAACCGATTTTATTGCGTCAATACATTGAGTCAATTAATTGACGGTCGTCTATGAAGCCCACAGACGATCAATATAATTGTCAATATTCATCATTGTCAATTATATTGACAATAAAATTGATCGTCTATGGGCCGCTTAAGACGAAATTTCACTTGCCTATTTCTGGTAGAGTAATATACTTGTATAATCCTTTACCCCATGGATATTTAAAAAAACGCATGAACTGAACGCTTAACAATTTCAGTGGTTGGTGGTCATGCCCAATTGCTCATATTTAGGGAAGTTGCTGTGTTGCATAGTTACCCAGAAAGTGTTTCCCCTTCACGCAGTGTCGAATTTGCATTGCTAGTGTAAGGTGAAGAAAGTTTGTAGCTCAAAATGTGTTGTTATTAAACATCATGAATTATATTTTTGATGATGAATATGTGCAGAATTAGATGATAGTTTTTTTTATCTGGTAATTGCATAGAATAATTTTCCATTTCTTTTATTTACACTGGATGTGAGACAATTTCACTAATGCTTTCATCGCCAACGAACAACTTCAGTGACCACAGGTAAATTTCAGTAATTTGAGTTATGGCAGCTCCTTCCTTAACAAACGGACAACAAGAAAAGGATAAAATTCAGGACTTGAGCAGTAACTAAAGCTTCAGTTCTTAATATCGGACACTTGAACTAGCTTTCTACCCGATCAGTTAGAACAAGTTGATTTCCTTCCTTGTTCGTAAGAGATAATAATTTAAAAGCTGTATTAGAAAAGTTGAAATTTAGTATAAAAAATAAAAAAATAATAATAAAACACCGCGGCGCGCATATTATTAGTCAGCCGTTAACACAAAATAATGAAAAATATAGAATTAGGCCTAAATCATAAATAAATTTTTCACGGGAGTTTAACGCTTTTGTTAGTAATGAAAACGTAATGATTAAAGATTGTTACTTCCTAATGCGTTGAAATTACGATTAATATGTGGTAAACTTAATCAAGGAATTCATTAACCGCATTGTTGTAACCATCATCTTCCTAACGCTCTTGTGAGCGAATTTTCTACTTCCGGCAGTAAAACGGTAATTACATGGGCATCTTCAACCTAACTAAATTTGAAACTACGTTAATTTGGTTTTGAAAACAAGGAAGAAATAGAAATACAGTTTATTTCCAACAAAGTCAAAACATGAAATGTTATTAACATTGGTTTTCAAAATACCTTAACATTAACATCCTTACTTGATCCTCGCACGTGGGTATCGTAATACCCATGTCACATGCCGAAACAAAAATGATTGAGAAAAGCACCAAAAAATGCGTTCCCTTCGTTGCGTTAATCTGATTTTGACCATGCATTTAAATAAAAGTAACTAAGAAAACCTAATCCTAGTGTTGCATAATTGAAAACACTCGTTAGTGCGCACTCGTATGGAAATATGAGCAAACGAACACACGAGCTAGTGATATGAGAACTTGAAATTAAAAGATTGAGTCCCATAGTTCATATTTTATATTTCCCGAAGTCTCGATTATTTCTCTTATGAAATGATCAACAAGTGAGCGTAACGGCATTTTTTAACTGGCGGTAATTTTCGAGCAAACGATCTTTGTTGGAAAGACGGCCTGGTCTCATGTCATGTTGCTCCATCATGTTACTGTTGGTCATTCAATAAATAAAAAACAAGTATTATTTTTGGAGAACACTTGGCTACATCATTGCAAGACTGTCGTAAGTTAAATTTTGTGATTTTTCAGGAGAAGCATTTTCATCTAATCTAAGGTATCTAAGTCATATAACTTTAATCATTTTATGCAAATCAACAAAACTTACCACTGTGATTAGGTAAACAGGCTCCACTTGGTTGTTAAATGAACAAATAGATGCAGAAATAATTCAGCATTCTGAATATAAACATTGTAACTCTACATTTAAAATTTTTGAGTTATGACAGTCTTGCAATGATGCAGCGACTTGATTTCACTACGTTGACACTGGTCCATGACTCATCCACCTCGGATGTTGACGGAATTGTTTCTTCCAACTTCCAAGTCGTAATTTGATTCCAGTAGCTACCTGAATCCTCAAGGTTTGTTGTTTTCATAACTTTTACAGTGACTGTACAGCAACCCACTTCTCAAATAGTGTGGTTGCAAACTGCAGTTGCCATTTCGTTTTTCAAATGGAAGTACTGCGCGCCAATCTTAGCATGGAGATTTGGTAGCCGTATTTTAAGAAATGTTTTACCGTGCGCAACCTAGCACTTGACCTCCAACTGTTAATGAGCGTGAAATAATTTAATCAAAAGAACAAAATGCGTATTCTGTATATAATTTCATATTGCTTAGATGTTCCTTTACTTTCTAAATAGCATAGATATTTTCCTAGCATCGGAGTAATATTAGAAGTGGAGACTTCAGTCGTATGTGACGGCCGCTAAAAAAAGTATTAAATCCACTTTAGTTGTGTTGTGAAGGAATTTAAGTATGTTTTCAAAGAAGCAACGATTTCGCGCTCTTTAATCGGGGTATTCCGTTAATCGTTTGACACCGAAACTATTGGCGGAAACGCTAACCTAGATTAACTTCAGATCAAAATGTCGAATTATGAACCATAGGCATCTTAGAAAAGATTTAGTTGAGAAATTGCGGAACTGGACACATCTAGTGTTTATAACCTTCGAGGCTCTGAGGGGATGCGCACTGCCGCTAACACAGGTCACCGTCACGCGACGACGTAATCGTATTTTACGTCAAATTAGGCTGTGTGCCCGTGCCGTTATATCTAGTTCTACGAAACGGTCAGATTTCGGCCGTTAGTTGCGGTGCATTTTTGATAGCGGTTCAGCCGTAATTCAGTAAGGAAAATGGTAGGGGATCGGACTAGGTACTTAGTGCTCGTATTATATGTATTAGATGAAATTTTGTGTATGCATTTAGTTGAAATCTTTTCCATAAGTTGACGTAAAACGGCAGGAAACGCAGAATTTGATTTCAATCGGCATCTACCGGTGAATGTTATATTTTACGATTGCTATGATCTCGCGTCGTTGGAAGTTAACTCTGCATTCAGTAGGTACAATTTCTGGGTATAACCATCACTGTGGGATTAACAGTTTTCATAAAACTATGATGAAAAATTGGGAAAATGCAACGTTTATAGTGTAATGATGCACAGTTTGGGATGACTTGGATGACACGGAGAAATTTAATCTATCTTTATTGTTTCATATACATGTGTATTGATACTAATATTGAACTTTATTACAACTTAAATGGCCTAACGCTTCTCGCAAGTTTCAGTACTGAACAAAAATTTGAGGTATTTTCCCGCTTAATTCAGAGATAATACAAACCTAAGCTCCCCAACTAAGTATCAACTGTACTCCCCTGTAAAATTGGGGTAGGAGATATTCTATCGTCTCCAGTGACAATTTTGGATTCTATTTGATTGAAAAGAAGTCCTCTTCTTTCCATTTTTTCAATTGACATTTTCGTATTGGTCACTGAGTTTGTCAGGAATAGGTATGAAATCAGCGTGTGCCGACTTGCTTCATAATTCTAATAAGTTAACTGATGAATTCCGTGACGAGACAACATATACATCCTGTGACAGCAGCTCTTCGCAATGTCAACTGATGAGGCTATATTACGAAATAGTTTCCGCGTGCATCGTGCGACTTACTTTTTGATCAGTTCCATTGGTTGTCAGACACGCATTTTAGTTCGGATCACGAGATTTGATTTTGGTTCGCTATTGCAAAATGTTCCTAACCTGAACATCCCTGACAAGTGACAACTAAGATTTAGCTCATGAAAATTTAATTTTCTTTCGAATTCTTACAGCCGCTAAATTTTGTTGTTCGTGTAATCGTTGTAGCAAAAATGAGCATGAGACCATGGCTAAAAACTTGTTCCTTTGTTATATCTTTGTCGCTATCTTCAAAATTTGTTTCTTCATTATCTCCGTTATCTTTCAAATTTGTTTTTTCAATATATTTGTGCCTATGGTCACCCTGACGGTTGTGTCATATTAGACTAGTTTGAGATATTATATATTTGGACTAGATTTTGAGACGAGATTCCCGATAACGTCATTCCAGTGATTTTCTATGGTAAAAAGAAGTGAACTTTGTCATACTTTAAGATTTGCTATTCACTAAAAGTCGAGACTCGCTTATCTATCTATATTCGGTTTTAAAACATCGACTAAGCTGGAGTCAGGTTTGCAGGAACAACGAAAAAACGAATTTTAAACTTCTCAAAGTTTATTAAACAATAGTTGACTACAGCTCCATCTAACGTTAGTATTTACTGTATTATCACACATGAATGAAGCGGATCTGTGTAGATTTTTGAGAATTTTGGTTACTTCATGTCGCATTACCAAATACCAACGGTTTCCTAACACCACTTCTTGGCTCCTCAAAAAAAATTGAAAATATCGAACTCTGTTAATCAAAGAAATTCATTGAAATTTAACTGCAGGTATTAAATTTATTAGCTTGACATCAATCGGAGATTGTATCTCTTCCTCAAATGAGAAACGTTAATGTAGCACCGAGCAAAAGTTTAATTAAAGAGCAGGTAGACAATAACTAGTAAATAGTTGCTGGAATACGGGTGACTAATCTACAGTTTCTGATTGAAATAGCCTAAAATTGCTCACAAAATACAACTAGTTCGATAACGGTATATTAAATTATCGATTTCGAATTTGGCCTGTCGTATTGCGTCTTTACATTAATTAATATAAAATATAACTGAATCTTCTCTCAGAAGAACAAGTTGTATGCACACAAGTTCATGAAATGATTTAATATAAATTAAGAACAGCTTTTGGCTGAATTGAATTCTAAGATTAAGGTAACGAAGAATTGTATAGTCTGCACAAGCATCGTCTGAGTACCTAATCCATTGCTTTCACGATAGAGGAAGGATCACCCATCAGAATCTGGTACAAGATTCTTCAACATTCCAGCTTTCGTACAAAGAACAGTGACTAGTCGGCGAGCTTTTTAGGAATGGTTTGCTTGACATCGTCAGCCTTTCCACGTCTCCTTCCTATCGTTGCCGGGAGTTGGTTCTTGGGAGTAGTTTGCTTGTGGAGCTCGGGGCTTGATCCTGGCCTATATGATTCGTTGAGATTCCGAGTTGAACGGGTCTTGGTTTTCTTTCCTCTGAGTGTACTTCTCACAGCTGAGGCCAGCCTTTGCGTCAAAGTTTTCTTTGCGGATTTCGGTGTGGCTGACGGAAATGCCCTTTCAAAGTCGTCCCCTTGGTTGTCGCATTGCAAGAAGTCGGGCATGGATGATCCACCTCCTCCGGCGGTTAATGGGGAATTGGTCCTGCATGAAACGTCCTGGAGTCTGGAATCATTTTTAACTGCCTCTGCAAATTTGACTCTAGGAGGGCTCGACAGATTGGGCATACTTTGGGTAGGATTCAGGTTAGTCCCTTGACTGTCATTTTGAGAGCTTTCATCTGATGAGATCGTGGTGTGTTCCGACTTCAGTGCAGCTAGTTCTTTCTCCATGGACTCGTGATTTTGTACTAGTTCGAAGAGATCATCTGGTGTTAATGGGCTGTTGATAATTATTTTATTGCTTCGGCTGATGCAGGCTCCGAGGTACTTATCCATGAGCTTCCTCTTGAGGAGCACGTCTTGTTCTCTACAGACCAAATCCTTTTCTTTTTTGTCCAATCTCTGTTTTTCTTCTTCTAAAGTTTTAGCTTTCGCTGCCAGTAATTTCTTTTCTTCTTCAATTCTTTCTTCGTTTACTTTTTTCTCCTCGACAAACATAATATGCTGAACTCTGAGGTCTTCCATTTTTTGATCGAAGTCATAGTTCTCGCCCAATTTTGTCTGCGGTTCAGATTTGCAGTTTGTTTCAGACAATTTAACTGACAAAGCAAGGAATTTATTTTGCTCATTTACGTGCTTTTGGATTGCGTCTCTAGATGATGCCTCTAACCTATTCGTTCCTGCACCAGTGTCTGCCGGATGGGATTTACATTCGTTCAGTATTTGATTGCCTTCGTGAATGGCTTTATTCAGGCTGACCAATTGTAACTCGGCCAGGCTGTGGACGTTTTCTTTGAAGTCATTTTTCTCTGAACGAGACGAGGTGGTTGTTATATCCTTTATGCACTCGTCAACTTTTTGTTGGAAAACTTCATATGACAACTCCGCGATATTGTGAAGTTCTTTTCTTCTTTCCTGGATCATTTTTTGGTGGCTAATGTTCGCATTTTTGATAGAAGTACTCAAGTGTTTCATCAAGAGCACTCTTGCACTTCCGGAACTGGTCATTACTTCCAACATTGCGGTTTCCGGGTTCGAAGAAAATAAATAAAACGAAGTTGTCGTTCCGGCTTTTTCCCTCATGATCCACGAATGCAATTTAATCAATTTCTTATCAGCATGGGTTGGATAAAGTTGGTATTTATTAGATGAAGTCTTTTGAATAAAAACAAGTACATCGTCGAATAGAAGTAACTCAGCGGATATAACTTTCTGCTGAGACACGGTTATTTTAACGTATTCGTGGTGAATGAGCTGTCGATTATCCAGGTCCTTTTTTGTGAATTTAATACCGTCCAAGAATAAGGTAGATTTTGGGTCTATCTTGCCGTGCAACGTTTTGCGCAAAGTTTCTTTCTCTCTACTGTCGAGGATTCCATTTATGGAACATAGAACTTCCTTGATTATGGCTAAGGATTCTAAGATTAACTTTTTTTCTTCATCACTTTCATCTAAGCTGTGCTTGAGGAGCGAGTCGAGTTGGATTTGCAATTTAGTTAACCTTAGAGGAACGCCGGTGATTTGTATGGGTGTGCGAGACGGCAGCTCCTTCATGGCTCTCGTGCAGTAATACGACACCAAGCCATACGACTGATCAAGCTCTAATAGTTTAAGGTTCGACAAAAATTGATGGATTTCATTGCCCACGTGTTCGATGTAAACACCATCGCCTTGCAGTTCTCGAAGGTTTTCGTGAAAATGATAGTGAGCGTCGAATATCTTGTCTAAATGCTCCAATATCCCTGTCTCTTCACTTAAAATAGCATTATAATCCTTGCCTTTGAAGAGTTTCTTCACTTCAATAAGTGCTATGCAATGGTTTCGTTCCGTTTGAATTATTTCGTACACGTCACCTTGACGCATTTTTTGATTAGTTGTGTGTGCATTGGTGAGGAAGTGTCCGATGTGGTCGGGTGGTATGCTTGGCTTCAGTAATTCTTCCTTGATTTCCAGCGACACGCTAACTGATTTATCCTTCGTGGGGGTTATTTGCTTGTCGAGCGTGCTCTTTAAACTTGCGAGGGAAACGTCTGAATATCGCCTGGGATTGCTTCCTTTCACGATCACATTTTCGCTCTGAAATGGTTTTAGGGTCGACGATCTTTTCTGCCTTACAGTTTCGCTGCTACTTGTAGGACACGAATTGCTGCGGATACTTCCCGTTGCAATTGTATTCCGATTGAACTTTTCGCCTTCCTTAATTCCTTTAATTTTTGGGCCCGGGGTAGTATGATCCGATTCTGAAATTTTAACGAGGCTGTTAACACTGTTCTTGCAACTTCCTGCCGATAACAGTTTTAGCGGTAAACTCCTCCGCCTGCCAGCTTTTTTTGGCTTCAGAGTTGCCTCTGGTGAAGTTTCGTGGCTGTCACTGTTCGTGTCTGAACTCAGAGATTCCATGCGTGAGTTTTCAGAACTGTGATCTTCGCTGACGAGATTTTGTGAATCCTGTGTTGCTGCTGTGTAGTCTGTGACGGTGTCTTCGTCGTCGTCATCGTCGCCCCAGCTGAACACGGAGACGGTGGGATTTGTAGGCGGGGATGAGCGTGCCATTTTGGTTCTTTCTGGCCTGCGCTGTGAGAAAGAAGAAAAAAGAATTATAACGTGCCTTTAAAACAACAGAAAATAATGGCCAGATTTTTACAATACAGAAACCAAAATGAGGGAACTATTGAGGAATTCATCATCTTCTCCTGGTACAGTTTTTCCAAGCCAAACTATATACTGGTACAAAGTATTAACGGTGAAAAAGAGAATTGTTGATGGAAAGTGGAAACCTTGGAATCGGTCATCATGCGATTATCGTAGAAAAAAATTTATACTTCATCCTTTAATTGTAATTACATGTGAAATTGGGTGTTACATGTAATTGGGTGTGTAAATTGGGGGTGTTAAGTAGCCACGGCAAAACATAAATAAGTTAACACGAATGTTGTTATAGATGCACTGAAATGTTGACAGAAGTTGATAAAATCCTGTGTTAAGCCGTATTTTTGCATAAAGATTGATTTTCTAAATAGAGATTATGTTTGATAGCATTTACGATATTATTCAAATGAAATGTTTTGCGGTGCTGTCCCGCAAGTTAAAATAAGTAACGAGACCTTTGATTTTTGCGCAACTATACTTATATAATTAAATTTACTTGTAATTTACAATAATACTGTGAGCGTCTTGTGGCCCTGCGTGCGTCTTCCTGTTCATGTTAACTTGGACATAAACAATGTGGGGAACAAGTTTCAAGATCGAAATTTTTCTTTTGTACTGTCTGACACAAGATTTACGTGATTTGAATCTATTTAAATTTGCGACTCACAAGGTGTATACGTCGTACATATTACTACAAAGAATCACATTCCGTAAATTGTTGGGATGTCTTTTGCTCTAAGAGTATATTCATATGCGTTTAAAGGCGGAGTCTAATTTCTTTCAAACGTAAAGCGTATTGGGATAGCGCATAGAATACATCGCTGTTATGGTGTGTAATGCACTAAGACATTGAAAATAATACATTGTTACAATTTATGTTCGAAATATATTAATCAATTTCGGAGAATGATTTCAGATTGGGTCCAAAGCCGCAGCCAAGTCTAGGTGTGCTTGTGTATCGGTATTCTCCATGAATGCTGCTTGGTTCTTTATCGTTCGAGTCCTATCTCGTTTTTACACGCTTTCTTTTGACGGAAAATTAGGACTGTTGTTTTTCTGACTTTCCAATTAGTCTCCGTCATTGTGAACAGCTTACGGTGGATTTGGGTGGGCTACTGACATGTTAGCGTGATTAATTGGAGGTCGAAGTCTGAGGAGTTATGAGCTTTAAGGTAAAGCTATTAGTGACGCCGGGAGACAAACATCGGATATGTCTGAGAAAATTAGACTAATTCGGTTGGGCTCCGTAGTCATTATAGGAGATATGTTCGATTGTGGAGCCTGTTATCGATGCTGAGAAATTTGTTGACTGAGGTATTACAATCTGCGAAAAAAAATGTACCTACTTGAACCGAGTTGAACGATATCTCCTTACGGAGCAGTTTTAAACAATAGGCCGGTGGCTAAGATGGGGATGTAAGATTAAGCATTTGATTTTCTACGATAAGGTTTGAGGGTTTTTTGGGTATTTTCAAGCCAGGTTTCCTTGATTATGAGAAAATTTCATAAAAATGAAAATACTCAGTAAATTTCAGTTCATGAGTTGTGTTTAGTTGAATTATTAGTGTGGACATTTGTGATCGAGAAATTCTCGAGCACGATCATAATGCCTAAAAATGAGTACGCACGGGTACATACATTTGAATAAAATACATAATAAATTGAGAAAAGGCATAATATTTATCTGAATGGTGCATTGCATTTTGACTTGAGACTTGTGTGTTGGAAAGTTTTCCAATGAAGTGTAATCGAATTGCTTTTCGGTTACGGTGTTAAACTACTATATCCAATAGTGGACCACGTGTCATGGCATTATCCCCGTCTCAATCTCCCATTCAAGAACTAGGGACAAAAGCGTGTCCCCCCCTCCCCCATTCAGGCCGTATCAGTGACCTGACCGCACCGGAGCCGATCGTGGCCAGAACACGCAAATCGGTTGATGTGTGTCCGCCGCATTGATATCACGTGTGGGTTATTTCCCCACTTTAATATCACGCGTGGGCTATTTCCCCACTTTAATATCACGTGTGGGCAATTTCCCCACTTTAATATCACGTGTGGGCAATTTCCCCACTTTAATATCACGTGTGGGCTATTTCCCCACTTTAATATCACGTGTGGGCTATTTCCCCACTTTAATATCACATGTGGGCTATTTCCCCATTTTAATATCACGTGTGGGCTATTTCCCCACTTTAATATCACGTGTGGGCTATTTCCCCACTTTAACTTCCCAACACGCCTCTCGGCAATTGTACAATAATTATGAATTCCTTAGCAGATATGCAATATTTTGTCAGCCTCGCCAAACAACCGTGGTTAGTGAGGCAGGGAGCCGTTTTTCACACGTTTCCCGCCACATGCTTCTGATCACCACTCTAAGTAAGACACAATTTGATGGTGAAAGTAAATATTAGATGCGATCAATTCGTGGAGCATAAATTGGTATGGAGTGAGCTATGTTAAAAGTTTAATAATTCCAACAGCATTACCATCAAAATATGACAGATTTGGAAATTGTTGTTTTCACAGGTATAGTTAATTGGAAAGTTATTAGCATTATCGTTTGCCTTGTAAATACATCATATCGAAACATTAATTGAGGTAGTATCATGTATTCTACAATTTGTGACCGGTTGAATATTCCTAGAGACTTTAGAGTGTACGAGTAGTTTACTTACTAAACTTTCTTTTTGAATTTAATATCAAAATACTTTTGTCTCTGCCAATTGGTCCTACCCAGAAATGAGTGCAGACAGCGTTTAACACTGCCACTGACTGCAATATATACTCAAGTTTTGGCGTAGAGAATCGAGCGCATTCCTCTGTTCAATTTATAAGTGCCCGACATTTTCCTAACTATTCAAGTACTAAGGAATTTGTTGTATTCACAGGCTAAATATATGTTCAAAAGTAATAAAAAAAATTTCGAAAAATTTGCATTAAATCAAAATGTTTTGAAATAAATCCCGCATATTTAATGTTCTCTCGTGAGAAAAAATGAACAAGATAATTAGCGTGACGATCGGGCCATCGAGTCGGACTACAATTTTTTACTGATCGAAAAGCTACCGCTCTTCATCATCTATAATTCGGTCATAAAAAATGCATTTCAAACGACGAAATGTATTACCTGTTCTGTATTTCCGATATGCCTTCAGAATACGAAATTAAACTTCTATCTCTAATGAAAATAAGTAGAGAAATGTAGGGATGAACGATATGAAGTATTGGCGGGCCATAATATTTTTGCGCGATGAGTTCTCCTAGAGTCAGCATCGCATCTGCGTGTCTATGACATAAAAGAAATATTTTCTGGGTTGATATCATGAAGTATTGGCCGACTATATTTTTATGTTCATAGTTCTCTTAACACGTTTCCTGCTAAGGGACCCACCGGTGGTCATCGAGGGGATTTTCAAAGTGATGCTGACCGACCAGGAGTCACAAACTCAATTTTCATTATTGCTTGATTAAAGCTAAATAAATGCATGATCCACTTAATGTTTGGTATTTTTAGAATTGCTTATCACATTGACTTTAAATTTGAGTTGAGTATTGAACTTCAGTTTAATCCGCCGCAAGATAACAACTTTGTGTCTCGTAACACATATCGGAAAATTTTGAACGTCAAATTTAACGAAAATGCGTTGAAATTTAGTATTACGATTCGAGGAAGCCACCGAATAATTAGCGTCATTCCTAAAAACGTATAGAAATATACATTATATGTTATCACAGAGGAAACATTTCCTAAAAATTGAGAAGGCCTGAAAATCATGCTGTAGATTTTTTCAGTTTCTTGAGATGGAGTATTGTACGTATTCGTACTGTATTTTTGAAATAAATATCAGTATTTATCGCTTCATTATTATAATCCCGTTGTAATTACAATGCTCTTCAACTTCTTGAACCGAAGGGGGAGTGAAGAATAAGCTTACTATATACCTTATTCGATCCGTCAATAACATTAGTTCAACATTCCCTAGCCACAATAGAGGCGATCTCAAGAGAGCGAAGATGCAGGGCCCATTCAGTATGAACGGTAGAAAATAGGAAATCTATGCACAAGGCGTTTTCCCACACATGATCCCCTATGTATAGTAAAGTTCGGAAGGAAAAGAAAGGAAAGAGAAGGTATAATGAAAAAAATCAAAACTGAACTAAATAATGTAGGTATGAACGACAAGTCTCACCTGCCTATCTATCTATACCCGAGGGAACCATGCGGTATCCCTCTGAGAGCACAAGTCTCTACAGCTTATGATTGACGAACCCAACTAATAGAAACATGTTGCCTATCCTGTGTCTCCATATATCGCTTTGGGATTTGAACTTCTCAGCAAGTGCAACGCTTTGCTTCTCTATCGAGCTGACGTTTTAACATTTATGGATTTGCCAACAGTGATGTACCCGAGCATATTTCTATTTTCACACACGTTACAAAATCGAAGGGAAGCTCACCTTATTCAACTGAAGTTGGTAGATGCTGCTCGTAGCGGAGGTTTTGAAGTACAAGATGCTATTTCTCGTTTAAAATTAAAGTCACTGATTTATGGAGATCTTCGAAAAATCAGAAAATCACTTTGGGAGCTTTCACCTTTGGTCTTTCCAACAAGACGATTGAAATCGAACTGAACTGCTATCGGTCGCTCTCCATTATTTATGGTACCTCGGTAGCATTACTTTTTCACCTGGACGCCGCAAAAGATCTACCCGAAGATCTAATGCAGCTGCACCTTCAGAGATGGAGGTTCAGGTGGGACAGGAGATTACTGAAATGACAGAATTCGTCACGTATACATTAAAACAATAGCAAAAAATGCCTATCCCCTAGACCGGCAAGTCATTGACAGCGGCCGTGAATTATTAATGTCACTAATCCACAACTTGTCTGTTTCCTGAGGTATGTACACAAAAGATCTGCTCATGCGTCGGCTGAGGACGTCAGTCAGTTCCCTGAGGATGTGCGCTCACTACCTAATGAATTACCATAGATAATTTCATAGCTAGGCGGTGTTTGTTCTTTACTCTTAAGATGAGTTTCGTTATGGGAAGAACGAATTATGCCCATCTTGTTTGTATCTCTCTTTTGCGGTGGAACATGTTTACTTTGAAGGAATATTTAAAGAACGAGTAGAGCTCGCTTGTTTTTCCATGCATCGTTTCTTCTTGATAGCATTAATCTGTGTGCACAAAATAGTTTGAGACGGTACACGTTTTATACAATATTGGCTTAAGATAACGTTATCTGTTCCCGAATTTAAAGGCTTCAAATTTATAAATAAATCAATCATTTCTTCAAGTAATTTTTTAGTTGACTATATCTTTGAATCATTGTTGCTTAGGTCTGTAGGGAATTGTGAAATGATTATCGTAAAGCGTATTGGAGGAAATTTGCGAATCGTGGCCTCTGTAAATATGGTTGATCACCCATTTTACTCCAACCAAGAACTGAACACAGTTCTTCATGGTATTTGCGGAACTCATTTTGCTCAACTTCTCAGAATCCCGGCATTCGGGCTTACAGCTTTTCATATTTGAAATAAACATAAAAAATATCCACAACATGTAACGTCCGTGACGAAGTGCACAAAGGTTTGATAAGTCGTAGGTCCGATACGGTGTGTGTTTAGGATTTTTCTGCGTGCTGCCTTTCAGAAAAATGAACCAACATTTCCATCGCTGTAGCTGTTATTGGGGTACACGTGGAACTGTATTCAAGTTGAGAGATTCTCGTGCACTTTTCGTGATTCACCATTCAAACTGCGTGCTGCCTTCCAGAAAAATGAACCAACATTTCCATCACCGTAGCTGTGATCAGGGCATACCCAATTTGAGATACTCGCGTACTTCTCGTGGTTCGCCATTCAAACTGTAATTATGACAGGTAAAAATTCACTCACCGATATACAAGTGTTCTGACACGAATTCCAGATTTCGGTGAAATGCGCATAAAAACTATCGAGGAACACAGCATGGTCTTGATCGCGTCTATAAGGTTTTGATTTTATCTCACGCTCTATTTACCTCGAGAACGGCCTATGACGATTATAGTACAGGTAGAAACGAAAACGGTTCAATTGTGATCGATGATATCTCATTCTTGCTTTTTGCTTGATAAGGACAGGGGAAAGAAAGGTAGGTAAATCTCGTACCCCGACAAATATTTTCCGAGGATTTTCTACTCGGAATTTTTTTTAGATTAAATTTTATGTCTTGTCTTGTATGATAATCCCTTTTGCCGGAGAATAGTGGCATAGTAAATTTGTAATATGTATAAATATATATAAATTCTTTTACTTTGATAAATAACTATTATTAGTTATTGTGCTATTGATGGAAAATGTTTACGTATTATTATGTTCTCATTAATAATGATTAGAAATTATTTCAATCTTCCGATATCAGTGGTCCACAATAAGGTATTGCTATCGATATCTGTCGACCAGTAGTGGGTGAGGCGGTTTTAATGTTCATGCTTTCTGGGATGGTATTTACAGATAATATGGCTCGTATAAAAGCATTACAGGAAATTAGGTATGTACGTATGCACCGCCTTAACACGTTGACTAGCTGTGACGGGTTAAACTAAAGTTCAATATTCATCTCAAATTTAAAGTCAAAAGTTGTTTGCTATTTTATAAATATCAAACATTAACTAAATATCAAACATTAACCATTAAATACCATCAATTTTAAAATCCTGGTAAAATTTTTCAAACGACCTACCGTTGGGTCGTATCGCAACAACGTGTGATATAAGTCCAAAATTTGAAATCTGTAAAATCTTTCTAAGAGTTTGTTTACTCATGCAATGCTTCGAATATTAATCCTTATTCACTCAAAGTATTTATTCATTATTGACATTATTTTTGCAGCAATTTAGCTACGGTCAAGGGCCATGTCAAACAATTCCAACACAGCAGTTTTATGAATTGAAGTTCTCGTTCTAAGCTTTTGTTTATTTCAGCTTTTCCAGAACCGGCAGCATTTATTTAACGCCCGGTAGCTAACGAATGAAAAGTGTCGGTCAAGTTGGTTGTTCCTGTTTAATTAAGCCGAGTTCTAAGTGCGCAACGCTAGTATTGTCAAAACTCAGTTTCAAGTGTTGTGGATTAGCGCACTACTTTGGAGTAATCATAGCTTGAGATAAGAATATTTGTAAAGCATTATGCTCAGCTTAGTTTTGCACTATTTGCTTAAAATAAAAACTGTAATTGAACCATCCCCTCAGGGTGGATGAATAATGGGAATAAGCGCTCCCGGGGGAAGGCGATAGATCCCGAGCTTAGGATTAGGTGGACCTTTCTTTTGTTTACACCAAGTAGGTTGTTTTGTTTCGTTACGAACCAGTTTTTCTCGGTTCACTGCCGTCATTTTTTCAGCATCTATAACTGCCTTCTTCAGTTTTTATCCCGTTTCATAAACGTCTTTCAGTATTGCTGTTTCTATGTGCAGGGTGTGAGGACACACCTCGTGCATAGATTTCAATTTTCCTTTAACCTCATACTAGAACTAGATGGTGCGTTTCTCCATCCTCGATTGGGAATACCTTTATTGTGATGAAGGGGCGTAGACTAGCTTATGATGTGAACATATCTAATCCAATTTTGTGGTGTAAATAATATTTCAAGAATAAATCGATACGAAATTTATCAAACGTGCAGAACTAATAAGATTAGACATGCTTAGCTTGCGCATGTGTTAGTGTACTTGTGTTTTTTTTTTGTTGAATCTGTTCAGTAATCTCACATGAAACTGGAGTTTTCGAAGACGAAGTGAATTGAAAGTGAAAAGGTATGGCGTAAAAACAAGAGTCTGCTGACCACTTTGCCTCCCTTAGGTGGCCTGCCTTGTATTATCGTAGGAGTGTTAGAGCCATGATCTTACTGGAAGCGATGAGTTTCTCAAGGAATTACTTAAGACAAATACGCTAATTTTGAATTAATCGAAAGTAACCTTGACTGTCTAGTCAGGATTTTTCTACACGAGATGGTATTATTCTTCTTTCTTAGCATCGGTAGCACTATAGTTGAGTTTTTACTTGTTCTTTTTTCATGAATTGAAAAGAAAGATTTAGTTACCACAAGCATTAAATTGTTGCCACTACGACACAAGAATATAACAATGTTATGCATGACAGTTAATAACATCAGCATTGTGGACCGAATGAGCAATCGGGTACCTATGACAACCTCTCGGGTGATAAAACAGTTCTGAAATATTGTGAACAAGAACTAGTATACTTATTTACCTAACTTAATTAGCTAAACCTTTGATACAACGTGGAATGTCGAATTGTTAAGAATAGATTGACAGGAGAATGTTTTTATCTGTAGTATTTTAGACTATTCTATCTATGGGTATTAGTACTCCCAGGAGGAAAATGTAGGAGCCGGAGCAGAGAGTTAGGTGTGTCTTCTTTTTATTGAAATAAAATGTTTTTGTTATGTTGAGAACCATTTTTTAGGTTCACTGCTGTCCTGTTTTTCGGCACCTACTACTTTCTTCTTCGACTTTGACCTTGTTTAATAAGCGACTTTCTCAACTTACTGTTTCTGAGCCCTTACTGCATTGACTCAGAGTTCCCTTAACTCCATACTAAATGGTGCCTTCCTACTTTCTCTCTTCGAATCGCCTTTGTGGCGGATAGGGAGGCATAAACTAACTAATAATCTAATCTAATCAGTAGTATTTCAAATACAGGGTGACTGATATTTTTTTTAACAAACCTTAACACAAGCTTGGGACTGTTCAAATAAACACTTTCGAGTCAAAACCTTGTGGTCGAAAATATTTCGTTGTAGAATTACCAGTACTTTTTTTACAGGGCCTCCCTAAATTTCTACTTCTGAGTACATTAGAAGAATTTACTGCGTAAAACACCGATTCATTCAAAAGAAGACCTCATCCGTAGCAATGTTGAAGCCTCTGCAAGGCGCGTTCAACTTCTAGTGTCTTCGATCGCGTCCGGTAATCGTTGCACCGGCGTTTGAAAACCTGCATTGAAACCGATGGGCAACTTAAACATCTCTCGTAAGTACCAAACGTGATTAAAGTAATTTTTTCTTGTTGTCATAATGATTGAGACTGCTATTATGTTTCTTGTGGTCATAATAAGAATGCTTTGCTAACTACCACATTTCATTTCTCTGCAATTCTCTAAGTACGAATTTTTCTTCAATACTTTTCAAGTCTCGAAGCATTGTCACTCTTTACCGAAACATTTTCGACCACACTCTTATCGAGTTAAGTGTTTATATCAACGGTCACAACATTGTTGAAGTTTGTTCAAGAAAGTGTCGGTCACTCTGTACGTGTATATTGACTATAAGATTCCATAACTTTTTTGTATTATTCAGGAAATGAGGGAATATTTACTGAAGTCGCTCTTTTTAGTTGCTCTAATATTGCTTGTGACTAAGTTTCTAAGTGCCCGGTAGGTTATTTTATTTTTATTTTCTGCTTAGAATCAAATATGGCTGTCTTTTGGATAGCTATTACGTATAAGGTATTGGAGATCATTTCCCTTGTGATCCATGGCTTTTGGTTGTCCTTTGGCAAGACCAGTGGTATTCATTGCGCGACTCTCGAAAAATATAGAAATTAATTGATTGATATAAAATTTATATAATATACGCTAACTTGCAGTACCTGCAGCTCTCAGTCAATATGTTTAAACGAAGTGGCTCTTTTGCAAAAGTTAGTGAATAACACTGGTCTACACTGTGAGGGTTATAATCGGGCAGTATCTGTTGTACGTAATATTTAAAATGTTTTTCAGGAAAATAAGGGAATATAAATGTCTGTGTCAAATGTTATAGGATTTCGATTTGTTTCTAAAAAAGGATTCGTTCATGTCGTCGAGAGTCTGTTATAATTCACGCTACGGTACGAAAACGTTTCATCGTGAGTTTAAATTTTGTTCACGAAAGACATGATTCCTCATGGGAAAAAGGAAAATGGTCGAATATATTAGTTTAGAGCTCCAGTGCAAACCTCGGTTGGATGCATTATGAATAATAATGAGATAGCGTCAGCGGGAATTTTTGGTTTCCGCTGTTTTGTTTGTGGTAGTTTTTCGCATAAAGAAAATGTGTCTTGATGGTCACCACAGAGGGAATTTGGCCACTAACACGATAATGTGACTAATTAATCGACCTATCTCTTTTTGCTTGTAGGTTAGATACGATTCCGACATTATTAAAAACCCGCAAAGAATGCAATGGGGCTATTAACAACCGCAAACTTGAAATGATTCAGTATTTGCGTAGTTTATAATCTCGATCAGATCAAGCGTGGCCAATATATCTCCACTTATTAAGTCATGGTTTTAAGATGAATGAGCATTCGTTCTAATATCAAAGTCTAAGATATTTGCTTTCAAAATGACTCTCGCCTCTTATTAGCGTATTTATGTATGTGTTTTACTCTAGCTTAATTATTTACATTTTGAATGTGCTTGGTTTTCTGTTATTTAAATCACCGTTATATAGAAGTTTTCGATGCTACATGCATTGAAAATTTTCTACGTTGTTAAGAAATATTTTAACGTGAATTCAAGAATTTCTTGAATTGTTTGAATCGCATTTCCTTTGAAAACATTGAATTTAACCGAAACTATAACACTGATACTTGAACCAAATTTACATACACCGTGATACACGGATGCGCAGGTCAACAGCTCTGTTATTTTTATAATGATATGAGCACGAATGATTTATGACAACATATTGTGTTTCTGTTCAATAGTTTGTAATAGCTATGAGTTATCCTGTGAGGACCTGTGGCAATGCCATCCGTGTGAGGCACTGGCTGGCTGTGCCATCGCACTGAATATGAATGGCAATGTCGTACATAGAAACTTCGAGTGACAGATTATAAACCCAATGCTAATTGTTTACCCATTACCAAGTTAGAGGCTATGTTAACTTAAATACTGTACTCTATCTGTCCATAATGTAATTGCTTATATTTTCTATTTAGTCCCCGTGAAAAAGCGCCAATGCTGAGTCCAGCTGCAAGGTAGTGTTGCCGTTGAAACTTAAATTTCTTGAACTCAAGAGTGTTCTGAAATGTCATTAGGGCCTGTATTGTTTCATTTCTCATTATGAAGAATTACTGGCATTCTATATAGGTTAAACAAGAAACGGTGCGGTTCTCATAAAAGTTCAGATATTAATCCCGGTGTCATTCGAAAATATCAAGAAATGGTTCAGGCTACCCGCGAGAATTTTATTTACACTAGTTGGCAGCTCCATCAATCGCTGACCAACGTAGGTTTAGTGTCTGTGTTAACTTGGAGGTGTGGAGGCGCTACGCTCTCGTATGACCGAAGTGCCATTTTTGTCGAGTGCAACTTCACGTGTTTCTAATTTGAGTTTCTGACCAGCTTTGATTAAGATATAAAAAGGTGCAGTATTAAGGCCTTCGCTCTGCAATATAAATTTACGAGCGTTGTGGTCAACGTCATGCAGCATCTCTATTTACGATTTCTTCGTTTCCCTCCTGAGTAAAAACGTTATTTTTGTCTATACTGAGGAACGTTTTCAGGATGTTAATGGACCGACTCATTGAAATTGTCCCTGTGCTGTTGAAATAGAAGAAATTCAATTATAGCTTACTGGTCACATAACTTAGTGATCAAGGAGTTTCTATGTCAATTTACATAGTGATTTGATTAGTAAAGGGATGAATAGGCAGGTGTGCTGTGAAGCCTGGTCATGCTCGTGCGTAAAATCAAGACTGAACAAATATACATCACTGGGGCAATAGTTAGCGTATGTTTTGAATATGTGATCATACTGAATGAAAACAATCTTGACATTGATCAAAACCCAACACAAAAAAGCGTATTCAGTAAACTCTGAATGAGTAGTTCGGGTGCCAAAATTCCTGCGAGATATTTTGCTGTTGTTGAGCTTCGTCTCTATGCCCTATGGTGAGTACGATCTCTTTTCTAAATTTAAATTTAATTTGCATTTGTGTCATTCATGAGTTGCTGTAAATTCCTGTGTCTCTGTTTGTTCCCAATCCATGATTTATTTCTCCAAAAAAACTGAAATGTAAAAAATGTACTTATTAATTAGTTGTGGAGGAATGAAAGAGATTAGCGTGTAGCGTAAATTTCGGTGTTTCAGTCCGTCTGAGTTGGTTCGTAAATGTCCGAATGGAACTGTTATTGTAGGTTATGATGTGGCCTGAAATGCTCACGTGTCAAGCTTTGTTCGACAGAAATTCTCATTTCTGTGTAGTAATGTTATCGAGGCACTAGGAAATACATGAGGCAGCTGTGGTATATGCAGATATCTGGGCAAATGGGAATTTTGAATTAAATGTTTGGGCCCGCCATTTTTTCTCAAAACTATTGATAAAAACATGATAAACCAAACATGAGCTTCCATTATACTTGATTGCAAAGTTTTGTGAACTATAATTTTCAATAGTTTCGGTCTGCCAAGCCACTAGGGATATTCCCCATGTTCTTTGTTTATATTATTTCAGCTAACCTATCGCTTCTTATACTCATGGCTTCATTTATGCTAGTCGTTTCCAGCTCATGAAAATTTTCCATTTCGATTACGGTTATTTTCAATATCCATTTATTACTAGTTATCTTTCAATTATTTTTGTTCGTTAAAACTAATAACGTAGAGTCTGACAACGAACAAATTTTAGTCGTTATTATTTCAACGCTTCAAACTTAAGTCTCCATGTTGTTACACTCGGGATATCGGTAACATCCCGGTGTTTATTTATGATTGATATTTATGTTTTGTGGATGTCTGGATTTGGTATTGAACAATGGGGCTGTAATGAAAAATCTTGACAGGACAAGTTAGTAATACCGCTCGTCACGTCCAACAACGAAATATTTTTAAGCAGATGCTCACTTTGCTTAAATAAAATTTGTAGCGAAATGTTTTTGTTTTTGACAAATCTATTTTCGGCTCAGAGCGTTCAAGGTAGAGCTGCTCTTTATTGTTCACAATTCCACGTGATTTATTTATACTTGGATTGCCTTCATTTGAAATGACTACAACTCTATTATTGTTATTCCACCTTTTTTAGCCATTCATTTCTTATTCGAAAAAACGTCAGTAAATATCTTGTTCGGTTAATTTTCGAGTCGAATTAACGTTGCAGCTCTACTTGTTAGAAAGTCGCATTGTTCCCTTGACCGTGTACGCCGGTCACGTGACCTCCCAATAAACTAGTCTGAGTTGCTCGGCTGATTGAAGTCCACTTCGTCCTTTTGGTCGTGCGCCAGTGCAAATGCTGCTCGGTGTTTGTGTGTTAGTCACCTCTAGCTTTATGATCAGTAGTATCCAATGCTTCTTTACATTGCAGGTGTCACTCTTAATTCTTATTTAAGGATTTATTTTCATCGCACCTAATATAGTGCCAACATTTATTTGAGCATATGTTCTTGTTTTGTTTTTGGGTTTTTTGAACATGACAACTTTGGAATGAAAAATTGCATGTAAATTGAAAGATTTTTATTTTTTACGACAATCATGTACGTTATTACGAGTAAGACACAAGAATCAACGCAATATCTAACATCGAAGAATGTTAACACGGTGAATCGAATAAGCAATGAGACTTCTATGGTAAATTGATGGACTAATAATTTGACACAAGCACGACGGCGATGCTTGAATCGAGAATATTTTCCTCTCCAACCATCAAGCGTGGTAGCTGAGCCATGCTGTCCAGTCCTTGAGTGCGCTAGGGAAAATACTTGAGCGATGCACCGGCATTTCCTGCGTGCAGCGCTCCTTAGGACAGCTACAACCGTCATTTGTGTGTCCATTTATGGTTAACTCAATTTGTTTTAAGTGTGGAATAAAATTTGTAAATCTTTTCAATCTTCGCGCGAGCTTCCTTTTCCTAATTTTTCGTGTTGGGTCAGTTTGCCGAGCGTGGGAAAAAAACTTGATCTATGTATCTATGTAATGAAAAAATCTCCCTGGAAGTTCGTTCTTTTTGTTTTTTTCGTGTTCATGTTCGTCTTATGTAGTTTCTGTTAAAATTATGTTGAATCGTTTGCAAAAACAATGGAAGTGAGAGCCAGTTAGAATATTGGGTCGGAAATCGATGCGCATCTTGGTAAACCATGACGTTTAGGAAACCATTTTATGGACCGGAAACTTGTCAGTGAAGAGGAAAATAATGAATGTGTGACTTGTGAAATCATGGAGAAAATTTGCATCAACAATTTCCCCTCAATGCACGAGCTAAGCTACTCAACTATACGGTTCGTGTCCACAAGTGTGTTTCCGTTGCGAGTAGTACGTTTGAAACCCCTCAGGGGGATACAACTATTGTATCTATGGGAATTAGCGCTCCCAGGGTGATTATGTGAGGTACCGAGCTAAATGTTATGTCGGTTTTCTTTTTGTTGAAATAGAATAGGTTTTTTGTTTTGTTACGGACCATCTTTTTTCGGTTTACTGCTATCCTGTTTTTCAGCACCGACTACTTTCTTCTTCAATTTTTTTCTTGTTTCATCAACTTCTTTCTTAGCTTACTGTTTCTATGCTACTTGTGCATTGATTCTGCGTTCCCGTAACTCCATACTAATTTGGACCTTCATCCTTTCTCTCTCTGAACATCTTTTTCGTGGTAAAGGGAGGCTAAAACAATCTTACTATCAATAATCAGTACATTTGAAAACCTATAGCATCTCTCCAGGTTTCCTTTCAAGCTCGCGTGTTTTTTAGTATTCGTATTTATTTGGGTTCGGTTCAAATGTAATGGTACAATTTTTGAAAATTAATTTGTTTTCAGTCACATCGTAACTGAAATGATTCCCTGGTCGTCCATACCCACTTCGTGTTGAAACAGGTGTTAGATAAGTTGGCGGGTAAAACAGGTGTTAGATAAGTTGGCGGGTAAAACAGGTGTTAGATAAGTTGGCGGGTAAAACAGGTGTTAGATATGTTATGTTAGGTGTTAGATATGTTGGCACTGCAGCTTCTCGTGCCCGTCAAGTGCAGGAAGGAAGTAGAAGAGCTGATAATCAACCTGACATTCATGACTTTTTTTCATAGCTTTCATTGCTGGCGTAAAAGTGAGTAGCTAATTAACAGAAATCGAAGAGAACGAATAATTTAGCAGCCAAAACAAGCCTTATAGAGTTCACTGTGCTCTTCATTTACATGGAGCTCTTTTATTGAAAACTTTTGATGCCATAGGTTTAGCCCTAAGAAAAGTATTGAGTTGCGTGACCATAGTCACAATCACATTCGCTTAGCATATATATTGTTTTGAATGAAACTATACTCCCAATTTTGGACATGGTAATACCATGTTCAATTTTTAGCAAACGGAGACTGGGTCTCCTGCGGATGCCAGCTGCATATATCTACAGATTTCAATAAATGTACGAGGAGTTCGTGAGACTCGAACTCAGGACTAGAGATCACCGCGCCAACACGCTATCGACTGCGCTATCGACTGCGCTATCGATCACCCTAAAAGGTGATCGAAGCACAACGAAAGCAATGTTTGGCACAGTGAAAGCAGGCGCACTGTCCTAACAGATATATTTTATTCCCATATGTATCGAGAGCTCAAAGTCTAGTCACCCCCAAAAACAGTTAATGAATCTGGTACGGGAAGACACTGCTTCCACAAGGTTTTTTCAAATGAAAAAATGTACGAGGAGTTTTCGTGATACTCGAACTCAGGACTAGAGATCACCGCGCCAACACTGTGCTTTCACTGTGCCAAACATTGCTTTCGTTGTGCTTCGATCACCTTTTAGGGTGATCGATAGCGCAGTCGATAGCGTGTTGGCGCGGTGATCTCTAGTCCTGAGTTCGAGTCTCACGAACTCCTCGTACATTTATTTCATTTGAAAAAACCCTGTGGAAGCAGTGTCTTCCCGTACCAGATTCATTAACTGTTTCTGGGGGTGACTAGACTTTGAGCTCTCGATACAGATTTAAATTTCTAACATGCAGAGACAGGTTGTCATGCGGATGCCAGATGAGACACGCGTCATTTGCCCACCTGATAGCATGATTGGCTCGCCCGCGTAAATGAAGACATTCGACACGGTCCCGCGTTGTGTTACACCAGTCACAGGCTCCATCATATGAAGCTGTCATAGGATTAGATTTCTACTGAGGTCGCGTTTTGTCTTCCTCTTTACTCTTTACGGTTCCTTCTTTAAAATATGGTCGGAGTTTTGGGGAACTGATCTTTTGCATGTCGTAGGTGCTTGATTTTTTTTCTCTTGAAGCATGTTCTTTACAACTGCTCTACTTCTAAAAGAATTAAATGTCTTATAGCATTTTGACTATAGGTTTGTTCTAATGATGTTTTATCGTCTGAAATTTTCGGTTGCAATTTCTGTTCGTATCTGAGCTTGAACGGCTTGGAAATGTTTAGAGTTCATGTCCCTAAGGGGAAACAACTATTGTACATACGTACATACATATACCGGGCTTATCCTCCCCATGGGAGGGTAGCCGACAGCAGGCCACAATCACCACACTTAGTCACTAGGAGGCGAGAGAGGCAGCACTGGCCGCACCTGAACTGCCAGGATCAGCAGCAGCCCAGCACAACCACCTTCCACAGTCAGGCCCGGCAGCAACAGCTGGTTTACCCCGACCGCTTCATTGAGTGCAGCCCCTCCCCCGCACATGACAGGTCAACCCCATCACACGCGGGCAGCTTCCAGTAACGCGTCAAAAATAAAATTACCTCCTTATACACTGCCCCCACTCACTTCTGTCCGCAGCCATCCCTCTCGCCACGTCCACAGTCAGACCCCTCTCATACAAAGCACGTCGCACCCCATCCATCCAACTCATCCGTGGTCTACCTCGCGCTCGAAGACCACTCACTTCCGACATATATATCTTTTTCACCAGCCACTCAACATTCATTCTTTCTACATGCCCAAACCATCCAAGCACTCTTTCATCCACTCGCCTGCTCAACTTTTTGATAACACCCGTCTGCTCCCTAACCAACTCATTCCTGATCCTATCTCTTCTAGTTACTCCATACATGCTCCTCAAACACTTCATCTCAAACACATCCAACTTCCTCCTCTCAGCTGCTCTCAACCCCCAGGACTCTGCTCCATACAACAAAACTGGCACAATCAAACTTTCATACAGTCCCCTCTTAGCATTCATACTCAAACTCCTGCATTCAAAAACTTTCCTCATTGCACCCAATGTCTTACAACCTTCACTCACTCGATGCTTCACTTCTACTTCCATACTATCCTTAACAGTCACATCCGACCCGAGGTACCTAAAATGCTCTACCTCCTCTAAAACTTCCCCATTCAACCTCACATCCAAAGTTCCAAACACTCCACCTCTTGAACATCTCATCACCTTACTTTTATTCACATTTACCCTCAATTTCCGCCTTTCACACGCTCTACCAAACTCTGTAACCAGTCTCCTCAGTTTTTCCTCTGAATCAGCCACAAGCGCTGTATCATCTGCAAACAACAGCTGACACACTTCCCAATACATACCATTTCGTCCCACCAACTGCGCACCTTTTCCCAACACTCTGGCATTCATTTCTCTCACCACACCATCCATAAACAAATTAAACAACCACGGCGACATCACACATCCCTGTCTCACACCTGTCACAACTGGGAACCATTCACTCACCTCATTCCCTACTCTCACACATGCTCTGCTATCAATGTAGAAACTCTTGATCGCATTCAACAGTCTCCCACCCACTCCATACAAACTTACCACTTGCCATAAAGCCTCGCGATCCACTCTGTCATACGCCTTCTCTAGATCCATAAATGCCCAATATACATCCTTTCCCTTTAATAAGTATTTTTCATTCACCTGCCTCACAGCAAACATTTGATCCACACAACTACCACACCTAAAACCACACTGTTCTTCAGCAAGCACACGATCCGTCAACACTCTCACTCTTCCAATTAACACTCTTCCATACAGCTTCCCATCGACACTCAGTAGACTTATCCCCTAGAATTACTGCACTCATACCTGTCACCTTTCCTCTTGTAAAGGGTGAGGCAGAAAAACCTATCCGATTTCAAATCCCTTTTTCTCAGAAGAGGGAGCAGGTAGAGTAATGGGGTAAAAACCGTTAGAAAGCCGGTTTTATGCTATTTGTCAGTAGTCAACATGCCTTGGTCTGGTGAACATCGTGCTTTTGTTATTGAGCGGTTTATCGAATGCGGCGGTTCGATAATTGCTACACAACGTGCTTTTCGAATTCATTTCGGACTCGGGCGTCATGATCCTGTTCCACATCACGCTACGATTAAAGTGTGGGTGTCAAATTTTAGACAGACGAGTTCAGCATTGAAAAAGAAGTCGCCTGGACGTCCCAGGACAGCAACAGGACCTGAAAACGTGGCCAATGAGAGAGCCGCGATTGAACGTTCCCCGCGTCGTTCGGCGCGAAAACATTCGCTCGCTTTGGCGATTTCCAACCGCAGTATTCGGCGCATTTTGCACCGGGACCTCAAAATGCATCCCTACAAAATGGTTGTTGCACAGGAATTAAGTGAAAGGGATTTTGAAACCCGTACGAACCTGTGTCGCGATCTCCGAGAACTCCCAAACGACGATGTTGTGCTCTTCACGGACGAAGCCCATTTTCACCTTTGTGGTGCCGTTAACAGGCAGAATTTTCAATATTGGAGTGACGAAAATCCTCGAGAAATCCATCAGGAACCCCTCCATAGCCCAAAAGTGACTGTGTGGTGTGCTCTTTCCCGCCTAGGCGTCTGGGGGCCTTACTTTTTTGAAGAAAATGGGCAAACCGTAACGGTCAACAGCGAGGGCTATTGTTTCATGCTGGAAAATTTTCTTAGACCCAAAATGGAAGAAAATGGCGTGGAAAATGTGTGGTTTCAACAGGATGGTGCAACCGCCCACATATCGCGACGATCAATGGACATTCTCAGGGAACTGTTTCCCGGTCGCCTCATTTCCCTGAGAGGTGATCTTGGCTGGCCGCCGCGCTCACCGGATCTCACTCCATGTGACTTCTTCCTTTGGGGTTACCTCAAATCGAAGGTTTACCAGCATCGACCAAGGACCCTTCTTGCTTTACGAAGGGAAGTTGCTCGGGCAATTGAAGAAATTCCTGTGGAAATGACGGTGAAAGTCATGGAAAGCTACCGCGAGCGCCTAAATCAGTGTATCCGCTCCCAAGGACGACATTTGAGGGATGTGCTTTTCAAAACTTAAATTTAAAAATGGCATAAAATTTTCGATATGCTAACAAAAAAAAATTTTTGACAAGTTGAGTGGTTTTAATTTTATAACGTTTTGAAATCGGATAGGTTTTTCTGCCCCACCCGTTACAACGGAACTACGCACGCGCTACTCCAATCAACCGGCACTTTACTAGCCTCGAAACACACATTTAATAAACGCACCAACCATTCTATAACCACATTTCCTCCTTTCTTTAGACATTCAACCGTGCAGCCATCCAAACCTGGAGCTTTCCCATTTTTTATTTCATCCAACGCACATCTCACCTCTGCACTTCTTATTCGATTTCTATTCACTTCACCAAACACAGGCATTCTAACATCACTTCCAACAGCTACAACTATTGTATCTATGGGAATTAGCGCTCCCAGGGGGACAATATGAGGGCCTGAGCTAAAGGTTAGGTAGGCTTCCTTTTTGTTGTAATAATATAGTTTTTTTGCTACAGACCAACTTTTTTCGGTTTACTTCTGTCTTGTTTTTCAGCACCTAATACTTTCGTCTTCAACTTTTATCTTGTTTCATGAACTTCTTTCCTAGCTTACTGTTTCTATGCTCCCCTCAGGAGGATACAACTATTGTATCTATGGGAATTAGCGCTCCCAGGGGGACAATGTGAGGGCCCAAGCTAAAGGTTTGGTAGGCTTTATTTGCTATTATAATAGAATAGGTTTTTGTTTTGTTACGGACCATCTTTTTCGGTTCACTGCTGTCCTGTTTTTTCAGCGCCTACTACTTTCTTCTTCAACTTTGATCTTGTTTCATGAACTTCTTTCTCATCTTACTGTTTCTTTGCCCTTTCTGCATAGATTCCCCATTCTCTTATCTCCATACTAAATGGTGCCTTCCTCCTTCCTCTCTTCGATACGCTCTTTTTTGTAGCGGTTAGGGAGGCTTAAACTAACTTATAATCATAATCTTACTGTTTCTATGCACCTTGTGCATAGATTCCGCGTTCCCACAACTCCATACTAAATGGTGCCTTCCTCTTTCCTCTCTTAGAACATCTTTGTCGTGATTAAGGGAAGCTAAAACTTTCTTATATAATAATAATAATAATAATAATTAGAGTTTATGGGAAGAAACGATGATTTACTTTTTGATTGCTAATCAAGAATGAGCTAGCGGTTTCATGGAATGACATATACAACGTTATTGTTCTTGCT
The DNA here is from genome assembly GCA_030386875.1 of Morinoia aosen. NCBI lineage: Eukaryota > Metazoa > Arthropoda > Malacostraca > Amphipoda > Talitridae > Morinoia > Morinoia aosen. The sequence goes on from CM059566.1 coordinate 48,831,763, forward strand.
AACTACGGTTTCATGAGGAACAGCCTGCAAGTATCCCATCGATAAAAAGAGTAAAGGAAAGGTTGGAACTGTTCATGTATATATAAGCGCTTCAAAATTCCAATACCGTGTTTTTTGCAGATTTTTCATGACTGTCGTGAGATGAAATGCGTGAATTCAGCGTGTTTCATGTGAACGTACTTCAAGGGAAGCGTGAACGAAACTCTACTCTGCTTCAATTGAATTGTAATTTGCGAGATTTTCAGCCAAAGTGAAAATCAAAATCTTGGATGAGTTTTCGTTTACACAATCTTCTTTTTCCTAATTTTCTTAAACATTCACGTTAGATATTTCTTATGAACGTTGGCGGAGAGTTCACATCGCGGCTTCTGAATTAACCCTGATGAAATTTTCCCATTTGTTCTAGATGCTTCAGTAGTTCTCTGCCCCAACGAGTACTTGGCGATTTGCGATCTTCCCTGTGCTTATTTTTCTAGTGGGTCTGTATGCCGAACGTGTGATAAAGCTTTGTCTAGGCAGACAGAGAATTTCCTTGTGAGTTCATCGTCCAAATACCTGCAGTTCCTCCTGTTTGATTTCGACACTGAACCATGGAGAAACTTAGCCTGCATTCCAGGCGCCTCGCACTGTCTGGGCTCCAGCGTGTGATGTTCTCGTGTGCAGTTGCGTCGGAAATTTTCTGTTGCGTAGCTATCCACTGGTATGTGCCTTGCGAGCTTTGTATAACTTCCTTAGAGCCGAGAATGACTATATATGAATCAATGTTTACTGTTTAACGAGTCAATGTGGACTCTCTTGCGAGTCAATGTGGACTATTTTACGAGTCAAGGTGGACTATTTTACGAGTCAAGGTGGACTATTTTACGAGTCAAGGTGGACTATTTTACGAGTCAAGGTGGACTATTTTACGAGTCAAGGTGGACTATTTTACGAGTCAAGGTGGACTATTTTACGAGTCGAGGTGGACTATTTTACGAGTCAAGGTGGACTATTTTACGAGTCAAGGTGGATTCTCTTGCGAGTCAAGGTGGATTCTCTTGCGAGTCAATGTGGACTATTTTACGAGTCAATGTGGACTATTTTACGAGTCAATGTGGACTATTTTACGAGTCAATGTGGACTATTTTACGAGTCAATGTGGACTATTTTACGAGTCAATGTGGACTATTTTACGAGTCAATGTGGACTATTTTACGAGTCAATGTGGACTATTTTACGAGTCAATGTGGACTATTTTACGAGTCAATGTGGACTATTTTACGAGTCAATGTGGACTATTTTACGAGTCAATGTGGACTATTTTACGAGTCAATGTGGACTATTTTACGAGTCAATGTGGACTATTTTACGAGTCAATGTGGACTATTTTACGAGTCAATGTGGACTATTTTACGAGTCAATGTGGACTATTTTACGAGTCAATGTGGACTATTTTACGAGTCAATGTGGACTATTTTACGAGTCAATGTGGACTATTTTACGAGTCAATGTGGACTATTTTACGAGTCAATGTGGACTATTTTACGAGTCAATGTGGACTATTTTACGAGTCAATGTGGACTATTTTACGAGTCAATGTGGACTATTTTACGAGTCAATGTGGACTATTTTACGAGTCAATGTGGACTATTTTACGAGTCAATGTGGACTATCTTGCGAGTCAAGATGGACTATCTTGCGAGTCAAGGTGGACTATCTTGCGAGTCAAGATGGACTATCTTGCGAGTCAAGGTGGACTATCTTGCGAGTCAAGGTGGACTATCTTGCGAGTCAAGGTGGACTATCTTGCGAGTCAAGGTGGACTATCTTGCGAGTCAAGGTGGACTATCTTGCGAGTCAAGGTGGACTATCTTGCGAGTCAAGGTGGACTATCTTGCGAGTCAAGGTGGACTATCTTGCGAGTCAAGGTGGACTATCTTGCGAGTCAAGGTGGACTATCTTGCGAGTCAAGGTGGACTATCTTGCGAGTCAAGGTGGACTATCTTGCGAGTCAAGGTGGACTATCTTGCGAGTCAAGGTGGACTATCTTGCGAGTCAAGGTGGACTATCTTGCGAGTCAAGGTGGACTATCTTGCGAGTCAAGGTGGACTATCTTGCGAGTCAAGGTGGACTATCTTGCGAGTCAAGGTGGACTATCTTGCGAGTCAAGGTGGACTATCTTGCGAGTCAAGGTGGACTATCTTGCGAGTCAAGGTGGACTATCTTGCGAGTCAAGGTAGACTATCTTGCGAGTCAAGGTAGACTATCTTGCGAGTCAAGGTGGACTATTTTACGAGTCAAGATGGACTATTTTACGAGTCAAGATGGACTATCTTGCGAGTCAAGATGGACTATCTTGCGAGTCAAGATGGACTATCTTGCGAGTCAAGATGGACTATCTTGCGAGTCAAGATGGACTATCTTGCGAGTCAAGGTGGACTATCTTGCGAGTCAAGGTGGACTATCTTGCGAGTCAAGATGGACTATCTTGCGAGTCAAGGTGGACTATCTTGCAAGTCAAGATGGACTATCTTGCGAGTCAAGGTGGACTATCTTGCGAGTCAAGGTGGACTATCTTGCGAGTCAAGGTGGACTATCTTGCGAGTCAAGATGGACTATCTTGCGAGTCAAGATGGACTATCTTGCGAGTCAAGGTGGACTATCTTGCGAGTCAAGGTGGACTATCTTGCGAGTCAAGATGGACTATCTTGCGAGTCAAGGTGGACTATCTTGCGAGTCAAGGTGGACTATCTTGCGAGTCAAGGTGGACTATCTTGCGAGTCAAGGTGGACTATCTTGCGAGTCAAGATGGACTATCTTGCGAGTCAAGATGGACTATCTTGCGAGTCAAGGTGGACTATCTTGCGAGTCAAGGTGGACTATCTTGCGAGTCAAGGTGGACTATCTTGCGAGTCAAGGTGGACTATCTTGCGAGTCAAGGTGGACTATCTTGCGAGTCAAGGTGGACTATCTTGCGAGTCAAGGTGGACTATCTTGCGAGTCAAGGTGGACTATCTTGCGAGTCAAGGTGGACTATCTTGCGAGTCAAGGTGGACTATCTTGCGAGTCAAGATGGACTATCTTGCGAGTCAAGGTGGACTATCTTGCGAGTCAAGGTGGACTATCTTGCGAGTCAAGGTGGACTATCTTGCGAGTCAAGGTGGACTATCTTGCGAGTCAAGGTGGACTATCTTGCGAGTCAAGATGGACTATCTTGCGAGTCAAGGTGGACTATCTTGCGAGTCAAGGTGGAGTATCTTGCGAGTCAAGGTGGAGTGTCTTGCGAGTCAAGATGGACTATTTTACGAGTCAAGATGGACTATTTTACGAGTCAAGATGGACTATCTTGCGAGTCAAGATGGACTATCTTGCGAGTCAAGATGGACTATCTTGCGAGTCAAGGTGGACTATCTTGCGAGTCAAGGTGGACTATCTTGCGAGTCAAGGTGGACTATCTTGCGAGTCAAGGTGGACTATCTTGCGAGTCAAGGTGGACTATCTTGCGAGTCAAGGTGGACTATCTTGCGAGTCAAGGTTGACTATCTTGCGAGTCAAGGTGGACAATCTTGTGAGTCAAGGTGGACTATCTTGCGAGTCAAGGTGGACTATCTTGCGAATCAAGGTGGACTATCTTGCGAGTCAAGGTGGACTATCTTGCGAGTCAAGGTGGACTATCTTGCGAGTCAAGGTTGACTATCTTGCGAGTCAAGGTGGACAATCTTGCGAGTCAAGGTGGACAATCTTGCGAGTCAAGGTGGACTATCTTGCGAGTCAAGGTGGACTATCTTGCGAGTCAAGGTGGACTATCTTGCGAGTCAAGGTGGACTATCTTGCGAGTCAAGGTGGACTATCTTGCGAGTCAAGGTGGACTATCTTGCGAGTCAAGGTGGACTATCTTGCGAGTCAAGGTGGACTATCTTGCGAGTCAAGGTGGACTATCTTGCGAGTCAAGGTGGACTATCTTGCGAGTCAAGGTGGACTATCTTGCGAGTCAAGGTGGACTATCTTGCGAGTCAAGGTGGACTATCTTGCGAGTCAAGGTGGACTATCTTGCGAGTCAAGGTGGACTATCTTGCGAGTCAAGGTGGACTATCTTGCGAGTCAAGGTGGACTATCTTGCGAGTCAAGGTGGACTATCTTGCGAGTCAAGGTGGACTATCTTGCGAGTCAAGGTGGACTATCTTGCGAGTCAAGGTGGACTATCTTGCGAGTCAAGGTGGACTATCTTGCGAGTCAAGGTGGACTATCTTGCGAGTCAAGGTGGACTATCTTGCGAGTCAAGGTGGACTATCTTGCGAGTCAAGGTGGACTATCTTGCGAGTCGAGGTGGACTATCTTGCGAGTCGAGGTGGACTATCTTGCGAGTCGAGGTGGACTATCTTGCGAGTCGAGGTGGACTATCTTGCGAGTCGAGGTGGACTATCTTGCGAGTCGAGGTGGACTATCTTGCGAGTCGAGGTGGACTATCTTGCGAGTCAAGGTGGACTATTTTACGAGTCAAGATGGACAATCTTGCGAGTCAAGGTGGACTAGTTTACGAGTCTATTAACCATTTGAGGGCTCGAAAAGACCCATTTGAGGGCTCGAAAAGACCCATTTGAGGGCTCGAAAAGACCCATTTGAGGGCTCGAAAAGACCCATTTGAGGGCTCGAAAAGACCCATTTGAGGGCTCAAAAAGACCCATTTGAGGGCTCAAAAAGACCCATTTGAGGGCTCGAAAAGACCCATTTGAGGGCTCGAAAGACCCATTTGAGGGCTCGAAAAGACCCATTTGAGGGCTCGAAAAGACCCATTTGAGGGCTCGAAAAGACCCATTTGAGGGCTCGAAAAGACCTATTTGAGGGCTCGAAAAGACCTATTTGAGGGCTCGAAAAGACCCATTTGAGGGCTCGAAAAGACCCATTTGAGGGCTCGAAAAGACCCATTTGAGGGCTCGAAAAGACCCATTTGAGGGCTCGAAAAGACGCATTTGAGGGCTCGAAAAGACCCATTTGAGGGCTCGAAAAGACGCATTTGAGGGCTCGAAAAGATGCATTTGAGGGCTCGAAAAGACGCATTTGAGGGCTCGAAAAGACGCATTTGAGGGCTCGAAAAGACGCATTTGAGGGCTCGAAAAGACGCATTTGAGGGCTCGAAAAGACGCATTTGAGGGCTCGAAAAGATGCATTTGAGGGCTCGAAAAGACGCATTTGAGGGCTCGAAAAGACGCATTTGAGGGCTCGAAAAGACGCATTTGAGGGCTCGAAAAGACGCATTTGAGGGCTCGAAAAGACGCATTTGAGGGCTCGAAAAGACGCATTTGAGGGCTCGAAAAGACGCATTTGAGGGCTCGAAAAGACGCATTTGAGGGCTCGAAAAGACGCATTTGAGGGCTCGAAAAGACGCATTTGAGGGCTCGAAAAGACCCATTTGAGGGCTCGAAAAGACCCATTTGAGGGCTCGAAAAGACCCATTTGAGGGCAATATTAGTCATTGGCAATATTAGTCATTGGCAATATTAGTCATTGTGTGGCAATATTAGTCATTGTGTACAAACACTATTACAATTCAATCAAAGTTGATGTCTTGTACAGTAGCTGCGTGACCGCCATCATCATGGATCTGGGATTCGATTTGAAAGGGAGCCGATTGTTCACCAATCATAGTCACACTGCGTTCTTCGTGAAAACTCAGACCGTGTCATGCTGTCACTTTTCACTTCATGGTACAATAATTACCAATGAGTAATTCCGCTTCGTTGAAGGCGAGTAAAATTTTTTCGGTAATTTAGTTGTGAAGTCCATCTCACATTCTCAGTATTATTTGTCGTGGAAGTGCAGAGTGACCCTCTTTCTTCAAGACCTTTCATAATTCCGTAGCTCTCAAGACCTTGCATTATTCTGCATCCCTCAAATGTTTTTTGTCACTTTTTCGCTTGACCTTTCCGACCGTATCTGGTACTGTTATTCCATTTCACTCGTTCTTTCCGTTAGTGTAGGACGACATCCTCTGTTAATGACGCAAGTTGATATCTCGTGAGCGTGACGGCTAAGTGGTTTTGTGTTCGGACTCCCACACGGAGTTGTGGTGTTGTCCTGCATTTCTTTCTCCCACCGCATCTAAATCTCCCGCCAGTAAACCATAAAGGTCGAAGCATGCCATGATTATGCACCCAAGGGGAAAATATCCCTGGAAACTTTTTCACTTTTGGGTTTTAACTGTCATGCCTGCATCTTTATATTATGTGTGCAAGATGAGTTATGCAAAGAACGTGTCAGCAAAAGTATTGCGGCCAAAAACACCTCAGTGCTGAGAACACATATTCGTAAGATCAGAAGTGGGTAATTTTGGGAGCACTAGTGGAGTCGCTTAGCGCTGGTAAAGGGTCAATAAACAGCTGGTGTCGTAAACACTTGGCCTGTTACTGCGCGCTGAAGATCTCACTCAGAGCAGCAGGGCGGGGAGATGTGATCATGACTACGTTTCCGTTCTGAGATATTGCCATGCCCGCTGCACCATTACAATTTGCAAACAATGTTAATAGCAAGTTATCTCTTATATACCTATGAGGGTAAAGTGTGTTTGTTTTGCATTCGTTGGTTTTTATGTTACTCTCTGTTTTTTCTTTTTTTCTGGGAGCTCATATCCAATTTTTGAGCAAAATTTTTATTGTTTCTTTTTTATAATAACTTATTTTGTATCTGGATCATGTCCCATTTTATGTGAACTGTTACTTCTTTTTACTTGCACTCATTCAATTTCCTATCTGGCCCATCACCCCTAGGGGTATGCAACTATTGTATCTATGGGAGTTAGCACTCAATCCCAGGGGCAAAATGTTATGTCTCGAACAGAGGATTAGGTAGGCCTTCTTTTTGTTGAAATGAATGTTTGGTCGGTATTCTTTTTGTTCACAATTTTTTTGTCAAGTATCATCTTTTTTCGGTTTACTGTTGTTCTGTTTTCAGCACCTTTATAACTTTTTTCCTCAACTTTTATCTTGTTACATAACCTACCTTCTCACGTACTGTTTGTATGCGTAGGAGATGCATAGATTCCGCATTCGATTGACTCTATCCTAAATGGTGCCTCCATTCTTCTTCTGGAGGCGGGAACTGATTTATCGTCAATCTAGCAATTTGCATCATCATCATCACCTGTTCGAAAAATTTCAAACCTTTTCATTTTATGTTCCATTTTTCTGCTCTCTTCGTGCAACAATTAGTTATGGCTTTTGGCGATTGTTCAAACATTTATTGAGAAATGCTGCCTCATATCGTTATTATTGCCTCACGCTCTTGAATTTTCAGGCAGTGGTCGTGTCCAACAAGTTTGGATCAAACTTAAACATTCAAACTACGCACTGAGACGCGTGTACCTTCACAATGAGTGGAGGTTACTTACGCAAAGATATTACATGTTGTCGCTGTTCTTTTTATTACACTTTTTAGTGTCCACTTAAATACGCTTTTTCGCATCCTATCATTACTTCTACGCCTCTTTGCATTCTTCGATTTTATTTCAGTTTCATCCTAAGGGTCTAAGTCGGTGCTAACTTTCACTCTTCTCTGCATCCTTTCAATTTTAACTTTATTTCAATGATCGCTGCAACTCCGACCCGTTTTCCCAACCTTTTCGATATTGGTTCTATTTCATTTTTGTGCGAAACTTTTTTGGTTTTTATTCTATTTCACTCCAGTTACTCCTGTTGCCTGAAATACACGTGACTTATATTCTAGTCCACTCTCGTTGCCTTCTATGTTTCTAATTGTAATTGTTTTAAATCCGAATCCGCTGCAACCTTCACCTTTGTTTTCCACCTTCTCGATTTTAACTCTTTTTCATCCATATTCTCCTCGTCAACCTGCTCGATTTCAAATTGGTTTTACCTCGTCTGCCATCCTCATGATTTTAATTCTGTTTAACTGGCGCCGGCTGTCTTCGTGATTTTAATTCTATTTCACCGTAGTTTGTTATCTTCATGACTTTAATTCTGTTTTACCGTTACGTTTCCTGCATGGTCTTAATTGTTTCATAGTAGTGTGTTATCTTCATGATTTTAATTCTATTTCACCGTTGCCTGTTGTTTCACGATATTAATTCCGTTTAACTGTTGTCAGTTATCTTCATGACACCATTTCATTGTTCTCTAATACCTACATGGCTTGAATCCCATTTCACCATTGTTTGTAATCTTCATGACTTTTATTGTTTGTTTCAACGTTCTCTGATACCTACACGACTTGAATTTCATTTCACCGCTGTCGGGTACCTTCACGATTTCAATGCTACTCAATGGCGAACCGGTGCAACCTTCACCCTGGCTGAGCGCACCTCTCGCGGCGCTCCCCCCCGCTCCCCCGACGCGCCATGGCGTGTATTGCTAAAATTGTCCTGAGTTTGGCGCGGCCAGAAGGCGGCGTTTGTTTGTTAGCGTGTCGAACCTGTCCTGCTTCTGCTATCCTGTGCATTGTTGCGAACGCGCGCTCTGCTTCTAATTTGCATTGCGTGCATCAATCGGAACATGTAAGTTCGCTTGCATTATACTCTAGAGCAGTGGCTCGTAATATGAGTTCTGATCGAACCCCTTGGGCTCGGTGAGTCAGTTTCAAGGGTTTCGCATGGTACAGTTTGTGCACAAATACAGTATATAGTTGTATACATATGTTTTGAATTTGAAGAAAAAACACATTTTATTTTTTGTGCCGCCATAGCCATGTGGTAGAGGTTCTGCCGCCGTGCGGCAAGGACCCGGGATCGAATCTCGGCGCTGGCAGTGGCGATTTTCTCTGTTGGGTATAGGAGAAAAATTCCAAGCACAATACCCCACTCTACCCAGGTGTCTGAAATGGGTACCGGTCTCGACCGGGGGAAAGCGTCATGGCGTCCTGGCGTTAGTTATAAGGCATTTGAAAATCCAATGTACAAGGTAATATGTATCAGGCTTGATTGGAAATAAAGCATCCGTAGATGCCTTCATTATTATTATTATTATTATTATTATTATTATTATTTTCCAACTACGAAGGGTTCGATAAACGCATGTATGGAACATGTGGGGGTTCAGTACCTCCAACAAGGTTAAGAACCACTGCTCTAAAGGATGTGATGAATATTTTCTCTTCTTTTTTGGTCATATTATTTTATAATCCGAGCGATCTAATTTCTTATCGTCTATTTTTCAAGTGTTGTGTTTCCAGCATTGCAAGCAAGTGAATTTCGACACGTGGCGCTCTTCAATTCTTTTTGTTCAACGGAATGTGTGACGTATCTATTTAAAATGATGAATGATTTTCTTTTTCCTGAATTCTCAGCGAGCTGCACACAATGCCAGTCTGGGTGTTACTTCACACCGTAGTTGCCTCTTGGTGACAGTGCTGTGTAAGCATTGCATCACGTCCTCATGTCCCTGTTCATTGTTCTTACGTTAAGCTCAGTGCTCAGTGTTGTTTGCTTTGAATTACTGCGTCATTCCATCGCACATGAATCTACTTGGCCATTTTTATAAAACAATTCGGCTCTTCAATTTTTGATCGGTGTAAATGTCGACGTTAGTGCGAACTTCTTGAGTTTATTCAATAAATACATGTGTGTGCTAAATTTTGATCGCTGGCTGCACGGAAGCTAAGTTTAATCCTTGAGAATATCTGCGAGTGTTTTTGTGAGCTCATGCCATTAATTTCGAGCTGTTACTGCACATCTGCGGGGTTTTTGCGGGTAGCGTGAGGGCGCTTTTTAGTCTTTTAGGTCGTAAACTGAAGTCGCTCTCAGTGTTCCGTTTCAGTTCAGAGCGTAGAGTTAGAGTAATGTGTCCGTTCGCTTGAAACAAATTCTCGGAGTTATACTTTGCCCGATACTCAGCATGAAATTATGAGGATCTTAATGATGTTTAGTACTATGAGAAATGAATGAAAAAGGTTAATGAATTGATTTATTGTTCAATTATAATTGACGCGTTTTATATAAACTTCTAACATTCAATAGTCGAATAAATGATGATTTGTCATTCAATGAAGAAAATAAAACTATAACTTTGTATCTTTCTAAATGTGAAGGCCACAAGTAAAATTTCATCAGCGTTCTGAAGTAATTTGCTACTAAAATGAATAAAGCATACAATTTCCTTGAGGACGATCAAATATACTAATCTCTTTCTTGTAAAATGTTCCAGGTTGAAGGAAAATGATTAAGATAAGCTTTTTCAGGAACAGGATTTCGTAGTATCCTTGTTTAAATTCACCAAATAACCCTCTATTCTCGCCTGCTAACTTTCATTCACTGTCGTTCTATTCAAATGAACAGCTCTCTAGGTATACTGGGTATCTATGGGATTAAGCACTCCCAGGCGGGAAATGTGTGAGGGCCCGAGCTGAGAGATAGGTAGGCCTTCTTTTTGTTGCAATAAAATGTTTTTTGTTGTGTTAAGGACCCACTTTTTCGGTTCACTGTTTCCTGTTTTTCAGCACCTACTGTTTTCTTCTTCGACTTTGATCTTGTTTCATAACCTTTTTTCTCAACTTGCTGTTTCTATGCCCCTTCTTGCATAGATTCTGCGTTCCCTTATCTCCATACTAAATGTTGCATTCCTCTTTTCGGAACGCTGTTTTTGCGGTTAGGGAGGCTTAAACTAACATCTAATCTAGATGTACAAGGACCGCCGCTTCGCTATAGATCCCAACGCTGAGCGGGCACGCAGCACGCTACTTCTCTGCGTGTGAGGTCGTGACTCATCGTTTCCTCACCGAGGCCTGAAGGGATGCGAGGTTGGCCTTTTTTTGGCCAAAATTCTCAAGTTAGAACAGTTGCAAATTAATTTGGACAATTAATATCACTCAGCATTTCGCTACGATGCATGGTTGTCTCATGCTGTGTGCTTTTTAGGGTTGGATTTTGTTGAAGGGAGCCGAAACTTGGAAGATTCAGCGAGTAAAACGGCGGATCTGGCAATGCTGCCGAGGAGCTGCTCCGAGCTGCCGTGGTTGCGCAATGTACAGGCTCGGCCTCTGGACGATGCATCTGTGAACTGCATCTCTTGTGTGTCTCTGAAGCCAGGCTCCCTTACTTAGAACTTGGGCGTCACTTCGATGGTCAGCTATAGGTGCTTACAGGCGATAACGTTTCTCAGAATTTGCTCAGCTTGGCGTACTTACAGGTGATAGCGTTTCTTAAAATTATAATTTAAGTCACGTTGGCATATACGGTTCTTGGATTGGTTCCTAACTTAACTGATGTGTCGTATGTAGCGGACATTTCTTAGTTGGGAGCGTAAAGCAACAGCCTGCTAACCACTGAGCTGCATTGTCCTGTCATGTTGCCACAAGCATGATATGTGTTCAGGAACAAGCGCTTGGAGGGACAAAATTTCTGTCACTTTAGCTGCCTGGAAAAAACGAACTTTTATTTCTTTTATTTATTGAATGTTTATTGACTTTATTGAATGTGAAAATAATTATGTATTATATTCGTAGGAGTCTCAATTCATGATGAATCTATTACATTTGCTTCTTTGCTGATCGACTGCGACTGCTATTTATCTGCTGAGCTAATTTGTGTGTTTTTCTTCTCCGAAACAAGACTAGAAAATGAGAATACGAATATGTCTCAAAAGTCACATGAAGCATAGTAAAAGCATCACCGCAGTGTCGTGGTTTTCATAGCAACGAGTGTAGCTTTCGTTAACGAAATGAAGTTTTTGCAGTGTTGATCTAGAATTTTCATTGAATTTTCCTCAGTGAACTTTAAAATTCCCAATGTTTGTATTGATTTCAAAATTATTCTGTGTATCCATGATTTTATTTCATTAAATGGACTATCTCTTTTACGATGCTATCACTAACACGTATCAAAATTTTCTTGATCTTTATGATGAAAAATTACTGATTTCATTTAGGAAAAATGGCCAAAACATAGACCAGACAGAGCAGGGTAGAAGTAATCTGGTTTGGTGCTGCTTCAGACACGTCGAACTGCCAAATTTCTGCCGTCTGCTTTGTAGTGAAATTTTACGAAACCACTCAGCCCGGCAAACGTTACGGAAAATACGTATATTCTCAGTTACAAGGAAGCTCCTCAGAGGAACCAAAAATGTATGGATTTTGAAAAAAGAATTTACTTTTCCTTCTCCGAGAACCATGAAGCATGGCATTACCGTAGTGCCGAATGAAGAACATTGTCAAATCATCACTTCAATGCCATGTCATCAGCTCTGGACAGCAATAACAACACCGGAGATTGCTGCAATGGATCATAAAACTAATGTATTCGAGGCCCGGAGATGTGATGGGTGTGCACCGTCTCGGTTATCGATGCCGCCCACAGCCCGCCGGTCTCTATCAGCTGAAGTCGTACATGTTTCCCATGTTCAGTGCCACGTCTCGCTCCGCTCTGTGTTTGTTTACGCGCATGTTCCAATGATCGGCTTTATTCCTTCATTACGTGGTACATCATTTTTTTTATGCGCATATTGCCATGATCGCTTATATTCCATCACTGCGTGGTACATCATTTGTTTACACGCCTGTTGAAATGTTCGGTTCAAATCCTTCACTGCGTGGTACATCATTTATTTAGACGCTTCTTATAATGATGGGTTTTATTCCATCACTGCGTGGTACATCATTTGTATGGACGCTTCTTCAAATGATTGGTTTTATTCCATCACTGCGTGGTACATCATTTGTTTACACGCCTGTTGAAATGTTCGGTTCAAATCCTTCACTGCGTGGTACATCATTTATTTGGACGCTTCTTATAATGATGGGTTAAATTCTTGTACTGCGTGGTACATCATTTGTATGGACGCTTCTTCAAATGATTGGTTTTATTCCATCACTGCGTGGTACATCATTTGTTTACACGCCTGTTGAAATGTTCGGTTCAAATCCTTCACTGCCTGGTACATCATTTATTTAGACGCTTCTTATAATGATGGGTTTTATTCCATCACTGCGTGGTACATCATTTGTATGGACGCTTCTTCAAATGATCGCTTTTATTCCATCACTGCGTGGTACATCATTTGTTAACGCGAATGTTGTAATGATTGGTTTTATTCCATCGTATCGTGGCACATTATATATTAACACGCATGTTGAAATGTTCGGTTCTAACCCTACACTCCGTGGTACATCGTTCGTTAAGATGCATGTTGCAATGATCGGTTTTGATCCTACACTGCGTGGTACATCGTGCATGACTCCTTTGCCAATAATGGATACGCTGTCATAATTACTCAAAAATTAGTTCTGTCTGGAATTTAAAATTTAAACTAAAAGTGAAGTTGACAAAGTTTGTCATGAACAAAGCAGAGCCTCTGATATGCATCCAAATATTATACAAGCAATTATTTTTACCAATTCCATCCCATTATTATCGTAATATGAACGATAAATAAAGCTGGTAAAACTGTTGGTAGTTTGCATAGGAAATAGCACCCAACGATGTTCAACACGGACGCCACAGAACGTCGAAGGCAGGCTGTATTTACCACATTTCCTCCAACACGGACGCCACAGAACGTCGAATGTCTACTTCATTTTCTCCCTTACCTGCTGAAGGCTTGCTGCAGTTGAAGGGCTTCTGGAGCTGCGATTAACATGCGTGCGCGTGGGCGCCCAAATCAGGGCTGCAAAAAATCTGTGCGTCGACCCGGCCTCCGCAGCCCGCCAGCTTGTCTCGTGTTTTCTGGGCTGCCACGGACAGTGATAGGCTGCATGAACCCTTCGTGTCTGGTGTGCGCGCCGTGCTCACCCACCTGATGCGTGGTGTTGCTATTTGTATCTATTGGAACTCGTCGTTTTTTTGTGAAAGGTAAACGGATTTTTTGTATTCTCGAGTCATGTCATGTTATTTTGTCCACGTTATTTATGTTTCAGTGATCTATGAGTCTGGTCATTGAAGTCTTCGCTTCCAGGGGAATAATTTTTCGTCTCTGTCGTTGTATTTTCATTTTGTCGTAACGCAATTGATGGTTAATTAATCGCTCATTTTTGCGAGTTTCAAAAAAAATAGTGAAGCAATGTTTTTAATAATTCTCTGTGCCCAGTATCTGCTGAAATTTTCGTGGAAAATAACTTGAATTAATTGTGCAATATCATCCCTTAACCGTCGTTTTTACCCTTAATACCATTACCCCTCAGGGGGATACAACCATTGTATTTATGGGAATTATAGCGCTCCCAGGAGGAGTATGTGAGGTCCCGAACTAAAAGATGGGTCGGCAGTCCACTTGTTGGAATAGGATAGATTTTTAGTTTTGTGTGGATCATCTTTTTTCGGTTCACTGCTGTCCTGTTTTTCAGCACCTACTACTTTCTTCTTCTACTTTGATCTTGTTTCATGAACTTCTTTCTCAACTTACCGTTTCTGTGCATCATATTTTTTGATTCTACGTTCGTTTAGTGCCTTCCTCTTTCTTCTCTTTGGAGCGCCTTTGTTGCGATTAGGGAGGCTTAAACTAACATCTAATCTTATCGTAATACCATTATTACAATCACCATTTTTAGACTAGCGCTACCATTAAGTTGTCACAAACAGTAGAATAATGACGGAATTGCCCCTAAGCACTGAACTTGAAAAAAACCGCCAGGGTACATGTCAAATTCGTTAATAAATAAGTGTTAGCTTTACAACTGAGTGTACCATGTCAGGCACGTGGGGCATTTAAGGGTTAAAATGTTAAGAACCACGGAATGATTCAGAATCTGTTTACCCCGACGCGATTAGTGGATACTCTTTCATGGCAAGATTTGGTTCATTTCGTGGAAATGCGTTTGTCTCGTTAGTAAGTAAAGCTGCAAGTTTTCTAATATTTCTTTTGCTATTAACATAAAATTATAATTTTCAATCAGAACGATTGGTGTAAACTCGGAAGAGATATTTCTAGTTCTCCACTTCTAAAAGGAAATTAGAATGTTGTATTCTGTCGGAGTCAGCACAATCCCTGAATTCTATCTTATTTCAAGTTTTTCAATTTGAACAAATCATTTCGAAATTGTGTTGTGTGCGTGCGTGTAAACCTAAAGATTTCAATGCCCAAAAATATACCAGATCGAGAGCCGTTACAACCTGCCTGAGCTAGAGGAGCTGCCGCTGCTAGCACCAAGGATGCAGGCAAGAATACGCAAGATGTTGCCTCACATCTGGCCTGGGGTTGACCATGAGAGTTACTTTGGACAGGATTAGTTATACTCGTCTGCAATACACATTTACTACGCTCCTCGAATATACGTTTGCTACGCTCCTCGAATAGACATTTGCTACGCTCCTCGAATAGACATTTGCTACGCTTTGGAATATACGTTTGCTACGCTCTGGAATATACGTTTGCTACGCTCTGGAATATACGTTTGCTACGCTCCTCGAATATACGTTTGCTACGCTCTGGAATATGCGTTTGCTACGCTCCTCGAATATACATTTGCTACGCTCTGGAATATACGTTTGCTACGCTCTGGAATGTACGTTTGCTACGCTCCTCGAATATACGTTTGCTACGCTCTGGAATATGCGTTTGCAACGCTCCTCGAATATATATTTGCTACGCTCCTCGAATATACATTTGCTACGCTCTGGAATATACATTTGCTACGCTCTGGAATATACGTTTGCTACGCTCTGGAATATACGTTTGCTACGCTCCTCGAATATACGTTTGCTACGCTCTGGAATATGCGTTTGCAACGCTCCTCGAATATATATTTGCTACGCTCTGGAATATACGTTTGCTACGCTCCTCGAATATACGTTTGCTACGCTCTGGAATATGCGTTTGCTACGCTCCTCGAAAATACATTTGTTACGCTCTGGAATATACGTTTACTACGCTCTGGAATATGCCTTTGCTACGCTCCTCGAATATACATTTGCTACGCTCTGGAATATACATTTTGTACGCTTTGGAATATACATTTGTTACGCTTTGGAATATACATTTGCTACGCTTTGGAATATACATTTGCTACGCTTTGGAATATACGTTTGCTACGCTCCTCGAATATACGTTTGCTACGCTCCTCGAATATACGTATGCTACGCTCTCGAATGTACATTTGCTACGCTCTGGAATGTACGTTTGCTTCGCTCCTCGAATATACGTTTGCTACGCTCTCGAATATACAATTGCCTGAGTTGCCACCTGTAAAATAATTGCTATGTTGTGTTTGAGGTATGTCGTTCTCATGAGATTCCACTGCATGTTCTTAAGTTCAGAGGAGTAATCCGGAATCTTGTGCATTGATCACTTAAGACCATTGTACAAAGGCATGGAGCTTTCGTAATAGTGGAATTGATGGCAATACGCCACTGGGCGTTGTTTGCCCTATGCCCTTTACTTTATTGGAGGAGGGTGATTGGTTATTCTTTGGACCTCAGCTTCTTGTCCCTATTTTTATTCCTAGAATTGTTTTATAGCTTACGGGTTCTGGACTTTTTTGTTGTAAAATGCGTCTTAAAAGAACTTTTGTGATTTAGAGGCTGCTTATATAATTACAACAATTGGTAAAAAACCATACGTAATTTTAACTCACTTAGGAATTACCACCGCGTTTGTGTGGAATTTTACCCTTTTAAGGCAGCGCCTCGAGACTGCGTTTCTGTTTTGCGTTCTTCACGGTGAGAAACCGCGCGTAATTTTAACGCTCTTCATGAAATTACCACTCCGTTTGTGTGGAATTTTACCCTTTTAATGCAGCGCTTCGCAACTGCGTTTCAGTTACTGGTCTCGACCGCACTCGCTGTCAACACGAAACCCAGCGCCTCGACACGCGTAACAACACCATGACTGAGCACTTTGTTGCTGCCAGCTCTTGTCCAGGGTAACAGCACATTCACGCCGCCAACTTCTTGTCAAATTCCACGGTTTGCACTTCTTAGATTTTGGGGAAAAACGTAAATTTAGCGTTTCAGGAGAGACTCTTAGCTTCGCGATAAACACGAAAACATGGGAGAGCTCATGAGAAGAAAAATGGTTAAATGAATATTAAAAATCGAGTTTTCCTCATTTGTGCTATGAACCTTGAAAAATCCTCAGCGAGTGTTTGAGTGAACCTTGTCAGCACACTATACTCTTGTTTTACTGAATTTTATACTTTTATTATGGGTTTTAACTCTAGAACTCAAGCTTTTTCTGTATATTTTAAACGATCATATTGACTTGACGTATCGTAGGGCTTATATTCGTGCAACCTATAATGCTGTGAAGTTTATTCGATGTATTCTACGATTATATTCTATGTAAGTAGTTGCCAGTACTTTGTTAAAAAGGTAGGTGCGTTGAACAG
This sequence comes from Morinoia aosen, assembly GCA_030386875.1. Lineage (NCBI taxonomy): Eukaryota > Metazoa > Arthropoda > Malacostraca > Amphipoda > Talitridae > Morinoia > Morinoia aosen. The sequence continues at coordinate 48,849,001 of CM059566.1, forward strand.
AGTATATCCTAAATCCCCCCCCCCCCTCAGGGGGATACAACTATTGTATCTATGGGAATTAGCGCTCCCAGGGGAACCATGTGAGGGCCCGAGCTAAAGGTTGGGTAGGCTTCCTTTTTGTTATAATAAAATAGGTTTTTGTTTTGTTACGGACCATCTTTTTTCGGTTCACTGCTGTCCTGTTTTTCAGCACCTACTACTTTCTTCTTCAACTTTTTTCTTGTTTCATGAACTTCTTTCCTAGCTTACTGTTTCTGTGCACCTTGTGCATAGACTCCGCGTTCCCTCAACTCCATACTAAATGGTGCCTTCCTCTTTCCTCTCTTGGAACATCTTTGTCGTGGTTAAGGGAGGCTAAAACTTTCTTATATAATAATAATCCTAAATCCCCTCAGTGGGCATAGGATAAATAGCAGGCAAGAGGTTGAGGTTAGTTATGTTGGTCTACCCTGTGCTATGACTAGCACTTCTTGTGGGTTACCTTTCATCGGTTAGCCTTTAAAAGGACATCTATCTTTCGTGCCTTACCCCTCAGAGGGATCAACTATTGTATCTGTGGGAATTAGTGCTCCCATCGGGAAATTTGTGAGGGCCCGAGTTGAGAGTTAGGTAGGCCTTCTTTTTGTTGAAATAATTTTTTTTTGTTGTATTAAGGACCATCTTTTTTCGGTTCTCAGCTGTCCTGTTTTTCAGCCTACTACTTTCTTCTTCTACTTTTATCTTGTTTCATGAACTTCTTTCTCAACTTACTGTTTCTGTACCCCTTCTGCATAGATTCCTCGTTCCCTTATCCCCCTACTAAATGGTACCTTCCTCCCTTTCTTCGCGACGATCTTTTTTTTGTAGCGGTTAGGAAGGCTTAAACTAACATGTAATCTAATCTAATCTAATCTTCCATGCCTAAATCGCTTCTTTGTTTCTCTTCTTTTCCCTCTATCTTCTATATTTTTCTTTCTCTTCCTTTTAACTTGCTGTTTACATGCGCCAGAGTATCGTCTGTGGGAACCTACCTTGTGCATGGATCCCCATTTTCTACACTCCATGCCAAGTGATCTCATCTTTCTGCCTTCTGAGATTGTCTTTTTGTGGCTAGCGAGCCTCGAACTAACTATAAGATTATCTAAAATGTATAGCTTTTCCTTCAAACAAAGCTTCAATGCAGATATATTTAGGTATGAGCTAAGCATGTACGATGGCTTCAGGTATTAGGTTTTTCTGGAACTGTTGTGATGTGAATGGCTCTGCAAAGACTTGCTTTACATTTCAGATTTTCAGCAAATTGTTTCTATTTTCAATAATTCATTGTTAGCCACTGAATTCGCATTTTTACTGCTCCGTCTACGTGTGTCATAAAAATTATTTCAAGTACAAAACAACAATAAAATAAGATATAAACTAGTGCAAAATTGATAAGACAGTCAATCTACGACTGAAAACATCCGCCAGGTATATGGAAATGTGCCATAAAGCAAGTCCACGATGTTGTGATCAGTAGATAATTCTACTTTCTCTCCGATGCGGCTTTGTGTTAGCACCGTAGAGACTAGAGACACCCTATGGAGCGTAGCGAACAGCCATCAGCGTGAATCTGATCTCCGTGTTGCGCCTCATTCGCACTTAATGCCTATTAGTGCTGTATCAAGTTTTACTGATGTAATAAACAACTGAAACGATTAAGTTTAACTGATGTGATATACAACTGAAACGATTAAGTTTAACTGATGTGATATACAACTGTAGCGGACGAGTTTCATTGATGTAATTAACAACTGTGACAAAGTTTCGCTGATGTGATATACAACTGTAATGATCAAGTTTCACTGATGTAATGAACAACTGAAACGATCAAGTTTCGCTGATGTAATAAACAATTGTAGCGATGGGTAGAATGAAAAGTTAATTGTATGGAAATTCTATACGAGGTGAAGGTGCTCGAGAACACAGTTCTATAGAGCAAGTGCTCGCAGCTTTTGTCAGATGCAGCATGGGTGTAGTCCAGCTAAGCGTGCGTAGTAGCGCTCCTTATATGGCCTTCAGCACCATAGCGGACCTAAGAACCTTCTATAACATCCAAGTCTCTTTAGCAGAGCCACCGACCCAAATGCTGCGTACAGCGCGAACCTTAGCAACAATCTGAAGCAAACTCTGCGTCGCTTGTCAAACGAGGCCTTGCTCATTTGCAATAATCTTGACTTTTGCCAGTCTTTGATAATGCGGTTATTGCTGACAAACGTGTTGTTTTCGGTAAAAAGGCTATCAAGAGATAAGTTATTTGCTCGCTTATGGAACATCTCAGAGATTTCTCACAATTGAAAGTTCAATTATGGTAATCCGTTTAAATGTATGTATGTTTTTAAAAACACTGAGGTTAGCTATAAAAAAAGAAGTAGAAAACTCTTGAACAACATTTTTCCGTTTTCAAATGCATAAAAATTATTCGTGTACCATGTTCACATCCTACGGAATGAAATTTCTGTACTGGCCGTGTGTGTTTACTTTAGTGGGACGGTGGTATAGGAAGTTTTTTCCTTCCTTTCTAATGTTCAAATCAAGTAGCAGTTGCGGCATGGCTTTCTCTGTGATGTTCTGGTTGTATTGTGATTTTCAGGACACTATTTGTTGACTTTTAGTTTAATCTTATTTCTATCACACATAAATACACATTAATTTTATTATAACGCAAGATTGACAAAGAGTGGTAAATCATTAATTATCAAACCCTTTAAAAGGCTTATGCAAAGAGCATGATAAGATTCGTCTGTTCTATGCTCTGTGGTTTGGTGCCCCTCGGGGGAATACTGTTAGGTTACATCACTTACATGAGCTCAAAGTAGGACTTAAAGACTTCTATCTACAGTGTCCACTTTAAATCCTTCAGTTTTCGTGCCTTCTTTACTTTATTTTCTTTGTCTTCTTTTCTACTTCTTCCCTAACTTACAAACTAGTTTCTATGCGCAGATTATCCTGTGTGGGAACACACCTTCTAAAGGGTGATTTTCAAATATGGGGCCTAGAAGAATATTTTGAATGAATAGATTAAAAAAAAAGTATTCATGAAATCCTGAAAAATACTAGTTATATTCAGATTACTTTTTGAGTATAATAGTCTTTATGTGCCCACTGAGCGCCGACAAAAATCGTCCCAATTGCGCAGACGGTTCATCACGGCGCTTGTGAGATCTGATCCAATTTCGCCGGATATCTTCCTCGATGGATGTTTTGAGCTGGTGTAGGTTCGATTCTTCACGGCAAACTCTTCCTTTGACACATTCCTTGCTGTGCGACTCGTCGATAGGTCGTTGAAAATTTTCTAACTATCTTTCAAGAGTGACAGTGTTTATTGGACCAGTTAATGTTTGTTATTTATAAAATTGCTCGCAACTATTGACTTTATAAGATGCCGATGTTAATGTTAACCTTTAAATTTGAGTTGAATATTGAACTGCGGTTCAACCCATCGTTGCCAACGTGTTAAGGTATCCTCAAAGGAAAAATCCTTCCTTAGTTGGAGTAGGTAGTTGTTACGAAGATGAGTTGTTCTTTTATCCAGCGTGTCAGTTTTGGGGTAAGGCTGAAATCGTTTGTCTTTTTCATTTGGATAGCTCTTTCATGCCCGACTGTGTATCTTAGTTACCAACATATCCAGTAAAACTTTTATTTTTCACGATTTCCTTGTTGCTTTATTTTTAAATTCATTCAATAATATAGGAGTTATCAAATATTCTTTTAGACCCCATATTTAGAAATCATCTTGTGCATTGATTCCCTATTTCCTACGGTCCATATCAAACAGTCCCTGTTTTGGTTCTCTTGACATTGTATATTAAACCATGTCGGTTCATATACATATGCTTTTGTGATAGAGTTCATTGATATTATTAAACTTTGCAGCTTCATTTTGTCGGAATTATTACTGAAGTGTCGACATGCTTGCTTATCGTCTAACCTTCCAATGGAGAAAAATCACAGTTGGATCATTGCTGTGTATCCTGTGAATTCTAGGTGTAAACAAACATTCAATGTTTACTTGGGATAATATTCATTAGAAGCCGCACTGAAAGGAATTGTCCTTCACTATATCGTGAATACGTGCTCGTCCTAGAGAATAAATATAATTTTGGAGCATTATTCGGTGGGGAGTGCCAATAGGTTTATCCTCGTTACTAATACTTCACAGAATTTCTGCTTCTCATTTGTGTATTTATCTGTTGAGATTCTAATCAGCCACGTGTGGTGCGTGTCTCTAGAGTTCAGGTCGTAGTTAGATTAGCGTCGTCTAGTTTCTGTTTCTACTGAATCTCTTTCTCGTGAATGATGACAGCATTCAATTCGGCCGAGTGTCTTGTTAGTTCTGTCGCCTTCATTTATTTCCTTATATTATTAGGCTGCTCTTACCGCTGTTGAAATGCTCCCCTCTTGGAAATGGTTGTACTCAGCACTAAACGCATATGCATTTTAATGGTCCATGGAGGCCAAACTTCAGTATATTGAGGGCTGATTGATTTAGTGGCAGGCCGACGTCGGCCTGTTGCGAGTGCGAACAGCCCAGGTATGACCCATTTTAGGCAGCGCCTCGATATGCTTCTACGGCGCATCTGTCGTGGCCGCTGAACGTGCCAGTCTGCGGCGTCTTCTGTGAGACACTTAGTGCCGTTTTTCTCTTGCCTTAATCAGAGTGTGGCTTTTATCATTCGTTTTATTACCTGAGTGGTCGAGTTAGCTTCAAAATTTTTTTGTGTGCATGGAACGCTCTATTTAATGAATGTTTTGTTAAACTTCTATTTCAGTATCGCCGTAAGATCAGTAACTAGTAACATGTGTAATTAATCACTTTAAACATGTTATCACCCTTATTTATTTTTTACTGAAATAGTTTGAAAAACGACACTTATTTGAATCCCATTGCGTCCCAAACTAACTTTTACTGTGATTTAGGTAAGGGAACAAATTATTTCAACTCGTAACTCACCGGGGGGGGGGGGGGGGGGGGGGGCGGTGACAATAGGAAAGAAGAGAAGAGAGTTAGAGTTTGGCACAGTGTGTGCCATAAGAGAAAAAGGAGGAGAGAAAAGGAAAAGGATAGTGGAAGAAGAAAAAAAGGCGCTTAACGCATAATTAGTTGATCTTGTGCATCTTGTTCGATTGATACTACTAATTTGTTAGTTTAACGAGGGAAAATACCCGTCAGGGCTTTTTATGCTAGAAACGATTCATCTATTTAATTATGCCGCGTCTACTCTGCTCTATTGTAAATTATTATTTTTTTTTTTTTTGTGGGAAGGCGATAAAAGCCCTCGTCAAGCAATATAAATTTTAAATGGGAGAAATTTATGCTCATCTACAATTCCCTATATACAATATACACACACAATCACACATATATATATATTTTTTTTTTCTAAAATTTTTTTTTTTTTCATTCATTCATTTTTTTTTTTTATTTTTGTTTTTTTTTTTGTTTTTATTTTTTATTTTTTATTTATTTTTTTTTTTTTTTATTATTTATTTTTTTTTTTTGTTCATTTATTTATTTATTAATTTTTTTTTTTTCATTATTTTTTTTTTTTTTTTTTTTTTTATTTTTTTTTTTTTTTTTTTTTTTTTTTTTTGGTATACATGTGCATATATGGTTATTTCATTTATATACACACACCCGACACATGCACTCGTACCTTTTTTTTTTTTTTTTTTTTTTTTACTTCAGAATTTCAGACACACGATACACAGACATAGATATGAGTATATAAACTTTTTGTACAATTTTTGTTTTATCATACATATATATACATATATTGTCACCCACACACGACACATGAGCACACAATGGTTCTATACGTTCCACACCCACAACCTACACACACACGCACACGAATTACATGGACACTAATATGCATATATACATAATTTTTTTTTTTTTATTTTATTATTTTTTTTTTTATTATTTTTTTTTTTTTTTTTTTTCTTCATTTTTTTTTTTTTTTTTTTTTTATTTTTTTTTTTTTTAATATATATTTTTTTTTTTTTTTTTTTTTTTTTTTTTTTTTTTTGTATACATATGCATATATACATATTACATTTATATACACACACACCCGACACATGCACTCGTACCTTTTTATTTTTATTTTTTTTTTTTCTTTTTTTTCTTTTTTTTTTTTTTTTCTTACTTCAGAATTTCACACACACACGATACACAGACATATAAACTTTCTGTACAATTTTTGTTTTATCATACATATATATACATATATTGTCACCCACACACGACACATGAGCACACAATGGTTCTATTCGTTCCACACCCACAACCTACACACACACGCACACGAATTACATGGACACTAATATGCATATATACATAATTTTTTTTTTTTTTTTTTTTTTTTTTTTTTATATTTTGATTTTTACATTTTTTTTTTTTTTTTTTTTTTTTTTTTTTTTTACACACTATATTACATCCTAGCTATCTAAACAATTACACATAGCTACCTAGCTACCTAAACAGTAAGCAATATCTAAATTTCATTCTTTATTACTGAACTATGGCTTAGGCCTATCTAGTTATTGATCTACGAGTATATACAAACTAATATCTACACATTTACATCATCTTGCACCTATAATTAGAGAATAAGTTTTTACTTATTAAATATCTTATTTACATTACCTACATTACATCCTAGCTGTCTAAACCATTACACTTATCTTACCTACACAGTAAGCAATACCTAAAATTTCATTCTTTGTTACTGAACTATGACTTAGGCCTATCTAGTTATTGGTCTACGAGTATTTACAATCTAATATCTACACATTTGCATCATCTAGCGCCTATACTTGGAGACTAAGTTTTTACTTATTTACTGTCTTATTTACGAGTGTTGTCTATTTCTCTACAGTGCGCGAGCACATTATGTTGCATACCTTCGACCTACCATAAATATCTACATATATATATACACATTTCAAGTTACTTATTTTTCTCTACCTATTTACAATTATAGCGTCTGTGCACATCGTGCATTATATACACCTAGATACAGTTTTGCAAACATGCACTCTACGCTACGTACATCTTTACTAGTTGGCTATTAAGTAGTTTGAGGTGTAAGTAAATAGGAATTTAAGAAATTTTACGGTAATGAAAAATAATTAATGAAAAGAAGAATTTTTGTGTATGTCAATGCAACTGAAATGAAGTTAAAAGTCTGGGGTTTTGGCTTCCCACCCATGGGGGGGAAGACCGTCCTACCGCTCGCCAAAACCCCAGAAAACAAAAAAAAAAAAAAATAAAAATATTACTGAAATTAATTTGGTCTTCCCCCACGTCCTCATAACAGGACTGGAATTTGTCTTAATAGGTGTGCCTGGCAAGATTGTTGGTTCATGTATATTTCGGAGGTGGAGGGGGGGCCAATGCAAGTAGTCTAGAGCTTTTAAATCGGGAATGTTGATTGGGGATGAGCTCCGGAGGAAAACTTAATTTTGTGTACAGGTCAGGATCGAATTGCTGTATATTGTGCCAGATCCTGTTTGCATGCTCGTGCAGCAGTATGTTTATGGGAGGGATATTTAGATGATTGTGCAGGTGTTGTGATGGTACTGCTTCTATTAAACTGGTGCCGGTAATAAATCTAAGTGCTTTGTTTTGAACTCTTTGTAATTTGGATATTGCTGTTGCTGATGCTGTGTGTAAAGGTATGACTGGGTATATTAATGCTGATCTTACAAAGGCCATGTATAATTTCAGTTTGGTTTCTGTAGGAAGGTAAGTAAAACGGTAAATTTTTTCTAGATTCTTGTAGGCTATTGCTTGTCTAATGGAGGCTTGTGATGATATACCATGTGTAGTTATGTTCAACCCCAGGACTTTTCCTTTATTTGTGTATGGTATTGATTTGCCGTTTATGGTAACTTCAAATGTTTTCCTTCTATTTATGGGGATTATTGCAAATTTGCTACTGTTGGTTAATATTTTCCATTTACTTTCAAATGTGTTTATTTGTTCTATTGCTCTTTTGGTATTGGCTGTTGCATATTTTGGTGAATATTTTCCGGCTGTTATCTGTGTGATGTCATCTGCAAAGCATATGTAGTCTGTTTTAGGTAGCGGCGGTGGTAAATCATGGGTATAAAAGCTAAACAGTGTAGGGGATAGGCATGCTCCTTGGGGTACACCTGTGCACAGTGAGAATCGCGGTCCTAAGTAATTGGATATTCTTATTGAGGCTGTCCTGCCATTGAGGTAACTATTCAGGGTCCGGAGAAACATGGGGTGAAGATTAATTTGCGAAAGTTTGAAGATGAGACCAGAGTGCCATACCTTATCGAATGCTTTTTTAACATCTCTTAAGCAAATGTCTATTGTAAATTTTTGAGCTAATTGGATGGAAATTGCTTCGTGAAGGGTTGCCAGTGCGGTGTGAGTGCCTCTATTACATCTGAATCCGTGTTGTCTGCAATTAAAATGGTTATGAATTGTAAGGAAATTTGTTAATCTATTATTTAAAATTTTATCTAGTAATTTGCCGTGTACATCCAGGAGGGAAATTGGTCTGTAATTTTGAACTGATTTTAGAGATGTGTTTGGTTTTGGGAGGAAAATCATTATGGCGTGTTTTAGACTGTTCGGGAAATAACCAGCAGATATGGACATATTGAAAATGTAAATCAGAAAGTGAATCATGTTTTCTGGTAAGTTTTTAAGTTGTAAAGTGGTTATTTCCGTTGTCCCTGGTGCTTTCTGTTTGAACGTCTTCAGTGATTGTAATAGTTCTTCGAATGTAATAGGGGGAAAATGTATAGGGTCCAGTCTGTTGATATTTCCCGTTCGGTATGGTTTGATTGTATTTGCTAAGTTGATCATTTGCTCTTGTACCGTTTCAATGTGCTCCTTGTCGAAGAGGGGATCGTCCTGTTCCGTGAATATTTCCTTCCAGTGTGCTCTGAAGATGGGTTCTTTTTCTTTAGGAGTATGTAACTGTTCTTTATTATGTTCTATATATGGTATTTGTTGTTTAGTGTTACTGCCCATCATCCTTTTGCAGGAGGACCAAAACATTTTCGGATCCTCCTGCAGTTTGAGACTGTGAATTAATTCCTCCCAGGTTTGCTGATATTTGCCTTTGTATATTTCTCGTAATCGGATTCTTATTGCGTTCAAATGTCGGTTCAAATCTATAGATGGCCCATATCTGGAGATGTATTGAGTTGTCTGTCGGTATTGCGCTTGTAATGTCAAAGTTTCGTGAGTTGGTTTGATCCCCGGGATTATTCTGTAATTTATGAGTGGAACGGCTGTATTTGTGGCATCCTGTACGTGTTTAGTCCATGTGTTTAGGTACTTGTTTATTTCGTTTATAGTTGGATCCGGTTGTAAAGGGGGTGTGACAGGTGATAGTAACTGTTTATATAAATTCCAATTTGCTTTACGAAAGTGTCTTCGCGGTTTGATGGGAATTTGTATTGGGTTGGCTGTGATGGTAGCGATTATTGGAATGTGATCCGAAGGTGTGATGGGGCCAGGCTTCAAGAAAATATTATAAAATGCATGCTTGTTTTGCAAAACTACATCGGGTGAGGTGGTGCTATTGTGAGTTATTAGGGTGGGAAAAAAGGGTCCAATGTGAGTGCATTTCTGCTTTGAGATTAGGTAGAAAAGATGATTTCCTCTATTGTTCCTATGTGAGTATCCAGTTATGCTATGTGCGGCGTTTATGTCACCTAGAAAATAGGTTGGATGCGGTCTATTGAAAAGCATGTGGAAGTCTATAAAATTCAGGTAGTCTGTTCTCGGAGGTGTATATGTAGTACCTATGGTGATTGGTCCCTGTAGCGTATCTATTGTTACTGCTAACATGTCCGTGTGGAAATCATCGTGAAGTCTGTACGAAATGCTAACTCACCGGCAGGCCGCAGCCGAGACATTTCAAGAAACACTTTGCGAGAAGTACAGGAATTTCTTGAGAATTTCTTGAGTCCGAATTTCTTGAGATACCTTCTCGACTCGTGCTCCGCCAAAACATAAAAGTTCATTAACTTCATTCACATGTAACTTTCGAAATAATGCACCTATCGAGTTCAAATTACTCTCAAAAGAAAGAATGAAACTTTCTTAAGAGAAATTCGCAAATGCCAAAACACTTTAGCGTTCACAGACAACAGGAAGTGAAGTTCCCGTAAGCTCGTTTGTTGTGTGGAAAAAACGTTCTTCCTTATTGATGAAAGCACAAAATTGAAAAGAAGTTATAGATTTATTGTGTTGACAAAGAATAAAACGAGTACTACAAAATCGTCTCCATACAAGTCTAAGTATCGAATTTCGCCATGGTTGATAAATTATGAACACTGATGTTTCAAAACCGCGCAACATATTTTTCTCGTTGCCTGCCACGAGGTCAGAATTTTAGTTTCATTTTAAATAGTGCTGAGATAAATTTAAATTTTCTCATGTTGCAGTGGTGTAAGGTGATTATAATAGTATTGAAAATAATGAGTGTACTTTAAAATAATAATTTCTAATTTTCAAGATTCAATGTGCGTGGATCACGGTAACGTGGATCCTAACCATTGCATCCGATGTTGCATGATATGTTATCAACGGTCGGTCGTGTTCAGTAGGTGTGGACGGTGATTTGGTAAACTTAGGTACTTATTATGTATTTCATTTCTAATTTTGAGTCTGTTCGATATATTTCAAGTAATTATCCAAATTAAATGGCTTTGGTAATGAATCTTCCGTCTATTTTTTAATGATTGGCAATCAATTATGGTATTTTTAATGGTAAACCGTACTGAGTAATTTTGTGTCTTTCTAGGTTTATTATTGAACTTTGTTATTTTGAATTGTTTTTTATCTCACTAATGTTAAGATTTGCTGATTAACATCAGATAAATGTTGCTACATAATTTTTTCATGTTAAGATCAACTTGAAAGAGAAGATGTTACTTGAAGAGTCAGCCTATCAGAAATACTTCTTTATGAGCCTATGTTTTCGTTATTGGGCTTGTAAAAAAAATACTTTTTAAAATTTGTTGTACCAAAATTGCTGTACAAATATTTAAATGTATAACATCGTCTTTCATGTGACTTTTTTAGTGGGATGAGTGTAATTGAGGACACAGAAATATATTTTTTGGTCATAACTTTTTCTGTAAGCTATGCAAGAGTTGAAGCTTTTTTTATCATTACTCTCAGATTGTTCATCAAATTTTTCTTTTGCTCAACTAGTACAAGAAGTTGTTTGTACAGATATGCTTGTCTTTCAGAAACAATCCTACATGTATAGATAGAACATAAAAATTACTGTACCAATTATTTTTTTCAATAGTTTTTAGAGCATTTTTCATTTGCACATAATTATTAGTAAGGTTATGGATATGAAATAAGCCAACAATTTTTTTCCTTTCATAAATTCTTTGTGATGGTAACTAGTACTGTGAAGCAAACAAACTGTATACAGATATTTTTAATTGTTTGACTGTATCTGTTGCACTACGGGAGTTTAACTGAAGCCAATCAAATGTATGTGCTTGAATAACTTGAACACCAAAAAGTTCTGAAAGTGCCACACTTGCAGATTTGAAAAAGTTATTTCCAACACTATATATTTGGAAGTTTGCATACTTATTCTTTTTAAAAATTTATGGTTAATGCTTCTTTTCCAATTTCTCAACCTTACAAAATGTTTCTAGTTCATCACGTGTTAAAAGACAAAGAAAATTGCTTATCATCTTGTTTATTACATTGATTGTTTATTATATTGTTTATTACATTGATGTAATAAACAATTACCCTGTGAATTATAATTCCAGCATCTATACAGTCCTGTTTCTTTCAGAGTGTGACTTGCAATCGTGAGGCTTCACCCCCCTTGTCCCCCATGGCTCCATCTCCAAGCAGTGGGGGAGAGGCTGATCCTCAGCCTCATGTCAATGTTAAGAACAAAATGGTCTTTGCAGTGGGTAAGTCTGAGTTGTATGTTAACACTTTGACTGCAACTACTAAATATTAAGTTCAACACCAAACCCAAATTTAATGTCAATTGTAGTAAGTCATTTGGAAAAAACCACATATGAACTGGATCGTGCCTTCAGTTAGCTTTGATTGAATATTTACGGAAATTGAGTTGTCGACTACTGGCCGGTCAGCAGCATTATGAAAATTACCTCCGTGTACCATCGGTGGCACACGTCGCAGTCAAAGTGTTAAGAACAAAATGGTCTTGGCAGTGGGTAAGTCTGAGTTGTATGTTAAGAACAAAATGGTCTTTGCAGTGATGTCTGAATTGTGAGTTGAGAACAAAATGGTCTTTGCAGTGATGTCTGAATTGTGAGATGAGAATAAAATGGTCTTTGAAGTGATGTCTGAATTGTGAGTTAAGAACAAAAATGGTCTTTGCAGTGATATCTGAATTGTGAGTTGAGAACAAAATGGTCTTTGCAGTGATGTCTGAATTGTGAGTTAACCCTTTAACGTCCAAATTTTTGTACTCATATTACCGTTAACACAACCACCGCCACTAAACCGGCGCTGGCATCAGGCAGTCACCAATATCAGGATGGGATAGGAACTGCCACTCGGCAGAGAACTTCAAAGAACACATTAGGGAACTAATTGAACAAGAAATACAATATAATGAGGGCATTTTTGAAAGAGGACACTGGTGTCCTCTGGGGCGTTAAAGGGTTAAGAACAAAATGGTTGTTGCAGTGATGTCTGAATTATGAGTTAAGAACAAAATGGTCTTTGCAGTGATGTCTGAATTGTGAGTTAAGAACAAAATGGTTGTTGCAGTGATGTCTGAATTGTGAGTTAAGAACAAAATGGTTGTTGCAGTGATGTCTGAATTGTGAGTTAAGAACAAAATGGTTGTTGCAGTGATGTCTGAATTGTGAGTTAACAAAATGGTTGTTGCAGTGATGTCTGAATTGTGAGTTAAGAACAAAATGGTTGTTGCAGTGATGTCTGAATTGTGAGTTAAGAACAAAATGGTTGTTGCAGTGATGTCTGAATTGTGAGTTAACAAAATGGTTGTTGCAGTGATGTCTGAATTGTGAGTTGAGAACAAAATGGTTGTTGCAGTGATGTCTGAATTGTGAGTTGAGAACAAAATGGTTGTTGCAGTGATGTCTGAATTGTGAGTTGAGAACAAAATGGTTGTTGCAGTGATGTCTGAATTGTGAGTTAAGAACAAAATGGTTGCTGCAGTGATGTCTGAATTGTGAGTTGAGAATAAAATGGTTGTTGCATTGATGTCTGAATTATGAGTTGAGAACAAAATGGTTGTTGCAGTGATGTCTGAATTGTGAGTTGAGAACAAAATGGTTGTTGCAGTGATGTCTGAATTGTGAGTTGAGAACAAAATGGTTGTTGCAGTGATGTCTGAATTGTGAGTTGAGAACAAAATGGTTGTTGCAGTGATGTCTGAATTGTGAGTTGAGAACAAAATGGTTGTTGCAGTGATGCCTGAATTGTGAGTTAAGAGCAAAATGGTTGTTGCAGTGATGTCTGAATTGTGAGTTAAGAGCAAAATGGTTGTTGCAGTGATTTCTGAATTGTGAGTTAAGAGCAAAATGGTTGTTGCAGTGATGTCTGAATTGTGAGTTAAGAGCAAAATGGTTGTTGTAGTGATGTCTGAATTGTGAGTTGAGAACAAAATGGTTGTTGCAGTGATGTCTGAATTGTGAGTTGAGAACAAAATGGTTGTTGCAGTGATGTCCGAATTGTGAGTTTAGACAAAATGGTTGTTGCAGTGGGTAAGTGTGAGTTGTGAGTCGAGATTGAGGAGGCGTATTACATTTCAAATCATACACTGCCCTCTGATATTTGAACTTCATGGTAATTGTGAGTTTGTTCATTGTTTCACAACATTTGAGCAGTATAAACTAATTCACATGTTGTAGAAAGTCAGACATGTTATGGTACACAACTGCTTTAGTAGTCTTCTAAACTATATTCCTGAAAGTTGGACAATTATTCATGTTTTTTTGTATTTTTGTTTCAGATTAAGCAGAAAAATATGGAAGCCAGTGAATGCTAGTTAATGACTAAGTTTTTCTCATTTCAGTGGGCAATGTTAAGCATTATTATTGGGCTAGGAATTGTATTAAGAAATTCAATTTTTTATAAAATTATGTAAATAAGCAATTTTATATTCAAGCATGAAAATGATATTCATTTTATTGCGTCAGTTCAAATGAAATTTTTTGCAACTTTTTTTTCACTAAGCTATCATGATATACTAATTCATTTTTCTTTTCTAACTTGACACATTGCTTTATTATTTTAAAAATACTTTCAGAGAAAAATACCTTGTTTCTTTTTTAATTGAACAAATATTTCTCACAAATACATTCAACATTGATGATGAAATATTTTGGTATATATATGCATAATTTCTTGTTCCTGCTTATCAGAATAGAACTTGATTGAAATTCATTGGCAAATGGAATGACAATAGCCATGAAGTTGAATTTATTTTCTAGATGAGCAATTTGTAATATTAACATAAGTGTTGGTAACTGAGACTGCCATACCTGAATTATAACTTCTCCATTGTTCAAGTGGCACCTCTGCCACAATTTCATCATATACTCCTCCCAGACTCATGATGATATACTGGAATTTGTTGTCTGTAAATTTGTGTGCAATTGTTCCTGACTTCACATAGATCAGCAATGAAAAACATAGGGATGTTCTGTTCCTTTTATTCATCAATAATCTTTGTCAGATAGTATCATGGTTAATAACAGCATGCATCCTTATTTAACTCTTATAAGTTTCTCTAGAGCAAAGAATTTCAACCTTCATACTGGAGCAGAGAATTTTAGTCAGTATGAATCTTATAAAATTGTTCACCTAGCTGCTACTTGGTCAAAAAGATGTTTCTGCTAATACAACTTTATCCTAACAGTTTTCGTATCTCTAAAAATGCCTCAATGATATTATTTGTAATGTTTAATAAGCCCTGATACATTATTTCTGAAACTATCCCAATATACCCTAGTACAATATCTTAAAAATTACCCCTAATAATTTCCAGTACATGTATTCCTAAACATTATCCCTGAAAATTTCCCATACTTCAGGCATTATTAGTGTGGTGTTGTTCTGCCCAGATTATCATAAGATGAAGCCTCTCCCATAGTTTTGAGACCACACATTCTATTTATGGAAAAATAATACCTTCCTTCATTTGTGCAGATGAAACACCAACTCCATCCCGCTACATACGCCATCAGTATGGCTGTGATGATCTATTTGAAGAGGTCTGCACTGGGCTAAACCCATTTGATGAGCAGTTTCGCAGGGCTTCTCAAGCTCGAAACCAGTCTCAAATCAACCTCGAGGTAAAAACTCATTTTAAAATTTCTCAGCATGGCATTTTCAAATTCTTAGTAATTTTATGTCAGAAATTTTAACTTAGAGAATGCTATTTATATGTTATATTTGTCAATTGGACAAAGTTGTAAGATCTCCCTTCTTGGGGTATTCCTTCATTTATGATTCCTATTGACCCATATCATCTTCAGAAAATATGAGTGACTCAATTATTTTTCATTGCAGACCAGTATTGAATTCATATTAAATGGTTGTTTGTGTTCCAGAGTTCAACTCCTCACATCATGGCAGTGTCTCCAAGATTGAGCAACTTAGAGACCAGCTATCAGTCCGATTTTCCCTCTCATGCACCCGGTGCAAGTTCTTGTCATAACAACAAATTAAGGGACCTCAGAACAGAGGCTCACGTGAGTGATGACGAAAGCCTCGACACGCCGAGAATAATTCCACCTACCCCGGCGGATTCTGACCACACTATAAGTTCAACATCTCGAGATGATTTGTGCCACCGGTACCAGCCGCGGCAGTATGGCTACGATGGCAGCACAAGTGACTCCGCAGCTGTCGTTGACGGTAGGAGAGGAGACTGTGGCTGCCACCAAATTCAATGTGCTGCACTCCCTCACATCCAGGAACAAAGTAACCAATATTGCGTGAGCTCGTCGCAACTCTGTGTGCCTCAGAAGCACATGCCTTTCCGATCGTTGTCTGAATTGAGTGCTAAAATGTCGTGCTCTGATGTCACCACCATTACTGACGATGAAGCTGATGATGTTTCTGGCCAGAAGAGAAATTCTCCTGAAGATGATGAAGATGAAATATGCGTTGATGACAACGGAGATAATATTGACGTGAATGACAATAGGGCAATCAAGAGAAGGAGAACTGATAGTTGTAGTCAGCAAGATAGTGAAGTTAAAGTAAGCAGTAGAGAGAGACATCAGACTTCTTATCAAGGCTTGGGATTTGCGCCAGACGATCTTCAGGTTGTGTCTGATACTTCTATGAACGAATCAGACGAGGGCTATTCCTCTGTGCGATATCCCCCTTCATGTCCCGAGGAAGGGACTTCCAGTTCCCAGTCGTGCAACGTATCTGAGGACGTGATCTCCAAGGACTGTGCCGGGGGAGCGAGCAGTCGGACGAGCAGGAGGAGTTCCGGTGGCCGCGCTGGACTGGGAGGTCGCCAGAAGCTCAGCATCAATGTCACCTCTGCGGCCGAGGCTGGCAGGAGCTCCAGCTCTGTTATATCTACGCCCACTCCTGTCATCACTGCTGGGTCAGATATTTTTGTGATAATTCTGCCTCTGGTAGAAGTGACTTGTGCTTATTTTGCTCGTTCATTGATGATGAAGGCAGAATATTGAGTTATGACTCATAGCTCCGTGTTTCAGTATTAAAAAGATCGTCAGTATAGCTGTGATCTATTTGGAAACATCTGTACCGGGTAAAACCCATTTGATGAAGAATCGTTAAGCAATTAATGATATGAAATTTATCATTTTTAGATATTACTGACATATTTCAAAATTTAGATTATGCAAGTTCAATTTGCAGATCATTTATTGTCCTGTTTTTGTTTTGGGATTTGCTCATATCTCGTGCTATTGCTTAACCTTTATTTTTAAAATTCCTTCAAATATTAAGTGTTCCTCTGGTGTGAACAAGTCTTGATTTAGTGCTCTTATCTTATTCCATAAATTAACTAGAACATTCCTTTAGTTCCCAAAACTAACCACCATATGCGCATTTCTAGAGCATCAGTTCCAACAATACCAGTTCAGAAATATATTGTCATTTTACAGGCCATCATTGTCACAGTGCCTTCGCGACTCTCCAACAAGCGAAGATCGAACTTCAGCTCAGTCAAATTGTTCTCGCCCAGCTGTATCGTCTGACTACTCGAACCCTCACACATTCTCCTCATCTACTGCTGCCGCATCTGGTCTCGTGTGTAGTGAAGGAGGGAGTGCAGCAGCTACAGTGATCACCGGACCTGCCTTGCCTCCAGCATCTCCCTCTGCCACTGTGCTCCAGCTCTTCCTGCGTCTGCCCAATGGGCAGGCCATCCCAGTGGAGATCCCTGCCACGCCCCTCGTGTCCACCCCCACCACGCCTGTGCCTTTGTCTGCGTGTCCGCCGCCTCCCGTGCAGCAGGTCGTTGAGCAGCCGCAGCAGGCAGCAAACAAGCAGTCACTCGCTAAAATGGTGAGTCTAAAGTGATGATCATGTGCCTATGTTTGTATCTAACTCATTGAGTCCTATCTTTTGTAAAGAGGATTATATTGCGTACCTGCTTTTATATCTTACTCAACGAGTCCCATGGTTTGTGAAGATCATTGGGTATTTTGAGCTTTGAATTTCACTAAGAAACTCATATTTTTTCAAGTGTGGAGTCCACTTTGTATTAGAAAAATGTTCGTTGTGGCACTTCATGATCTCAAAATGCATGGCCTGAATATGCGGTGCTGTTAAATGAGCGCACTCAGGAGTTATATTAATGTTCAAAGGGATAATTTGATTTTTCTGTCAAGATTTAACTTCTTATCGCGTTTTACTCTTGGCTCTCATATCTCTTGCATCAACTTAGTACGTACACCTAATTTTATTTGAAAAATGAAATTTGCACCAGTTCTCATATCATAGAATTGAAGAGCTTAAATTGCCTAGTAGTAGTAATACAATAGTCTCAATAATGAGGTGGGTGTTGCACTTGAAGAGATAAGAAGTATTTCCATTTTAAGCTGTTTAGAGTAACTCTCCATTTTAAGCCATTTTGAGTGAATCGTTCATTGTTTTCCAGCGCCTGAAAGCAGCTCTGACAGCGAGCCAGAGTGCCGCGAGACCTGCTTCGCGGCCACCGCCGTCCCGCGCACTCACAGCTCATCGCATCGCCAGCCTCACGAGGCCTCACGCGCCGGCCCATGCTGCGCCTCGTGCTCCCAGCAGTCAGAACGCGAGTGCTCCTGCTAGCGAGCTAAACGCCATTCCGTCGTCTGGCAACCGTAATGAGAGCGCCCAGTCGTCTACTGTTCATGATCATGCAGGTAACTCTGTGGCTGCCGGAGTAGCTCCTTCTTCATCAAGTAACAGCCTAGGAGTTCATGAAGCATTCAACAATCGTAATTTTATTGCTGCTTCGTCAGCCAATAATGCTGTTGATATTCCCTCGGCCTTTGAACATAATCCCAGTGCCCTTCCGTTGCCCGGCGGACTCTCGTCATCCAGCAATCATGACATGCAGTCGTCCTCCACTATACAGTCTGCTGCCTCTCATCTCGTTCTTGACCAGTCAGTGAACAGCTTTGCTGCTGCTCACCACCTCTCGCTAGCGACTGATCGTATGACAGGTCACCCGCCTGTACCGTCCGCAGCTAGCAACAGCACTGCACCAGAGGGCCTCGTGAACAACTACTCTCCTAAGGCTCAGAAGGGAAAGAAACGAGTTGTGGTTGCTAATCCTGAAGATGAGGAGGAAGAGAAAAGGATGAAGTTCTTGGAGAGAAATCGGTGAGTCAATTCCCGTTCATAAATGAATTGATAAATTTTCAAAGCTATTGCAGCACAAAGTTTTGAACTACATTGAGGATTAGTATGCATGCAGGAAATAAAATTTTATAGAATGTTCTAGTCTTTTTTTAATTTGTAGCTCAAGACTAGATTCTTTTCGTTTTTGGTCAATTTAATTGTACAAGTATCTGCTTCAATTTTATGATTATTCTTTTGAACATCCATTTGTGAGATATGCATTCATCATGACTATTTCATCTGACTTGAGCATAAAACTTGACTCCTAAGTTGTTGACTGAACATTGAGGTTGATGGTTGCAGCGCAGCGGCGGTGCGGTGCCGCGAGAAGAAGAAGGAATGGGTGAAGCGACTCGCCTCCAAGAGCACGGAGCTCGCCACGGTCAACACGAGGCTGCAGGCTGAGGTGGCTTCGCTCAGGGCGGAGGTGGCCACTCTGAAGGCCTTGTTGCTGCAGCACAAAACTTGCCCTGTCACGCTCGCCACTATCAGAGGTGCCAGCTTTGTTTTCTTGGTGCAGCACAAAGCTCGCCTTGTGCCAGCTTTGCTTAAATAATTGCCCGAATTTTTATTTTTACCCTAGAATTGCAGAAATTCTTTGGAAGCAAGTTAACTGTGAAACAAAAATTCTCACTCTGCCCTGTTTAAGTTTATATTTTTAGCTATTAGCTACCTATCATGGAACCACATGTCGTTGAAATAAGAATACAGTATTGTCGATGGTTAAGAGTCTTTTCATCAAATAAACCCATGTATCGATTTAAAAATAAAATGAAAATCGATGTATCCTTAGAACGTTGGGATGTTCTGGATGTGATACTAGGTACACCTCAATGGAATGCACAATATACGAGTGACCACTACAAGTGATCTAACATTGAAAGCACTGTGCTCTAATTATTGTTTTTGAGATTGCACAACACGTGGGAGCCTCTTTTTGCACGGGCCATAACCTCACCAAACGATCCATTTAGTCAATTAGAAAACATTGTGTTTAAAAGCATAAATTTAAAGATTTTGGCTTCAGCCCCCAATCCATCTGATCTCTGCATTCTCGAGCCGATGCACTTCTTAAAAACACCGTCCGTCAATGAAGGCGACTCGGCGGTGATACTTTCGATAGTTTTTCAAAAAAATTTGGTGTAATTTTGTTTTGTATCGTCTATTCGGTGTCAATGTATTTTTTATTTTTTAGTTGGTTTGAAATTCTTTCCGGCTAGATTTATTTGTCAGAGCACTGAAGATAAATTTTTCATAATTCAAAACATTTGTTTATATCATATTCTTAGCTACGCTGGTTTTCCTTTTTTCCTCCTAAGAGTGAGGTTTTATAGAAATCTGTCTATTTCATCCACTATGAACATATTTTGATTAAATATTCAACTAATTACTCAAATCATGAAATAATTTTCTGCCAGAACAGCATGCACTTTATTCAACTGATCATTTTTTTGAGTAGCTAATAAAAAGAGCCAAACCCTACAAAATTGGGACTGATGAGATTTATGTACAGGGGCCAACCCTGACATCGTAGCTGTTGAAGGGCCGTCGGCTTCTGCAGCGCGTCCAGGGTGAGTTGACCAGCACATTGATCACGTTATTCATCTTCATATGCTGTTCGTTTTAATCCCGGTCTTCACTTCTATGACGATCTGAGGGGCCAACAGATGCTGGTCACGTCCCACCCGTGGGGTGTTTCGTTCTTACCATTCTCGGGTGTCCTCTCAAGTCCAGACCTTCCCCTTCCTATTGCATATCCTCATTTTTTATCTATTAGGCTTTAACTCATAGACATATTGTTCATCGAACAGTGTGACTCCATTCATGTGCACACTGATGGTGCGAGAACACAGACCTAATTTCTTTTAGAATAAGAATAATATTTTAGCTCTTCAATCCCCATGTAGCGCACTTGCTTGCCATTGAGAAATTATAAAAACTACGATTCACAACACGGCGTGATCAGAAAGGTTGAAGCTTCGGACAAAATAATAACAACAGTAATTTCAGGCCTCTCTAGATGGCATGTTCTTTTGTTCCTTATGTTACCCTTGCACTGTATTCTTCTTTAACCCATTTGAACCCACTGTACTCAATTGAGTACACTTTTAAAAATTAGTACTACGCATTCTTTATTGCGCACACGGTTACCAAATTGTCCCAGTAATAGTTGGGGGGTCTGTGCTCAACTAAAAGTGGTCGGGGTTGGTTCAAGTTTTGTTGTGTTCTGTGAAATTATCCTCAAAGTTGTTAGTTTTCATATTTCTTTGCATCTTCGCTCTCTTTGACTTATCTAGATTATATTAGAAATATGCGAAGGGTCAGCCTATCAATGCCATGTGCTTCTAAAAGCTTATTAGTGTATAAATCAACACCATAAATGGATAAACTGTGCAATACATATTTCATAGGGTTTTTTGAGCTTGTTTATGCCTGTACTCAAACGAGTACAGTGGGCACATATGGGTGCAAATACCACCGAGCTTGAAGATGTGTGTAGAAATATTTAAAGGTGCACTTTTTGAGGTCTAATGAGCATCTTTGCTAGTTAAACAAGAATACAGATGTTTTTTATCACAATCTCACAGTTTCAAGCTTAACTGAAAAAATTATCATAAGTTTACGATATCTTCAGATGATCTGAAAATGTTCTTTGTTATGCTATGTGTCAGGATACCAGGTTCTTTAGTAAGTGGGGATCAAGGTAAAATAAACAAAAGACTTCAATTATATAATTAACATGAAAGAAAAGATTAACTGACGACAATTATAAATGAATTAGTAAATAAATAGTACCTCGTCGAATGAACAGGAAGAATTTTAGAAGAAAAAACAAGTTTATAGGAGATTACTGGGATTTTTAGATTAAACGTTTGCTTCAGATTCCAAGCCAAAAATAGATGAAACACAGTGTGGCACTAGGCAGGCCAGACCTAATAATCCAACCTGAAACAACAAAAAAAAACATTGACAACTTTATGAAATTAGCCAGCGGCAAAGTTTGAATAATTTCAGATCTCAAAAATTCATTAGGTGTCAAAACAAGTCTGAAATAAATATTCGAAAATGCTAGCAAATTACCATACTTACTGAAGGGTACGACAGACAAAACACAACTGTCTCAAGTCTCAAGCCGCTCTAAGAAATGTACAATTTACGGGTAACAGGGTCGCACCGCTATGTGATTTACACATGTCCTTAACCTAGAGAAATTTCCCTGACACTATGCCTGAGTGGATATAATTGCTTAGTCAGAGAAATGTTGTATCGGTCTATTGATGAAGATGTGGGTGTTGAAAAATGTGTCTCTTCATGCATGTCCCGAAATAGAATCCAAGAAATAAAGAATAACATCCACTTTTCAGGTAATTCATTGATTGATCAGACAGACCAAATGTACAGACTACGGTCCTGTGATAGTGCTTTTGAAGTCCAAGTTTTGACAGTGGGGTATTTTTCACAAAGACCTGAGTATTGATGAGGCTATGGTGAAGTATTTTGATAGGTATATTACAAAACAATTTATGCACGGAAAACCCATCAGGTTTACCTACTAGAATTGGATGCTTTGTAGTTCCAATGGCAATTGCAAAGTTTCTGACACATAGTGGCGCCAATCACCGAACACCTATGAGTTCAGAAAGAATGCCTCGGGGCAATAAAGTTGTGTTACAGTTGCTGAGTTATGTATCTCATCCCAGTAACCATACAGTGTTCTTCGACAACTTTTTCACGTGTTACGAGTTACGACCTTCTGGTAAACCTAAAACGACAAGGCTTCAAAGCCACGGGAACCCTCCGTGAAAATCGCGCTGGTAGGGTTCCTCTTCCTTCCAGCAAAGACTTGAAGAAACCAAGAGGCCAGTATGATTACCGATTCGAAACGGAAAAATCAATACTGGTAATCAAATGGGTAAACAACAGTGTAGTAACCATTGGCACATACTATCACGTGATTGACTCTCTATAACAGGGGTCTCCAAATTTCTCAAAGAAAGGGCCACATTATATATTATTTCCCACATTCATGTGGGCCGAAGGAATAAAAAATGGAACCAAACTACTTCAGGTATGCCAGTTGTACGATAATTATTTTTTCAAGGTCACCACACAGGGATTTGTTACGCGAGCCGGATGAAACCATGTGGCGGGCCATAGTTTAGAGGCCCCTGCTCTATAATCTAGATGGTGTGAAAAAATGATTTGCTTCTGAGAAGAAAGAAGTTTCCGTTTCTAGGCCTCGTGTTTATTCCTCTTATAATTTGGGAATGGGAGGGGTTGATGCACTTGACCAAGCGACTAATAATTACAGGATTACAATCCAAAGAAAAAAATGGTGGTGGGTACTGTTCACGCACATGCTGAATGTGTCGTTGGTAAATGCATGGAACATTCACTGAACTGCAAGTGCAGACCCTATGGACTTACTGTGCTTTGTTCTATATGTTTCAAGGTACTACCTTAGTTATTCTCGAAACGGTAGCTGTCAGTCATATGATCGTTCACGTAATCCTAGAACCGTGCCACCAAGCGTGGTTAGAAATCCAGAAGGACATTTTCCTGAGAAACCAGAGAAACGACAACGCTGCGCTGTCCGTCATGCACAAGTTCGTTGAAGCTGCAAGAAATGTCTCAAAATCCTTTGCATTGAACGTGACGGCTTCGAGAGGTGCCATATGGAAAAATAAATCTTGAAAATTTTACTGGTGTCTGCCAAGCACGTTTGTATAAGATAGGATGGAGCCCAAAATATTTTAAGTTTCAGTCTCAAGTGAAGAGAGAATAAGTCATCTTTTGTACTCATATGGCCCCAGTGTACTCATTCGAGTACACTCATATAATTTTATATAGAATGAATAAATTTTGAGTTTTTGTGCATAATTGATTTATTCTTAACTTTTTTCACATATTACATAAAATTTATTTAGAAAATCATGGTTATATTATTGGTGGGTCTAAATGGGTTAACACACGTGGCTTAGCAAAAGTTTTGATTGATTTCAGATTTATTAATTTCACTCTTGTTTTTGCCTATTGATTCATGCGGCCTTTTCTCCAGGGGATACGGCCATTTTATCTATGGGAATTGGCGCTCCGCGTGGGAGGAGATGTGAGGTTTCGAGCTTATGGTTGGGCAGGCCTTCTTTTTGTTGAAATAGAATATATTTTTTGTTTTGTTACGGACCATCTTTTCTCGGTTTGCGGTTGTTCTGTTTTTCAGAACCTACTACTTCTTCTTCCACTTTTATTTTATAAACTTACTTCTTAACTTGCTGTTTCTATGCGCAAGATATCTTGTGTTTTTACTCACTTTGTGCATAGATTCCCCGTTCTTTTGACTCCATTCTAAATAGTGCCTTCTTCCTCTCTTTAGAACACTTATGCTTTGGTTAGAGATGCTTTATTTTTAAAAACCTGTGCTTACGATACTTGCTAATGCATTTTAAGACGTGCAATCGTAGTAAGTAAAATTCATTTGATTCGAGCTTTCTTCTATCTCAATTGAGATTCGTATTATGTTCAGTTATGAAATAGATATTTGTCCTAATTAAGTTTAGATTTGATTCTAGTTTTCATTTTGTCTTGATTTCTTGTACGAGCGTATGGAGCATCTGATCAATAATAATTGTTAAGAGTACTTGACTTTATCTTGGTCGTGTAAGATTAAAGGAAGCGTGAAGGGCTCTACGCTCGAATACAGGTCTAATATTTGATTTGCTAAATGTTGCCCACGATTGCTGCATGGAGTTCATGCGTGCCGGAGTTTGATTCTCAGCTCCCGAGGTATTCATTGAGCTTTTGCGTATAGTTTTGTTTGATGTGTTACAGGTTAAGTTGCGATGCAGAGCATCAACTGAAGCCGCGCAGCCGCTCCATATCTTTGCCCTCCATTCAGCAAGTCTCCAGCAGCCTTCCTTCTTCTGCTGGCGATACAAAGGAAAGCCACAATGTTGGCTACACCAGCACTTCGCCCGTGACCACTAATGTCACAATGGCTGCCACTGATAGCGTGGCGCCTCTGTCATGCCAAAAAGAAGCCCCTGAGCGGCTCCACCAAGAAGGTCCCTTGTCCGTTCCGGCAGACTTGACGCACACGAACAGCGTTTCAAGACGGACGGTGCTTTCTGTTCCGACTGTGGTGACCAGCGCCTCGCATCTTCAGGATAGCGAGATGTCGGTTCCTGCGTCTGTTGCTGCTGGTCGAAATAATCTTCCTGGTACTGTCCTTCCTTCTGCTCAAACACAGCTTACAACCGCGACTCACTCGGCTGTTCCCTACTTGACTCATGTATCTGCTCCATCTGCTGCTCATCCAGCCACTGCGACTCTCATTCAGGCCACCGCCATTCATCCCCAATTTCTACCTGGATCAGTGCAGTCTCAACAGCATCATCCAACCCTGCTTTCCATCCACCAACCGGTTGCCATTACGAGCATCATCACTCAACAACCAAGCATGGTAACCGTGCCTCATTTCTCCCAAGCGCCGCTCTACAGCACCTCTACCCCGACCTTCGTGTCTGTGCCACCGGCAGCTCAGGTTCCAGTTCTGTTCCCCCACCACCATCACATCCAGAGGTTGCCTTTGCCAGTCCAGCAACCCCAGCCTCAAGCTATAGCCCCTGCGTCTGCCAAATCTTCCCCTAAGAGCAGCAGGCCGCAGGGCAGCAAGGAACACTTCACGTTGACGTCTTTGGCAGCGTCGCTGCAGTTTGTCCAGTCGTCCCTGACCTCCTCCAGTCGCATCTTGGCGTCCTTGGGCAATTCGGAGCTCAACGAAATGGCGGCTGCGCGCGCTGCTGTGGCTGGCGTCCCTGGCTTCTCCTCTGCTAATTTAGCCGTGAGTTTGTTGAGCGTTGTATCACAAATACGTTTAGTGCTTATGTATTCCTCAAATGAATAGCTGGTTGCAACTGCTAGTGATGAACCGTCTGTCTTATAACTTCTGATGATAATAATGAGCATCCATTTGTCTTCAGTCTTGATTTTTATCCTTACAACATTCTTTTGTGGTATAGACAATTATCTCAAGTGTAGATTCAACTTTAATTTTTGTATTCATCTTGGTTACGTCTATGGATATATGAATTCACTTATCCAATTCCAATTTATAAATTATAATAGATTGTACATGACTTTATTTTCGTTCAGCAAGATACGTGTTAATATAACTTTTAGATGCATATGTACCTGTGTTGTATGTTGCCATTATTTTCAGGTGGGGAGCAAATCAGTGGTGTTGGAGGGTTCCATGCCCCGGCTGCTCTTGCCTTCCACCGGCGGCCAGCCAATAGCTGGAGTGGGGCCTTACGTTCAAGGTCCATTGCTTTCAGCTCAGCACATCCAGCACACAACGCTCACTCAACACTTGTCTGTCCCTCTGAACTGTGTAGACGACGCACCTTCCACTGCCGCTATAATTGAAGACATAGCAGAAATCGAGGAAAGTAGCTCTAAGATGGTACCTATTACGTCCCATCAACCTGCTAACGACGTGAATGCTTTAAAATCAAGCTATTCTGGACCTTCTCCTCCTCCCCATAGCGTTGTGGGAACTTTAAAACCTGGCTATCCTCCTTCTTCAAGTGATGCTGAAGTGTCAGGCGCCGATACTCTTCGTCATGACGCAGGGGTGAGATCAAATTTGGTTGCTCCAGCAGGACCTCATACTGTCGGGAATGCGATCTCACGCGAAAGTAGGGCTTCAAGCTATTTTTCTATTCCAACTATAGTAGTTAGTGACGAAACTGCTGCCAGAAGAGATAACCAGAGTGATCGGACTGTTGAGGCATCTCGCCCACCGTCTGAAGGTTACCAAGCATCAGCGAGCTCTGCCTCTTTTCCGTCTATGGCCACTACAGTGTCAGCATCCCTTGGCATGCCTTGCAGCGACCTGCACCCATTAACGTCTATTCATGATGGCCCCCCGCCAAAACCTGGCGGTCTACATCTTCCTGAAACTAATTCACAGAACATGAAGTCGTCGAATGGAAATTCTGGTATTCTTTTTGTGTCAACTAGCATTGACCTCACGTAGCTGAGTGTGCAGCATTCTAAGTTGAAGTCACGCTTTAGTATCGCTTATAGAAAATAATATGAGGTATGTGGGGTAGTGACCAGACCTTAGTGCTTCTTTATTTATTTTGGTTGTGTGTTAGAGTTAAGGTTTAACGAGTTAGATGCTTCAAAGTTTATTGTTTGATGAATATAAGATGTCTGTTGAACAGAATTAATTTTGAATGGTACTTTTCTCCCGTCTTTCTATTTTTTTAAGCTATGTCTTGTCTTCTGTGTGTTTATTGCGTGTAATATTGTTTGTTCTTTTGTTAAATGAAAGCCATACACTTCTGACTCGAAAATCCCATTTTCTCCTACAGTCATACCTCGACATACGGTTGCCTTAACATGCAAATTTTTCAACTTACAATGTGAGGTCAGTTCACAAGTGCGCTTCGCTCCATAAACATTTCTGGTGGTTGGCTCTTCTTAGTGATAATTAGTGTTATTTTTTCATTCTTTTTCATTATTCCATTATCATGAGTTTCAAAAATGCTAGTGCGAGTGGTAGTAGCGAGATAAAATAAAAAAGGGTAATGCTTTAACTTGAATTGAAGCAATAAATCATGGAAAACCATGAACATGATGTTTCTGTGAGGGATCTGGCTAAGCAATATGGCTGAAACATGTCTACGATCCCAATGGTTATAAAGCAAAAGGAAGGTAGATTTTGTGGCTGTGGGACGAATTACATGATTTTACATAAATTCCTATGAGAAGAATTGATCCAACATGCAAATAAATCAACGTACAATGTTGGTCCCGGAAATAATTAATTTTGCATGTCGAGGTATTACCGTATTTGCTTATGGTCTTCCATGCGCAGAAGTGAAGTAAAAAATCCCAATGCTAAAGAAATTTAACATAGTGTGGATATCGAGTTTATGAAGTGAAATATTTAGCTTAATTCAAGTTCTTACAGCCTTAAATTCTTGGATTTTAGTCATTTTACATATCTATTGCTGGAAAAATACTGCCCCAATGTATCAACTGTAAAAAAATAATACAAAGGAACTAATCTTTGAGAATACATCTCTCTACATTTAATACATACATCTAACCAAGGTAATTATTGTGGCGCGCTTCTTGGTCTCTATACTATAAATTTGTAATTCAGGAATTTGCGATCTTTTGGAGCTGAGCGTGTTTGTAGACTGGATCATTTGAATTTCTTCTTGCATTCCCCAGACGGCGATTTTATCTCCCCATCACAACACAAGTCTGACCCATTTATGAAATTAAAGCCAATGTCAAATTTGAAGTAGGACTGCCGAGGGGAAATAAATAATCCTGAAAGATTGATACAAAATTATCGTGAATTTCCAAAATTTTACGTGTACACCTCACTAATCTTTCTGAATTGTTTTACTTTATTCACTGGTTGAATTTTATTTAAATTAACTATTCATATTCTAAACATGGGTGAGATTCTGGTAACTATTAGGAAGATTAATATCGTAATTCAATCAATGGGTCGGAGAACAAAACAAAAAATCCAACATCACTGTAAAGATCACGATCGGTCTCAAGAGAAGGACACGAGTTCCTAGGAAGCGAATCATTATACGTCTTATTTGTTGAGATGCTCAAAAGCTTGCTAGAAGCATACGTTACGTGAATGAGTTGAAAATACTCTACCTGCTTAGTTATTCTAGTGGCAGCTAAAGGAAATTTGTCATGTTATAAAGTTCATTATGAATTTGTGTTTTTCAACAATGCATTTTTTAAAAAGGCTGTATTTAAATAAAAAGTGCATTATATGTTATTAAACTTATTTCATTGAAAGTTTATCTCTTTGCAAGTTTGTGAGCTGTCTTGAACTAGTTTAGTAAATTTCTCCAACCATGTCCATTTTTGATATCGTACTGGTTTGCTTCCTTGCAAATTTAGTGTCACACCTGGTCAGGGTTCTCGCAAACTCTTCAGAGTTTTTGACTTCAGAATACTCTATGCAATTCCGGTATTTTTGTGCAATGTTTTCTTCTCTGGTGAAACAACTATTGTCTCCATGGGAATTAGCGCTCCAGGGAAAATAAGAGATCTCAAGCTGAGGAATAGGTTTGCCTTTTATTTGTTTATACAGAAAATGTTTTTTATTTTGTGGCGGAGCATCTTTTTTCGGTTCACTGCTGTATTTTTTATCAGTACCTACAATTTTTTGATTATTTATTTTGTCTCTATGACTTCCCCCCTCAGGGGGACACAACTATTGTATTCGTAGAAATTAGCACTCCCAGGGGGAACATATCAGTAAGAGCCAGATGGGTCTTTCTGTTTTCTTTTTTTTTGTTTTGTTAAGAATCATCTTTTTCGGTTCACTGCTATCCTGTTTTCAGTACCTACTACTTTTTTCAACTTTTATCTTGTTTCATAAACTTCTTTTTCAGTTTACTGTTTCTATGCACCTAGTGAATAGATTCCGCGTTCTCTTAGTCCTTACTAAATGGTGCCTACCTGCAAATTCTTTCGGAAACTTCTTTCTTCCGGTTAGAGAGGCTTAAACTAACATCTAATCTAATTCTTCCTAACCATTTTTTCTATGTGTTGGAGATCTTGCATGTTAACACACCTTGTGCTTGGATTCTCTATTCTTTTGACTCCATACTAAATGGCGCTTTCATCTTTCCTCTCTGTAGAACACATTTATGTGGTGAGGGGCCTTAAACTAACTTATAATCTAACCTAAGCTAATCTGTGCAATGTTCTGAAAAGTTCTCTTGCCTGCGATATACGTGCCTTACTCGTTTCAAATGATCAGTTGAGTGTTACCCTCTTATTGAGTTCATTGAGGGACAAACTGGATGTGTGCAACTTCACCGGGCTTCAAGAGAAACCTACGCAAGGATTAATCTATTTATTAAAATTTTATAGGTAGATTTTAGTTCGTTGATGTAAATTGTTTTGTAAGTTTGTACGTTTCAGTTTCAGTGAAATAACTTTTTATGAATTTAAACAAATACTCGTAATGTTTTATTTTTACTATTTCTAAAGGTTAAGAAATTTGAAACATTTACTTGCTTTAACTCAGGCCTTTTTTTTTGTCTTGTGTTAAGAAGAAATTTTATTCATTTAGCTCGTCGCTGTTAGCTTGACGTAATCTGAGCCGTTTTTTATGCAGATAATTATTGAAATTTTCCGCCCATGTCCATTTTTGAAATCGTGATTATTTGACTCGTAGCAGATTTTTTGTTCCGCCAACTCAATTTTTTGCCAACGCTAAACGTGCCTTACTCTTTTTAATGTAGATAGTCAAGCTGGTGATCACTTGGTGTTGCGCTGATAGCAGACACACGAGAGTTCGAAAACTTCAGATAAGGGGGCTTAGAACAAGCTATACCTAGCTAGCGGCATTGTTGTGTGCTTGTTGAAAAAATTCTGCGGATATTATTAAGCCGTTCTGATGGCTTCAAGTCATGTATTGTAAAGTGACTTCTTGTGTATGAATGAGTCCGATCTTGCTATTTAGACTTGGTCGTATGGAACTTGTGCGGTTATTATGTGGAAAATTCAGAAATTGATCTTGAAATATGTAATGGGGCTCCCATTTAAGAGTGTTTGTACGACTAATCTTACAAGCTCAATTACTGTACTGAGAGTGTATTTTTTTACTTGGTCGTGTAAGATGAGCAGGAACTGCGATTGCATGTTGGGTTTGAATATGGCGGCATGGTGTCGTAAGTTATATTGTAAAATTATCTGTTTTCAGAAACTCAAAGCAATATTATTTTCTAGTTATACAAATAGACGAAATTAATTTCATCCGTGCATCCTATTTCCCAATAATTTGACGCAATATTACAGTTGAGTTATGGAGGTAATTTAGTGGAGTTAGAATAGCCACTTGCAGCGCGAGGCAACGCACGTAGGTGCGCGGTATGTTAGCTGTGACCGCTAGCAGGGAATGCGGGAAAATGGGATTCAGGAGTACCTTGTGTCGCTGCATTGCCGGTATCTAAGATACGCGAGCTTTACTCGGTAGTAGTCTTTTTAATGAGATTCAAGAGTCTCTTGTGTCGCTGCATTGCTGGTATCTAAAATACGCGAGCTTCATTCTATGGTAGTCTTTTCAGTAACCTTCGGGAATCAACGTTCTTGGGTAACACCCCTAGCTACTGCTACTCTCTGCCAGTGCGCCAACTCTTGATAAAATACGCAGTTCACTGCGTAGATCCTGAGTGGTTTAGTGGACAAGTCTGGTACCAGGCGCTGAACTCCTTGTGTGAAAATTGTGGAGGGAATTGTAGGCCGTTACAAAGGCCCCGACACTGTCGGCCCTCAATTTCAAGTTCAAGTAGTTCCATCGTTTAAAGAAAGAGCTTTAGCTTCATGCTTCTACCCACCTGTTGGTGGGTAGAAGCTCATTGATGACGTTGGTGTGGCGTTGACGTTCCTTGCGAACGACTTTCTGCATGAATGTCTTCGATAATTTGTTGTTCATGTTAACATGAAAATGTTACGGTTGTTTTCTCACTTCATTGAAATACTTGAAATGCTTGATACTTGCTGACGCAAAAGTTCTTTTTTCTTACGCGTGTTGGGCGGGAAAATAATATGGCTTTGAAAGTTCGTCCTCCATTTATATATTAATTAGTAATAGTGTTCACTATTTTCGAGAACATTGTTTCCCTCACTTGTTATGGTTCTTTTCAAGTTGGTGTACGCAAACGTGTTTAGCGCGTTTTGGTAAAATATGTTACTAATTTGTTCAATGTCAACTTTATATTTATTCATATTGTTTTAGTATTTCATTTCTCGACCGTCAAATGTGTTGGTGCTGATTTATTAGTACACCTTATTAAGTTCAAGTTGTTTTCCGCATCACCTTATGCTTTTGCCATCCAGTCAACAACAACAGCAGCATTGTACGTGTCTCGTTTTATGCGCCCTACATCTCCAGGCCTGCTCCTAGACGTGGCAGCATGGCGAAGAGATCACACTACTAGCAATGTCGCTTATTTCTCTACCCAGGTGGACAATGTGAGGGCCCGAGCTGAGAGTTAGGTAGGCCTTTTTTTGTTGAAATAAAATGTTTTCGTTATGTTACGGTACCCCTTTTCGGTTCACTGCTCTCCTGTTTTTCCGCCCCTACTACTTTCTTCTTCAACTTTGATTTTGTTTCATAACTTCTTTCTCTATTTACTGTTTCTATTCCCTTTCTGCGTAGATTCCGCGTTTCCCTAGCTCTATACTAAATGATGCCTTCCTCCTTCCACTCTTTGGATCGCATTTGTTGCTGCGGGTAAGGAGACTTAAACTAACGACAAATCTAATCTAATCTTATTTTTCTAGGTCTGCTCACAGCACTCGTGACGCCACACTAGTGGTTAGCCATTTGTGATGAATCGAAGGGGCGATATTAAATTAGCACCAAACTACCGTTGGTTCCACATGGAATGGGGGTAACCTGGATATCGGAAATCTTAGGAGGTTTGCATTGGTACTTTTTCTGTGTAATAGGTAAGTAAAATCTTCCATTGCCTTTAATACCTTCTGATGCGGTGGTAATTTGCTAAGCTGCGTCATGAGAGGTATATTGGTTGGGTTTGTCCTTGTTAGTGCACTCAGGGAACTGGTACTCCCTCGTGGAGACCCAATTTAAGCACCGTAAAATTAATAACATTGCAGTAGTCTGTTGTCTCAGATTCATAGGTAGATGGGTCTTGTATTTCTTTGTGTTTGTCCTCGCTCGTGAGGAAGGCGGAATTTCTGTGCAACCGAACTCTTCGAGCGTCTTCGCCATTTATTCGCATTCCCATTTCAACCTCCGGTCTCTTCGAGAAACGCTTTCATTTGTCATCGTTGAGGGCAGTGTGGGCCATGTGTAACCCCATGCTGCGAGATCATAGTTCTAGCTGAGCTATAACGGAAGTTACAGCATAGTTAAGTAAGAATAAATTCTTGGCATGTCACATAAAATTTTGACTTCGTCATGCTGCAGGGTTGGGTGGAGTAGCTTGCGTGCATCTGGCAAAAAATTTGAGGACTGAGTTCTCTTTCATTGCCTTTAATCTTCTAATAAGAATGACGAAAATGTACTTTCCACAATACTTAATAAAAGCAGTCAAGTGGAATTCTTTTCGATATTTTTTTTTGCATGTTGATGCTTTTTAGAAATTTAGCATTAGGAGGTAAACCCTAAACGTGTCTCAAGTGCTTGATGCTCCACGTGACGACATATCATGCGAGTTGTTCTTAATGGTTATTCTGCGCGATGCACTTCGATAGAGGCGTCTCTCTAAACGTATTTTGTGATAGGATTAAATTCTGAGGATTCTGATGCCGAGTTAAGCAGTAACTGGTTCACGTCGTCTGGACAATACAACTGCCAACGTGAGTTCAATTGACTCCGCTACGTTTTACCGTATGTAGCATGACATAATATAGTCAACATTACATGACGTGATAACCTTATGACATGATAAAAATTTGAAGGGATAATTCAACTTAGAATTTTAATTTTTTTGTTGAGTTTCGTTGTATCTGAAGTATTATTAAGAAAGATGTGTAGAATAAATTCCATGGTTACAGATTAATCATTAATAGTAACAAAGATACAAGTGTTTTTTACCAACTTGTTATTGAAAAATATAATTTTACTGATACTGGAAATAAGACAGCGAGGATATATGGGTTAGGAATACATTACCTCTAGAAACTTGAAGACGATTAATATTGAAACCTTTGATTTTAATCCAAACTAATTAATGGGTCAATTTGTAGGTAATCTTATTATTTTATGTACGTAAAATTACTGCCGGCGTCGTGAGGTGTATTCACTTCGTTTGCTTCTGATACAGGAGAAAGAGACGAAAAATGGGTCAGGTATTAAGAATAAGATAAGTGTGAAGACACTTATGAGACAAGTGATTTTTGGAGAGGTTAAACCTCACCTCTTAACCCGGAAAAAAGTAAAAAAATTCAATATTTGCACCTGCCTGATCTATTAAGAGTTTCAGTGTAGAAAATTTCGCTGCATAAGCCTTGTGAACTGCCATTCTTGGGGCTTCAATAGTTCCCACAGAAGCAATCTTGCGACGTTGGATCGAAGCCTCTAGTTAGGAGGCTGGCTAGCAACTTACTTGGATTAAAAAAAATGACCTGGCATGAAAATAAAAAAAATTGAAGCAGATTTTAAGCTGCATAGTCAAAAGCCTCATAAATAAAGTATAGGCTTTTCCTGAAAAATGCCTTTAATTTTGATAAGCTAGTTGGCCTATGGTAAATTTACAATTAAATTGCTATAGGCCTAACATATGTGTTGATCATTCATGTGGTTTATTGAATAACAAAGCATGATACCTGCATTGTCATGAATTATTTAATTTAGCATTTGCTATTGACTTTATGAATGTTTTGATGTTATTATCTGTACGGCTGTAGAATTAAGTTAAAATAATGATAGCCATATAGGCTATGCACTTCTACCGATAAAATATCTGTGGTTGCATTTTGGTAACTCATTTAGAATCTCAAAGTTAGAAAGTATATGTGGTAGGTCCTATGCAAAAAACCATGCAATCAGTTTTGATGGATATAAGGTAGCTAGTGAAGACCACAATAGCCCTTCCCAACTAAAGCAAACTGTTGGGGAAGGAGTATTCCATTTCTTTTTTTTTTTTTTTTAATTTGAGATCATAATTTTCAAGTTAGATAGCATTCTTTTTGTTGAAATGGAATGTATTTTTGGTTTTGTTGAGGAATCTTTTTTTAGTTCCCTAGTGTCATGTTTTTCAGTTCTTCTTACTTCTTTCTTCAATTTTTATCATGTTTGGTAAACATTTTCCTCAACTTGCTGTTTCTGAGTATAGGGGATCTTGTGTCAAAAGACTTCTTATGCATAGATTATCTGTTCCTTTGATGCGTTAACTGCCAAGGATTTGACCAAAGTTCATTATTCAACTAAATTTACTAAAATTTGTAAAATAAATGGCTTGGTAAATATCAATACCAATGTCAATGTCTTGGTAAATACCAATATTCTAGTCAAATTTGTAGTCATTTAGGTCAATGTGCAGTTTAATATGCTCACAGAAATTGAAAATTCCATTCCAAAGAATCACTAAAGGAAGATATTTAAAAATGTTTTTGTATGAATGACATTCTGCTTGCTGATGCGTTATTTTTGAGTTATACAACTTTGAAATATTCGTGTTCCATAGCAGTTCCAGTCAGTTGCGCGCTTGAGCTGGAGCTGTAAGAGTACATTTGGGTACTTTATAATTTATTATTAGCTGACCCCCCTCCCTAGAGCCTGAACCCACTTCTAGGATGTTTTAGTTAAAAACACAATAAAGGTTATCACCCTAAAATATTAGTGGGACTGGGGTAGTGAGTACTAAAATCGATATGCAGTTGACATCAGTTTCAAAATGGGGGCCCCCGTAGAACATTTACCCAGTTCTGCTAATATTTTTAGGTGATAACCTTTATTGTGTTATTAACTAGTTAAAACATCCTAGAAGTAAGTTTTCAGGCTGGGCAAGTTTTGCTAATAATAAATGAAGTACCCAAACGTACTTTAATAGCTCCAGCTCAAGCGCGCAACTGACTGGAACTGCTATGTAACACAAAAAGGTCAATGTGAAGTTTAATGCAATCACGGAAAATAAGAATTCCGATCTTAGGAATCACTATAGGATCCCATTTAAAAACGTTTTACATGAATGACATTCTGCTCGCTGATACGTTATTTTAGAATAATTGAACTTTGAAGTTGGCCTTGGCGCCAAAGGAAGCGAGCGCGTGAAACGGAATTTAATTAATAACGGAAGCTATTACAAACGTAAAGAGGTTGGGTCGTGAGGGGTAGCCACAGTTCTTTTAGTGAAAATTATAAATAAAGCTTCTAACCCACCCATTAGGGTGACGACCGCAATCTTGTTGACATCGGGTCCAAGATGGCGGCGCCCATGGTGGTCGCCATGTTAGACCCGATGTAAACAAGATTGCGGTCGTCACCCTAATGGGTGGTTTAGAAGCTTCATTTATACTTTTCACTAAAAAAACTGTGGCTACCTCTCACGACCCAACCTCTTTACGTTTGTAATAGGGGGTTAGCTTCCGTTTTTAATTAAATTACGCTTGCTTCCATGGGCGCGCGACGGCCAACTTCAAAGTTCAATAATTAAAAAATAACGCATCAGCGAGCAGTGTCGTTCTTGAAAAACGTTCTTGAATGGGTTCCTTTAGTGATTGTTTGGAATATAATTATCAATTTCCGTGATTGCATTAAACTTCACATTGACCCACAAAAATTTAAAAGTTGAATAACTCAAAAATAATGCATTGGCAAGCAGAATGTCAATCATATTAAACATTTTTAAATGTGTTCCCTTAGTGCTTCTTTGGAATGGAATTTTCAATTTTGATGAGCCCATTTAACTGCATAGTGAGCGTCATTTGTTATAGCAATTTTCAGTATAACATTTAGGAGGTGAACATCTGGGAAGAATTTGGATTTCCATTTTTTAGCCCATCTTATAGAGAATTTTTCAACGAAATCATTGGCTTGTGTAAACGTCTGTTGGTTCATCTATTAGTCAAGAAAAGGATTGGAAAATACAGAAAATTAAAAGAAATTATGTAGAAATGCAACTGTTCTGAACACTTTGTTTTTGTTTTTTGATGTGAAAAATTTTGATGATAAATTGTTGCCTCATTTTACATCTATGGTGAAAATTTTAGTAAAATCTGCAGTCATTTAAATGACTGACTTTCATTTTCACCTGAAAAATCCTGTTAACTGGATTGGGGGTTCATTTAGCTTCAAATATTTTGGAAATTCTAAGTTAATTTTAGGAAAATTGAGTAAGCAACTACTGGTCATTCAGTAGCATTATGAAAATTCCCTCCGTCTGCTACAGATGGCTCACATGGCGGTTAACGTGTTAACTCTATACTTAATGGTGCCTTTGTCCTTCTTTTCTTTGGAACATATCTGTTGTGGTTAGGAAGTCTTAACTTATAATACATAATTTATAATATTCTCAATTTGGAATAAGCACATCAAAAACTCTGAAAATTTAATTAACTGTTATCATATCTGCAATACATACATTGGTACTTGTTGAATATTTTTGAAGTAATCTTTCCAAGAAAATTTCTAAACAAATAGTTTAATTTTGTATACTTGTACTGCCAAAAATGACTGTCATAGTTGTTGCAAAACATCTGCTTAATCAATTTCAATCAGTAGGATGTTTTGAAAATTTTTTGTGTTTGTGTGCTCATATTTTTTAGTGTGTAGCTTTATATTTGTAAAATTCTTTATTTTTATTGTAATTTATGTAATTTTTATGTAATTACAATTATGTAATTTTTATAAATGTGAAATTTCAGGTGGTGCTTGTCTGATTTTGAATTGAGTAAGAAGTCTATTATATTTTGTTTGTAACAGTATGAGAGTATTCTATTTGCTATTATTTAGCTCTGCTTTTCTATTATTATTTGGAAGTCATGTGAGAGCCCAGCAGCATTATGAAGAAGATGATTTTGAAGATTTTGATAATGAAGGTAAGACTTTTACCAATGAAGTTTATGTTATGCAAATATGTAATAACTGTTGGAGATTAAAACTAAATTTGGTTTGGCATTATTCAATGTCTGGTGTGTTTGTCATCACTTTTTCAGTGTCTTTCTAATTGAGTTCCTTATTAAAATAATCCCTTTAGTGTAAATTTTTGCAATTTTCTAGTAAATTTGTAAATTTTGGTAAAAAAGGCAGGTCAATATTGAATTTAATATTGTCAACAAATTTAATAATTTCGTAGGTATAGATAGGTAATATAGTCAATTTTAAGACGTTTTACATGAATGACGATGTGCCCGGAAATGCTTATTTTTGGAGATATTTAACTTTGAAGTTATAGGAACGTCGTTTATAAAATTGAACAAACGGAGAGGTAAATAAGCAGAAATCCGGTTCTGACGTAACGATAGGTAAGGTTAGGTTTGGTAAAGTTAATTTAGTTAAGTATCCTAACCTAAATAAGCCTAAAATATCTTAATTTAACTCAACCATACCAAGGCCGATGACTCCCGCCAAAAAACTTGGCGTGGTCCGCGTCCGCAAAACGCCGGAAGAGCCATATCGGAACTGCCGTTAATGCTATTCTTACCTGGCGTTATTTGTCCTATGTCTCCAAAACTAAGCATTTCCGGGCACATTGTCATTCTTGTCAAACGTCTTAAAATCAACTATATTACCTATCAATACCTACGAAATTATTGAATTCGTTGACAGCATTAAATTCAATATTGACCAAAAGGCAAATTGAAACAAAGTGAACAATTTTGAAGGCTTCATATGTGGTGGAGATATGCTTGGGAGTCGCACTGGGGGAATCATGTTCAGTTTGACAATTGTAATTTGGCCATGTGAAAGTAACATTGCCATAAAAAACTGTGTTGTGGGAACGTCTTATCCTATTCAAGTTTTATTGCATTCAATTGAGATTCTACACTATTCAAGGATATGATAAAGTTTCAGGTCTGTGGCTTTTGAATAGTTTAGTTATGAAAATGTATTATACCTTGTAAGGAATTACCATATTTTTTATTAATTTAATATACCATGCTAATTGATTTTTGGATGTGTAAAAACTTTAGGAGTTTATTATTTGCCTGGTAATGATAGTCTATCACCAGGATAAGTCTTTGCACTTGTAAATGAGTTTGCAGAGTAGAATCAGACACTAATGAGACTCTATGCAAGTCAACCAGCTTCTGCCATGCAAAAAACTGATAAAATGATGTTTAAAAAAAAAGGTATTATATTATTAATGAGAATTGGCTCCAATTTGTTGTAAGTAATTCACTAACTAACATCAGAATATGTTTATGAATGAAGTCAGCATTTCAAATTTGATTTCCCCTCAGGGAGATACATCTGTTGTATCTATGGGAATTGGTGCTCCCAGGGGGGAAATGTGTGAGCGCTTGAGCTGAGAGTTAGGCCTTTCTTTTGTTGGTATAAATATTTTTTGTTGAAATAAATATTTTTTGTTGAAATAAATATTTTTTGTTGAAATAAATATTTTTTGTTGAAATAAATATTTTTTGTTGAAATAAATATTTTTTGTTGAAATAAATATTTTTTGTTGAAATAAATATTTTTTGTTGAAATAAATATTTTTTGTTGAAATAAATATTTTTTGTTATGGGAAGGACCATCTTTTTTTGATTCACTGCTGTTCTGTTTTTTCAGCACCTACTACTTCTTTCTTCAACTTTTATCTTGTTTTATGAACTTCTTTCTCAACTTACTGTTTCTATGCCCCTTTTGCATAGATTCTGCATTTCCTTATCTCCGTACTAAATGGTGTCTTATTCCTCTCTTTATTCAGTATACTCTTTTATACTCACATATAATCTAATCTTCAAATTTGATATAATTGAATTTTAAATTTAGCCAATAACTTTGATAGGAGATTTGAAATAAGTGCTTTAAAATTACTGTGTTTAGTGAAAATAATTTGAAGTATTGTATTACATTGTATTTTATTTTCTCAAAAGTTTTTAGAACTAAAAAAAAATGTTTTTTATTTGCAGTTGGAAGAATGCATTTTTTGCGTGTGGGTGCATGAAATTAATCTTTCCCTGTTATTTGAAGATGATGCTGTGGAAAGCATGAAGAGCAGCAATGACAGACAGGAATTTGAAGAAGATGAGGAAGATGCTGTAGTAGATGATGAAATTATGGAAGAAGACCCTGGTCCTGAGGATATAGCTGAAGAGGAGGATGAAGAGGATGCTGTTGTTAGAGTAAGAAAGAACAGGGTTTTGCTTATTATGTATCAATTTTTGGTGTACTTAATGTTTTCTATTGGGGAAATTGGCTTATGCCTTTTCCATCTGCCTACATTTTTCTTGCTTCCACTCTGAATGATCAAGTGTGCTGCTCATAACCTATGGATGCACATTTAACAAGTGACCCTGAAGGACTACTTTTGTATCCCTCTGTTAATGCTAATTCATAAAGTGCTCCATCAACGCTATTTTAAGAAAAAAATTTATGTTTTGGCATTGTTTTTATTTAAATTTAATCCATGAAATGCCAACCTGATTAGAAACAATTTTAATGTCCATGGGATCAGTAACAGAGATAAAACCAATAGCAAAGTTTTTTCTCCACTGATATTCAAAATATTACTTACATTCTATCACCATTCTGAGCCCCACACACCTCAGATGTGTAGATGAGTTGTCTCTTTAGGCTCTTGCTTGCCTTAATTTCCATACCGCAGTGCAAATTTTGAGTTATGACATTCTTCCCTATGAGCGATATGTGCCTATATTAGAATCCATTGTGTTAATTTAAGCTTCTCATTTCCCCAATGCATTCCTTCTAGCCAAGAATAGAGATGTGACTCAAAAAAAAACCATGCCGTTTTTTTTAAAAAAACACATTTTTTTTACAAAAAAAACCGTGGCCAAAAAAACGTGCATATTTTGTTTTTTTTAAATATTTTGTCTTAAAATAACTCGGCAAGAAAAAGAACCACATTACATTATGTGTTTTCATGTCAGATTATAAAATAAAACATACTTCTTAATTGGTGGTCTTCCATGGTTTTATGAAATTTTTCATTTTCTGAGGTTTCATGCTTTGATATTTCATTTGTTTTACAATACATGTGAATGACCTTCAAGTCCCAAAATGGTGTGTTATAATAACATATCTTTACTTATGGTCATTGATAGGGATGTGACTAAAAAACCATGCTGTTTTAAGAAAAAAACATGTTGTTTATACAAAAATTATAAATAAAAAACATGGATAATAATATATTTGTGACCTTGAAAATCCAATGCTGTTTTTTTTAAAACATTGTTTTTTAACTGAAAAATCTTGAATGAAAAAACATGGCTATTATATTTTATGGGACCAAAAAATTGTTTTTTTTTAAAACATTTAAAAAATTCATGACTAAAAAAAACACGGATGTAAATATCAGGAAAGTTATTTTTCTTTAATCGAATTGTCTTTAGAAACTTATAAACAAAGAATGCTGTTAATATTGAAATCATGTTTATTAGAACTGTACTAGGTCTTAGAATAAAGTATCTACAAAGAACCTATTTACTCCATAAAACCTTTTGGAGACCAGCTCCATCCTCAGTCATTCAGTAAAATTTGGTGAAATGGACAATGAATTTTCACTGTTCCTTTGAAAAACATTTGACTGAATGACTTACTGAGGATGGAGCTAGTCTCCGAAAGGTTTTATAGAGTGAATAGATTCTTTGTGGATATTGTATTCTTAGACCTGGTATGATTCTAATGGATATTAATATATCTTACGTGACCAAAAAATCCATGCTATTTTTTGAATGTTTTTGTTACAAAAAAGTAATGACTAAAAAACACA
Source organism: Morinoia aosen (assembly GCA_030386875.1). Lineage (NCBI taxonomy): Eukaryota > Metazoa > Arthropoda > Malacostraca > Amphipoda > Talitridae > Morinoia > Morinoia aosen. The sequence goes on from CM059566.1 coordinate 48,890,299, forward strand.
GATATTAATATACTTTATTTTACCATAAACAACCATGCTGTTTTTTTAAAACATCTTTTTACAGAAAAATCATGGTTAAAAAATGTGGATATTAATATATTTTATGTGCCAAAAAAAACCATGCTGTTTTTTTTTAAATCATGTTTTCTTTACCAAAAAATCATGACATAAAAACATGGATATTAATGACTCTTTGTGAAAAAAAACATGTTTTTTAAAATGTCATGTTTTTTTTGGTCAGATTAAATTTAATAACACTCCTGTTTTTTGTAAAAAAATTTTTTTTTTCAAAAAGCATGGTTTTTTGGTCACCTAAAATAAATTAATATCCACGTTTTTTTTACAGATTAGATTATTCATTAGTTTTAGCCTCCCTACCCAGCAACAAATGCGATCCAAAGAGAGAAAGGAAGATTATGAATCAAGATCAAAGTTGAAGAAGACAGTATTAGGTGCTGAAAAACAGGACAGCAGTGAATCGAAAAAAGGTGGTCCTCAACATAACAAAAGCATTTTATTTTAACAAAAAGGAGGCCTATCTAACTCTCAGCTTGGGCCCTCACATTGTCCTCCTGGGAGCGCTAGTTCCCATAGATACAATAGTTGTATCCCCCTGAGGGGGTGTTTTTTTTTACAAAAAAGTCGTGACCAAAAAATGAATCATAATAACTTTTTAATGAAAAAACATGTTTAAAATAAAACAATGATTTTTTTAGTAACATAAAATATGTTAATATCCATGATTTTAAGACAATTTTTTATGAAAAATGCATAAAATAAAACAGCATGGTTTTTTTGGTCGCATAAAATATATTCATATCCAGGTTTTCTTATACATCATTGTTTGTAAAAAAAACAATTTTTAAAAAACACCATTTTAGGTCTCATAAATATATTCGTGTTTTTTAGTCATGATTTTTTAGTACAAAAACATTTTTTTGGTCTCATAAATATATTCATGTTTTTTCAGTCACGATTTTTTAGTAAAAAACATGTTTTTTTTAAAACTGCATGGGGCTTTTTAGGTCACATAAAATATATTGTTTTTTAGTTATGATTTTTTGTAAAAAAAAAACAGCATGGTTATATTTGGTACCAGAAAATATATTGATGTTCATTTTTATTAGTCAGAATTTTTTGTAAAAAAAACATGTTTTTAAAAAAACGGCTTATTTTTTTGGTCACCTAAAATGTATTAATATCCATGGTTTTTAGTCAATTTTTTGTAATGAAAACATGAAAAAGAAACCATACAGTAAAAGTGGTGGCAGATAACCCACGATTACCTAGAGGAGTCTAAGAGGTACAGCAGGAGCCACAGAACTTATATTGATGGAGTCAAAATTCAGAGCTTATTATCTGTGCGAGCAAGCATGCCTCCCTACCCCTGTGCTCAGAGGTCTTATAAGCGGTGAGCTCTTTAGGGCCCGCGCATTTGGTCCGCATCCCTACCTGTACAACATTGTACCAGTAAACGTCGCAGTTCTCCATTGTTATCTCTACATATATCTCTGCCTGCATATATATCTGCTATGTCTGATTTTTTTGGTCACATAAAAATAAAATTAGACTTAGTAGAGATAGTAAGCTTTGAATTTTGACTCCATCAATATAAGTTCTGTGGCTCCTGCTGTTCCTCTTAGACGCCTCTAGGTAATTGTGGGTTATCTGCCACCACTTTTACTGTATGCTTTCTTTTTGATGTTTTTATAACAATAAAATGACTAAAAAACATGGATATTAATATATTTTAGGTGTCCAAAAAAAAAACCCAGACATATACTTAACAAAATTTAAGTGAGCAAAAAAACACATAAAAACGTTTTTTTTGCAAAAAAACGCAATCAAATAAAACCGTTTTTTTTGCATCACTAGCCAAGAATAAGTGCTCTACTTACCTCTAACCTTCTTCTGTATGCCATTCTATTTGCTTGCATGATCTCCAGGGAATGCTTTGTGTATTTATTTGATCAAACTAATAAAATGGCCCTTACTTGATTCTCTTTGGATCCATAGCTCTATATCATCGAGGATTACTGTACGAGTGTCTCTTGATGTCTTTTTTTGCAACACAAATCTAACATGGAATTGTTTGACTACTGCTCATTTTTTGGGTACTATTCATTCTTCATTAAAAATAGAATGCCTATGAAATTAAACAGCGTGAACTACTATTTTTCTTTCTCCAGTTTGAATTGACTTGTGCTTGGAAAAATATCTTCCAACCTCTACTTTTTAATGCACTTTGAATTTAGAGATCCACATAATTAATTTTTTACTTTACAGGGTGAAGAAGTAGATGAGTTTAGCCATCTAGCCGATGATGAGGAGTTCATTGGTTACAAGAGCGAGAGCAGTAGCGGCCAGAAGCAGCGCAGGGAACCCATCAAGGAGCCTAAAATTACCGTTGCAGATGTGAGTTCTGCCTTGTCTTAGTTGTTGTTCATTTTTTATTCTACTGGTTTTTGGTTGATTAAAGTGATTTCAAATTTAAAGCATCACAAGGATCCAATACCCAGGGTGTCTCTGTAGGTGGTGAAATTTTATTAGCAATATGGATTGTTTGTGAAGCAATAAAGTAAATTTATTGCTCTATTAATGTACTCTTCCTTGTGCTAGAACATCCCCCGTCTCACACCTTTTCCAGTTTTTCCAAAAATTTATTCGTCCAATGTGATTACTGCTTAATGCTTTCAATTGATGCCAATGTTATTGAAATCATTTCTATACTTGGGCAGGTTCCTCTCCACTTACGCAGCAACTGGGACAGCTTTTACTTGGAGTTGCTGCTGTTGTTGGGTCTTGTTATATACTTTGTTAACTTCAGCATCGGCAGGAACAAGAATGCTAAGCTGGCCATGACCTGGTTTGATGCCAACAAGACGCTCCTCACCCAACAGTTTGCTCTTGTTGGTAAGGGCTGTTGTGGTCTCCACTATCTCTATCAAAACTGGCTGCATAGTTTTGTGTGTACCGCATATACTTTTCTACATTTGAGACTTTTTCAGCCTTAGAGGACCATACTGCTCATTTTTTAAAAAAAAGCAGCTACAATGAAATACATTTTTTGTTAAAATTGGGTCCTAATGTCTTTTTTTAACTTCACTGCCTAGTGGCAGTTCTGGTCTCTTTCTGATGTTGTCACAACCTGATGCTAGAACAACCTGACGCTGGTTGTAATGACGGTATAATGGGTGCAATATTTTAGACAGTAAAGAGTGGCGGAGTAGAATGTTGAGGTGGTTATGCGTTGATACTAATAATCAAGATGAGTGGAATTTGACTTCATGTGCATAATGATTGGCATGAGCTCAGGGATTAATTTTTGATGTCATTCAAGTCTTAAATTTCACTCAACAGGTACCTTAATTTTCCCATAACCTCCTGCCTTTATTTTACCATGACTTAACGCATTTTTATTATATAATTCTATGTATTATTTTTATAAGGCCTGATGCTCTTATTTCACATGACCTGAGGCTTTATTTTCACTTGGCCCGTTGTTTTATTTTCAGTTGGCCTTGTTCTTGTATTCAAACATAGCCTAGTGTTTTTATATTTTAACACAGCCTTATGCTTTTAGCTGCACATGGCCTGCTTTTATTTTCATAACTGGGTGTTGAGCAATAAGTCTTACTCATACTCCCTTTCAAGAGAAGCAGATATATCAACACTACTGTGAGCTCATATTTGACTGCAGGCTTTTCATTTCCCATATTCCTAATGCAAGTTTGATTGCAAGATCTTTCCCATCTTTTCAAATTATATTTCACTGCAGACACGTTACCTTCCCATCTTAACTCATGAATGACTGCATTCATCTTTCCATCCTTTTCCATCTTCTTGACACACTTATGAATGCAGGCTATTTATTTTCGAATCATTGTGCAGGGTGATTGTTACAACCTGTTATGGCAGCTATCGCAAGACTTGCACTTTATTTTTCAGGAGATGACGGGAAACCTCCGAGCGAGAGCTCGAGCAGCAACGGCACCTCGGCTCCAGCAAAGCGCGGCGGAGGTGCCAGCGCGGGCTTGCAGAAAGAGAGCGAGAACATCTACTCCCTGTACTGCTCAGGGCGGGTGTGCGTCCACTCCATGATGGTCGAGATCCGGCTGCTCAAGGTTTGTGATGCAGGTCCTCGGCTTGGAAACCTAGAGAAAAGTTTTGAAGTTTAGATCCATGGAATTTTTTTGATATAGTTGAAAATATCGTGCAAATGATTGGCCATCATATTGATGGAAAATGCACAAAAAAATTAAATAAATTTTGGAACTGCTGACAAAGTTGGACTTGGGAATGATTTCTTCAAACTTAGTATTTTAATTGTTTCCTTTTTTTATGCAACTTTTTTATACACACTTCATTTTGATCGTTTCTCTTCTATTTTGATGTTTTTCAAATTGAAGTGAAAGTTTGAGTTAGATTTATTCTACAGATACGCTAGACAACCGGATTAGAGGCCTTTTATGTGTCCAGTTACAAAACAAATTTGCTACAATTTAACAATTCTTGAGATCATCGTTATTTGACTCCACATATACATGTACATCAGGCTGGCGTTGTTATTTCATAACCTTAGACATGTTTTTATTTGTCTTAAAAGTCTGGTAAGTAACTGTGACATTCTGCTGTGCTTGCTTACACATTCAGCCAAGGCGAGTGTAACTCTGTTCACAAGGTTGTACTAAGTAAAGCAATAGCTAACTATCCTTGTTTTGGAGTTTTCTGATTTGGTATATACGAGCTTTGGAAAGCCTATCATTGGTAGGCTTGAAATGGAAAAGTCACAGCTAAGCCAGGCTAAGATATAACAATTGAATCTGATGTATGATACAGCCACCTTGCTGTTCGTTATGTACGGACACTGATTTTCAGTTGCTTTGTTTGTTCAACCATTTTGCTATTTGTTTGAAAAACCTGCGCGTAGGTGATACTTAATTTGTTTGTTGTACTCGTGATTCTCTGTATCTTTGTCACATGCATTCTTTTTCCAGCATTTCAATGGGACAAAAAATTTCGTACTTCATTTTCACGAGCAGTTTTTTATTTCCAATGCGCATATTTTTCTTGCTTACAGAACATTCGTAGCTTTTTAGTGAAATTGTGCTAATTTCTCATCTTTGCTTATTTCAAGTTGAGTTACATCAAATAATTTGCTCTGACCATCGTCTTTGTGTTAATGTGACCGCAGGCATTGGTTGCAGTGCAGCTAAAGCCTGCCTTCTTGATGTAAATTAAGATATTTGCCGTCATGTTAAATTACTTATAGATTATATTTGTATTTGATTACTGCTAAAAGCTGTAATAGTAATACCGTGTAAGAGGACGGGGCACTAGCATTTACCCATCTTTACACGCAGCTGTTTTTTTTTTTTTTGGCCACATAGTGAGGGGCAAGGGCAATGAAACTTGTTTTGACAAATGATGGTTTATTGTGAAACAGGTGATTGGACATGCAAAAAACAAGTAACAGGGCTAGGGAATAAGGAAGAAAAATCAGAAGCCACTATAAATAAAGCCCTGAAAACAGAGATAACGCATAAAAAAATGCAGAAAAACAATAAAATAATCCACACCAGTCCTTCTGGATTGCTCGAAATTAAACTTCAAAATAAAGTTAGAAGCAGAACAAATAAACCATGCTTAGAATGAATTCATGCTAAACAAAGTAAATGCATTGACTAAAAATGAAATGAAGCAACTGAAATAAATGGGCTATGAAATGAGTATGAATGAAATTATACTCAAATCAAATCATTTAACAACAAATTCAAAGTAAACTTGAGAACAATATTATTACATTAGTGGTCTTGAATTATAGCAGAACTGAAAAACTTGATCTTTTAACAGAAAAGAAATAAAAGAACCAGCATGCCAAAGGAAACATGATGCTCAATATGAGGTAAATCTTAGCCTATAGCAACAAAAAATATATAGAAGCAAAGCAAAACTAAACAATGCAGCAACACACACACCAAATCAACACTTGGTTTTATAAGGTGAAAGAATAGCTCTGTCAAGAAACGCTACCGAAGTTTTACTGTAAATTTGAGTGACTGAAAATGAAAGAAAGACAGTGCTTTAAGGAACTATTCAAAGACAAAAAACACAGCAAAATCAAGAACTCAAAACAACCAATGAACATTTGAAAACACACATTTAAACTCTATGCTTAACATTAAAAATCACACGGAAAGACATAAGAAAACAGAATGTATTCAGACTGATGCAAGCTGGATATTACAAATACCCTAAAAATACGTTTAGAACCTCTCAGTGTTGTGATTGTTGAATTGGTATACTTAACACATTCACTGCTTTTCCGCGGTTGTTAACGGTTGGTTTGGTTAGGTTGTAAGCAGTAGAATAAGGAAATCGATTCTCCAGCTTGAATAAATTTTAATTCTTCCTAATGAATATGAAGAATACAATTGCTCGATAACATTTTACCTCGCATGATAACAATTATTTTGCAAAAACATCGCGAAACAGATGAAATATTGTGCATTTATAGCGGCAGGTAAGTGGGGAATTCGCTTCTTGGTACACATGTGGCCCAATACGCTGTGAACGTGTTAATATTGCTGGTATCGAGTGCCATTGGGTCTTTGGATTAGAATGAGAGAGCAAAAAATGGCGAAGTTTATTCAAAGTTCAGAAGTCTGGTTTCAACAAGATCCATTTATTTCTGGATTAGAGAATAAGGTGACGCTGAACGGCGTGCGTTAACTCATTTTCATTGTAACAAAATAAATCTATTGTTGGCAGTGATAATTTGTCTTTAGGTACCTAATGTATTGAACTTTTAAATTTGCATTGGTCAAGTTGAGATATGTCTGCTTTCATGAATTGATTAAAGAATTAATTTCCTGGTTTGTTCATCAGCGGCAAGACCTGGTGTCGGTGGTGATGCAGATGTTCCGCCCTGCTACGGACGAGGTGGTGGTCAAGCTCAGACTTGACGATATGGAGAGCTTCGTCATGTGTCTTGCTACCAAGAAAATGGCGTCCAAATACGTCAAGGACATGACCGATATTGTGAGAATCTCTACCCACCAGTTATGTGTTTTTTCTTTCCCATATAGTTAAAGAATCTCAAGTGTTGAATGTAGCTTCCAAATGCGTCTGAGACGCGAGTGAACTTTGGAATTTTTTTTTTTCGAGGATTTGTATAATTTTCTCCAGTAATAATGGCTGTAAAATGTTGGGAATAGTGCCCAAATAGAATGTGAAGACCTCGTTCTATGAGTCGTTTTGTAATTTATTTTTTCAGTAGTATTGAATGTAAATGTTCATGTTCCAAATTTCGTAACATCTACCTTGTTCAGTTAATTATGAACATTCAGTACAAGCCGTACCTATATCTTGTACAGTCATCGCTAGTGTCATGATTTTTATACTTGTTGCAGTGACAGATGCTGAGTGATATTGAGTTTATTGTCCTATTTTATGAATTGCTTTGCAATATTGTAACTGTTTCGTATCTCAATTGAAATTTAAATTCATTGTTCGAAAGTTTCTGTGCTGCTGCTTACCATGTTCTTTGTAATCTTCACTCTCCAACACGCGATTCTTCCTCATAATTGAACATTTTAAGATCTGCAAATTGTTTTAAATAGATCATGAACCAGCATTGAGAAACATTTGTATAACCCAAAACTTGTTTCATTTCTGGTCATTCTCGAAAATTTTTCCAATTTTTAATCAAAGTTGTGACCTTACAGACCACATTCTGTACCGGTGATCGCAAGGGACTGCTTCCCACGAAACAGTACGCAAGCTGTGCAGGCTACAGCAAGTTGATGCTACTGAGCGAGATTGCCGAGGCGAGCAATGCTATTCTGACTGACCAGCGCACTGTGGCCGTGTTGAGCAAGCATCTCGCGCGCATTAACTACCTGCACATCAGTGACCAGTACAGTGGACCACAGCAACCTGATGCGTAAGTGCTTTTCCTTTTACCTTATCACTCTCATTTTGGCTTTGTTTATTCCATTTTCGAGTTGACGTTGCTACTCATTGTTTTATTTATTAATACTTGGACTACGGTTGTAATGAGCTCGGTGACCTTGTTATGAAGCTAATTCCTTCTGGCTTTGGTGGAAACGATCAGTGATTGTTTGTGAAATTTTTCCCCAACTTTCTAATAAATGTTACTCTTCAATTCTTCCTGTTGCAGTTATGTTTTCTATGAGATTCTTAAAATTTTCAGTGAATGATTTCAACTCTGAAATACCTATTGGATTATCTTGAATTGAATAAATATTTGTTGTGAGAAGCGCTAGTGTTGATGTAGGTGTCATGTTATGCTGATGTACAATGCTTGTGGCTGACCTTCACATGTGGGATCTTTTTGCACATTTAAGTTACTAATTTCAACGAATGAAAAATGAAAACGTTAATATTCCAAAACGGCCATTCATTAGATGGATGAAATGCGTTTTGCGGGGCAAACATTTTCCTTGACCTGAACTGCTGTACAACTGATCCCATTTACTTTACAGGCCTCTCTTGCCGGTAAAATTGTGTCGGTAGTGGTATTGGTTTAGATGTTCTGCCTCTGTATCACCCTCCTTAAACTGCAAGAGATTGTGTCAAATTGGTTTTGGTTTCAGGCTCACCATTAGGTGTGGAAAGAGCCCTTAGTATTGACGTACACACATATACATATACCGGGCTTATCCTTCCCATGGGAGGGTAGCCGACAGCAGGCCACAATCACCACACTTAGTCACTAGGAGGCGAGAGAGGCAGCACTGGCCGCACCTGAACTGCCAGGATCAGCAGCAGCCCAGCACAACCACCTTCCACAGTCAGGCCCGACAGCAACAGCTGGTTTACCCCGACCGCTTCATTGAGTGCAGCCCCTCCCCCGCACATGACAGGTCAACCCCATCACACGCGGGCAGCTTCCAGTAACGCGTCAAAAATAAAATTACCTCCTTATACACTGCCCCCACTCACTTCTGTCCGCAGCCATCCCTCTCGCCACGTCCACAGTCAGACCCCTCTCATACAAAGCACGCCGCACCCCATCCATCCAACTCATCCGTGGTCTACCTCGCGCTCGAAGACCACTCACTTCCGACATATATATCTTTTTCACCAGCCGCTCAACATTCATTCTTTCTACATGCCCAAACCATCCAAGCACTCTTTCATCCACTCGCCTGCTCAACTTTTTGATAACACCCGTCTGCTCCCTAACCAACTCATTCCTGATCCTATCTCTTCTAGTTACTCCATACATGCTCCTCAAACACTTCATCTCAAACACATCCAACTTCCTCCTCTCAGCTGCTCTCAACCCCCAGGACTCTGCTCCATACAACAAAACTGGCACAATCAAACTTTCATACAGTCCCCTCTTAGCATTCATACTCAAACTCCTGCATTCAAAAACTTTCCTCGTTGCACCCAATGTCTTACAACCTTCACTCACTCGATGCTTCACTTCTACTTCCATACTATCCTTAACAGTCACATCCGACCCGAGGTACCTAAAATGCTCTACCTCCTCTAAAACTTTCCCATTCAACCTCACATCCAAAGTTCCAAACACTCCGCCTCTTGAACATCTCATCACCTTACTTTTATTCACATTTACCCTCAATTTCCGCCTTTCGCACACTCTACCAAACTCTGTAACCAGTCTCCTCAGTTTTTCCTCTGAATCAGCCACAAGCGCTGTATCATCTGCAAACAACAGCTGACACACTTCCCAATACATACCATTTCGTCCCACCAACTGCGCACCTTTTCCCAACACTCTGGCGTTCACTTCTCTCACCACACCATCCATAAACAAATTAAACAACCACGGCGACATCACACATCCCTGTCTCACACCTGTCACAACTGGGAACCATTCACTCACCTCATTCCCTACGCTCACACATGCTCTGCTATCAATGTAGAACCCCCTCGCGCCATCTCGCCCTTGTCGCGGGGAGGGGGCTTGCGTGCCTCTATGATGCCCAGGGCTGTGCTACCCAGGTGCAACCATGGTAGAGTGGCCTGGGTTGAGGGGTCAGACGAAGAGAGATGGCAGCATTGTGACCACCCTACTGACTTGGACTTCTATACGGATTTGTGCTGACTTACTCTCTTCGGATGACCTGGCCTTCTCCTGGACCACGCTCTGACCTCTCCTTGGGGGCTGGCAGGAGCCTAGGCCCGTCCTGCCAGTTGTGAAGTCGCATGCGGCGAGGGCTAGTGGGAGGGGTGGCTGGGTAGGCGGGGGGCTGCTTAAGCTGGGGATACATTGACACTCTTTTCAACACTCTGAGGGTCACTTCGACGGGCACATACACTGTTGCCGGGCTAGCAGGCGGGCAAAGTGAGGTTCACTTGGACATTCTCCCTAGCCATTCTTTGCCGCCGCCTGCCCGTCAATCACTCCATCTACAGATGAGCCGTAGCCTGCAGCATGTCATCAGTAGAGATGTGACATTGAACATATTGCATATATATGCTTTTGAGTATATTTTAGGTAGCATAAAATATGCCCGCAAGTATATATGCAGTGTGAGCATATCGCATATTTTACTCGGAACAGCATGAAATATGGCGAACATGCATGATTAAGTGTAAGTGGCAGTAAACTGAAACCTAGTAAAACCTTCCCATTACTTTTAAATTATATTCTTTTTTTCATCCAGTTTTATTTAATTCTTTTTGAATAACTGGATCAATTTTGTAAATTGAAATTTTTCGTAAATCAATAATAATTGTAAGTTGCTACAGCTACTTCAAAAGTTTACTTTAATTTTGCGGGAATCAGCTCAAGTTTTTTTTAGATATAGTTCCTTATGAAGTGTATTTGAGATTAGTGCGGCTAAAAGTGATCTACAATCATGCCGAAGGTGAACAAGGAGCATCATATTTAGAATACTTCAAGGAATTTGAAGATTTTCAAGCCCAGGAAGAATTTCTCTATCGCATTTATTGCGAGAAACAGGTGATATATACAACTTTTTTTCACTCAGAACACGTTAGAGAAGTTTTGCGTGGTAAAAGTTTTAGTTTCTAAATATTATCACGCAGAACTTTGTTCGGCTTAGTGCACACTTTATCAAATTATTGTTATCGAAGGATATGAATAATTATTATTGCTCTTGCATAACAATACAGGGACTTCTTACTTCGAGAGCAATAAAATTAATGGATATCGTAGAGGAAACATTGAAGAACAGATATGATACAAGGTATTATGAAGAGTTAAATTGCATTTTGGTGATGAACAAAGGTTTTGAAAAGATAAAAACAATCAACTCAATTTTGACTCGTGAGATCTCTGACGCAATGGATGAATCCATAAAGGAATATTCGAACTAACTTGCTTCACTTTTGCTCCACTTGTTTCTTGCGATGTCGAGTGGAAGTTTTCGCAGTGTAAAACTTGGCTGGCAGATAATCGTAGAAGATTTGTTTTTAAAAATCTCAACTACCACGCAATTATCAAGAGCAACCCTCGAGTTTGATGCTAAAATATATTCCTCGTATAAAAGAAGGATTAAGAAATGTTCCTTGCATTCATGAAAAAATATATAGTTCAGAACCAGCCTTGGATTAGATTACTTTTTTTTTCGTTCGTTATCATCGTCCTTGACTCGTTCAAATTAGAATTATTTTGTTTCAAAATATTTATGTTTAGATAAGTTATAAAAATTAGTTGAGAATTGTATACACTCAATTATTAATAGAAAATTATGAAAGAAATTATTTTTTCCGTGTATGAAGAAGAACACTGTATCCTGTATTATTGTTTCTGTACAATTTTCCTCTCAAAAAATATAAATTTGGAGCTATTCAAGTGAAGCATTTATATGGATGCATATTTCTGCGTAGCATGTAATATGCGCTTCCACAATTATGCATAGAGTGTAGCATATATGCATCGAGTGTTTCTACATATGGTTTTTCTAGCATAATTCTTGCCGAAGCCTTCATATTTTATGCTGCATATGCGCAACAAAAATCAGCAAAAACAAGAACATTGAAGAACGTGCAATCAATGACATGCGAAATAAATTATTAGCGCTATTCTACTAAGCATCAGCAGCTCCTGGCGAGAAGTACTAGAGCGCGGAGCGCAGTACCTCCCAACGTAGCGTCTGGATTGCAACTGAGCAGTGTGAGCAACACACTCTGCCCGCCGACTTTGACGCTTCTGCTGCCTGCTAGCGCTGTGCCAATGTGAACGATCGCTGCCCTTTCGCTGCGCGCGCTTGCCCGCGCCCGATGGTTGTGAGCTTCCAATGCGAGTGTCAATGTATCCCCAGCTTTAAACGTCCTTGGCGTGCGGGAACGCGCCTTCGACTGGTCAAGCGCATCAACCTGCTGATCCTGGTCACTCTGACTGCTATGCCTGTACCTAGCGAGCGTTCCCGTTGGGACTACGTGTGCCCGACATCAGGGATCCCCTTGTAGGCGGCCGTCTTAGGTGCTGGCTCGGGGTGACAGGTGAAACCTTACCTTTTCTCAACATGGAAAATCTTCCCGCTATATCTTCGGTGACGACTGGACCCTCACGCACGGACACCTGTACTGAATCTTCCTCAACTTTGCCATTGGCGCAGCAACCACCATCACAGTCTTCTGCGAGTGGTGACGCTGAAGCCGGGCCGTCTGAGAAAATGAATATTATCCTTGAACCTCATGTTCCCCCATCTCAGAGACAAAGGGTGCAACCACACCGACACAAGCGCCGTGTTCGGCGGCAACATTTGTTTGCAGAGCCCCTGGCCAGTGTCGATGATAACGAAAATGCAGCTCTCCCAACGGAATTTAAAAGATTTTTCATTATTAAAACCAAGGATGGATCGCCCATGAGCCACGTTGACGTGATTGAAGCCAATCGTCAACTGTGCAGGGGACTTGGTGGCAGACCTGCGAAAGTAACAGAGACCCGGAACGGCGGTCTATTGGTTGAGGTGCGCAACCAGCACCAAAGTGCGGTTATCTTAGGCCTGCGGTCCCTTGCGGGAGTTGGCGTGCAGGTGTCTCCTCATGAGACTTAATGAGTGCAAGGGTACCATATGGTACGACAACTATCCTCAGTATAGCGACGACCGCCTCCTAGAGGAACTGAAGCAATTCGAAGTGAAAGCATTATACCGGATCAAGAGATTCGAGCGGGGAGTTTTGATGCCCTCGTCAATATACATCCTCACTTTTGACCGCTGCCACCTACCACAGTCTGTAGACATTGGATGGACAAGATGCCTCGTGCGCCAGTACGTGCCGAAGCCCCGCCGCTGTTTCAAGTGCCAGGACTTTGGGCATGGTGCCAGGTCCTGCCGTGTTGAGCCTGGCGTGTGCGTCAACTGCGCGGAAGAACAGCATGAACTGCCCTGCACCAAATCTCCCCGATGTGCCAACTGTGGTGAGCCACATCCTGCTAGCTCTCAGTCTTGTTTCTATTATAAACTTGAAGAGGAAACCCTAGCGGTGCAGACAAACCAGCGCATCAGCTATGGCGAGGCTAAGCGCGTGGTTGGCAGCCGTTTCAATAAAACCCGAGTCACGTATGCAGAGAAGGCTAAAACCCCTCAAGCGATGCCCACCAACCGTGTTCCCGGCCCTGCTGGCCGGTGCCAGCTGAGGAATACTGCAGTGGAACGGGAGCCGGGTGCTGGTGGAGCGGCCATCCCAAGAATATCTGCAACTGAAGAACAACCACCTGCATCCAAAAGTAGAGCGAAAAGAAATCCAACGGAAACTTTGGTGGCGGACCAGCCAAACACACCTGGTGAACCTTTGAGAACAATACCTTCTATAATAACCTCGAGAAAGCGTACACAGAGCGGCACGTCGCCGACCCACAGCAACAACATGGGTAATGTGGCAAAAGCACCTAGAGTCACCGAAAGAGCTCTTGATGCACTTCCAAGCCAGGCAAAGATTATTCCGGAGCCGGAGCCGGCAGCCCCGCCTGGTGGTATATCGGAACCAGAATGCAAAGTGGATAGAGTGCCCCGACCAGGCGTGCGGATGCCCGGCAGTGGAAGTGGGGCTGTGGGGAGCGCTGGACGTGACCTTTCGGTTCCTCGTGCGGACGGTCGCAGGTCTGAGCGGGATAGTGAGCGGCATATTGTGACGCAGCGTGTTCGCTCTCTGGAACGCGTCACAATTGTCCCAGAAGATTTCGCGTCGCATATGTTGAAGAAATTTCCTATCCCGCGTGGCTTCCCAACTAAGCCACCTCCCGCAGTGCCAATTCATACATGGGATGATAGACCCATAAGCCCCGTGCCGCCTGATCTGGCAACCGCTCTGAATGAGGGTGCTGAGAAGGACTCCACGCGTGCTAAATCTCGAACTGGTAAACCGTGAACACCTGTATCCAATGGAATATTAGAGGATTTCGACGTAACTGCGGAGATTTGAGGGCTCTCCTTGAGGAGTACCAACCTTGGTGCGTTTGCCTCCAGGAGACCCTTCTTGGAAGCCTGAACCCTACACCCCCAAACAACTATTGCATTGAGGTTTTTTCCCCGGTGCCTAATCCAGTGCCCGGAACGGGACTTGCAATACTTGTGCGGAGAGATGTGGGTTATAGTAAAATAACAATCAATACTGGACTACAGGCCCTGGCCCTCCGTTTGTGTATCGGGCAACGTATGGTCTCCGTATGCAATATCTATACATCACCTGGAGATCCCTTAACCTCACAGGACCTCATCCTTCTCAGTAACCAACTAGCAAGACCAGCGTTCATTCTTGGAGACGTAAATGCCAAACATGTTCGTTGGGGCAATTTGATAAATGATCCGCATGGCAGAGCGGTGGAAGAGTTTTTGGATGCTACCGAGTTGTGCCTGTTGAACACCGGAGCCCACACTCACTTTCATGTACAAAGTGGTACCTCCTCTGCAATCGACGTCAGTATGTGCACGCCCGACATTTTTCCTGATACGCAGTGGTCTGTGCTTGAGGATACGTGTGGTAGTGACCACTATCCTATCCTTTTGAGTTTGGTACGGTACCAACCTGAGCCCGTGGATCCACGCCTCAATTTTAAAAAGGCAAACTGGAAAAACTTCGAATCCTGCTCGCGAATGGAAGAACCAGATGAGAGTTGCAGTGTGGATGAGCTGGTCGATCACTTTGTCAGAACAGTGCGTGCGGCTGCCGACGCTGCCATCCCAAAGTCTCAGGGAGGCTGCCAGAAACATCGTGTTCCATGGTGGAACAACGAGTGTGCAATAGCTAATTGTGAACGGAAGCGAGCCTTGCGGCGCTACCAACGCACTAAAGAGCTGGCTCATAAGATCGCCTACAACCGAGCGAGGGCTCGAGCGCAACTAGTAAAGGATGTAGCGCGTAAGACATCGTGGCAGAAGTATGTCTCCGGCCTGAATACCGACACCCCTATGGCCAAGGTATGGCAGAGAGTGAACAAAATGAAGGGAAATTATGGACACAGGTCACTGTGTTTGGAAATTGACGGCTCTCTCACGGCAGATCCGGATCGCGTAACAGAAGCTTTGGCTCGGAGCTTCTGTCGTGTCAGCAGCGGGTGTCCCTCCTTGGCTCTCAGACGTCAACAAGAGCGGCAACCACTTGATTTTTTGACTAATTCCACCTACTCTTACAACGATCCCCTCACAATGGTAGAGCTTTATTGTGCCTTAAAAAAGTGCAAAAACACAGCCCCCGGGCCTGATGGTGTTTACTATCAAATGATGAAAAATGTGGATCATACGGCAATATCATTCCTTCTCTATATATACAACAAAATCTGGAGCACACACACATATCCGCAGCAATGGCGAACAGCAACAATCATGGCTTTTGCTAAGCCCAACAAGCCTGCCTCTAACCCAGATAACTATCGACCTATTGCCCTGACTAGCTGCCTTGGTAAGCTGCTGGAAAAGATGGTAAATGTACGGCTCACGCGATGGCTGGAGGCCGAAAAACTGTTAAATCCCGTACAGTTTGGTTTCCGACAACACCGCGGAACCATAGATGCTCTGCTCCGTCTACAGAACTACCTGGTAACTAACCTCGCAGAACGCCGACAGACTGTATGCGTTTTCTTTGACCTGCACAAGGCCTATGATACTGCGTGGAGATATGGGATCCTCAAATCATTGCATGGATATGGACTCCGTGGTAATATGGCTTTGTATATCCAGGAGTTTCTTGGTGAGAGAACCTTCCGTGTTAGAGTGGGTGGTACTTTCTCCTCACTGCAGCTTCAGCGTGAAGGCCTGCCTCAAGGCAGCGTCATGAGTTGCTCGCTATTTAATGTCGCCTTGAACGGTATTACTTCGGTCCTCCCCCCTGGCATTTTAGCCTCTCTGTATGTGGACGATTTTATGCTGTACTCCTCATCTGCATTATTGCCTGCAGTGACTCGCAGAATGCAGAGAGCCATCAACAAAGTGAACAACTGGGCTCTTGAACATGGCTTCACCTTTTCTACTGAGAAGACTGTAGGCCTTCATTTCCAGGGACGTGGCCGATGTGATCCCCCTCGACTGGTGCTGGGGGAGGGACGGGTGGCTTTTGCGCACAGCGTCAAGTTTTTGGGGATGACTGTGGACGATAAGCTCACCTGGAAACCTCACTTGGCAGCCCTCAAGGTTGAGTGTGCTCGGAGAATGAATCTCCTTAAGTGTTTATCCGGAGTAGCGTGGGGAGCAGACCGAGTGACGCTGTTGCGACTATATAGAACTCTTATCAGGAGTAAAATAGACTACGGCTGCATAGTATATCAATATGCAAAAGAATCGGCTCTGGCTAAACTGAACCCAGTGCACCATGCAGCTATCAGGCTAAGCACTGGTGCTTTTCGATCCTCACCCTCTTACAGCCTGTGCGTGGAGAGCGGAGAGCCTCCTCTGTGGCTTCGACGTGTGCAACTAACCTTGCAGTACCTAGCCAGGCTGGAACAAGTCCCGTTGTCTCCTGCATGGGTTAGTGTGCACGCGCCCCTTGGACGACACCTGCCTTTTCCTTATTTCATACCTTCGTCTGTGGACTACCCTGTGATTACAGCTGCTATGCAATTGAGACCCATGCAAATACTTCCAGTACTCTTAGAAAATACTGCGACGTGGCGCGTCCCTATAGATAGTTTTTGCCCCGGATGCCGGATGCCCAAGAAGGAATCCGTGCCAGACTACATCCTGAAGGGAATTTTTATGGACCATGTAATGGAAAAGCACGCTAAGTCTGTAAAGTTCTACACTGATGGATCTAAAACGGGAGATGCTGTAGGATGTGCTGCTGTGTCTGGGGAAAGGGTCAGTGCAAGGAAGCTGCTCCCAGAGTCATCAATTTTCACAGCAGAATTGTACGGTGTGATGGAGGCGCTGAAGCTGATTGAGGAGTATCCATGTGGGCCCTTCACTATTTTCGTTGACTCAAAAAGTGTAATTGATGCCATACAGATGTTTAATAGTACGCACCCGCTCATTGCTGAAATTGTCGTGATGCTAATTAACTTTGCAAGTAGACGCAAGAGTGTCATGCTGTGCTGGGTGCCCGGACATGTGGGAGTATCGGGCAATGAGCGAGCTGACCATGAGGCTAAACGGGCTGCGGAGACAAACGAGGAGACGCTGAACTCGATGGTCCCTTTCCGAGACTACTACCCACGGATAAAGGCTGCAGTGAGAAGCTTGTGGCAACAGGAGTGGGATAGAACAATTAACAATAAATTAAGAATTATAAAACCCACCGTACGTGAGTGGACATCGTCTAGTTGTCGCCCTCGTCGGATGGAGGTGATACTCTGCCGCCTTCGTATTGGCCATACTCGTTTGACGCACGGGCACTTGATGGAGCGACAGCCGCAGCCTCGATGTGAGCGGTGCCACGTTCCTCTGACTGTCAAACACTTTCTTGTTGAGTGCCCCCGGTATGCTGCTGCCAGGAGTGTGTGCTTCCCGAGACTGCGAGGTCCTGATGAGGATGTAATGACCGGAATGCTCAAGGAAATCGAGCGTTCAGCTTTCAGTGTGACGGCGCTTGAAATGTTTCTAGAGAAGTGCAACTTGATGTCTCAAATTTAGCCAGGAAAGGGACAGCGTAATCAAGGAACTTTTCACGTCTGAGATGTGGATGACTAAACTACAATATGGCTGGGTGCGCTGCGTAGATGCCTCTGGGGATTTCAGCGTGGGTAAGGCGCCCGGTCATAAATGGGTGGGCAGCTGAAATCCCCTACGGGGTTTTTGGCTGTCCTGTGTTTCGCGGATTGTGCGTCGCTCTGTAGATGATCTCTTCAAAGATCAACTAGGACTCTTATAAAATGACAATGATGTGGGTGGCAATTGAAGCGGTCTTTATGATGGCTGCTGTTGTGTTTCCATGATGGTTATTGTGACAAACTTTGAACAACATTTATATAGTGTGCTTTTGTGTAACGATGTGAATCCTGTATTTTAAACTGTGAGATCTACGGCGCGATATAGTACGAATTACTGAAGCGCTAGCAAATCAATGCTAATACTACTACTACTACTACTACTATCAATGTAGAAACTCTTGATCGCATTCAACAGTCTCCCACCCACTCCATACAAACTTACCACTTGCCATAAAGCCTCGCGATCCACTCTGTCATACGCCTTCTCTAGATCCATAAATGCCCAATATACATCCTTTCCCTTTAATAAGTATTTTTCATTCACCTGCCTCACAGCAAACATTTGATCCACACAACCTCTACCACACCTAAAACCACACTGTTCTTCAGCAAGCACACGATCCGTCAACACTCTCACTCTTCCAATTAACACTCTTCCATACAGCTTCCCAACGACACTCAGTAGACTTATACCCCTAGAATTACTGCACTCATACCTGTCACCTTTCTCCTTGTACAACGGAACTACGCACGCGCTACTCCAATCAACCGGCACTTTACTAGCCTCGAAACACACATTTAATAAACGCACCAACCATTCTATAACCACATTTCCTCCTTTCTTTAGACATTCAACCGTGCAGCCATCCAAACCTGGAGCTTTCCCATTTTTCATTTCATCCAACGCACATCTCACCTCTGCACTTCTTATTCGACTTCTATTCACTTCACCAAACACAGGCATTCTAACATCACTTCCAACAGCTACTACTCTCGCAATCCTATCATCCCTCACGTTCAGCAGTTCCTCAAAATACTCCGCCCATCTCTTTCTCACATCACAACTCTCCCCTAGCAGCCTACCATTTTAGTATTGACGTACCCTGCGTAATTTAACATAGCATATTTTTGGTGCCACATCTAAAAACCTGTGTGTAGATGTTTATACATTACAGTATTTTGTGTTAATGGCTATCTTTTACGGATTGTTGTTGCATGTGTGCTCTCTTCTTAACTGTAACACATTTCATTTCTTTCTGTTCACGCTTCAGGAATACTGAAAACAGGTCAGTGCCTCTCTGTATCTGCTGTGCATGTGATTGTACGTGTTTACTAATTTGGCTGGCCGAACTGGAGGGAAATGAATTTTGAGATAAATTATTGCTATCTGTTTTCCTCTCTCAGGCCTTTTCACAAAAATTATTCAATCATCACTGTTTTTTGTAGCTGAACAACTTCTTTCTTTGTCATCAAGTCTCTATTTTTGCGTCGTACTGGTTTTGGTTTACATTTATGAAGAAACTTTCTATAAACTACAGTGCTGGAGCTTTTTCAGTTTACATTTATAAGAAAATTCTTGTGACGTTCATGCCGCGTTAGTATTGAAAGATCGTACAATACTGTAGGTCGTTTCTCGCACTTCCTCTGTTGAAGAAGTGAATTGTATTGTTAATGTTATATCACACTATCACATCTTGCCCGTTTGTGGTGTTCACAGCTCTAATGAATTCATTAGATCGATTAACGGAAGTAGCTGAGCATTTTCGACCCTCTACTACTTCTATCTGGTATGCACAGTGTTAGAAAATTACGTTCAGAAGTTCAGAGTTATTGTGTATACATTTTTATGTAACTAAAGACATTAATTTGTTTCTAATGTTTATTATTTAAATTTTTAATACTTAGTGCATTGCAAATTTGTAGGTAAATATCACTGAAGAAATTCAGTGCATTTATAGTGCATTACAAATCATTAGCAAAGTTTCAAAATAGCTACCAGTGCTACTGTGTTTATTGAAACTAACTAAACTAACTAGAAATTTTAGGGTGTCATTTTTATGCATCCAAATCAATTTATGAATTTCAAAGTTGTTAGATTTTTAATACCGACTCCAAATGAAGTAACTCAGTTTACCACGTTTCCACACTTTGCATTGATGTCAGATTCTTCACTAATGTGTTCAGTTGGAATTTGTGTATTTTTCAAGTAAATTCTCGAGTATACAAATAAATTGTTGTACAGAGAACAGCAGCAAGCACTGACAACAGCTTCGAAGATGCCGCCGGTCCAGAAGGTCGCCATCCTGTCGTTCCAGCTGCTACCTCCGGCGGATCGCAGCAAGTCTTCAGCTTCTACGAAGCAAGACCGCCTTACCAGCGATGACATGGAACAGCTGAGATCGTTGCTCATGCTGGTGCTCTACCTCGCTGACAAGCTCAGCCGCTTTAAGCTCTCTAAAGAGGTAATGAATGGGTCGTTTGTTACGTGGTATAGTAACATGTGTGGTCCGAATATCTAATGGCTGCATCTCTTCAGTAAAATTGGTATTCCATGTATACTGTTTTAAGACTACTGGGTTATATTGTAATGTAGAATTTATTGTGCATTGATAATTCTGCAAGATATTGTTTGAAATTTTGAACGAAAATCACTTCAGATAATTGTTTAAGGTTGGCTCGGTTTGTATATCTTATGCTTTGAGACTGGCACCCTAGAGAAGACACCATTCGGTTATTTCAGCTATAGATACACCTTCGGGACTTGTGAGAAGCGTAAGTTAATTAAGGTGTCATGGTATGCTGATGTACGATTTGTCTGTGTGAAAGTCACCGGAAACAAGTCCTGTTGAGAGCTTGTGGCGAGAGTTAAAGCCTTCAGAAATTGGATGTTCAATACTTGGCTTTAGCGCCCTTTTCACATGTTCAGTTGTCTTGCTTTTTTTTTTGTTTTGATATTCCTGTTTTTTCTTTCATCCTAACCTACTGTTTCTATGTGTATAGAATCTTGTGTGGGAACACACAGCATGCATAGATTCCCTGATCTCGGAACTGCATGCCATCTTTTTTTGGAACACCGTGGTTGTAAGGGAGGCTCAAACTAACTTATCTAATGTAATTTACCTAAAAAAATTTTATTTTTATCAAATAAAGCGTTTCAAAAGTACAAGTTATTAAGCATGGTTGAACATCATTCTCTGGAAATTTCTATATTGGTGATATTTTTATATTAGCCCTGCTGCATCGCCGTTTCATTAATGCAACTATTTATGACTATCCGCCGTTTTTTGATAGCCTAAAGTATTTTGTTCAGGTTGCCAGGGTTCCCAACAGGTAAAAATTTATCAGAAGTTAGTAATAATTCTGAATTACATGAGCTTTAATAAAAATTACATCAAGTTCAATGAATACCACAAATAGCAGGTAAAATGACGCGTGTGTCCATGTGCAGAGCAAAAGCAAAGCCGAGAAAAACCGTAGCCGAGTGGAGGAGGCCTTCTTGAAGGCCACCCATGCTGCCCGTGCTGAACGTGCCCAGGAGAAGAGGGAGGAGAAAAAGAGGACGGAAAGGGAGAAGATGATGGAGGCGAGTGCTATTTATTGATATCTTATTACTAGCCTGAGTTATGATTTCTATGCTAAGTTAGAATTTGTCAGATTAGCAACTGTTTGCTACTTCTGGAGGTTTCAGTGTGGGTAAGGCGTCCGGCCATAAATAGGTGGGCAACTGAAACCCCCCACCCTGTGGCTGCCCAGTGAATTTGAATGTACTGTAGTATGCACAAAATTTCAATGGGGAGACAATTATAATCTTGGTGCTCACTTAATTTTGATGCTCAAATAATATTGATGTTCATTTCGTGTGGTAAATTGGTGAAGTCTGATACTTGTTAAATTATGTGACCGTCGGTGCGATATAGTTTAAGTAACTAGAGCGCTAGCAAACCCAGGTTACTACTTCTACTACTAGCAACTGTTTCTTAAAGTTTTTCAAGCAATACAGATGAAAACCTTGGCAATAATCGGTATCAGAACAGATGGAAACATCGTGTGTGATGAGCCTATTACTGTGTTGGAAGTTTTTTTTTTTTGCTCTTCAACACACCAAAAACACCTCGCCCTGCTCATACAGCATTTATTATACAGTGGTACCTCGGTTCTCGACCGCCTCTATACTCGACCAAATCGGTTCTCGACCAAAAAATTCGAGTAGAAAATGCTTCGGATCTCGAACAGATTTTCTGTACTCGACTAGCCGAGTCGACCCGAACGCGCTCCTCGGCCAGCGGGTAAGCGTCAGTTCGACTCTGACCGTGAGCGGAGTAAGACGTACGCAGTTTGTTTGAGTATTGTATTTCTTTCCAGATTTAAACTTTTTTGGGTTGCTCTAGCCCTAAATTATGGGTCCAAAGAAAGACAGTGATACGGGGAAGGCAAAGAGGAAAATAGTGAGGACCGCTATTGAACTGAAGAAGGAAATTATTGCAAAATATGAAAGTAGTGTACGAGTGTCCGACCTCGCGTCGCAGTATGAAATGGCGAAATCAACCATTTCCACTATCTTGAAGCATGAGGAAGTGTTAAAGAAAGCTGATGTTGCAAAGGGAGTGACAGGAGTTGCTTCTTATCTTCATCAAGGAAAAGATATTGGCAGGGAACAGCGTTAGTGAAGCTCTCATCTGCGAAAAAGCTCTTCAAATTTACGAATCGTTATCATGTACTGCTTGTGCACATTTACGTCTTCATTGTTGTTTAGATACACGTTCTTTTAATATTTCAGGTTTTTTTCTTGATGGTAAGAACGGATTAAATTACTTTCCATTATTTCTTATGGGAAAATTGGTTTCGGTTCTCGAACAAATCGGTTCTCAACCACCACCTCAGAACGGATTATGGTCGAGTACCGAGGTACCACTGTATAGTGTTGAAGAAAACTTACGGTCAATATTGAATATAATGTTGTCATTGAATTTCATAATTTCGTAGGTTTAGATAGGTAATATAGTCGATTGTAAGACGTTTTACAAGAATGACAATGTGCCCGGAAATGCTTATTTTTGGAGATATTTAACTTTGAAGTTATAGGAATGTCGTTAATAAAATTGAACAAACGGAGAGGTAAATAAGCAGAAATCCGGTTCTGACGTAACGATAGGTGAGGTTAGGTTTGGTAAAGTTAATTTAGTTAAGTATCCTAACCTAAGTAAGCCTAAAATATCTTAATTTAACTCAATCATACCGAGGCCGATGACTCCCGCCAAAAAACTTTGCGTGGTCCGCGTCCGCAAAACGCCTGAAGAGCCATATCGAAACTGCCGTTAATGCTATTCTTACCTGGCGTTATTTATCCTATATCTCCTAAACTAAGCATTTCCGGGCACATTGTCATTCGTGTAAAACGTCTTAAAATCGACTATATTACCTATCTATACCTACGAAATTATGAAATTCGTTGACAACATTATATTCAATATTGACCAAATTTACTGATAGCATCAACATGATTTTATAACATGATCTTCGCCACACATCAGTCTCCCAATAAAAGGCTACTATGTAGGCCTTTTAAAAACCCACCAAGCCTCTTACTGTAGTTATTGCTCATTGCTTTTATGAGTTGTGTTGGCGAGCTGCTGGAAAAGATAGTGTTTTTAGACTAATGCAGTTTTTAGAAGTGCGTTATTTTTCTTGTTCGCACGATACAGCTTCCGCTGGTTACGAGGAACAACGTATGCTTTTGTCTGCCTACAGAACTGTTTGATTAAATGCTAAAGTTAATGCTGGCCCACTATATGTGTATTTTTTGATGTGTGAAAAGCCTATGAATATAGAAAAATTGTTCGTGTCAAAAAACACCAATATCAACTATTGGTGACAGCATTTACCGGTTCACTTCGTATCAGTCTACTGCAAGTCAATCTCGTTCAGGGTGTCCATCTAGAATTTCAAACCGTGTGGGTGTGGCTAAACATCTAATTTGTGAAACAAAGAAGAATCCTTGAATCGCTTGATCTGAATTTCAGAGTGATGGGGGAAGTAGCTGGGACAAATGTATGCTAAAACATAATTAGAGCAGTTCTCAGAAACTAGGGATTTGGTTTTTGCTCACCAAGAAAGACACCTTTGTCAAGACAAATTCATGCCAGTAATCATTTAATTTCCCCATGGAACTTATGGAACTCCAAGCATTTTGGACGCTGTACTATGGTCAGGGGAGACAAAAATAGTTATTTCTGCAGAATAGTGTTAAGACACGTTTGAAGGCATAAAAACTCAGCGCATTATCCTATTAGAACGTCCTGAACAGTGAACTTTGTTGGAGGTAGCCCTATTCCGTTGAAGGTGAAGCATAATGGTATAAGGCTAATTCTCCTCTTGAAGTCTCGGCAAACTCCATATTACTCAATTGAAAGTGAGGGCTCAGATGTATTACAGGATTCTGGACGATAATGTCGTATTGTTTGCAGACAACTTGAAACTGCTACGAGGATTACGTAGCGGCAATATAACGCTGTAAAACACACAGCCAAGGGTGATACAGCGTGGTTTAAAAAATTAAGGTTATAGGATAGCAAAGTCCGTCACCAGACGAGTCCTTCCGAGAACTTGCAGCGAGAGTGAAAACTAAGGATTTAGAAAAGAGGCCAAAGAAATCTAACAGATTAGAAACTAATATGTGAGCGAAGATACCAACAAATATGTATTTGCCAGAACTTGATAAGTGACTGTCCCAAACGGTTGGAAGTTGTATCAGCAAACGAAGTCATATCACTAAATATTAACTGCATTTCATGGATGTATCGGAAACTTTTTTGAAATGTTCATTTGGTATTTTTAGGTAATCATAGTAATAGTTTAATATTTGTGTAGTCAGATGTCTTAGAGTTCCATGCACTGAAAGACAAAAGATGTTCAATTTTCAGTTGCTTAATTTTTAACCATAAATTGGATATTTATTTCATCCACTGTAACTTCTTGATAGAAAATTTAACTATTTAATTATTAATCAAATTTGATTTTGTAGTGCGTCACTGTGCGTGAATAGAAAAAGCAATAAGAATCGGAAAATACTTTGTAATGTTCGTAAAGTTCTAACTGCCACGAGCCTACTGTAATGGAATGGATCTTATGCTAATAAACAGTTGATGTAACACGTTTTCGAACTTGAGAATTTATACAACTCAGGGGGTTAAGAATAGACGAAAAATTTAGGTTAGTTAAGTATTTCCATCCTAAGCTATAGAGACTGGGGAATATCTCAAAATAGATATTGTTAGGTTACTTCAGCCATAAATGGGTCTCCTGGGCTTATATCTTGCGTGCCCACTTTACTTCTTTCCTTTTCCAAGCCTTCTTTGATGTCTCTTTGTCATTTCTTCCTCTTCCTTCCTAATTTGCTATTTCTATGCACAGAATATGCTTTGTGGAAACACCTTGTGCTTGGATACCGCGTTTTGCTTAATCCATGCTAAATGGTCCCTTTGCCTTTGACTGAAAACATATTTGCTATTGTAATGAAGCCTTATAATATAATACTTGGAAATTATAATGGATCAAGCGCAAAAATTGAGATAAACTTAACCTACTATTTAACACATCTCCAAACACAGTTAATATGAGGTATTTTGCAGATTTTTTTTTAATTCACGTTTTAGTTTCGTATAATTCAGAGAATATCAATGTATGGAACCCTGAGTTTACATCGCGAGCCTTTATATCTAAAAATTAATGCAGTTATTCATTATTCTTCGCTTTCTTGAGTTGCGTCACCTTTAGTGCAGTCATTCAGGTTTCAGAGTATCATTTACAAAATTTTTCGGATGACTTTTTACTTTCAAGTATTTCAATATGTACTTCATTCTGTACTACATATTGATCGCTTGAAATTACAGCGGTAGAGCTGTAGCAATTCTTACAAAGCCTCGACGAGCTACTCGTTTCAAGGATAAAGTAGCATCAGTAGCTGAGTTATTCTTTGATAATTTTTACTAAGAAATCGTTGTAAGGCATTACAGAATTGTCAAATTTAAGTAAAACGTTGGCTTTAATAAGTTATGTTTTCTTTCCATCAGATTGATGATCCCGAGAAGCAGCGCAAGTGGGAGGAGCGTGAGAACCGACGTGCAGCCAAAAAGAAGGGACCCAAGATGAAGCAAATAAAAGTCGCATAAGTAATAGAAATTGGGTAAATTATTCGCAACATTCTTATGGCGATTTGTGGATTAACTCTAACGTGTTGGGGGTGCATGATTTGATTGTGGTTTGAGTGCTTGAAGAAAAATTTTGGGCTTTCCTAGAAGGAGCATGTCTTTATTACATTTTTTAAAGCATGGCGATATTTGGTTGATGAAGTAATGTAAAATGTCTACGTAGTGATCCAGATAGAACGTTTGTGTTTGTATTGAAATGTTCGCGTTTCAGCTCTTTTCTCTGAGTTCATTGGACGTATGTAGTGTCAAATCTAAGAAAGTATAGTTCAATGCATTTCCGTAGTCCTGTTTTAATTGTTTCAATTATTCTCCGTCAATCAGATAACCTGGCGCTGATTTATATTGCGATGTAGCTCATCGAAATTACTGTTGGTTTGTTCGCCCTGGACTAACCTATTCTGCATTCGTGGGTCTAACATTTCTCGGCTTACCAGTTTTCACTTCGTCAGCAATGTGCTGACCGCAAACCTGCAAAATTTTTGTTCAAAATTTCCCTATTGCCCTAATTAATTTTCTTCCAGCTGTGTTCAGACCATGCCAGAAATGTTTGTGGGATTATGTCACTAAGCAGTATTTATAGAACACAACACTGTCATGCAATCTGCTTTTTAGATAAACTTCAGCCTAGACCTATCCTCAAGCTTATGTTTTGCTACCTCTTCCTGTCTTTTAAATTGTAGTTTTGGTGTGCCGACTTTCAACTTTATGTTCATGAGATTCTCTAGAAAAACCATGCTCTGCAAATCTATCCCGTGCCTAGACGAAGGACGGGGTTTCAAAGAGGCTATACGAGCTAATACGGGAGGCTCAAATTGCGGCCCAGCATTGGGGATAGGGAAACTCCTGGTCAAGTCTCGCTGCTGTGTCGGTAGTCTGACGCGTTGCTTGTAAGGCACTCGAAAGAGTTGCATCACTTGCCTTCTGAAATGCATAACCACGAACTCCTTTAAAATACAGCACACCTCCTACGAAGCTTCCAGCTTGGTAGTTGCGTAGGTTGGTTTACTCAAAGCACGAACTATTTCCTCGAAAGCTATTTCTTGGTTCCGAATTTCAAGATACTGTGCAGCCAAATGTCAAATAGGCAAACTATTGTGGAGTATTTTGCTTTGAAAGTTTGCATGATCATGTCGTGTTCTTGTCTTATTTTAATGCAGTGCGACATTAAACAATAAGTTTATACATATGTCTAAGTATGTAAAATATTCACTCCGCGAATTACGTGTAGTGTCTTTTCTTTTGTAGTGTCTTTCAGGGATGCATTTGTGGAAGACTTCCCTGAAAAATAGCAAATAATTTGAGTGAGCCCTTCTTTACTCTTGAAGTATGAATAATTTGAAGAATAGGGTATTGGTATTTTGGACGATGGGGCCATAGATATTTTGAAAAATAGCTTTTTCCATGCATATTGAAATGTTCTAGGAATTTTTTTTTCATCGTTGAGCTACGTACTAAAACTTATAAAGGCTTTTGACACAGCTAAAATTGTAGAATGCAATATTTTTTGAATGGAAACGTATACCTTCATGTTTGTTCTTTTGGTTATGAAGTACAATCTGTTCTCCATGATCCGTAGGCAACATTAATGTGTTTGCTCAATTAGGCGTCTTAAGCCAGCCATTCAAGTTGCATTTGAAGTTTTGAAGCCATATGTGATCTTCAAATATGTGTAGCGAAATCTTTGATAAGTGTTGATTTTATTCCCTGCATTCCAGCTGTGTTTACACATTTTCTTTTTCACGTGTTAACCTTACGAATGTGCCTACTTTTGTGCTTTTGAAGGTACGCTCGTGACCTGTACGCATCACTTTACACCACTCTTCAGCGAAATCTTCGACAATAAAATTTAATATTACTTGTAGTGAGACTTGAGTTTATGGCTCAGTGTTTTCTGTAGATAATTTTGTTATACAACTGCCAGCACCAAGTTTTTTAGAATTCTCTTCTTTGCTTCTCATTTCGACCCTAAATACGTTCAATACTTGTGTTGTTGATAGCCGATTTTAGTCTGTCTCCCTATTCCTCGATGACTAACAATCACTTCTCAGTTCTAGCTGTTTCTGACCGTTTTTCAAGTACAGATTTTTCGACTTGTAGATTAAATATACATGTAAGTATGGTTTTATACAAAGCAATTTTTGTACCTATTTACCACGTTTTGTCCTTTGAAGGCTACTGCTGTTTCTAATCTGTTAGGTATTTGTTTATCTAATTAAGTTGATTTTAATGTAATTCAGTCTTATAAGTTATTCTGTTTTACTTCATGTAGTTCTCTGCTATTTCATTGTTAAGTTAAAGTTAGGCTTTTCTTCTTTTAATGTTATAATGACATCCAATCCTATAAACTAAGTTTGGATATGAACCAAGAATGAAAATTTCATTCAGATTGTAAAGGGATTGTTTCGAGGCCATTTCATGGTCACTGACGTATTGTTTTACAGATGTGTTGATTTAGATTTTTGCATGTTTGCTCCATGAATAAGTTGCAAGGTGAATTGGGGAAGAAAGAAATTTTGGTTTGTCAAGTTAAGGACCTTTTTTCGGTTTATTAATACCCTTCAGAATCTATTATTTTCTTCAACTGAACGGTTTCACACAATTCTTTCAATCTTGCTGTTTCAATGGAGGGTGTGGAGACACTTGGTATGTCAATTCTTCGTTCCCCTACTTCCATACCAAATGTTGCTTTTTTCTTCTTCTTTTCTTGGGAGCAATTTTTTTCGAGTTAGGGAGGCTTGAACTAACATAATCTTAAAATCCAATCTGTTCGTTGATTAGTTACCAGCTTTTCTTTCAAGACCGTCGCATGGAAGATTAGGTAATAAAAATTTCATCTGATTTTGAAAATTATCTTTGAGGCATCAGCAAATTAGCCTACTGGGAATCCCTCCATGTTCGAGATCTATGTATTCTCCTTCACAAAAATTATACAAATTGTGTATTTTGATGTCGATATACTGTGAACTGTTCATTACTCGCTGCTTATAAGAAATAAATGCGATTCCAACAGTGCAGCTTTACCATGTGGGTGCATAGTTTATTTTGTCTCTCTCGTAGTAAAGACTTACGTATTATGAAACCAATCGCTTGCGTGAGTGATTTTATGTTTTATCCTAACTTTTGTCCCATCAGCAACTGCCGTTGATAGTGGAATCCAACAATTCAACAAAGTGTCTTTTAAATTGTGACTGACTTTTTTCCTACGAAGAGTACTTCCATATGAAATCTAAAGGATAAATATTATGCAATTATGTTTTGATCTTCCAATGCTCATATTTTGTACTCTGACTAGCCGTCAGAAAATGGCCATCCCTTGAGGTTTTCACCAAATGTTGATTGTAAAATTCATACTTGAACGTATTTTCGACATTCATTTATAGAATAGAGATCCAATAGAGCCCGATTACTGTTCAAATGTTATCTACTGTTTGTAAAACGAAGACTTGGTAGACAAGTCTGAGAGTCGTATCACATGCTATTCTACTTTTGATGCTTGTGTTGGGTACTGTTATGCCTGCAGCCACGATGGGGCAATGGCTTCTAATTTGCTAGCTTAGAATGAAATGCGTGTACCTAGTCAATAAGTTTTCGGGTTAGTTATTCTATTGTGCCTAATACTGATCCTATCATGTGTAAATCTCTCCATAAAATTTTCTATCCTTGGCCAGCACATGTATGACAGTTGGAAAATATATGAAATAAGCGCGTAATTATTATTCAACTTGTCTATCTTAGTTTCCCTTAAGACTGAGACAGCAGACACCTCAATTATAAAATTGGGTTATGACTATTGTATTTTACTTATTTTCACTTGTGTTTCTGTAAAGCATTGTATCTCACGATTCCCTTGAATGAAAAATGGCTTGATTGTTCTCATTAGGTATCATTTTACTGAATTTTTCAAGCATTTTGTATTGGTCATGTTCGAAATGTGTGCGCTGACATTCAACGAGACATCGATTCATACGACAGGTTTCAGCTCATTCACTTTGAAGACAAAGCTGTTGTTACTTCAGAATTCTTCATGTCTTCGATCTTATTTCCTATTCATGTCATGAAAAAACGCCGCATATAAAACTTTTTACACCCTGTTTCAGTTTTTGATTTTTTACTTAATTTTGTTAACGCTACATTGAATTTATCAAAGGAATTATTTGATGTACGAACGTTAAAATAGCAAGTTATCAATGGAACGCTTACGATATACGGATAAAAGTGCTCTAATATTATGGGTATTTGAGAGTTGTGTATCTGTCCAGAATCTAGGCTGCTACGGGCATTTATATCCATATGTATATGTATGAATGTATGTATGTGTGAATGAATGTATGTGTGAATGAATGTATGTGTGAATGAATGTATGTGTGAATGAATGTATGTGTGAATGAATGTACGAGTGAGTGAATGTATGTGTGAATGAATGTACGAGTGAGTGAATGTATGTATGTATGTATGTATGTATGAATGAGTGAATGTATGTATGTATGAATGAGTGAATGTATGTATGTATGTATGTATGAATGAGTGAATGTATGTATGTATGTATGAATGAATGAGTGAATGTATGTATGTATGTATGTATGAATGAGTGAATGAGTGAATGTATGTATGTATGTATGAATGAGTGAATGAGTGAATGTATGTATGTATGAATGAGTGAATGAGTGAATGTATGTATGTATGTATGTATGAATGAGTGAATGTATGTATGTATGTATGTATGAATGAGTGAATGAGTGAATGTATGTATGTATGTATGTATGAATGAGTGAATGAGTGAATGTATGTATGTATGAATGAGTGAATGAGTGAATGTATGTATGTATGTATGTATGAATGAGTGAATGAGTGAATGTATGTATGTATGAATGAGTGAATGAGTGAATGTATGTATGTATGTATGTATGAATGAGTGAATGAGTGAATGTATGTATGTATGTATGTATGTATGAGTGAATGTATGTATGTATGAATGAGTGAATGTATGTATGTATGAATGAGTGAATGTATGTATGTATGAATGAGTGAATGTATGAATGAGTGAATGTATGAATGAGTGAATGTATGAATGAATGTATCAATGAATGTATGAATGAATGTATCAATGAATGTATGAATGAATGTATCAATGAATGTATGAATGAATGTATCAATGAATGTATGAATGAATGTATCAATGAATGTATGAATGAATGTATCAATGAATGTATGAATGAATGTATCAATGTATGTATGAATGAATGTATCAATGTATGTATGAATGAATGTATCAATGTATGTATGAATGAATGTATCAATGTATGTATGAATGAATGTATCAATGTATGTATGAATGAATGTATCAATGTATGTATGAATGAATGTATCAATGTATGTATGAATGAATGTATCAATGTATGAATGAATGTATCAATGTATGAATGAATGAACGAGTGAAGAATGAACGAGTGAAGAATGAACGAGTGAAGAATGAACGAGTGAAGAATGTATGAACGAGTGAAGAATGTATGAACGAGTGAAGAATGTATGTATGAGTGAAGAATGTATGTATGAGTGAAGAATGTATGTATGAGTGAAGAATGTATGTATGAGTGAAGAATGTATGTATGAGTGAAGAATGTATGTATGAGTGAAGAATGTATGTATGAGTGAAGAATGTATGTATGAGTGAAGAATGTATGTATGAGTGAAGAATGTATGTATGAGTGAAGAATGTATGTATGAGTGAAGAATGTATGTATGAGTGAAGAATGTATGTATGAGTGAGTGAGCGAATGAATATGTGAATGAATGTTTGTAATTTCGCAAAATCGTACAATGAGAGAATCAAGGGAAAATATTCAATGAACAATTGATTTTATATGGAGACGAAGTTGTTCAGTCATTGAGCTCCCATGGGAGAAAT
The DNA here is from genome assembly GCA_030386875.1 of Morinoia aosen. Classification (NCBI taxonomy): domain Eukaryota; kingdom Metazoa; phylum Arthropoda; class Malacostraca; order Amphipoda; family Talitridae; genus Morinoia; species Morinoia aosen. The sequence goes on from CM059566.1 coordinate 48,922,520, forward strand.
GAAGGAAAAGTTGTCCCAACTCAAAGTGAATGAACAAAAAACCTCAAATTAAAGGTTACCCACAAGGGAGCGAACATTTTTCGCTTTTTAAACGAGATGCATCACCCAAGGTATCCCAAACCATGTCTCAGGAAAGAAATTCTACCAAAAAATATGAAATAAAACGTAAAAAAGCGTTAGAAACATTTACTTTCAATACTTCACAATTTCTCAAGTATTGCTTCAACATGCGCGTACAATTTCGTTAAACGAACGTACACAAAGTGAGGTTAGCGGAAAAACCTAGGCTGCAAATTCCATTTCTGATGTTAGGTATCATTTTGGAATTATTAAATGGTAAAACCGGTATCAGCTGTATAGATGCAAATAGGTCTGTCAGCATGATAATTGAGTTACAAGTCGTGACGTATATTTCCTCACGATAAATATTTGTAGTTACCCAAAATTTCTAAATACAGCAATACACCGGGGTTAACTGCTTTCTTGTTATGACCATCTATAAATGCTTATCATATCCTGTGTGCTTCGAATACTTATGGTACGCTTTAATTTACAAGCTTCATTTTAAATGGAAAACGCTGGTCAATTATACGTACAGATTGCGATAAACATGCATCATTCGAAAATTCTTATTTTTGTGGAAATGAAAGCTCACTGCATACTGAACTCCACGAGGCTATACTATTGATGAAACTATGAACGAAATCTTTCAGAACCTAACATGTAGAAGTATTTACTCGAAAGCTTATTTATAGAAATCATGATCACTCTCATCTTTCTTAACATTGTTTTTGTACGCCTTTTCAAAATCTTTCGCGAGCACAATATACCGATTTTGTCGTACGGCGTGCATACCTGCTTCCTGGCAAATGGCGTTGATGTCTGCCCCAGATATTCTGTCTGGTCGAGCCACGTAGTCCTCCAGGTCCACGTCTTCACTGAGGTTCATGCGGCTTGTGATGGTGCTGAACACGAGACGCTTCTGTCGCCGGTCTGGCACCGGAAATTCAATTTTGCGATCAAGCCTTCCAGGTCGAAGCAGCGCTGGATCAAGAGTGTCGGCGCGGTTAGTGGCCATGATCACTTTGACGTTCGTGGTCTGATCGAAACCGTCCATTTGATTCAGTAGCTCTAGCAAAATGCGCTGCACTTCTCTGTCAGCTCCGGTTTGGGCGTCAAACCGTTTAGTAGCGATTGCGTCGATCTCATCAATGAAGATGATAGCAGGCGCGTTCTCCCTCGCCAGTCGGAATACGTCTCTTACCATGCGAGGCCCTTCTCCTAAATATTTCTGCACAAACTCCGAGCCAACCACACGAATGAAGGCAGCAGTAGTGTGATGGGCAACAGCCTTGGCCAACATTGTCTTTCCACAACCAGGGGGTCCAAAAAGTAGCACACCTCGGGGAGGGTCGATACCGATCTGCTTGTACAAATCGAAGTGAGACAGAGGCAATTCAACAGCTTCCCGAATTTCTTGCTTTTGAATATCCAGGCCACCAATATCTGTGTACATTACATCTGGCTTCTCATCAGCTGCAAGCATCGAGATGGACGAGTCAGCCTCAGGGGGCAGAACGTCCACAAGTGCATTGCTGTGCTTGTGTAGAGCAACGGAGGACGAAGGCTTCAGAAGCTCACGGTCGATGGTAGAGAGAATCCTCACGTAATAGTTCGAGCCCGTGGTTGATCCAACAATGCCCGTGTTCTGATCAACTGCTTCCAGAAACTGGCCAATCACCAAAGGCACGCTCTGGATGCGTTTGACCTGTCGAAGAAAATATTTAGTCATATAAATAAGAAATCCCCTTGGAATATAACAGTCATTCGGACCTTAGATTTTCGCAAGGAAGGGGAAAATGAACCACGATGTTAACGACTTTTGATCGCCATAGAGCTCACAAACAAGTACTCAAAAATAATGCTCTTAAACGGACGCATCAAAATTTAATTATGTTCGCCAAGTCACTGTCCTACAAGATTGATGTAGCATTTTTAATATAAAGGAAAATAGGGGTGAGAACATACTTGAGTGTTTGCAGTTTTCATTGATTATTTGCTTTCAAAGCATACAAAAATGAAACTTCAAAAAGACTACCCTTACTTTTTCCAATGTATATTGACCCAAAATAATCAAAATTTACAACAATTGAAGAGTTTTCTATGAATTGTTCTCATCTCATGTAGTGTTAGCAGTGACCAGAACAAACTTAACTTTAACCCTCATTCAAGACAAATTTCTCACAAATGACACATTGAAACTTATCCTTGCTCGAACCATTTCTAGTGAGAAATCAGAGAATTCCCAACATGCTGAGCAAATTCTTATAGATTATTAGTTAGTTTAAGCCTCCCTATGCTCAACGAATGAGATCCAAAAAGAGGAAGGAAGAAGGCACCATTTAATATGGAGTTGAGGAAACGAGGAATCCATGCAGAAAGGGCATAGAAACAGTAAGATGAGAAAGAAGTTCATGAAACAAGATCGAAGATGAAGAAGAAAGTAGTAGGTGCTAAAAAACCAGGACAGCAGCGAACCGAAAAAAGATGGTCCGTAACAAAACAAAAACCTATGTTATTTTAACAAAAAGAAAGCCTACCTAACCTTTAGCTCAGGCCCTCACTTTGTCCCCCTGGGAGCGCTAATTCCCATAGATACAACAGTTGTATCCCCCTGAGGGGGCAAATTCTTAACTAAAAGTCGTGTGTGTGATATCAATGATACTTAATCACCGTTTCATTCAATGTTTCAAACAATAATAAAACTTTTTAACAATTTCAGTACTATGTTGTACATCAGGAAAATTAATTGTTTGACCAAAAATTCCGATAAATGTCTTAAATTTTTTATAAAATCCTGTTAGGAAAAGGTCTAAATGCGCAAGTTGAATTTCGAGTTTATCCTAGGGCGAACCAAACTGAAAATAACTTTGAAACCACGTTTTGCGATTCTTTACTCATTTCTAGTGAGAGATCAGAATTTCTAACATTTTTAATTACACGAATTTTTGGGAATAAAACCTAAGGGTATACCCAACGACATTTTTGCATTTTTTTAATTCAATGTTTGCATTGAATTGATCGACCTTTGCATTTTCATGCAAAAATTTCAAACCATCAGTTTTTGTTCCAAATAGAAGGGCAAGTGTGTACTGCGCACGAATATTGCACAAATACACGGAAATAAGAAAGTAGTCACGAATAATCGGCAGACGCCTGACATGAGCTCATTGGCACAATACAAGAAGAAATTACGAACTGACAAATTAGTTAACATTGAATTAGGCTCGATCAAGATGTTTTTAGTCGTCTAAACGTGGACGAAGTTCCACACCATTTTTACGAGTTATCAAGACATTGACCGAAATTTTGAAAAAAATTAGAAAGGGCATATCCTTTGCATTTCCACGCAGAAAACGTACATTTTCGAACTATTTTTGTTAATAATGTTAGAGAAAATCGGAAACTAAGGGCAAATTATTCAGGCCATTTAGGCTGAGGAAGTATTCGACGCGATGGAAAATATTGGTTCAACTTCCCTTCGCAGCTCAATGCAGAAATCGAGATATTTCAAACCGGGAAATTTCCTTAAAATTGGAAACCAAACCTTTGAGGTAGAATTTAGCAAAAATATATTCAAGTAAACAAGTTTCAGCAGGACATTGGTAGAAAACGGCTTGGGGTAACTGGAGAGCGGAAAGCACACAAACGCTTTTGCTGTTCAGGGTGTCACGCGGCATTGCAAACGAGGCACCGGTGTGGTGTAACTGTGCCTATCTGAGCACAAAGGGTTGAACACGCGCGCTCTCATATGTATAGTGTGCCCATCCGCCTTGCATACTAAGCGGGCAAAAGAAGGCTCCACCTACTTGGGCTTTGCCTCTTGCCATTGAAAATGAAATCAAGAACAGGTAAAATCTGCATTGGATTTGGATTAATTCCGATATTTTTTGGTAATAAACGCAAACAAAATTCACTACCAATTTTCACACGATTTAAAGGCATTGATTAGAAGCTGAAAAATTCTTGAACGATCGTTATGTATAAATGCATCGAAGTATTTATATTTATTACTACCGTAGGCCATCCGTTTTCTGCAATTTCATTTATAACAGGCCATTTTACAAATAGAGAGATTGATAACCATCTCTTTACTATCAAATTGTATGAAGTGCTACATTTCAAAATAGTTCAATACCGCTAACACGATTCAACAAATTTGCTGTAAAGAAATGTTCAGTTATAACCTGTTTTAGTGCCTTTGCTGGGGGGTAAATTCAGCAGATATAATGAATTATAGGGTGAGAGAAGCAGATATAATCTGTGATATTATGTAATCACAAACTGAATTATATGACGTGCTGTATCAAACATGTGCGTACAAAACCTGTCAAAAATTATGATATTGAATAATGAGCAATAAAGCAAAAATAAATTAGCAATTCTATGAAAATTACAATCAAACCACTGAATGTAATGAATGTCTACGGCACAGGTTTCAATAACTTGTAAGCCATGCTAATACTTCTAGCATGAAGAAATATGTATTATTTTAATACCTACCTCGAACGTTTCACATACATTTCCATTAAGAACATCTACCAGTTCTTAAAAAATTAATTCGGATCGTTGGTTGCTTATGAAGGTTGGATGAATAACACAACCTAACTTCTGTTGATGCACTGATTGCGTTGGAAGAAGAGACAATGACTTTGAATGGTGAATCACCAAGAGGTCATTTTAATGACCAGCAATGCACGAGGGTTTACTTATGATGAGCTGACTCTTCCAATGATACCCTCAAGGTCGATGTTGTTAGAAGTGACCTACGATGACGTTTGAGTAATTCCATAGATGAGTCTGGTAAACAGGCAAGAAACTCAGGGAAACCAACCTGTTGTACGAGTTTGTATTATAGGGAATTGAAGGCCGTACTTATAGCTGTCAACCCTTGCTCCCCAAGTTCCCGTTATAAATACTTACTGATTTTTAGACATAGCTGCTCATATCAAACACCATTTAGTATTACATTATGAATACACTTAAAATTTACACAAGAGAGTTCTCTTTGTTGTCAAATATCTGAAGAACATACCTCTTCCTGGGCATGACGATATTCTTTCTTCAAGTTGTGGAGCTCATCTTTGATGTACTCCTCCTGCACGCGAAGGTACTCGAGGCCCTGCAAGAGCCGCTTGTAGCTGTTGTAGTCATCACGGGTGTCTGCTACACTGCCTTGCTCCTTCACGCTTACACCCACTTCTTCACTGCTCACCTGCAGACACAAAACTTGTCAAATTAATCAAGCAATGCTAAAGTCTCTTGCAAGTTTTGATTACTAATGTTGCCAATTTTTCCATGAGGAAAAGCCAACAAAGCAAGATATAATTTTTTTTAAAGACACTGGAGTAGATGCCTGAACCAAAATTTCAAAAGAAGTGTCCCATTCTTCTTAAACACATATACCACTTGATTTGAAGTAGATATTGTTCATAAATTCTGAATCAAGAAGTTAATTTTTTTAAGCATAAAAAAAATCAATCTGAATTGGAACAGACAAAGGCTACATTTTGGAAATATAAAAAACGCAAATACTCAAGCAAATGCTTTGTTTCCTAGAATTCTAAAGGCTACTGTAATTTTTGGCATTCAACTTTTCCTATCAAAAAATAAAAAAGAATATTTCCGAAACGAAAAAAAAAATTACGGCAGTAGAACAATTTTATTAGCCAATATCACTCGTAAATTAGAAGCCAACAGATAGGAGGAAATGTTAGGATCACTAGATATTAGATTAGAAGTTAGGTTGAGCCTCCCTAACTGCATCAAAGGTGTTCCCAAGACAGGAAGGCATTTTTAGAGTAGTCAGTGTATAATTTGTAAAGCTTCTATTTTAACTACTACAAAAACTGAATAACCTAACACACAAGGATGGATGAAAAAATTTCTCAGCCAAATTCATGGCCCTGATCAATGCACCAAAAAAATGGTCCAACAGTAGCTTAAGATTGCTTGATATCACTCAAGTCAATGCTATTATTCAGAAAACAATTAGGTATGGTAATTTAAGCTTCCTTCACCACTAAAAAAAAAGAGCATTTCAAAGACAGGAAGGAGGAAGGCATCAATTAGTATGGAGATATGGGAATGTGGAATCTAAACAAAAGGGGCATAGAAACAGTAAGTTGAGAAAGAAGTTCATGAAATAAGATGAAAGTTGAAATGAAAAACAGGACAGCAGTGAACTGCAAAAAAAAGTAATCCTTAACAAAATAATTTTACTTCAACAAAAAGGCCTTCTTCTCAGCTCAGGCCCTCACACACTTCCCCTTGGGACATTCAGAAAACAATGAGTCTTCCAAGACACACTCCAATTTCTAGCGTTCAATATTTTTTCTAAGTACTCAAGTAGGAAGAACTTAAAACCTAGCTATTCAAGCTCAAAACCAGTTTGACTCAATAATAATATATATATATATATATATATATATATATATACACATGTGTATAAATATATATATATACATATATATAAATGCATGTATTTAACTTCTCAGGGTAAATGCCAAGTCTATTTAGAAACAGCATCATGGCTAGGGCCCAAGTAAAACCTCACAACAATGTACACCTTAGAGGTTATAACCTAAAAACTGTACAAAAACATATTAGTTGAAAAAAAAAAACATTTTTCTTTTTTATAAGCAACTATTACAGTAGTGGTATACTGCTGTAATGCTTGAAAGTTCTTCATTTGAGATAATTCTCATTTTAACTTAAAAATTATATTATGAAACAACTGTTGCAGACTTAACTTTATAAATATTGACCTAGTAAATGAGCACCACATCAATGACTATTGTAGTATATTTCACCACAACAATGATGATTAAAATGTTTTAATTGTGGACTAAGTCCGCACACTAGAAATTAGCTGCTGAATGCTGTGGGCAAATCATCAACTTAGGAGAAATTAGCCATTTCTATGAGCACACTATATACAACCTGTTTGCATTTTGACACCAAAACTGTAAACAGCACAATGCGGCATTTGGTCAAGTGATAGAGCAGGGCTTTGTCGCCTCAAGCTTGGTTAGGAAATGCAAGGTTTGGCTAACACTTTTGGCAGCCTATTAATGTTTGGTTGCCTGCAAAATATCAGCTATGCATTGCAGAACCCTAATCCAATACACAACAGAATACTGATAAACAGCTTATTATTATTTTTATTATATAAGAAAGTTTTAGCCTCCCTTAACCACAACAAAGATGTTCCAAGAGAGGAAAGAGGAAGGCACCATTTCGTATGGAGTTGAGGGAACGTGGAATCTATGCACAAGGTGCACAGAAACAGTAAGCTAGGAAAGAAGTTCATGAAACAAGAAAAAAGTTGAAGAAGAAAGTAGTAGGTGCTGAAAAACAGGACAGCAGTGAACCGAAAAAAGATGGTCCATAACAAAACAAAAACCTATTTTATTACAACAAAAAGGAAGCCTACCTAACCTTTAGCTCGGTCCCTCACATAGTCCCCCTGGGAGTGCCAATTCCAATAGATACAATAGTTGTATCCCCCTGAGGGGTGATATACAGCTTATCAAATTAACCAATTTACTCAATATTAGCCATTATGGAGTTAGGCTTTGGTTAAAAAACAAAACTCTTTTCACAATTGTCCTCTTCAATAGAACCATTGTAATTGTGGTAAACAACCTGTTTAAAAACGAAAACATTGCCTTAGGTCTTACTAGGATTTTGTTCAAAAATGTGCTCAAGTACTCAATTCATAATTTCTTTTTCATTTCTAGAAATTTTTACACAGACGAGTTTGATCCAGTTTCAAACAAACAATACTTTTTCATTATTCCATGACTATTCTCATTGCACTATTTTCTTCATTACTCAAGTTGGGAGGGGATTTCATGGAGAGAAGGAAGGTTTTCTGGAAGGAAGTGAAGAGAATTAGGAAGGGTCAGGTGGAGAATGAGGCAAGAGTGAAGGATACAAATGGTAGGCTGCTAGTGGAGAGTTGTGATGTGAGAAAGAGATGGGCGGAGTATTTTGAGGAACTGCTGAACGTGAGGGATGATAGGATTGCGAGAGTAGTAGCTGTTGGAAGTGATGTTAGAATGCCTGTGTTTGGTGAAGTGAATAGAAATCGAATAAGAAGTGCAGAGGTGAGATGTGCGTTGGATGAAATGAAAAATGGGAAAGCTCCAGGTTTGGATGGCTGCACGGTTGAATGTCTAAAGAAAGCAGGAAATGTGGTTATAGAATGGTTGGTGCGTTTATTAAATGTGTGTTTCGAGGCTAGTAAAGTGCCGGTTGATTGGAGTAGCGCGTGCGTAGCTCCGTTGTACAAGGGGAAAGGTGACAGGTATGAGTGCAGTAATTCTAGGGGTATAAGTCTACTGAGTGTCGTTGGGAAGCTGTATGGAAGAGTGTTAATTGGAAGAGTGAGAGTGTTGACGGATCGTGTGCTTGCTGAAGAACAGTGTGGTTTTAGGTGTGGTAGAGGTTGTGTGGATCAAATGTTTGCTGTGAGGCAGGTGAATGAAAAATACTTATTAAAGGGAAAGGATGTATATTGGGCATTTATGGATCTAGAGAAGGCGTATGACAGAGTGGATCGCGAGGCTTTATGGCAAGTGGTAAGTTTGTATGGTGTGGGTGGGAGACTGTTGAATGCGATCAAGAGTTTCTACATTGATAGCAGAGCATGTGTGAGAGTAGGGAATGAGGTGAGTGAATGGTTCCCAGTTGTGACAGGTGTGAGACAGGGATGTGTGATGTTGCCGTGGTTGGTTAATTTGTTTATGGATGGTGTGGTGAGAGAAGTGAATGCCAGAGTGTTGGGAAAAGGTGCGCAGTTGGTGGGACGAAATGGTATGTATTGGGAAGTGTGTCAGCTGTTGTTTGCAGATGATACAGCGCTTGTGGCTGATTCAGAGGAAAAACTGAGGAGACTGGTTACAGAGTTTGGTAGAGTGTGCGAAAGGCGGAAATTGAGGGTAAATGTGAATAAAAGTAAGGTGATGAGATGTTCAAGAGGTGGAGTGTTTGGAACTTTGGATGTGAGGTTGAATGGGGAAGTTATAGAGGAGGTAGAGCATTTTAGGTACCTCGGGTCGGATGTGACTGCTAAGGATAGTATGGAAGTAGAAGTGAAGCATCGAGTGAGTGAAGGTTGTAAGACATTGGGTGCAATGAGGAAAGTTTTTGAATGCAGGAGTTTGAGTATGAATGCTAAGAGGGGACTGTATGAAAGTTTGATTGTGCCAGTTTTGTTGTATGGAGCAGAGTCCTGGGGGTTGAGAGCAGCTGAGAGGAGGAAGTTGGATGTGTTTGAGATGAAGTGTTTGAGGAGCATGTATGGAGTAACTAGAAGAGATAGGATCAGGAATGAGTTGGTTAGGGAGCAGACGGGTGTTATCAAAAAGTTGAGCAGGCGAGTGGATGAAAGAGTGCTTGGATGGTTTGGGCATGTAGAAAGAATGAATGTTGAGCGGCTGGTGAAAAAGATATATATGTCGGAAGTGAGTGGTCTTTGAGCGCGAGGTAGACCACGGATGAGTTGGATGGATGGGGTGCGACGTGCTTTGTATGAGAGGGGTCTGACTGTGGACGTGGCGAGAGGGATGGCTGCGGACAGAAGTGAGTAGGGGCAGTGTATAAGGAGGTAATTTTATTTTTGACGCGTTACTGGAAGCTGCCCGCGTGTGATGGGGTTGACCTGTCATGTGCGGGGGAGGGGCTGCACTCAATGAAGCGGTCGGGGTAAACCAGCTGTTGCTGTCGGGCCTGACTGTGGAAGGTGGTTGTGCTGGGCTGCTGCTGATCCTGGCAGTTCAGGTGCGGCCAGTGCTGCCTCTCTCGCCTCCTAGTGACTAAGTGTGGTGATTGTGGCCTGCTGTCGGCTACCCTCCCATGGGGAGGATAAGCCCGGTATATGTATGTATGTATGTATGTATGTATGTATGTATGTATGTACTCAAGTTCAAAATATCCTAATACTATATTTATTTTTCTATGGAGATAGAGGAAAATAATATTTCTTTCCTAGCCTACCCTATTTACAAACATCAACCCTATTTTTCTAGCTCTGGTTTTTACGAGAGTAATTTCATTGGCTAGGGTTCAAAGTTTAGTTTTTGAACATCTTCATTTAAAATCAATAGTCCAAAGCTTTATTGTCCACTTCATGGGTAGCATGTTTCAACTTCACAGACCAACATCAGACACCTTTTTTAAAACTATTTCCACACTTAAATGGTTTTTAATTCAGGTTTTAGTAGGAGCATTCAAAAAAGTAATGAATCAGAAATTGATTGCAAGTCCATCAGTGCTTACTGATGCTGGAAAAAATATTTGTGTTTCCTTACTTCAATCAACAATCTGAATAAATGAAGAAAGATGTTTGTTTTTCTATTGAAATATTTTATGCACATTAACATTTTCTATAAAAATCATATTACCTACTTTTCAACAACAAAGATATATTATAACACATATCTTGTTATTCTATAAGAAAGACCTTAGTAACATGACACCGAGTGAGCTTATTTATAGCAAGTTGGTTAACATTAATTTTTTAGGTGTTGTAAGCTTCAAATTTGTTTAACTTATATGTTTCTAGTTTCTGATAAAATCTTGTTGAGAAAGACCCAATGAAGGTGGTACACCTCTTGTTAAAGATACAACCATTTCTAAATAATTATTTACCAATAAAAGTCATTTCCTTCATGTGTAACCATTGTTAACTTCAGATGAAAAGCAAACTTCAATGCTATAAATGATGTGACGTGCTTAGAGACAATAATAGAGTCAGAAAATGGAAAAGTTTGGCCAATTGAGATATACAACTTATTTTTATCTGAAGTGTTTTTTGATTCATACTTGGCATTAAATTTTTTTCCTGTAACAGAGTAATTTATTTTGTTACAATTGACTGCTTTCATAGTGATATTCAGTTTATACTCAGTACTAAAATTTTTTTTTCTGGCATAGAGAACAGTTTCTTTTATTACAAATGGCTGTGCTTTCATTATGATTTTCGATTTATACTCAAAAAGTTTTCAATAAAGAATCTAATAACTCTTTTACATTATTTCAGCCTTTTCCTAATACATACATCAAGATAAATACATAAATTGAATAAAATAAAAAGGTTTAATGTTTATTTGTAGAAATTAAAGAAAATTGAGGAGTGGTACACACATGCACCAACAAGTGTCAGTAATGCACCAGTGGTACACATAGGCACCAACAAGTAGTGAACGTGTTAAATTGAACAAGTAGAACATATATATATATCTCTTTATTGCTTTCACAGATCCAGTCATAACTCGCCTTACAAAGTTAATTCGTTCCCAAAGTGGTTTTGTAATGTGATTTTGTTCCATAAGTCACATTTTGCATGTAAAAGGCCTGATTAGTTCTAAAGCCCCCAATACTAATCCTTAACCCGCGCACGGTCGCGCATCCCTCAGAAAAGTAGTCAATTTACCCGCGTTACTCTGCCGTTCCCTGTTCACTTACCGTAATAGGCAGAGATGTAAAAATATGAAGTAATGAGTAAAAAATGTTGCTTTACACTTTGATGTTGTCAGATTTTTGATAACTTGAACCGTTTCTTTGTAATATGTAGTCAAACTCCGTAGATTTTTGCACAACATTGCTTCAAAGAGATCAATGGCCATTTTTGTGTTTTGGGAACAATGTAATGTTTTTCACTGCTATTTTATGCAGAAAATCCTTCCAAACCTGCTGATGTTTTTATTTTTCCTCTACAACAATTAGAAAAAAAGTTATGACCATTTATGTCTACTAGGTGTTATCCATTCTTCGTTTTAGTTCCTACATAAATGCATGTTTGCATGTCTGGTTATATTACTGTAAGTATAGTGTTTCGAAACTTGTAATTTTCACACAATATGAATAAAATACTGCTCTACACGCTACTGACTTCAGATTTGTCTTATTTGCCATTTTTGCGAAATAAGGCGAAATAAGGCCCTGAGTAGTTTCGCTGGTAACTGAGGCTGCCACTGACTGTTCGCACGCACACCCTCTCACGGTCGCCTCATTTACCACACTGACTGTGCTTACCCTTCCCAACTTCCAAGTGGTTGGAGCTCTGCCTTAACCCCCACAATGTGGGGGTTTCTGGCTCCAGCTGTGTAGCACTCGCTGAGACGATCATTTTGGTGTATAACAACTTGGGGTTATGCCTTACGTCTGGCAAGTAGTGAGCCTGGTAAATGAGGCGACCAGTTACAGTGCGCGGGTTAAGCCCTTTATGAATATTTAAGATTTTAGATTTTGCATTACGTAACTTGGATTATTTGTAATTTGGGACTTTCAAAAGGTGAGATATGGCTGTACTACTTTAATAGCTGGGAAAAAATTTATTGTTACAAATCCAGTCCATAAAATATTACAGAAGGACATTTACAATTACTGAAGCATTCAAATTGTCATATTAAATGAAATAAGTTAACCCTTCTGACAAGATTGGGTTACATACATCCCAGTATTTTACTTTAAAACACAACTGGGCTAAATATACCCCAGCAACCACCAGAAGTTGACAGATATTGCATCAGGCTCTGTTTCAGCCTATGCCAGTTAGTAGTCTTGACAGCAATCACTCAGTGTGGCGTTAAAAGAGCTAGAAAGAGGTAGTGTGTCAAGTTGCTCTTCAAAATATATTTGCGTAGTTTTACAGCTTATGACCATTTCCTTGCACTTTATTTCACATAAACATCAGTGGGAACCTATATATATATATATATATATATATATAGATCTAGCTATTTGTCTTCATAAATATGCTTTTTTATAAATTTATTTGAAAAAAATTAAGAGGCATACATGTGTCCCACTGGCATTTTTTTCATTAGCTGTCCCATACTTGTAATCTACTGATATAGGGATATATATGTCACTCTACACTCTCTTTACCTTTTTTCCCCACTTGTATATACCTAAATTTGGGATATATTTATCCCATCAGTACCATAATTTAAATTTGGCAGCTTTTTGGTACTAAATGCAAAATTTTGGAACACAAATATTTTATTTTTATGCAGGAACCAAAAAAGATCACTGGACTATCTGGAAATCAACAAGCTTCTACAAGACCTGATTGTGATGAGGAATTCACCTTCAATGAAAGCTCAGATAACTATTGATGACAGTTTCAAGGATTCAGATTACACAGTTGATAAAAAAAGAGACAAAAGAGAGCAATGAACCAGGTGAAAGAGAACCAAGGAGACAAAATGATGGTGATATTAGCATTGAGGAAGAAGAAGACCTGAATTGCATACATGAACTTCCTTCTATTTGGATTGATAATATTGCTGACATTGATTGGTCAATACTGTCAAATAAATTTGAACCCCTCTTCTCATTATCAACAGTAGAAAATGTAGTAGTACATTCTTTTGATAGATCAGCCACCTCTTTTGAAGTATTTAAATGTGTGTTCCCTCAAAGTTTGTCCTTACATATAGCAGATAAAAAATCAAAGAATAGAAAAAGAAAACAGAACTAAAAATTGAGTCATAAATTGGCAGATGCAAAGGAAATAATGATGGTGCTTAAATGTTCAATGATAATGGGCCTATAATCACCTTCCAAAACTAGAATTGTATTGGAGTGGAAATAGGTCTTAATAATGAATGCATTGGCAAAGCCATTTCCAAGGACAGATTCAGGTTTGTGTTCTCAAAAATGTACTTTGCAAATCCTGAAAAAACAAATAATTCAAGCAAGACATTATATTGATGAAGTAGTTAGATGCTACAGATTTACCTTTGCCAAATGTTTTTTCTGAGAGCAATAGACAGAGCATTGATGAATCAAAGGTGAAGTTCAAAGGTAGATCAGCACTGAAGCAATATCTACCTATGAAACCTATTAAGAGGAGAATAAAAATTTGGCAGGGCTGTGATGCTGCAAGACCTAAAATATATTAATATCCATGTTTTTTAGTCATTTTATTGTTATAAAAACATCAAAAAGAAACCATACCGTAAAAGTGGTGGCAGATAACCCACAATTACCTAGAGGCGTCTAAGAGGAACAGCAGGAGCCACAGAACTTATATTGATGGAGTCAAAATTCAGAGCTTACTATCTCTACTATGTCTGGTTTTATTTTTATGTGACCAAAAAAATCAGACTTTGCAGAGATAATAAGCTCTGAATTTCGACTCCATCAACATAAGTTCTGTGGTAAGTTCTGTGGCTCCTGCTGTAAATCTTTGACTCCTCTAGGTCATTGTGGGTTATCTGCCACCACTTTTACAGTATGGTTTCTTTTTTATGTTTTCATTACAAAAAAATGACTAAAAACCATAGATATTAATATATTTTAGGTGATCAAAAAAATATGCTGTTTTTTCTTAAAACATGTTTTTGTTACAAAAAATTCTGACTAATAAAAATGAATATTAATACATTTTCTAGTACCAAATATAACCATGCTGTTTTTTTTACAAGGAATCATGACTAAAAACTATATATTTTATGTGACCTAAAAAGCCCCATGCAGTTTTTTTTTAAAAACATGTTTTTTACTAAAAATTGAATTGGTCCAATTGAATGCAGTGAGGGGGAGGGGCATTTGAGAAAAGAAAGGCTTGAGTTGATGGCGAAGCAGAAGTTTGAAGCCAGGAAGTTGGGCTGCCGCGGGCCTGCGAGAGAGACTCTCCAATGAAACTTTTAATTGTGCCTTCGTGAGTGGTCATTGTTTATATAGAGAGTGTGGCCGCCGTGGGGGCAAGGTAGTCTCGGCCAAGTCATGACTGAAATTCATGGTCACATGACTGAAAAAACATGAATAATATATTTATGAGACCAAAAAAATGTTTTTCTACTAAAAAATCATGACTAAAAAAACATGAATACATATATGAGACCTAAAAAACCCCATGCTGTTTTTTTTAAAAATGTTTTTTTATAAACAATGATGTATAAGAAAACCTGGATATGAATATATTTTATGCGACCGAAAAACCATGCCGTTTTATTTTATGTATTTTTCATAAAAAATTGTCCTAAAATCATGGATATTAACATTTTATGTTACCAAAAATATCATAGTTTTTTTTTTAAACATGTTTTTTTATTAAAAAGTTATTATTCATTTTTTGGTCACGACTTCTTTGTAAAAAAAACCCCCTCAGGGGGATACAATTATTGTATCTATGGGAACTAGCGCTCCGAGGGGGACAATGTGAGGGCCCAAGCTGAGAGTTAGGTAGGCCTTTTTGTTTAAATAAAATGTTTTCGTTATGTTGAGGACCACCTTTTTTCGGTTCACTGCTGTCCTGTTTTTCAGCACCTACTACTGTCTTCTTCAACTTTGATCTTGTTCCATAATCTTCCTTCCTCTCATTGGATCGCATTTGTTGCTGGGTAGGGAGGCTAAAACTAATGACCTATCTAATCTGTAAAAAAAAATGGATATTAATTTATTTTATGTGAACAAAAAACCATGCTTTTTGAAAAAAAGATTTTTTTACAAAAAACATGAGTTATTAAATTTTATCTGACCAAAAAAACATGACCTTTCAAAAACCATGTTTTTTTCACAAAAAGTCATTAATATCTATGTTTTTTTAGTCATGATTTTTTTTTTGAAGAAAACATGATTTAAAAAAACCAGCATGATTTTTTATGGCACATAAAATATATTAATATCCACATTTTTTAATCATGATTTTTCTGTTAAAAAGATGTTTTTCAAAAAAACAGCATCGTTGTTTATGGTAAAATAAAGTGTAATAATATCCATGTTTTTTAGTCATGACTTTTTTGTAACAAAAACATTCAAAAAACAGCATGGATTTTTTGGTCACATAAGATATATTAATATCCATTAGAACCGTACCAGGTCTTAGAATAAAATACCCACAAAGAATCTATTCACTCAATAAAACCTTTCGGAGACTAGCTCCATCCTCAGTAAGTCATTCAGTCAAATGTTTTTCAAAGGAACAGTGAAAATTCATTGTCCATTTCACCAAATTTTACTGAATGACTGAGGATGGAGCTGGTCTCCGAAAGGTTTTATGGAGTGAATAGATTCTTTGTAGATATTTTATTCCAAGACCTAGTACAGTTCTAATAAACATGATTTCAATATTAACGGCATTCTTTGTTTATATGTTTCTAAAGACAATTCGATTAAAGAAAAATGACTTTCCTGATATTTATATCCGTGTTTTTAGTCATGATTTTTTTTAAATGTTTTAAAAAAACAATTTTTTTGGTCCCATAAAATATAATAGCCATGTTTTTTAGTCAAGATTTTTCTGTTAAAAAACAATGTTTTAAAAAAAACAGCATTGGATTTTTAAGGTCACAAATATATTAATATCCATGGTTTTTATTCATAATTTTGTATAAATAACAGTTTTTCTTAAAAAACAGCATGGTTTTTTAGTCACATCT
Organism: Morinoia aosen; assembly: GCA_030386875.1. NCBI lineage: Eukaryota > Metazoa > Arthropoda > Malacostraca > Amphipoda > Talitridae > Morinoia > Morinoia aosen. The sequence goes on from CM059566.1 coordinate 48,938,977, forward strand.
CTATCAATGACCATAAGTACAGATATGTTATTATAACACACCATTTTGGGAGTTGAAGGTCATTCAGATGTCTTGTAAAATAAATGAAATATCAAAGCATGAAACCGCAGAAAATGAAAAATTTCATAAAACCATGGAAAACCATTAATTAAGAAGTATGCTGTTTTATTTTGTAATTTGATATGAAAACAAATAATCTAATGTGGTTCTTTTTCTTGCTGAGTTATTTTCAGACAAAATATAAAAAAAAAATATCCACATTTTTTTCGCCACAGTTTTTATGTAAAAAAACGTGTTTTTTTTTTAAAAACGGCATGGTTTTTTTTTTTGAGTCACATCTCTACTCCTAATTTGAATGAAACCTCAGAGAGGGGAGAGACTGAAGCCAAGTTCAGTGATACAGGTGTTTTGGCACTGAAATGGTAGGACACAAAACCAGTTCACATGATGAGCAACTGCCTCAATTTGGGCATAAGCAAAACATGATGCACCTTAAAATCTGGGCTGAATAATGTAATCTCTTGCTCTGAAGCAGTTTTTCTATTACGAATTCATGGCAAGTGTGGACAAGGTATATCAATGTGTTTTCTCATACAACTTTGACCAAAAATAAAAAAAATGGTGGAAGAAAGTATTCATCAACCTTACTAGAACAGCATTAGTAAATACCTAGATACTCTACAAAGAAGTTAAGTGCAAGAAGATTCCACAGCTTCCATTCAGAATAAGTGCTAAGAAATGATTAGTCATGACCAGAGATGCACTTCTATGGTTCATGTTGAATGAGTTGGTAGGCCATCTAAAACACCAAATTGGCCATAAAGGAAAATGTTGGCAAGAATCTGCCTTGCAAAGCATCAACATAGTGACACAAACATTGCACGAATAAAGGCAAGGAAAATAGGATCAAAATAATTTTACTCTGACTGTAATGTGCCAGCCTGCTTAGTTGCAAGCCCCAAATGAAGATGAGTTTACAAATACAAAAAATTTGTAAAATATTATAAAAAAAATATTCAAATACTAGATGCATTGTATATCCATGAACTTGAACCTACGCTTAACATAAATGATTCCTTTGCTCTAAAATTGTTCAGTAGAACTGTGGCTTGGATGTCTGAAACCTCTGCTAAATAGTTCAGTTAGGCTCTAACTCTGGTGCTGTCAACATATTTGGTATGCAATAACTAACCTTTTATAGTTTTAATCTAGTACAAAATTTGTCCTCTCATGTCTTTTTGAGATGTGATTACCAACATTTGTATTCAGTGTGATGTACCTCAAGTTTTGGATTTAAATTCATTTCATCAATGCAACTAAGTGTTCTTCTGTATTTTGCAGCCTGGTGATATACAATGAAAACATCAAAAGGTTGCCTTTTAGAGACTGACAGTTGAAGAATTTTAACAATTAAATGTTCTTTTAAGTAAAATAAGCAATTATCTTTGCATTTTACCACGTGTAGTACTAGAGCAATTTTGCAAGGTTGAAAAAGCTATAGGCGTAGCTGATTGTCAAACCTTCAAACTATTTGTCTAGTACATACACATTGATATGCAATAACTCAAGCCTGACTAACCAAATATAAAATAAAAATCTACAACTGTCCTCAAATGGCTCTGTGGTTTCAACTTTTACAAGAGTAAGAACTGCTTTGGGATAAAAGAATGTTTTTGAAGTATATAATATTGACCATTTAAAAAAAATAAAATAAGAAAACAATTAACAAAATTGAATGCACTAGCTTTAAACAGCAATCACCTAAAAAAGTTTATAATGACTTATGATATGTGTGAGCATCAGCATATAATTTCAGAATTGGGATAGACTGAAATTGAAGAAATATCTTACCAAATCTGACAACCTATTTTCAAAAACTTCCTTTCCTACCATTATTTAAATTCACTCATATTGAGACATCAAAGACTAAGAAATTAATCTTATATTCCTTCCTTGTGATCAAATGGGTGCACTCATGATCATGAGCAGGCTCTTCAAGTTATGCTCTAACAATTACCAGGATAATCCCACATAGGTAATTCCTTAGGCCAAGTTAGGTGCATATGCAAGAACCTCAAGAATGTCATTTTTTCTGAGAACAGATGACTTGGAAAAAATTGAGGTCAATATGCAGTTTAAGCCTTTCACAGAAGTTAAAAATTTTGTTCCCAAGAATCACTAAAGGAACACATTTAAAACCGTTTTACACGAATGAAATTTTGCTCACTGATGGATTAGTTGTGAGTTATTCAAGTTTTGAATTTTCGTCTTCCATAGCAGTTGCGTTGCACGCTTGAGCCATTAGAGTATGCTTGGGTTCTTTGTAATTTATTATTAGCCAGCCCTGCAGAGCCTGAACCCACTTCTAGGATGTTTTGTTATCAGTTAATAACACAATGAAGGTTATCACCCAAAAATATTAGTGGGACTGGAGTAGTGAATACTGAAGTCAATATGCAGTTGACATCAGTTTCAATATGGCAGCCACCGTAGAACATTATCAAAACCGTAGGAATGAATACCGTAGATTCAAGTATTCACTATTCCAGTCGCGCTAATCTTTTTGAGTGATAACCTTTATTGTGTTATTAATTAAAACATCCTAGGGTCAATGTGAAGTTTAATGCAACCACGGAAAATAATTCCGATCCCAAGAATCACTAAAAGAACACGTTTCAGAATGCTTTATAGGAATGACATTCTGCTCGCTGATGGGTTATTTTCGAATTATTCAACTTTGAAGTTGCGTTAAAGGAAGCGAGCGTGCAAAGAAGAATTCAATTAATAACGGAAGCTAATCCTCTATTACAAACAAACAGGTTGGGTCGTGAGGGGGAGCCACAGTTCTTTTACTGAAAATTATAAACAAAGGTTTTAACCCACCCAAATTAGTTACCACAACTCAAGTGTTTGAAGCGAGAAGTAATTCATTCAAACGCGCATATGGCAATACTGTCATGGCGGGCACCCAATATGGTTGCCGCCATTTTGGAGCTCATGTTAAGGATGCCGTCTGGGAAGAAATCAGGATATGGGTTGATTTTCTGTTTCTATTTGCATCTTATAGAGGATTTTCTTGCGCTTCCATCGGTACTTTCCGTTTACGTCTACTCCAAATAGTGCGCCCACCAGAGGGGGGGAAAGCGATGGGGGTGGAGTGACCTTGAACCCTCCCCCATTATTTGGGTCAATTGAGCGTGTTTCTCTGCGGGAATGGCATTATAGTTTGTTAATGGGCTATTCAAAGTGCTTCCATTATTCAAACGAAACATTCTAACGCTGGGTAAATATTTATTTATAATTTTTGACCATTTCAGAATTTAGCTGTTCTGCCGTATCTATGATACCGCAGCTTTCATTCATAGCTCAATGACAGCTGCAGTATCATAGCTACAGCAATGGCGAGCACACCAATCCAAAGGGCTTGAAAAGAGCTATAAAACAAAGGAGTTGACATGACAAAAAACGTATGGTTGAAAATAAATGAAAAATTAAAAAAATTGGTTTTCAAGAATTACACCTATTCTCTTTTGTTGTATATTTTTTCCCAGAGTTACAGAGCTACAGCAATGTAAATTATATCGATTGAAAGGGCTTGAAAAGAGCTACAAACGCTTAAGAGTTCATTGTAGAAAACCTTGTAGTCCAAAAGATAAAAAGAAAAACTTTTTTTTTTTTGTGAAAAACACGTTTTTCTGGAAACTTGATATTGGTTTCTCAAATGTATCTCCTTCCACAATTTTAGAGCTACAAGAATGGTTTATATACCATTCGATAGGGCTTAGCAAGGTGTATCCATAAGCAATAGCATTTTTCTGATAGATTTATTATTTTGAAAATTACACTGCATGAAAAAAAAATGAAAAATAGGTCTTTTTTTTTAATTCCCAAAATCCACAAAAAGAAGTTATCAAAATTCCCTATTGCTTATGGTTGTATAGACATATAAGCAATCTAGAAACGAAGTACTTGTTCTGTAACTTCAAAATTGTAGAAGGAGATAGATTTTACAAAACCCCCTATTATATCATATTTTTCGAAAAAAAAAGTGCAGCTACAAAAATTGTCGAAATAACAAATGATCTATGCATCATTTCACACCGACTGTGAAAATTTCAGAGAAATCCATAAATAACGGACTTTTTTTTCTACCGAGACGGCCTCCTCAACAAAATAGCGGACGTCTCCCTAATGGGTGGGTTAGAACCTTTATTTTTATTAATAATTTTCACTTAAAGAACGGTAAATGTTGAGGAGTTGATCATAATTTATTTTCCACTTTTGGATGCCTAAATATTGTTAATGAGATCAAAATAAACAAGTTTTCTTCAATGCACTTTCCGACGCAAATGATTATTTTACAAGTTATAGCGGTAAATGAGTTACCGGAACTCCAGTGTTTGAGGCGGAAAAAAATAAATAAGGGAAGCAAACCCCCTATGACAAACGTAAAGAGGTTGGGTCTTGAAGGGGAGCCACAGTTCTGCTAGTGAATCTTCAGATGAAGAATAATTCTTTTTCACTACAGTCCAAGGTTAGTAAAATTTTTTAAAGAAGATTATGTCATTTTAACATATTGATTACGTTTCCCTTAACGGGCAAGTCCATTCAAGTCTTTTCCTATGTTGTTGAGTCCATTTTAGGGTCTTCCCCTTCTTTTTGGCGCGCTTGCACACACTCGATCATTCGACGTAATGGGTTGGTTACAACCAGGGTTGCGGAGTCGGATGTTTTAGGGTGGAGTCGGAGTCGCTTCTCTGAAGTGTGGTGGAGTCGGAGTCGCTATTCTGAAGTGTGATGGAGTCGGAGTTGCTTTTCCGAATGTGGTGGAGTCGGAGTCGTTCATTCGGATGTGGTAGAGTCGTGGTTGGAGTCACTCTTTTTTGGTGTCTTCGAATCTAATTTTTGCTAAAAATTATTTATAATTCTTTAAAACTAAAAGTAAACCAAAACAGAGTTAGAATGCTTTGCTGAAAAATCTAAAAAATACGTTATGTTTTTGTTGATTGTTTTGTTCTAAGTATGAAACAGCGTATTTATTCCTATCACCTAATACCGTCATGTTGTCTAGTCATTGAGGGTTTGCACAGATATATATGAGAAACCTACAAGTGTGAAATATAATTTTTGTACCCAGCATTGATGTATATTTTGTAGTTAAAAGCAGGAATTAGTAATAGAAAGCATCGCAAATTCATTCTGTATATTTCTGTTTTGTTCATTTTTCCTTCAATTAATACATAGGAACTGGAAAATAGTATTAAATGTGTTGCAAGTTACTTGTAGAACATTTCAGCTGATGCAATACATTGTACTCACATAAAGAGTGGTAACTCTGTATGCTCAAAATGATGCATTGATTGATAATGATCATAAACATTTCTAGTCTTTAGGTTATGATTCATTGCCAATGAGTAGTCTTTGCCGAAACCTGAAGCTATGGTCTAGTGCACAAAGACTTCTGGTTTTCAAGTCATGTTATCAAAATTGATATGGATTCCGTGTTTTTAAGTCAAGTTAACATGTATTAATAATAAAAATTTCTGCTCATTTCTCAAATTACTCCTTGAATGTAATTTGGTTCTTTCAGAGTTATATTGTATTTCACTATATCATCATCATGTTTAATTTTTATCTTCGTATCACTCCCCAGTTTCTAAGCAAGTATACGCTGAAATGGAGAATTTTATAATTATCTTGATACATTTTCAAAAACTGAAATAGTATTCGTTTTGTAGCATTATATAATTAATTACTTCTTGTTAAGGAAGATTTGGAAATGTTGTATGGTTATCTATATCGGCATTGGGACACTTGAAAAAAATTAAAATACGATGTAAGCGAGCTGCAATGAAAATAATTACACACGCCAGCAAAAACATCACTTACAGTCACACACACATTGTAACTGAAAACAATGCACTCTCTCAGCTGCAATGGTTTTTGCATTTATGCGATAGTACAAATTCTCTTGCTGGAAACGTTTCAAATTGCTCCAAAAAACACGAAATGAGAAGAACCTGGGCGTTTATTAAAATAACAAAGTGTCCAATACAAAGTAAAAAGTTAGACGAAAATAAGAGATAGTATCATATTACACGCAAAGAAGCTAGAAGTGACTTTTATTCGTAAAAAAAACGCTCCAAAAACGTCAGAACCCTGCGATGAAAGCAGAACAACTTTTGCTTATTATATATAGCCGAAATGTAACATAGAGTTGAGCAATAATATGACACCTTTTCTGCATTGATACTCTGCATAGTGTAGGTACAGAGAAGAAAAGGCAGTGTGCAAATCTGGCCTACCTTATCTACACGTATACATAATTTTGGGGATTTGAAGCATAGTCATTGAATTAACTATTATAATTTCAACGAATTAGTGCATACTTAGTAATAAAAAACTGTTGATACATATCTATGCTTCTCAGTGTAGACAATGCCTACATTACCTACTCAGAAAACACTTGTCAGTAATATACAGGGTGTTTCAGATTCAGAATAAGAGGCAAAAAATTGCACACCAACTAGAAGATATCCAAATAAAAACTTTTTCTTCTATAAAATTTTCCGAAGAAAGAGACATTGAGATATTAGCAGTTTATTGTTTTTAAGGGTGAAATTTAATGAATAAACTACTAGCAATATTGATTTTGAATTTACGTTAATCCGGCGAAATGTGCTAGTTGCATGACCTCCTAGATCTCCTGACATGACTCCACTCGATTTCAAGTTTTGGAACACGTGAAGAGCCTTGTTTATGCTTCACCCATTGAGTCTGAGGAAGATCTTGTGGCCAGAATTGCAGTGGCTGTAGGTGAGATACCTTAATGCCAGACGTGTTTCCTAATATTCGGCAGCCGTTAAGGCTAACATTCGAAAAGTGCATTGATGTAGGTGGAACACATTTTGAACAATTTTTGTAAAGTAAATTCAGAATCAATATCGCGAGTAATTGTGCCATTAAATTTCAAGCTTAAAAACAATAAACACCTAATACCTCCCAACCCCGATTTTTTGGGGGAAAATTTCATAGGACAAAAAGTGTTTATTTGGCCATTTTCTACTTGATGTGCAATTTTGTACCTCGTGTTCTGAAACACTCAGTATACATAATTGTGTACAGGACTCGTCATTAATGACGGGATTCAATATTGCCTGTATAGGAATCTTTCAGATGTGGACCATAAAGAAATATTTCCATCCTAATAGCACCCACACTTAAAATATTCTAATACTTGTGCACTTGTGAAACTCGCATCACAGATACAGTAGTTAAGCATCTTTAAGAGCGTGAATGGGAGACAGATCAACCAACAAAGACGAACAGCCAATTTTGTTTGTTCAATGAAATTTCCTGTTGAATATTTTCCGTATTTCTGATGGCGGCTTTGTGGAAGAAAAAGTTTTCTTCAGTTGGCCTCTCTTAGTTCACAGATAAAAATTTGAAACTGATGAAATGAGGTCTTTTTGTTTGTTGTTTTTTGTTTTGCAGCTGCATCTTTTCTTTTCGATTTTTGTGTTTAAATTTAACTTTCTATAATTAAGCACGTTTGCGCTTCTAGCAGACCTGCATTAACCTTAAGGAGACCGTCTGGGTAGAAATCAGGATATGTGTTGATTTTTTTTATATGCATCTTATAGAGGATTTTCTTGCGCTTCCATTGGTACTTTCCGTTTACGTCTACTCCGAATAGTGCGCCCACCAGAGGGGGGGGGAAAGCGATGGAGGTGGAGTGACCTTGAACCCTCCCCCCCTCATTATTGGGGGTCAATTGAGCGTGTTTCTCTGCGGGAATGGCATTATAGTTCGTTAATGGGCTACTCAAAGTGCTTCCATTATTCAAATGAAACATTCTAATGATGAGTAGATATTTTTTTATAATTTTTGACAATTTCAGAATTTAGCTGTTCTGCAGTATCTATGATAATGAAGCTGGAGACCGTCTTGATAGAAATCTGGATATGTGTTGATTTTCTGTTTTTATATGCATCTTATAGAGGATTTTCTTGCGCTTCCATTGGTACTTTCCGTTTACGTCTACTCCGAATAGTGCGCCCACCAGAGGGGGGGAAAGCGATGGGGGTGGAGTGACCTTGAACCCTCCCCCCCTCATTATTGGGGGTCAATTGAGCGTGTTTCTCTGCGGGAATGGCATTATAGTTCGTTAATGGGCTACTCAAAGTGCTTTCATTATTCAAATGAAACATTCTAATGATGAGTAGATATTTTTTTATAATTTTTGACCATTTCAGAATTTAGCTGTTCTGACGTATCTATGATACCGCAGCTTTCCTTCATAGCTCGATGACAGCTGCAGTATCATAGCTACAGCAGTGGCGAGCACACCAATCCAAAGGGCTTGAAAAGAGCTATAAAACAAAGGAGTTGAATAGACAAAAAACGTATTTTGGTGGAAAAAAATTAAAAATTAAAAATTTTTTTTTGTCAAGAATTACACCCATTCCCTTTTGTTGTTTATTTTTTCCCAGAGTTACAGAGCTACAGCAATGTAAATTATATCAATCAAAAGGGCTTGAAAAGAGCTACAAACGCTCAAGAGTTCATTGTAGAAAACCCTGTAGTTCAAAAGATAAAAAGAAAAAATTTTTTTTTTTTTGTAAAAAAAACACGTTTTTCTGGAAACTTGTTATTGGTTTCTCAAATCTATCTCCTTCCACAATTTTAGAGCTAAAAGAACGGTTTATATACCATTCGATAGGGCTTAGCAAGGTGTATCCATAAGCAATAGCATTTTTTGATACATTTATTGTTTTGAAAATTACACCACATGAAAAAAAAAATGAATATATAATTTTTTTTTTCCAATTCCCAAAATCCACAAAAAGAAGTTATCAAAATTCCCTATTGCTTATGGTTATATAGACATATAAGCAATCTAAAAACGAAATACTGGTTCTGTAACTTCAAAATTGTAGAAGATAGATTTTACATAACCCCCTTATTTTATCATATTTAAAAAAAAAAAGTGCAGCTACAAAAATTTTGTCGAAATAACAAATGATCTATGCATCATTTCACACCTACTGTGACAATTTCAGAGGAATCCATCCATAAAAAACGGACTTTTTTTTCACCCAGACGGTCTCCTTAAATAGCTTTAATTAAAATTACTTGTTACGCTTTGGCGTTCACTCATTAAATTATCTTTGAGCTTGCTCTGCTTGGGCAGCACGTCGTCCTTTTGATAAAAGTGGGTCTGGTACCTCTAACTTATTTCTCTTGCGTAAAAAGTAGTCTCTTTCTGCGACTTGAACTCTTCGACCCGGCTTTTTCAGCCTCTTGAATAGGCACTTATTGAAGGTAATTAATTTTCAAATAATTGTTAAAATCTTAGTGCTATATGCAATATTGCAATAAGATACGATATTCACCTAGTCGGCGACCAGACATCTTAAAACTCTGTATCTCTCTACTCAGAACGCCTCTAAAATTCCCTACCGGAGTACCGTACTGATGACCGGCCGCGTCCATTGGGTGTCTTCTATTTTTAGCGAGTATCGTTTTAAAAACTAACCTTATGTTAAAGAAGATCTTCGGTCTCTATTTTAAAGGAATTTAATAATAAAAATATTACAGAGGACGCTGCTGAGCGTACTTTTGGAATCCTCAAGATCTGCCTAACTTGGGTACGGTTTCTCTTTTTGCGCAGGAGAAAAGGGAAACGACTTGCTGTTGTTCCCTTGAAGTTCTTCTGTATTTGAAATAAATGTTCGAGCAGTTGCCCTTAAGTTTTAAATCCTAAAACTCCATTGTATTAACATAGGAGAGATTACACTCACGAAATAGCTAAACCTATTTATTAATTTGTTCAAAGGAGACACTTGACCATTTATTGTATAAGAACAATCAATACTATACCGGGTGTCCCACAAAAATGTCCCGGACTTTTTAATTGATAATATCTTCTCTTTAAATTAACATATTTGAATTGTCTTTTATTTAAAATTTAGTCAATTTTGTTTCCTTTTGAAATAATTTAAGTTTTTGAAAATCAGTTGAATAAACTTTAAGACGATCGATTTACTGAAAGGGGTAGAAAAATTGTTCAAAGGGAAAGTTTTAAAAACAACACTGGTGTTCTTCTTCATTCCTCAATACCTACTGTTAAGAATAATTTCATAACGATGTATCGTACATACAACTAAGTATTTAAACCCTCTGAGAGGTTTCAAGTTTCAAGTGTTCTCAATAATAGTGTTTCAAGGACTAATAAAAAACGGTGGAATAATGGGTAAAACTCTTCGTTCAATGGTGGCTAGAAGTAATACTTGCCTTGAGAGAAATGGAGGGTATGTCGTTGGATACTAAAATTACCTCATTTATTTAAACGTTATATAAGGTAATGATTTGTTACTCCTTAAAATTTATGTGTGTTCAGTTTTATGGAAACTACAAAATAAGGAAGAATATCAATATTGTTTTAAAAACTTTTCCTCTGAACAATTAATTTTTCTGCTCGTTTCCGAAAATTGGACATTGTACAGTGGTTATTCAACCGATTTTCAAAAATTTAAATTATTCGAAAAGGAAACAAAATTTACTACATTGTGAAAAAAGGCAATTAAAATATGTTAATTTAAAGCTGAGATATAATTAATTAAAAATCGGGGACATTTTTATAGGACACCCGGTATAATAAAAAGCCAGGTGTCCGTCAATGATAAGTATATGTTCTCGTGTGTAATTTCCCTTATCTCATTACAATGGGAATCTGCTTGCTTGGACAGTATCATAAATACCATCAAAATATGAAAAACCTGGCATCTGCTCACTTATGTTTATAAGTAAAAAACATTGCGTGAAAATCGAATCAACTGTCAAGAAAATGCGACTCATTGCATGTAAATTTCAAAGGCATTTAAATGCTTAAAAGGTATGGCAAATTTTTTAAAAACCTCTTGCAAACAATAATTCAAATTACAGTTCAGGTAGGTATTATGTTATACAATTTGCTTGGTTGTTGTGTGCGTTTGTGACGTTTTTAAAGATGCCTAATGACCGTATCTGTGATACGAGTTTTACCAGTGCACAAGTACGAGAATACTGTATTTTAATCGCAGGTACTATTACAATGGATATATTTGTTTGCCATTTTTATCTTGAGATTTTTTTAAAACAATACCGTTGGATCCCGCCATTTTTTACCAACCATGTACACTAGTATCTTGATTATTAACAATCTGTAGTCAATTTAAAAGTCGTTCGCTAATAAAGAATATAATGAACATATGCACAGGTTTCAACACCTGCAACCGTTTACTACTAAGAATGAGTGTCGTGTGTTTATTTATACGTGTTGTGTCACGCTGTTAAGAATAATTGATAGGAAAAAAATAGCACTGGCGGTCTTTGTTCCAGTTCACGATCAATTAATACACTCATTTTCATTGTGCAATAGCTCTGTAATAAGTCACTTTCATCACAATTAGAGCGATCCAGAGCCTTATATACTCAAGTTTGTATCGTGAATACTAAGTTCGGCGGGGTATTGCATATTGAAATATGCTGTATTGTATATTACAATATACTGTATTGCAATGTACTGTATTGCATATTACAATATACATACACAAGTTCGCAGTTGCTTTCAGTAATGCTGAATTTCTGTATCTTGGATACGACAAGAATGGCTATAACTACTTCTCTTGCGGCTCAAAAATGCTGTGTTCTGAGTGTTTATTACTCTTATAAGAAAATTAAGTTACCTTTGGAATAAGCTGAAAGCATGGAAACTCCACTCAAACAAAAATTTGTTGAAGAAAGGTATTGAATTTTGTCATTTTTTACGGTCTGTGTACACTAGTTAAGAAATAAAATATTCATCTTATAAATTATGAATAGGTGAAGTTGGAGTCACAAAATTGTGAATAGGCGGAGTCGGTGTTGGAGTCGCCAAATTCTGGAGAAATGGAGTCGGAGTCAGAGTCGCCAAATTCTGGAGAAATGGAGTCGGAGTCAGAGTCGCCAAATTCTGGAGAAATGGAGTCGGAGTCGGAGTCGCCAAATTCTGGAGAAATGGAGTCGGAGTCGCCAAATTCTGGAGAAATGGAGTCGGAGTCGCCAAATTCTGGAGAAATGGAGTCGGAGTCGGAGTCGCCAAATTCTGGAGAAATGGAGTCGGAGTCGGAGTCGCCAAATTCTGGAGAAATGGAGTCGGAGTCGGAGTCGCCAAATTCTGAAAAGATGGAGTCGGAGTCGCCAAATTCTGAAAAGATGGAGTCGGAGTCGCCAAATTCTGAAAAGATGGAGTCGGAGTCGCCAAATTCTGAAAAGATGGAGTCGGAGTCGCCAAATTCTGAAAAGATGGAGTCGGAGTCGCCAAATTCTGAAAAGATGGAGTCGGAGTCGCCAAATTCTGAAAAGGTGGAGTCGGAGTCGCCAAATTCTGAAAAGGTGGAGTCGGAGTCGCCAAATTCTGAAAAGGTGGAGTCGGAGTCGCCAATTCTGAAAAGGTGGAGTCGGAGTCGCCAAATTCTGAAAAGGTGGAGTCGGAGTCGCCAAATTCTGAAAAGGTGGAGTCGGAGTCGCCAAATTCTGAAAAGGTGGAGTCGGAGTCGCCAAATTCTGAAAAGGTGGAGTCGGAGTCGCCAAATTCTGAAAAGGTGGAGTCGGAGTCGCCAAATTCTGAAAAGGTGGAGTCGGAGTCGCCAAATTCTGAAAAGGTGGAGTCGGAGTCGCCAAATTCTGAAAAGGTGGAGTCGGAGTCGCCAAATTCTGAAAAGGTGGAGTCGGAGTCGCCAAATTCTGAAAAGGTGGAGTCGGAGTCGCCAAATTCTGAAAAGGTGGAGTCGGAGTCGCCAAATTCTGAAAAGGTGGAGTCGGAGTTGCCAAATTCTGAAAAGGTGGAGTCGGAGTCGCCAAATTCTGAAAAGGTGGAGTCGGAGTCGCAAATTTATTCCACCGACTCCGCAACCCTGGTTACAACCTTTATTTATAATTTTCACTAGAAGAACTGTGGCTAACCCTCACGACCCAACCTCTTTACGTTTGTAATAGGATGTTAGCTTCCGCTTTTCATTTAATTTGGCGCGATTGCTGCGAAAAGCAACTTCAAGGTCAAATACTTAATTACTTCCCGCTCCAAACACCACAGTTGCGGTAATTCATTTCTATAACTCGTTCAATAATTATTTCCGATGGAAAGTGCATAGAAGAAAAGTTGTTCATTTACATATAATTAACTATGTTAAGGCATCCAAAAATTAAAAATCAATTATGGTCAACTACTCAACCTTTACCAAAAGAACTGTGGCTACCCATCACGACCTAACCTCTTTACGTTTTTAATAGGGGGTTAGCTTTCGTTCCATTTCTAAAAAGTTTTGCCAAAAACAATAACTCTAAAACAATAACTATGGCAAGCTTCCCATATTGTTGGAACACCCACTTGAACCTCTCCTTTGGCACGCAAAAGCCTGTTATGTGGAACATTTCTATAACTTCTCAGTTAAATAACTGTACAATAATGCATCAGCAAGCAGAATGTCATTCTTGTAAAACGTATTTAAATGGGTTTTTTAGCGATTCTTTGAAATCGAATAGTCATTTTCTGTGATTGCATTAAACTTCACATTGACCCATTCTAGAAGTGGATTCAGGCTCTGCAAGCTTGGATCCACTTCTAGAATGGGTCAATGTGAAGTTTAATGCAATCACAGAAAATGATTATTTGATTTCAAAGAATCGCTAAAATTAAAATAATAAATTACACAGTACCAAAATGTATTCGGTAAATCTGAAGGAGATGACAGTTGTCGATTTTGCAAATTGTAATGGCTAAACATGGTTAATGACACAAAAATAAACAAGTTTTCTTATATGCACTTTTCGTCTCAAATGAGTATTTTATTAGTTATAGCGGTAAATGAGTTACCGCAACTCCCGTCTTTGAAGCGGAAAGAAATTCCTTGATCGAGTTGTATGGCAATACTGCAATGGCGTCTCGCTTCCAGAGCTCTGTCTTGAAAGACAAAACCAAACCTACCGCTATACCTCGTTATATACTCATTTGACGAAAAAAGTGTATAGAAGAAAAGTTGTTTATTTCGATGTTATTACCATGTTTCAAGCAACAAAAATTCGAAAATCGATGAGTGGCTGTTTATTTGAGCGCATTCGTCATCAATGACGAAACTAAACTTACCGCTATAAATCGTGAAATACTCATTTGAGACGATAAGTGCATAGAAGAATACTTGTTTATTTCGATTCAATTAATTAGGTTCATGCACCAAAAAGTGGAAAATCGACAACTGTCATCTCCTTCAGATTTACCATGTATTCTAACAGCGGTAAATCTGAAGGAGATGACAGTTGTCGATTTTGTAAATTTCGATGCCTTAGCATAGTTAATTAGATCGAAATAAACAAGTTTTCTTCTATGCACTTTCCGTCTCAAATGAGTATTTTATTAGTTATAGCGGTAAATGACTTACCGCAACTCCAGTCTTTGAAGCGGAAAGAAATTCTTTGATCGAGTTGTATGGCAATACTGCAATGGCGTCTCGCTTCCAGCGCTCTGTCTTGAAAGATGAAACCAAACCTACCGCTATACCTCGTTAAATACTCATTCGACGAAAAAAGTGTATAGAATAAAAGTTGTTTATTTCGATGTTATTACCATGTTTCAAGCAACAAAAATTTAAATATCGATGAGTAGCTGTTTATTCGAGCGCATTCGTTATCAATGACGAAACTAAACTTACCGCTATAAATCGTAAAATACTCATTTGAGACGAAAAAAGAATAGAAGAAAACTTGTTTATTTTCATTCAATTAATTAGGTTCAGGCACCAAAAAGTGGAAAATCAACAACTGTCATCTCCTTCAGATTTACCCCAACAGCTTCAGCTCAATCGCGCAACTGACTGGAACTGGTGTGGACCATAAAAATTTCAAAGTTGAATAACTCAAAAATAATGCATCAGGGAGCAGAATGTTATTCATGTAAAACAATATTGAATGTGTTCCTTTAGCGATTCTTTGGAATGTTAGTTTTAATTTCCGTGAAAGGCGTAAACTGCATATTGACCGAAATTGAAGGTTGTAACAGAACTCAAATTTTCAGCAACACTTTGAATTTTAATGTAAGTAAAAATTACGGTAAATCTGAAAGAGATGACAGTTGTCGATTTTCACTTTTTGGTGCCTGAACCTAATTAATGGAATCAAAATAAACAAGTTTTTTTCTATTCTTTTTTCGTCTCAAATGAGTATTTTACGATTTATAGCGGTAAGTTTAGTTTCGTCATTGATGATGAATGCGCTCGAATAAACAGCTACTCATCGATTTTCGAATTTTTGTTGCTTGAAACATGGTAATAACATCGAAATAAACAACTTTTATTCTATACACTTTTTTCGTCAAGTGAGTATTTAACGAGGTATAGCGGTAGGTTTGGTTTCGTCTATCAAGACAGAGCGCTGGAAGCGAGACGCCATTGCAGTATTGCCATACAACTCTAACATCAAAGAATTTCTTTCCGCTTCAAAGACTGGAGTTGCGGTAAGTCATTTACCGCTATAACTAATAAAATACTCATTTGAGACAAAAAGTGCATAGAAGAAAACTTGTTTATTTTGATCTAATTAACTATGCTAAGGCATCGAAATTTACAAAATCGACATCTGTCATCTCCTTCAGATTTACCAAAATTACATTAGAAATTGAAATCAGTCAAAAATAAAAGCATTAACTAAATAAAGTATTATACAAAAATAATTGATGGCATACACAAATCACAATACATAAATTTAATGCTGAAGTTGTCAAAAATAAGTGAAACAGTGCATGCCTTAACTGTTAATTAAAAAATGTCGATTCCACATCAAAAATGATGACCAAAAATTAGGTCATCATTAACCATGAAACATACTCTGGACGTGTAAAGATAGATGTTTTATTGAAAGAACCATTTTAAAATCAGAGCATGATTTTAAGAAGTCTAAGAAAGACAAATATGCGTTCTTCACCATCACCATGGAATCATTTCCAATTAAACAGCTGTTTCTGCACGACATTAGCACAAGCACTTTACTCTATTCTGCACAAATTTTATACAAAATTGTCACCGGCAATTTCATAACACTTTCAACTTCTTTATAAAATGAAATTTATCAATTACCTTCTCAGCTGGCATAACAATTCCAATTTCATCCATGACCACAATTCTTCGAACGCTGACAGCAACGAAATTGTGCCTTGTTCTTCCAATGCCAACGCAGAAGTCAGGGTTTTACTGAGGTTGCAAGCTCGGAACCTCGGATATGAAGGAAGAGTTTAGCGCGGATAATTCAAAAGTTAATTGGATTTGAAGTTAATCATAAAAATTTAGTGTTAGTATATATGATCATATTGTTTAATTTACTTTTTGAAGGGGATTCATTTCATACTAAAACCCACTCATTGTGGATCTTTTCATATGCTCATGCAGTTTGTGTGTACTATGATCAAAGTACAAAGGAAACATTTTGAAAACATTGATGTTGACGAAGTCAATTACATCTAAAAGTTGATTTGCTCCTAATATATGCCTCAAGCGAAGCCTGGAAGCGGAAGGCGACAGTCAGGGCTTCGTTATAGCTTAGAATTCCCTCATTAACACTCGCACCAAAATGGTTTCTCTGAATTGGTGTAGGTAGCACATTTGTGAAGAAAATGGAGCATGGCTCGAGAAAGGGCTTTGCAGAAAATTGTCAAAGTTCAGTAACTAGCAGTTCTGTCTAACTCTCTCCTGAATACTGAATAGACGATTGAGAGGGCTTAGCGAGAGATGATACTTCATTGCAATCAATCAAGCCTGTAGTGATCGCCCTCAGCCGTACTTCAGTCTAAATTTCTTAAATTATTAAAACCATCTTCTAAAAATGAAATAAAGTTAACATAATCATTCTTAAAATTTTAGATCACTATTTTCATTCAACATTACCCTGAAATCCATTAAAATTTGACCAAAAATATTTTAACATTTTTCGAGCGTCAGCTCGCATCGCGTTTTCACGCAGAACCATTTGGCAAGTTCCGAGAGACATTTTCAGGCAGAGGCGTCATTCTGGTATTCGATGCTCCTGTGTTAGTGTTGGGCTTGTGTAGGTCTGATTGTCCGCTGGGGTGAATTGACGGGCAAAGACTACAACATCTCTCGACAAGTAAATTTGAGCGACTATCAGAGGGATAATGATGACAATTTTTGGTTAACTCAGCTTTTTCCTGCCGTGTAGTTTATTGAAGGAAAACCAAGGAGAACTGGCTTGGATCTTGATCTCGGAGAGCTTGTCTAGGTGGGCAATCCGTGCCGGAGAGCCAGGCTGGCGTTGGCGAAGGCCGTCACGCGATGGAGTAGGCAGGGTGAGTGAGTTTTATTTGGGAACTTGAATTAGGCAATTTGAGATAATTGAGCGAGGGTCAATGACGTAGCTTAGGTAGAACTAATGACTCAAAATAAGGTGAGGTGTGAGTGAGCAAGTTAAATCCGGCTCATGTGAGCAGAAGCAAGTCGGCACATTAGCACATTAGCAGGAGCAAGTTAAGTTACTGCTCATATTAGCATAGCATACTAGGATACTAGTAAGCCCAGGGAGATTATTAACTGTGAGTGTGTTGTGTTGTGATGACGTGGAGGTCCTGCAAGGAGTCCAACACACTGGATGAGCAGTCCAAGGAGACATCAAGGAAATTTCACACTGAAGTTATCCCAAAGTACATGATAAAACTCCCATAAAGTAGATCCCTCCGAGAAAAATCCTAAAGATCCAACACCAGCTAAGTTAAGGAAGGATAGGAAAAAATCAATTAAGAGATTCTGATACAAATGCTCTTGCTTTAAATGCAAGGCATGAAATTTAAGAATTTAGTAATTAAGGAAATGCTTAACATGAAGATTTAAGCTTCTTGATGTACTCTAGAAAATCTCCATAACGGTACAAGAATACAGAGAAAAGAAATTCCTAAAGTTCATTTATAAATTCTACTGAAATTTACTGATAAATATCGTTTGCAATAATGAAGGAATAAAAGGAATATATATATCCCCAATGATAAAAGGAAAAGGAAACCTAAGCGTTGATTTCACAGACGGAAAATACGCGAAAAAAAAACGAAAGCATGAAAATTCCGTGCGGCGATTTAGCCGGGCGGCTTTACACGTCGGCCTCAGCCAAGCCGCCAGCAATTTGCACACACTCAAGATAGGCAGATGGTAGTGGGTGTTTGTCACAAGAATGCGATGAGTTAAATTAAATTTTATTGAAATGTTTTATATTGAAATAAGTGCGGTTACGTAAAGGTTTCAAAGAGTATGGAATTAAGAAATGAAATTCCAAAACTTAGCAAGCATAGACATGAATACTTTTCGTAATTTAAAACTACTGCAAGTCGGTTTGTAAAAAAAAGAATAAATGCTACTATAACACATGCCTATAGTGAATTATAGTCACGGAGTAGTGACAAGAGACGACGGTGTGATGTTCCGCCATTACACAAAGACGCTATCGACAACGAACGCCGGCAATTCAGCCGCGTTCGTTCCGAGTATCGAATCATGAATGGAAACTGCAGGTATATACTATTGTAGTAAAGAAAGGAACGAACATGATTATGTTTTGATAATAAAATCATGACACGGAAATGCAATGCACATCTGACGCAAAATTTTACGCTAAGTCATGTTGAGAAAAAAACAAAACACTGAATGAAAACATGCTACATCACAATTCCTACGCATAACTACGTATCCAAATAACACTGCACTGTCAACTATTAATACTCACTGAACACGAAGAAAGAACACGATTATTTTCTAACACTGATTACTCACGAGAAAAGTGCTGTGAGCGAGCTAGGCAACCGCCAAAGTAAGAGTGCTCTTTTTGAAACAGAGACGCGCCTTGCGCAGTATTGCCACCAGAGGGCTTCTCTCTCGAAAAATGTCAATTGTTATTTTATCGTCTCATGTATTTACACAAAAACTTCAATGATTACGAATTAGAAGTAGAAAATAATTAATAATAAATTAGAGTAAGATTTTTAATGCTACTTATTAATTTATTTAAGTGCGAATGGCAAATTTCTAATTTTTACGCTTATGTAGCGGTATGCTACATTACCCCCCAAGGCGCAGACCGAAAGGTCCACCCGCTGCAATCATCTGTAGCGGGAAGGAGGGCGAACTACACGACCCTGCCGGGTTCGGCAATTGGCAAATGATACTGAGCGGGGAAGTTTCACCAAACGGGTCTGCAAGTTTAGATCGGCAAGAGTCCTAGGAACAGGAGTTACTGCAGCGGGCTCGTCTGGTCTCTCCAGACTTGTCGCTGTGTCAGTAAGAGGGCTAGAATTAGAGTCTACGATAGGCTTAGGGATAGGGTTTGAATGTACAGACACATAGAAAGGGTTACACTCAAGTTGACTAGGCAACATTGCAGCCAACTGAGGAAGCTGAGATGGTAGATATGATCGAGTCTCAGTGGGAAGGGAAATCTGCGGAGAGGATGATGAGTTATAAGTTACACTATGATCGGAAGTATACGCGACTTTTAATCGATCAATGCTCACAGGGTCGTGTGAACCAGATCTTTCAAGGATGAAATATTTGGGCGTGCGTTTGATAATTTTGAACGGACCATCATAAGGGCGCGTGAGTGTAGGTTTGATGGCGTCGTTTCGGACATACACATGTGTGCAGTCTTGCAAGGCGGGATCCAGTTTGTCCTCAGTCTGAGGCATTCGCGGAGCCACATACTTGATCTGGCGCATGCAATCTTTTAGGCAGGTTACATATGCGGAACGGTCAGCGGATGAAAATTCAGGCAAAGGTTTTGGGTCAACAATGTCGCCGGGGAGACGAAGTGTCTGACCATAGAGCATCTCTGCTGCTGTGCACTGCTGATCTTGTCTGTACAGATTGCGGATGCTCAACAATACAACTGGAAGTCTGTCAGTCCAATCGTGACTGCAGTTCAAGCAACGTAATGCAGCCTTCAAGTCCCTGTGGACTCTCTCAATAAGTCCATTTGACTGCGGATGGTAAGAGGTCGTAGAGGTGTTAGTACAACCTAAAGCATTGCTGAGCTCACTCCAGAATTTTGAGGTAAATTGTGATCCCCGGTCATGCGTGACCTTTAAGGGGACACCAAATCTAGAGATCCAGTTGGACATGAAAGCGCGCGCTACAGTCTCAGTTTGGGTATCAGGAAGAGGGACAGCCTCAACCCAACGTGTGAACCTATCGATGATGGTCAACAAATAAGAATAACCGCGCGATAAAGGCAAAGGACCCACCAAATCTAGGTGGACCGAGTCGAACTTGTGACCTGTGAATGCACAACTCTGCAGCGCTGCACGATTATGTTTCACCACTTTACTACTCTGACATGCATGGCAATTTTGCACAATTTGCTTGACCTCCTTACGCATCGCTGGCCAGACGTAACGATCAGAAATCAAACGCAATGTACGGTTAATACCAGGGTGAGAGAGAGAATGGTAATGCAGGATAGCTACTCTGCGGAGAGTTGCAGGAAGGTACAAACGAGAAAGTCGCTCGGCATCACGGTACACGCCGTCAACCAAGGTTAATTTCAGAGAGGAAGTGTTAGAAGGTTTGAGAAGGTCCTGAAGTTCAGGATCCTCCTTCTGAGTTTTGGAAATATTACCAAAAGTGATTTCACCACTGGTTTGGACAGTATTTATGCGCGATAGGCAATCAGCGACAGTATTGTCCAACCCTTTTATGAAGCGGATGTCAGTGGTAAACTGACTTATAAACGACAAGTGTCGAGCTTCCCTTGGGGAATGTCTTTCAGAAGGCATTTTGATCGCTGAGGTCAGAGGTTTGTGATCTGTGTAGATCACAAACTCCCTCGCCTCTAGAACATAGCGAAAGTGTCTCACAGATAAGTAGATAGCAAGAAGTTCCCTACCGAACGCGCTATAAGCACGCTCAGTGGGCGACAGCTTTTTGGAAAAGAAAGCAAGAGGAGAGATATTAGTACCTACTTGTTGTTGCAAAACAGCACCTACGGCGGTACTGGATGCGTCCACAACGAGGCTGAAATCAGCATTAGCAATAGGGTAGGATAGTTCCGTCGCGGAAGCTAACTTGTGCTTTATTTCCTCAAAAGCCTTGCGCGCTTCTTCTGTCCATTTTACCTCAATAGATTTTCCTTTTCGTTTCGGTTCGAGGAGGTCAGACAAGGGCGCTAAAGTTTGGGCACAGTTGCGTATGAAACGATGATAGAAGTTAACAGAACCTAAGAACCTTCTTAGTTCCTTCTGGGTCTGTGGAAGAGGAAAGTTTTTGATCACTTCTACTTTGGAAGGCAAAGGTTTTAGACCTAGGCTAGAAATTTCATGACCTAAGTAAATCAGTGATGACTTTCCGAACTCACATTTCTCAGGATTTACGAGGAGTCCATTGTCGGACAGTCTTTGAAAAACGACCCTAAGATGGTCTTTGTGCAACTCTGGGGTTGTGGATGCCACTAGGATGTCGTCTAGATAGACATAGGCGAAAGTGAGATCAGAGAAAATTTCAGCCATGTGCCTTTGGAACGTCTGAGGAGCGTTCCTCAAGCCATATGGCATCTTGAGGAATTCAAAGAGACCAAACGGAGTGATTACCGCGGTCTTAGGAATCGCAGACTCATCCAAGGGGATTTGATGGAAGGCAGACTGCAGGTCTATCTTAGAGAAAATTTGTGCTCCCTCTAAATTTGCACTGAAATCATGAAGGTAGGGAATAGGGTATCGATCAGGTAAATTAACGGCGTTCAACCTGCGGAAATCCCCGCACGGTCTGAATTCACCGTTAGCCTTGGGTAATAGCAAAAGAGGACTAGCCCAAGGACTTTTGGAGGTGCGGATGATGCCACATTCTTGCATGCGCGCGAATTCTCTCTTGGCTAACGCCAATCGATCAGGCGGCAGTCGCCTAGCACGGGAGAAAACTGGCGGACCTTGCGTCTCTATGAACTGCTTTGTGCATGTTTGCATGTTATTAGAAGCTAAGTTAGGGTTTGTTAATGCTGGGAAATTTTTAAGTTCTTGTTCAAACATGCACTCCTCCTTGAAAGCAATCGAGAAGGAATGCAAGACATTTGCTCTAGTTATGCTACCAGCGGGAATTGAGATCTGTGTCTCCTCGTCCCTAATTCTACGGTTTTTAACATCTACAATAATCCCATACTTCTCTAGGAAATCCGCGCCAATGATAGGCTCTTGGACTTCCGCGATTAAGAAGGTGAAAAGGAAGGATCGCCTCAATCCCAGGCTGCACTCTAATACTCTTTCACCGTAACAAGGAATTGGCGTGCCGTTCGCGGCGCGTAATGTCGCCAACAATGGGTTGTTTTTGTCTTTTGCCGTGGCTGGGATAATTGACACGCTTGAGCCAGTGTCGATGAGAAATCGATATTTGGTAACGGGATCGATAATAGTAAGGAGGCGAGTAGTCTGGGAATGAGGCAACGCAGTACTCGCTACTGTGCGTTGCTGTTGGCGTTTCCCGAAGTCATTTCGGTATAACGCGGACAGTATCTAGAGGCACATTTGCGAGCTTGGTCACCAAATTTCATGTGGTACCAGCATAAATTGCTACTAGCATCACGAGAGCGCGACCTGAAGCGGCGGTCTTGATTTGACCTATCATAAGATCTACCTCTATCAAAGCGTTGAGGAGGAGGAAGAGGATAGTGATAGTTGGAGGGATAGTCATAAGGATAGTCGTAGGCATTTTGGTGGCTTTGGAATCTCCCTGGGCCTTGCTGAATATGAGCTACGCTCTGACCTAAATTGCAATTCTGTAAAGCTTGCTTTATCTCAGCGATGTCTTGCTGCAACTTGTCTATTGTGGCTGAGGATTGATTTTGGGTATTTGCGGGGCTAAAATTTGCGGCAGCTGCCTTTAGGGAAGCAACTTGTGGTTCTCGTGACAAATTAATATTGCGCATCACCGTCTCAGTGGACTCCGCCAGCTTTTCTAACGTTTGATCGGGGCCTGCTAGCGATAGAAATGGACGCACATTCGGAGGAAGCTTAGTCATGAAAACTTCTTTCAGAAATCCCTCAGCTACGGCAACACCCGTAGCGAGTTTTCGCAGCTCTTTCACTAGCGAAGTGGGAGAGAAAGAGCTAGAGACAGAAGGAATAGCTGAGGCGTCTACCAAATTTCGGAATTTGTCCGCATCGGACATCTGCAACTTCTGCAGAATCTTTCTTTTTAAGGTGCCGTACGGGTCAAAGGCGGGAGGGTTTTCGAGCAATTGATTTGAATCATTCAACAATTTTGTGGGGGCTGCGGACACAAGAGCGTAGAATTGATCTGTGTTATTGGTTATTTGGTGGTACCTAAACATGGCTTCACACTGTTGAAACCAGGTGTGAGCGTCCTCCGGGATAAAGGGCGGGAGCCTAATGGGTTTAGTGGGGGCTCGATCTTCATTATCTGATTCAGTCATGCTAGCAATCTCTTTGGGGATGCACAATTAAGATCTCAGCGCCTAATGACTTGGAATTAAGTGGCAAGGATTTGCGTTAATTCTTTACCTACTCAATCATTCAAATTAATTTGAAACAGAAATATGAAATTGGAAACGAGAAAAAATTATGCGGTATGCGGCAATTTTTGCGTAGGCACAAAAATAAAGCAGGTGAGAAAAAAATTATTTTCCTACCTACTCAATCAATCCTTAACGTTGAAAAAAAAACGGAAAGAGAGAGAATGGAAGCGAAGATTTTTACGGTAGTCAGAAATAAATGCACAGCACGGAAATAGGAGAAAAATATTTTTCCCACCTACTGAGGCACGAAAACAAACAAAGACAGGAAAACAGCATAAAAATTTTTAGAGCTGCTCAGAGAGAGATTAGCACAGTGACATCTATAGAAAATTCTCAAAGACTACGACATGGGAAATTTATCACTACAATGACATGCCAAAATTATCCTCTCACAATCTCTCAAACACTTATCGAGTTGAATTGTTTTTAAGTTTTTTTAAGAAAGTTTTGGGTTATTTTAACTGGGGTCACCAGTGTGTAGGTCTGATTGTCCGCTGGGGTGAATTGACGGGCAAAGACTACAACATCTCTCGACAAGTAAATTTGAGCGACTATCAGAGGGATAATGATGACAATTTTTGGTTAACTCAGCTTTTTCCTGCCGTGTAGTTTATTGAAGGAAAACCAAGGAGAACTGGCTTGGATCTTGATCTCGGAGAGCTTGTCTAGGTGGGCAATCCGTGCCGGAGAGCCAGGCTGGCGTTGGCGAAGGCCGTCACGCGATGGAGTAGGCAGGGTGAGTGAGTTGTATTTGGGAACTTGAATTAGGCAATTTGAGATAATTGAGCGAGGGTCAATGACGTAGCTCAGGTAGAACTAATGACTCAAAATAAGGTGAGGTGTGAGTGAGCAAGTTAAATCCGGCTCATGTGAGCAGAAGCAAGTCGGCACATTAGCACATTAGAACATTAGCAGGAGCAAGTTAAGTTACTGCTCATATTAGCATAGCATACTAGGATACTAGTAAGCCCAAGGAGATTATTAACTGTGAGTGTGTTGTGTTGTGATGACGTAGAGGTCCTGCAAGGAGTCCAACACACTGGATGAGCAGTCCAAGGAGACATCAAGGAAATTTCACACTGAAGTTATCCCAAAGTACACGATAAAACTCCCATAAAGTAGATCCCTCCGAGAAAAATCCTAAAGATCCAACACCAGCTAAGTTAAGGAAGGATAGGAAAAAATCAATTAAGAGATTCTGATACAAATGCTCTTGCTTTAAATGCAAGGCATGAAATTTAAGAATTTAGTAATAAGGAAATGCTTAACATGAAGATTTAAGCTTCTTGATGTACTCTAGAAAATCTCCATAACGGTACAAGAATACAGAGAAAAGAAATTCCTAAAGTTCATTTATAAATTCTACTGAAATTTACTGATAAATATCGTTTGCAATAATGAAGGAATAAAAGGAATATATATATCCCCAATGATAAAAGGAAAAGGAAACCTAAGCGTTGATTTCACAGACGGAAAATACGCGAAAAAAAAAACGAAAGCATGAAAATTCCGTGCGGCGATTTAGCCGGGCGGCTTTACACGTCGGCCTCAGCCAAGCCGCCAGCAATTTGCACACACTCAAGATAGGCAGATGGTAGTGGGTGTTTGTCACAAGAATGCGATGAGTTAAATTAAATTTTATTGAAATGTTTTATATTGAAATAAGTGCGGTTACGTAAAGGTTTCAAAGAGTATGGAATTAAGAAATGAAATTCCAAAACTTAGCAAGCATAGACATGAATACTTTTCGTAATTTAAAACTACTGCAAGTCGGTTTGTAAAAAAAAGAATAAATGCTACTATAACACATGCCTATAGTGAATTATAGTCACGGAGTAGTGACAAGAGACGACGGTGTGATGTTCCGCCATTACACAAAGACGCTATCGACAACGAACGCCGGCAATTCAGCCGCGTTCGTTCCGAGTATCGAATCATGAATGGAAACTGCAGGTATATACTATTGTAGTAAAGAAAGGAACGAACATGATTATGTTTTGATAATAAAATCATGACACGGAAATGCAATGCACATCTGACGCAAAATTTTACGCTAAGTCGTGTTGAGAAAAAAAACAAAACACTGAATGAAAACATGCTACATCACAATTCCTACGCATAACTACGTATCCAAATAACACTGCACTGTCAACTATTAATACTCACTGAACACGAAGAAAGAACACGATTATTTTCTAACACTGATTACTCACGAGAAAAGTGCTGTGAGCGAGCTAGGCAACCGCCAAAGTAAGAGTGCTCTTTTTGAAACAGAGACGCGCCTTGCGCAGTATTGCCACCAGAGGGCTTCTCTCTCGAAAAATGTCAATTGTTATTTTATCGTCTCATGTATTTACACAAAAACTTCAATGATTACGAATTAGAAGTAGAAAATAATTAATAATAAATTAGAGTAAGATTTTTAATGCTACTAATCAATTTATTTAAGTGCGAATGGCAAATTTCTAATTTTTACGCTTATGTAGCGGTATGCTACAGGCCCCAGAGGGGCAATTGTCTCTGGTGAGAATTAAAGTCTTGTGTGTGTGATCTACGGGTAACTATATTTAGGCATTATATGTAAAATTGTAAATAATATTATCGTGTATGTATAGAGTAGAATTGACTAAATTTTCCAGTGTGCTAAATGTTCAGGAGTTATTGCCAAGAACTTGTGTTTCACCACTGGGCATTTTCCCTTGTGCATTGTTGTATGCCCATTTAGAAAGTTTTTTAGCAAACAGTTATCGCTTGGCTTACAGAGATTCTTAACCTAGTTCTGCCAAGAAGCAATCCTTAGAAGTATCCGCAGAATTTAACTAGAAGCAACTGGTTGGACTAACCAGGAGAATTATTCTCTTCAGCATGAGTAGTGGCTAACTAGTTGCTGTTAGTATTTTCAGATGATGAAATTGCCAATTCGCTATTTAATGTAAAGCCATTTTTAGGGAGTTTTCCCCTTTTCGTTTTTAAAATAATTTTTTATGTCAACATTTCAACATGATGTTATTTTTCATTCAAGCTAAAATTTTCCCTTTTGTTTTAAATAATTCTTATGTCAACCTTTTAATATGATGTTACTTTTATTCAAGCTAAAATTCCCCTTTTTCTTAAAATAATTTTATTTCAACATTTCAATATGATGTTATTTTATTCAGGCTAAAATTTCTCCTTTTTCTTAAAATAATTTTTATGTCAACATTTCAATGTGATGTTATTTCTCTCAAGATTAGAATTTCCCCTTTTTGTCTAAAATATTTTAGGCCAATATTCAATATGTGTTTATTTTTTATCAAGTTAGGCTAGCACCAATTATCATTGTAGTCACAGATGTATCTTTCTGAATGCATCTAGTCCTGCATCAATTACCAATTATTGCCACAACTGTATTTCTAAATTAAATTAGGTAGATAATCAATTAGAAAAACACAAATAATTCTTAGTTCTGAAGAATAGATAGTTAGTAAATTTAATTAAATAGTCATTGTACATTGATTATTTCAGTTAGGAAAAACTGGAAACATGTGTTTTCTAGTTCATCTGCATTTAGCAGATGCTGTAGATTTTTTTACCATAATTGATTAATTAAGTCAGACCTTAGGCCAGTGGTCACTGCTTATGCCACCTTAGCTTGTCCAGGCAAAGTTGCTGATGTGTTCAAGCCTCTAATCAATTGAAGTGGAATGATCTATTGATCGCCATGGTCTCATTAGTGTCTCGCCACCTTTTGTGTGTTCCAGTTTTAATTAAGTGTGTTCTCAATTTTTGTATTCTTATTAAGTCAGATTCAAATAATTGTTGGTATTCCCTTGAATTGTTAGTCAATGTTTAAATTTCATATCTTGGGAAATGAAGCTATGATAGGTTATTTACACAATAGAGATTGTATCCTCGGTAGTTACTTACCTCAAGTCGAGTCACAGAAATAATCATTCTTTCCTGATCATTAACTGTAGCGAGAGTTCCTATCATAATCATTTTAGTGACAACTCTTGCTATTGATTTTGGTTAGGTTAATTTGTGTATAAAAATGTTAATAATTAGTCGTTACCTGATTTAGCTAAATTAGGGTAATTATGCTTACCTCTGAAAGTCTCCGAATATTCTAAATTCCCAACTCCTGGAAATTCTAATCCAGAAATCATCCAATTATCTGATTTGGGGGTTAAATTTGGTTTAACCAGTAATTGGTCGCCCTCAACTGTAGCTACCTGTCCCTTTGACCTCTTGGCAATGCCGGCTACCTCCAGTGGTGGTTGTCATTATAACTCATAGGATGCCTAATACTATCCTGATATGTATCCTCATGATCAATGTTTTCTAAATCCTTCTTGTGCTCTGAACCTCCTCCTCAACTACCAATTCTGTGCACTTTGTGCATGGATTCCGCGTTCCCTCTACCCTTTTCCAAATGGTATCTTCCTCTCTCCTCTCGTAGGACACCTTTCACGTTCAAGCCAGGGAGACCAGGGATTTCTCATATAATAATAAATAATAACAATAATTAGACTGTACGTGCCCTCTCTGGCACAATTCCTAGCTTAAGTCAAGTAATCCTTATGACAATTCTAGCCTTAGTTAGGATCAGTACAATCAGCCCTCGACTGTGGCTTAGCGTAAACGTTCGAATTAAACACTGCCAATTTTTAAGATACTCATTGTAAATAGCAGTCAAAGCGTAGATTATTGGGCGGCAAAAGCCTTTAATATTAATGAAGACAAACTAACTTACATTGCCTACCCAGTAATATTCTTATCTCATGTATTAATCTTGCACTCCAATTCGGAGATGGTCGTACACGACGCGTCACGATTAATAGTACCCGGAGAATACTAGTTTGGTGGAGTAAATGGCATGTAGGGAGATTCATGATTGTCCATACGAGTACTTATTGTTGCGACTGCCTCGCCCTTGTTCAGGCGCCAGAATTGGGCCGAGGCGCCCGCTTATAATCCTCCATTTGAGGCAATCCTGTAATTCAGCAGTAAAGCTCGCAGCCTGGATTGCGTAGCGGCTGTCTCTCCTTGTGTTATCATGCTTGAACAATTAACCCAAGCTAATCTCCCGGACAGAAGATCCTGGGAAGCCGACACACAAACAATCACCACCAACACTCAATTAACAATTCCCATACTCTATTAGCCACACGGCTATCAACCAAACCAAGCCACACGGCTATCAACCAAACCAAGCCACACGGCTATCAACCAAACCAAGCCACACGGCTATCAACCAAACCAAGCCACACGGCTATCAACCAAACCAAGCCACACGGCTATCAATCAACCACTCAAACCACAAGGCACTAGCAGAAATAACTACCTCCTTCGGGATACTCATATAACCAAAACTGTTACCGCACCTGCGGAATATTATACTAACAAAACCACTCTCGCCGGGATCCTCCCCGGATTCCCTCGAGCCGCGGCACCTGCTGAAGTGCGGCTACTCACTGGACCCGGACCTCCTTCCTCAAGAAGTGGATCTCCATACTGCTGCCGTAGTCACGGCACTCAGAGTCAACAAAAATAAAAACCAGGCGAGAATATACAGTTCCTTCATTATCCTGCAGAGGTCAATAGTGCAAGTGAAAATTAGGTGCCAGTAAGGCAACTCGAATTACTCACACATAAAACCCTTCTGAGTCAGAATAAGTCATTAGTTTGTTAAGTGTCGCCATTCGATGGCGGCTGGTGACCTCGCCTTTGTAAAAGAACATCCACTTGGAAATCGATAAATTCCTCGATATTCAACCTTTAAAATTCAAATTCAATTATCTTCCCATTTGGGAGAAGTTCAAAGTTCATATTGGTGACTATTAATAGCATTAATACCAGAGTGTTTTTCACTTGCACAGTTGTCCTTTGTGGGTTGATGAGCGCATGCCAGTGCTGTCGACTTCTGTTGATGGTTGCCTTGAAGGAGGTAGTACTCTGCTCCTCATTATTCAGTATTCAAACATAGCATTTCCTCCCTAAACTCTTCCCTAATTATAAGTTATTGCTACTGCAGCCTATTCTAACAAATTCTTCATGTTTTTCAATTGCTACTGAAGCCACCTTTTACAAAACTCTTCATGTATTTCCATTGCTACTGAAGCAAACCAGAGGAGACCTTCTAGGATAACTTCCATTGCTACTGAAGCTCCTAACTAACAATCTTCTCAATTTCCATTGCTACTGCAGCACCATTGCTACTGAAGCACAAAAGTAAACAAAAAATGTCTATGTGCGAAACACTACCCCGCCATCCTGAGCAACTTAAATATGTAAAGGAACGGCCGTCTGTACACCGGTTGCCCTTTAATAGTTCTCCGTATCCCATACGGGTACGGAATGCTCAGCGCAAATATTTCACCATCACTTGACTAAGTCTTTCCCGATCTTCCATTTTTTGTATTGCCGCCTGGTTGGGTGTTGGTAGCCTTGGGGACGCCTGAGGAGCACGCACGTTGACTAGGGTGGTTGTGCAAACGACTCACGTCGCACAATTGCCGTGTAACCGGCATATGTGTTTTGGGAAGGAAGGAACGGATTTTTTGTACTATGGCATACTGTAAAAACCTAGACAGCGACTTCGCCTCAGGTCAACACCTGTCGAGCCAACGAATTCGTACGTCTTAGTTCGCTTTGAATTTTCTAAAGTCATGGAAGTCGACCAATTCTGGATTCCCCGTTACACCGTTCAAAGAACGCAGTCGGAATCAAGAATTCGGGCGCCGCCATTTCGGCGGATACTCTGGCACCGTATGCTCAGTGATGCTAACCTCACAGATTTTTTTATGGTCCCAGTTGGGGATCCGAGCTGAAACTTTCATAGTTCCACAGTTAACCTTCCACTATTTTCATCTATTTTCTTCTGTCAAAGCACCTTTTGGAATCTCTCCTTCGTATTTCTGACTTGCACTTAACAAGTAACAGCTTCACTGTTACCAGACCTTTCGGTCTCCTTTGGGGGGAGGGTAGCTGTAGTGATCGCCCTCAGCCGTACTTCAGTCTAAATTTCTTAAATTATTAAAACCATCTTCTAAAAATTAAATAAAGTTAACATAATCATTCTTAAAATTTTAGATCACTATTTTCATTCAACATTACCCTGAAATCCATTAAAATTTGACCAAAAATATTTAAACATTTTTCGAGCGTCAGCTCGCATCGCGTTTTCACGCAGAACCATTTGGCAAGTTCCGAGAGACATTTTCAGGCAGAGGCGTCATTCTGGTATTCGATGCTCCTGTGTTAGTGTTGGGCCCCAGAGGGGCAATTGTCTCTGGTGAGAATTAAAGTCTTGTGTGTGTGATCTACGGGTAACTATATTTAGGCATTATATGTAAAATTGTAAATAATATTATCGTGTATGTATAGAGTAGAATTGACTAAATTTTCCAGTGTGCTAAATGTTCAGGAGTTATTGCCAAGAACTTGTGTTTCACCACTGGGCATTTTCCCTTGTGCATTGTTGTATGCCCATTTAGAAAGTTTTTTAGCAAACAGTTATCGCTTGGCTTACAGAGATTCTTAACCTAGTTCTGCCAAGAAGCAATCCTTAGAAGTATCCGCAGAATTTAACTAGAAGCAACTGGTTGGACTAACCAGGAGAATTATTCTCTTCAGCATGAGTAGTGGCTAACTAGTTGCTGTTAGTATTTTCAGATGATGAAATTGCCAATTCGCTATTTAATGTAAAGCCATTTTTAGGGAGTTTTCCCCTTTTCGTTTTTAAAATAATTTTTTATGTCAACATTTCAACATGTTATTTTTCATTCAAGCTAAAATTTTCCCTTTTGTTTTAAATAATTCTTATGTCAACCTTTTAATATGATGTTACTTTTATTCAAGCTAAAATTCCCCTTTTTCTTAAAATAATTTTATTTCAACATTTCAATATGATGTTATTTTATTCAGGCTAAAATTTCTCCTTTTTCTTAAAATAATTTTTATGTCAACATTTCAATGTGATGTTATTTCTCTCAAGATTAGAATTTCCCCTTTTTGTCTAAAATATTTTAGGTCAATATTCAATATGTGTTTATTTTTTATCAAGTTAGGCTAGCACCAATTATCATTGTAGTCACAGATGTATCCTTCTGAATGCATCTAGTCCTGCATCAATTACCAATTATTGCCACAACTGTATTTCTAAATTAAATTAGGTAGATAATCAATTAGAAAAACACAAATAATTCTTAGTTCTGAAGAATAGATAGTTAGTAAATTTAATTAAATAGTCATTGTACATTGATTATTTCAGTTAGGAAAAACTGGAAACATGTGTTTTCTAGTTCATCTGCATTTAGCAGATGCTGTAGATTTTTTTACCATAATTGATTAATTAAGTCAGACCTTAGGCCAGTGGTCACTGCTTATGCCACCTTAGCTTGTCCAGGCAAAGTTGCTGATGTGTTCAAGCCTCTAATCAATTGAAGTGGAATGATCTATTGATCGCCATGGTCTCATTAGTGTCTCGCCACCTTTTGTGTGTTCCAGTTTTAATTAAGTGTGTTCTCAATTTTTGTATTCTTATTAAGTCAGATTCAAATAATTGTTGGTATTCCCTTGAATTGTTAGTCAATGTTTAAATTTCATATCTTGGGAAATGAAGCTATGATAGGTTATTTACACAATAGAGATTGTATCCTCGGTAGTTACTTACCTCAAGTCGAGTCACAGAAATAATCATTCTTTCCTGATCATTAACTGTAGCGAGAGTTCCTATCATAATCATTTTAGTGACAACTCTTACTATTGATTTTTGGTTAGGTTAATTTGTGTATAAAAATGTTAATAATTAGTCGTTACCTGACTTAGCTAAATTAGGGTAATTATGCTTACCTCTGAAAGTCTCCGAATATTCTAAATTCCCAACTCCTGGAAATTCTAATCCAGAAATCATCCAATTATCTGATTTGGGGGTTAAATTTGGTTTAACCAGTAATTGGTCGCCCTCAACTGTAGCTACCTGTCCCTTTGACCTCTTGGCAATGCCGGCTACCTCCAGTGGTGGTCGTCATTATAACTCATAGGATGCCTAATACTATCCTGATATGTATCCTCATGATCAATGTTTTCTAAATCCTTCTTGTGCTCTGAACCTCCTCCTCAACTACCAATTCTGTGCACTTTGTGCATGGATTCCGCGTTCCCTCTACCCTTTTCCAAATGGTATCTTCCTCTCTCCTCTCGTAGGACACCTTTCACGTTCAAGCCAGGGAGACCAGGGATTTCTCATATAATAATAAATAATAACAATAATTAGACTGTACGTGCCCTCTCTGGCACAATTCCTAGCTTAAGTCAAGTAATCCTTATGACAATTCTAGCCTTAGTTAGGATCAGTACAATCAGCCCTCGACTGTGGCTTAGCGTAAACGTTCGAATTAAACACTGC
This sequence comes from Morinoia aosen, assembly GCA_030386875.1. NCBI lineage: Eukaryota > Metazoa > Arthropoda > Malacostraca > Amphipoda > Talitridae > Morinoia > Morinoia aosen. Next base: position 48,971,945 of record CM059566.1, read on the forward strand.
CAATTTTTAAGATACTCATTGTAAATAGCAGTCAAAGCGTAGATTATTGGGCGGCAAAAGCCTTTAATATTAATGAAGACAAACTAACTTACATTGCCTAACCAGTAATATTCTTATCTCATGTATTAATCTTGCACTCCAATTCGGAGATGGTCGTACACGACGCGTCACGATTAATAGTACCCGGAGAATACTAGTTTGGTGGAGTAAATGGCATGTAGGGAGATTCATGATTGTCCATACGAGTACTTATTGTTGCGACTGCCTCGCCCTTGTTCAGGCGCCAGAATTGGGCCGAGGCGCCCGCATATAATCCTCCATTTGAGGCAATCCTGTAATTCAGCAGTAAAGCTCGCAGCCTGGCTTGCGTAGCGGCTGTCTCTCCTTGTGTTATCATGCTTGAACAATTAACCCAAGCTTATCTCCCGGACAGAAGATCCTGGGAAGCCGACACACAAACAATCACCACCAACACTCAATTAACAATTCCCATACTCTATTAGCCACACGGCTATCAACCAAACCAAGCCACACGGCTATCAACCAAACCAAGCCACATGGCTATCAACCAAACCAAGCCACACGGCTATCAACCAAACCAAGCCACACGGCTATCAATCAACCACTCAAACCACAAGGCACTAGCAGAAATAACTACCTCCTTCGGGATACTCATATAACCAAAACTGTTACCGCACCTGCGGAATATTATACTAACAAAACCACTCTCGCCGGGATCCTCCCCGGATTCCCTCGAGCCGCGGCACCTGCTGAAGTGCGGCTACTCACTGGACCCGGACCTCCTTCCTCAAGAAGTGGATCTCCATACTGCTGCCGTAGTCACGGCACTCAGAGTCAACAAAAATAAAAACCAGGCGAGAATATACAGTTCCTTCATTATCCTGCAGAGGTCAATAGTGCAAGTGAAAATTAGGTGCCAGTAAGGCAACTCGAATTACTCACACATAAAACCCTTCTGAGTCAGATTAAGTCATTAGTTTGTTAAGTGTCGCCATTCGATGGCGGCTGGTGACCTCGCATTTGTAAAAGAACATCCACTTGGAAATCGATAAATTCCTCGATATTCAACCTTTAAAATTCAAATTCAATTATCTTCCCATTTGGGAGAAGTTCAAAGTTCATAAGCCTGATACATATCCTCTTGTACATTGGTTTTTTAAATGCCTTATAACACCAGGGCGCATGACGGTTACCCAAGCCGTTACCCATTTTAGACACCTGGGTAGAGTGGGGGTATTGTGCTTGAGTTTTATCTGATACCCAACAGGGAAAATCACCGCGCAGCGCCGAGATTTGAACTCTCAACTCTTTCACGGAAGAGCGCATTCTTAATCACTCGGCTACGGTGACCACATGACGGATGAGGGAAAATGAGCTGAGAGTTGCAGTAATTGGTATAACCGATAAAAATGTCTACTTTAAATGATTCTTTAAAACGAAAAAGACTTAGGGCTACACTGACGGGGAAGACGTTGTGACACGGATAAGTGACGTCATTTCAGACCCTGTTATTGCTGTACAAGGTTTAGTTTATTAGTTTATTAGTTAGTTTAAGCCTCCCTATCCTCAACAATGAGATGTAAAGAGAGGAAGGAAGAAGGCACCATTTAGTATGGAGTTAAGGGAACGTGGAATCTATGCAGAAAGGGCACAGAAACAGAAAGCTAAGAAAGAAGTTCATGAAACAAGAAAAAGTTGAAGAAGAAAGTGGTAGGCGCTGAAAAACAGGACAGCAGTGAACCGAAAAAAAGATGGTCCGTAACACAACAAAACCTATTCTATTTTAACAAAAGAAAGCCTACCTAACCTTTAGCTCGGGCCCTCACATTGTCCCCCTGGGAGCGCTAGTTCCCATAGATACAATAATTGTATCCCCCTGAGGGGGCTGTACAAGGTTCAGCATGACTTAACTCGTTTTCAATACAATTAGTATGTATACAACAAATGAAGATAAAGGAGAGGGTGAGCTTTCTAAAACTTTTCAAAATTCGGCATGGAGGGTATTACGAGGAGTAAATACATATTAGCTTCACCGGTGAATTCGTAGGTTTGTTTAGAGTAATAGTATTGTAGCTTTTTTTTAGAGAGAAACTTTAAATTAATCTCTCATTTGTCTCTTTAGCGGATAAACTCAGACTCGCGATAGCCGTGTGCTATAGGTTCCGCCGCCGTGCGGCCGGGACCCGGGTTCGAAACTCGGCGCTGGCAGTGGCGATTTTCTCTGTTGGGTATAGGAGAAAAATTCCAAGCACAATACCCCACTCTACCCAGGTGTCTGAAATGGGTACCGGTCTTGACCGGGGGAAAGCGTCATGGCGTCCTGGTGTTAGTTCTAAGGCATTTGAAAATCCAATGTACAAGGTGATATGTATCAGGCTTGATTGGAAATAAAGCATCCGTAGATGCCTTCATTACATTACTTACTTCATTACTGGTAATTGGCCTGAGTAGAACAAGCGCAAAAATCCAGAATTTTCAGAGAGCTGTTCTGGGTATAACGGGTAGCTCGATTCAAAATAGAATCAGCGCGCAGCTAGTATTTTTTCTCAGCTAATTGGTTAGAGAAGAGTAGTCAATGGCATCCTCTTTACATCCCAGCCCTGCCCTACTTCCATGAAGAGTGTACATAAAGGCGAGTGCACAGAGATCCATCTTCACACTTTCAAATACCTTTTTCCTCGGGATTTTCCTTCTTTCACAGGTTAGAATTTTTTAGTGTACTAAACGCCTTCCCAATATTACGATAAGTGCGCTTGCTCTTCTTGAGCCAATTAGATTACAATAAAAGTTAGTTTAAGCCTCCCTAACCGCTACAAAAAAGAGCGTATCGAACAGAGGAAGGGGAAGGCACCAGTTTGTATGGAGATAAGAGAATGAGGAATCTATGGAGAAGGGGCATAGAAACAGTAAGTTAAGAAAGAAGTTGAAATAAGATAAAAGTAGAAGAAAGTCAGAGGTGCTGAATAACAGGACAGTAGTGAACCGAAAAAAGTGGTCCTCTAATATAACAAAAAAAAACATTTTATTTCAACAAAATTATTATATTATATAGGACGTTTCACCACCGAAGACGCTACAAAGACGTTTCATTGGTGAATTCGGTATTCTCTAGTTCGTCACTTCTGTACTATTTCAACAAAAAGAAGACCTCCTGACTCTCAACTCGGGCCCTCACATTTTCCCTCTGGGAGCGCTAATTCCCATAGATACAATAGTTGTATCCCCCTGAGGGGACTTGAGCCAATCAATGGAAGCAAAATGCTTCACTTTTCCGAGTATTAGGTGCCGTCGCTGAGCCTAATTGAGTTTCGAGTGATGAACACGGACTCTTCGATTTCTAGCACGCTCAGCCGCGTGGCATGCTAGAGAGCAAAAACACGCTTACCCTTTTCGGAGTTTTCACCCTTCAAGGGAAGTATCTAAAATCACAGTTTACTCTTCACATATTCAGAGCATCTTGTCATCTTGTATTGGATTCCTGCTATCCAATTATTCCATTTTTTACACCATACAATTCTACGTCTAACAAGTACTTTGAAAAAGTTTGAGAATTATAACCACAACGGGTGAAATTATCCAAGTCAAGTTCACACTTCATAATATAGCGTGAATGATTCGGCAATAAGAAATTTCTATGATTAACATTGTTATCCAAAACGAAATGAATACGACACACGTTGAAAAAAATTCACAGTAGATTGGTGTATTTCATTGTAGGAATATTGCTATCAGGAGGCGTGGAAGACGTGTTATAACAACCAAAACAATTAAGTAGCAGCTGAGTAAACGTGTACCTACATAGTCATAGTTTTCGATTTCATTGAAAAAATGTCTAAAATACGAGCTAAGTCTGAATGAGGACAAGTATCAGGCAGATGAAATATGTTTTTACTGGCTAAAATTGTACAGTCCGAACGATAAAGAAATTGAAACAAGCCTGACGAATTGAAAAAGAGCAAAACATATTAATTGCTGCATTATTATGAAGAGAAGTATACTGCACAATTGATTACACCCTCCCATTAAAGTCAACGTTACAGAAAGTACACATTTCCAGACTTACAAATAACGCCAAAAATTTCCGGTTAGTTTCCCGATTGCAGATAAACGGCACCTTCATATCAAGAAAGTTTTAAATATTATCCTAAATGTAAAGGCGTCGTCGAAGACAAGCATAACGCGACGCGTCTAACATAGACGGGATGGCAAACATGAGGCTATTTTTACAGGGCGAAGCAAGCGCGATTTGTGACGCAACATCAGGTACGATGGCAACATGGCCAAGAGAACGAATAAAGCAACTGCACAACATTCATCACCGGAAAAAAGCAATAAAAGATATTCTTAACATAAGTTGAACATATGTGCAGTTCTCACACATCGATGCCTGGTTGAACTCAGAGTTTTGTAATGAGTTACATAAGGGACTTAAACCGCTAAAGTTCTAGGGTCAGCTTTAAACTGGATACAGTGAGAGTGTATTTTATCAATTGAAGTAGTTCTCAAACTTGCTCCACACCTACCACATGTTCGACAGGAAATGAGTTTGCATAAGTTTCGAAATGTGAGCAGTTTCTTTTAAGGTGCAATTTAGCTTCAGCAGCACTTTTTTTAAAGCTGAAGTTATAGAACCCAGTGAGGGCCCAGGGACTGGATGGCAATGAACAATGTACAACTCGCATTTTCCACGCACAGGTTTTCACTTACCACACTTTAAAAAGGACAACGTGCTGCGCTATCCTTCAATCAGAAACGTTTAGAGACAAAATGGAAAAAAGCTTCCATGCATAAATACTGTACTGAACGATATTCCCAAATAATTATTTCATCTCAAAAGCGAACTCTTACCACATGTTTCGTTGGGTTCCTCTGTTCGATAAATTCTGCTTAAGTGTAGCCATCTTCTTGGGAGCAAACGCTGGTAACATCTGATGTCTAAACTAGCAAAAAAACATGAATGTGTCTTCATGCAGACGCTAGAACTCTTGCGCTGACGCAACACAACTTAGGAGGTAATGGAAGTTTTTTTTGTATGAACACGTTCGCTGCCGCTGGACGCACATGTGCGTCCAGTGGTCTCATGTCAAGTAAGGTTGTCAAGTAGCTGAGATTAAAAAACGACTTTGCCGCTCGAAGAAAAATAGTATCTTTCCTAAGAAGCGTGAAAATATAATAGCATGATTATGTTTTACCTCGTATGCTTAAATCTCTTCTAAAGAAGATTTTGAAATAAATGAAATGCTGTTCACTCGCACCGATACGTAAATAAGCAATTTACCAGGTGGTAAATCGGCAGTGAACGTGTTAAGGTCTAAATGACGACATATGCTACACTCAATTTTTCCAGTTAGGCCAGAAAGAAGACATTCAGCATTGGAAATCGAAAAAAACATTGCAAGTGCTTACGTTATGATAATATTCCTCCATAAGGTAGACTTTTCAAAAGATCATAATTCTAAAGATTAAACCCCACAGAAAAACGTCATTTCTCTGACTCGACCGGAGGGTGAACGTCATGGCGTTAGTTGTTGTCCATTTGAAAACCAACGTAGAAGATGGCACAGAACAACTAAATTGGAACAAGAAAACAACCTTTCAGTGAAATACGCTGCTGTGAAAATGTTATTCAAGCTGGGACTCTTTTTGACCAGACCTCAAAACGAGAAAGAGCCGTTTTCTGATGGATATATGTGTATTTCTCTCAAATACTTTCAGATGCAAGAAAAAACATCTGAAAAATATCCCACTTTTTTTTACTAACACACAAACGTGAAATTTCATCTGAAGGCAAGTTAAGAATGAAGTCTCAGATAGAGATGGCACATAAAACATAAGAGCGCTTAGATATCTGGATTACAACACGGCACATCTTACACCTAACACAAAACAAGAACTGGGCGCCACTCTTTCATCTAAATGGCACGCAGAATATGGCAGAAAATCCAAGTCGCTACCTACCTCGAAAATATTGCCTCTAATGGCACACTGCACCAGGTGGTACATTCGATGTTGACAACACGGACAGGAGACGATGACATATGGCTCTAGTTCGCATATTGTCGCGGCAGGCATGTCAGTGATATTGTTCAGGACATTATCACGTTTTACTCGTATGGAAGCACCGAGGTCAGAATGGCAGGTAAATACAAATCAAGAAATACAACAAACGATAAAACTTGGTGCAAAGAAATCACTTGCGAATAAAACGAAGTTTTTCCGAAATTGTCCGTAGAGGAAAATTGAGAAATTTAGATTCGAAAAAGAAAAACGAGGTTTACCATCCCATGTGACAAACGACCTGTCATGGAGTTTCTTTTAACCAAGTCTTGCAAGGCCTCTTCTCTTGGTCAGAAGCTTAAAAAGGTGAAATATAAATTCAAAAATGTAGGCAAAGCACACAGATTTTGATTTATTGCAATGATGCACGGAAGTTAAGGATAAAATCAAATGTCACTGGCGAGGGCCCTTGAATATTTTTCGTTAATATTTTTTCCTTAAACTAACACGGACTCAAAACTAAGTAACTCCTAAGATATACAGAAATATCCGTGATAATAAAGTACGCTAACAAATAACATAAGCTGCAATATATAAATATAAATTTGAAATTGAACACACAGGCAGAGACTGCCGACTGCGATGAGCCCTAGCAACTGTGCTCCGTCACGAACCACAGCCGACCGAAGCCATTAAATGGAGGTCAATCCTTTACAAACCGCTTATAAATGACTGAGGAAGCATGAAAAATACTCAATGTCATTGTCATTAGAAGAGCCGATGTATGTAACGGGGATTTTTCCCAAAAAATTTTCCTTGCGAGCAGAATAGCCAGTTCTAGACCGACGAAATTCTTCCACACAATTCTCAACGCGTGAGGCACTATATTGTGACTGCGTGCTTTATGGATGTCAACTGCACATACGCAGAAACGTTTATCGCATCATTACTGTTCAAGAAAATTTATGTGCGTTATCCTCTTGAGTTGAGCAAGTTTTTGTTTCGGTTTTTGTTTTACACAAGGATAATTTTAAACTGTAGCAGTCTACGCCAATCGCTGTTAATTGAGTCTTAATCAAGTCTTCATGCACAAGCTATTCTCGAGCGAAATTTAAGGTAATTATCATAATACAAGAATGAATATAGAAAATTATTAGTTGTGATAATCCAGTGATTGTGGCAAGTGGGCATGAGAAAAAAGTACACACAACGTAGGCAGATGAATGAATGAGAGGGTGAATTTGAAACACCGAGCCCTCGGACTCGGAACATAAAAGTAATTACTGAACATTCTGCTATCGTCAAAGTGACCCACACACAAGAAAAAAGTGGTGCAACATCAAATTATGCAGGATAAAAGAATGTAATTTATTTAAATGTAGGTTTCTTGGTGCACATGAGCAGTGTAATTGATAACTAGAAATTCACAAAGCGCGATTTTCAAAACTCTGCTGGTGGAGAGCAAATATCTCATGTCAAAATAGACAGACAGGAGAACGAACGTCTTTACCGCGAGATGTAGTTAGTCACTGGTCCAATGGACTCAGCTTATTATTTGCAAACGGGTACAATGTATCATTCCCCAGTAAGGATTTGTTACATTTACCGATGGACGGCGTGTTTCATATCACTTACCTGTGGGAGCTAGCATCTTTCATTGCAGCACGACGCGACTCGTTTGTGTAGAAAAAGAGCTCAAAAATTAATGTTCCGTGACGCTTCAATCGTTGCAAAAAAATTTTGATTCAAAGAAAAGCGTAGATATTTCCCCTCCAATCCCGGATGAAAATCAAAACATTTTAAGGATAAAGAACAGGAAATTGTGAAAATCGTACATAAAAAGTACACACATTACACAACTAAAGAGCACTTGCAAATACCGAAAAAAAATATTAAATTTTAACCTCCATCTCGAGAAACTCAAAGCTCTAGTGGGTCATTAAACTTCCATTTTTCATTTAAATCTATTATAGCTGGCAAATCTTGTAGCAGCTAAGACAACAGAAGAAACCTAAGATGAAGTTGTAACGTCGAGCTTTCAATCGGCTTCAAGAAGTCAGAATATTACTGGCACACAGAAAAACTAGCCAAAATGAAGGCACAAATAGCCGAAACAGCAATCCTTATGAACAAAACTCAGAACATTTAAGATTGGAACAGAGAGAGAAAAGCTATGAGTCCGAAGAGATGACACTGAAGGGTTCCGACGACACAACAGAAGTGTGATCAACAGCTAATTGGAACGCAACTAAAACATTAACATTGAACACAAGAACACTTTGACATGCTACTCCGTAAAACTTAGAGCAACAGAAGCCTCTATTGAAGTACAGGGAATTAATCCTCACCAACCTTACATCAGTTCGTGCCTTTATCGCTGTTCTAACCTTGTGACGATGCCAAACTTAACGTGATAGATTACTTTTATCAGTACAAAGCATACAACTTTGTAAGCATCTTCGAAGACGGTTGTAATCACTGAATTTTTTTTCGGGATGAGGTCTCTGAATTATTTCTATTGGCATCAAGACAACTTCTTGGTTGTTCATAAAGCAGTCTATGCTTGAGTTATGCCTTATCTTATGCGAATTTACGCATCTATGAGTAAAAATAAGTCCCAGTTCATAAATTCTCTCATGCATATTAGATGGATAACGGGAACAAATTTTCATCCACACAATTCAAAGTTTCAGCAGAACTCGAGGATCGACTGTATTGGAGACCCATGAAGTAGAGTAATCAACGGGTACTACTTGAAGTGGCGTAGCGTCAACTTTGGACTTCCTTGAAGCGTGTTGGCAGCAGCTACGGAGTTGAGGTGCGCCGTCAAGCGGTGCGCCAGTCTGCTGCTGCAGATGCTGCTGTTGTTGCTGCTGCCGCCGCCGCCACCCCCTCCTCGTCGCAACGATGGCGATCCGCCTGATGTCCCTGAAATGTTCGTGACGTTCATGATAACTGGAAAATTTTGGGTAAAACTTTAGCGATGGCGGAAATATTTTTGATCCCCCAATATAGCAAGTTGAAGGTGTGGTTTGGCTTCAGGTTACATCTCGGTTGCATCCCGTAAACTGGATACCTGAATACTATACAGAATGACTGCAGGATTCTATTTTTGAGTTGAAATTTGTTCATGATTGAAATTTATTGAAAAATTATCCCAGCACCGAAATGAACGATTATGAGGGATTATTTACACGCACATTTCCACAGATCATTTAGAAAGACTAAACCCCTCAGGGGGATACAACTATTGTATCTATGGGGATTAGCGCTCCCAGGGGAACCATGTGTGGGCCCGAGCTAAAGGTTAGGTAGGCTTCCTTTTTGTTGTAATAAAATAGGTTTTTGTTTTGTTACGGACCATCTTTTTTCGGTTCACTGCTGTGTTTTTTTCAGCACCTACTACTTTCTTCTTCAACTTTTTTTTGTTTCATGAACTTTTTTCCTAGCTTACTGTTTCTGTGCACCTCGTGCATAGATTCCGCGTTCCCTCAACTCCATACTAAATGGTGCCTTCCTTTTTCCTCTCTTGGAACATCTTTGTCGTGGTTAAGGGAGGCTAAAACTTTCTTATATAATAATAATAATTAGAAAGACTAGACCGAATGAACCATAACAAATAAACTTACCTAAAGTAAAAATTTATTTTTCAGATAAAAGGTTAGAATCCCCTTTATTTAGAGGAGCAAAAAACTAGGAGAATCAAGGTTGATTATGTGTATGAAACGAGTTAGTGCTTCAGTTTGACGTCTTTTGGGCGAGTGCTAAAAATCGGCGACAGTGAAAATGCAGAAAATTTGTCGATATATTTTAAATCAAATTTTATAAATTAAAATGACAAGCTACTTAAAGCTTCCAAAACAACAACAAAGGTGTTCCCAAGAAAGGAGGAGGAAGGCACTATTTAGTATGGAATTAAGGGAATAGTAAATCTATGCATAAGGTGTGTCCCCACACCACGAGGAAGAAGTTCATATGACAACCTAAAAATTTGAGAAGAATATAATCAGCAGTGATAAAGAACAGAGAAAAAGAAAAATATGGAAGTAACAAATCAAAGAACACGCTCCATAGCAACATATCTACTTTTTCATCTCGGGATTTCACACCTTTCCCCTAAGAACGCTAATTCGCATAAAAACAATAGTTACATCCTCCTTAGGGAATCATTACCACATTCACGCGTCTCTTTCTCCCAAGTATAATTTTCGGATAACAAAGTGCAACGATGTTTTCACCTGAAAACTACTGATGAAAATTATCATCATCTCATCACTACGAGTGAGCGATCAGCAAATTACTAATACTAAAGCCTATCAGATGTTAGTTAAGACTTCCCTAACCGCAACAAAGCGTTCCAAAAAGAGGAAGGACCCATTCAATGCAAACTAAGGGGGACGCAGAATGTGCATAGAAACAGTAAGTCCAGAAACAAGTTTATGAAACATGATAAAAGTCGAAGAAGAGTGTAGTAGGTGCTAAAACACAGGGCAGCAGTGAAAAGAAAAACGATGATCCTTAGTAAAATATAAATGAATATTTTTTATTTCAACACACAGGAGGCCTACCTATCTAACAGCTTGGGACCCCACATTTTCTTCCGGGGCGTGCTAATTCCCATAGATACAATAGTTGTATCCTCCTGAGGGGAATAATCCTAAATTACTTATGCTACTAAACAAATCGTTAATGAAAATTATCCTATTACGATGAGCGACCTACCAGCAAATAACCAAATAACGAATCATAACTCAGATATTCACAGCGTTGCGTTTGATTTGCTTCATAAGTGGAGAGCTTGTGACCTTATCTTGGCTCGAGTCATAACACAGAGGTATGTTGGGCCTCACGCAACATTTGTTTTGGACAACACTCACAGAAATGAGCCCGTAGACAAAGTTCAGTCGAAGATTTAAGCTTCCGTCTGAGAAGTGTTGAGTCTCAAAGACACGTTGCAGGAAGATCAAACACCCCTCAAGTTGTTCGGCTAGTCGGAGCCACAGCAAACCGCACTGCATTGCAGCAGAGATCAATTTCATCGCAGGATCAGTGAAATTGGCCACCTTATTTAGCGGTTGTCCTACATTTCAAATTTATTAAGTAACTCAAATTTAATCATTTATTTTGCATGACCCCTGAAGTTTAATAAGATTAGATGAGATGTTGGTTTCAGCCCCCCCCTAGCAGCAAAAAAGCGTTCCGAAGAGAGAAAGGAGGAACGCACCATTTAGTGTGGAGATAAGGGAACACGAAATCTATGCAAAGTTGAAGACAGTAGTAGGTGTTGAAAAACAGGACAGCAGTGAACCAAATACAGGTGGCCCTTAATATGACATAACATACTTTATTTCAACAAAAAGAAGGCTTACCTAACTCTCAGCTCTAGCCCTTACACATTCTCGCCCCGGGAGCGCTAATCTCCATAAATACAACAGTTGTATCCCCCTGAGAGGAGTCAAATGAGAAACATAACAATTGGATCGTTCGCATGACAAAGAACGACTGCTAGAGGAGATCACCTGAAGGAGAGCTGCCGCGTGTGGACGCGTGCAGGCTCTCGATGCCACGACTCAAGGTGGCCAGGTTGCGCTCGAGCGCGGCGAATGAGTCTCCCGCTCCCTCCTCGCCAGCGCGGTGCGTGGAGGAAGAGGAGGAAGGGACCGAGGTGGTGGAGGTGGTGGTGCGGTGCTGGAGGGCTGGCGAGGGCACTGCTGAAGGGTTGTTCGAGGGAGCTGCCGAGGAGCCCCTCCACATTTCCACGTAAATGTTCGTGTCCACCGACGATGCGCACCCCAACCGCCGACGTTGTTCTGTGGTCACCAAGGAGACTGAATGTTACCGCAAACATCGAAATGTATTCAATGAAGAAGTAGTGAGCTGATACAGATACAAATTTGAGTAGAAGTTAAGAAAAAATGTACTGTAATATAAATTCGCAGAGCATATCACTAACAGATAATAATAATAAAGGCCTCATAAATGGCAGATTTTCATCAGTTAAATAATTTAATTAGATGAAAATATCGCACCGAAACATTATAGAGATCGCTCTAATAATGGAATCATCACCGTGAAACTTTGTAACCTACATTCAAATGGCACAGCAATGGCTCACAGTTATCCAGCTTCGCCGACTCGGAATAGTAAAATTGTAAAAAAACACCCATCGGGTGAACACGCCAAGGCAAAACATGACAAAATTTAAAATGATGCCAGATGAGCTTAGTTGTACGATATTCTGACATTGTCTAAGACAGGCAAAGAGTGGCCGAGACTAGCGGAGAAAGACAGCCAGAGAAAGGGGAAAAGACAGCCAGAGAAAGGGGAAAAGACAGCCAGAGAAAGGGGAAAAGACAGCCAGAGAAAGGGGAAAAGACAGCCAGAGAAAGGGGAAAAGACAGCCAGAGAAAGGGGAAAAGACAGCCAGAGAAAGGGGAAAAGACAGCCAGAGAAAGGGGAAAAGACAGCCAGAGAAAGGGGAAAAGACAGCCAGAGAAAGGGGAAAAGACAGCCAGAGAAAGGGGAAAAGACAGCCAGAGAAAGGGGAAAAGACAGCCAGAGAAAGGGGAAAAGACAGCCAGAGAAAGGGGAAAAGACAGCCAGAGAAAGGGGAAAAGACAGCCAGAGAAAGGGGAAAAGACAGCCAGAGAAAGGGGAAAAGACAGCCAGAGAAAGGGGAAAAGACAGCCAGAGAAAGGGGAAAAGACAGCCAGAGAAAGGGGAAAAGACAGCCAGAGAAAGGGGAAAAGACAGCCAGAGAAAGGGGAAAAGACAGCCAGAGAATGGGGAAGAGACAGCCAGAGAAAGGGGAAGAGACAGCCAGAGAAAGGGGAAGAGACAGCCAGAGAAAGGGGAAGAGACAGCCAGAGAAAGGGGAAGAGACAGCCAGAGAAAGGGGAAGAGACAGCCAGAGAAAGGGGAAGAGACAGCCAGAGAAAGGGGAAGAGACAGCCAGAGAAAGGGGAAGAGACAGCCAGAGAAAGGGGAAGAGACAGCCAGAGAAAGGGGAAGAGACAGCCAGAGAAAGGGGAAGAGGCAGCCAGAGAAAGGGGAAGAGACAGCCAGAGAAAGGGGAAGAGACAGCCAGAGAAAGGGGAAGAGACAGCCAGAGAAAGGGGAAGAGACAGCCAGAGAAAGGGGGAAGAGACAGCCAGAGAAAGGGGAAGAGACAGCCAGAGAAAGGGGAAGAGATAGCCAGAGAAAGGGGAAGAGACAGCCAGAGAAAGGGGAAGAGACAGCCAGAGAAAGGGGAAGAGACAGCCAGAGAAAGGGGAAAAGACAGCCAGAGAAAGGGGAAAAGACAGCCAGAGAAAGGGGAAAAGACAGCCAGAGAAAGGGGAAAAGACAGCCAGAGAAAGGGGAAAAGACAGCCAGAGAAAGGGGAAAAGACAGCCAGAGAAAGGGGAAAAGACAGCCAGAGAAAGGGGAAAAGACAGCCAGAGAAAGGGGAAAAGACAGCCAGAGAAAGGGGAAAAGACAGCCAGAGAAAGGGGAAAAGACAGCCAGAGAAAGGGGAAAAGACAGCCAGAGAAAGGGGAAAAGACAGCCAGAGAAAGGGGAAAAGACAGCCAGAGAAAGGGGAAAAGACAGCCAGAGAAAGGGGAAAAGACAGCCAGAGAAAGGGGAAAAGACAGCCAGAGAAAGGGGAAAAGACAGCCAGAGAAAGGGGAAAAGACAGCCAGAGAAAGGGGAAAAGACAGCCAGAGAAAGGGGAAAAGACAGCCAGAGAAAGGGGAAAAGACAGCCAGAGAAAGGGGAAAAGACAGCCAGAGAAAGGGGAAAAGACAGCCAGAGAAAGGGGAAAAGACAGCCAGAGAATGGGGAAGAGACAGCCAGAGAAAGGGGAAGAGACAGCCAGAGAAAGGGGAAGAGACAGCCAGAGAAAGGGGAAGAGACAGCCAGAGAAAGGGGAAGAGACAGCCAGAGAAAGGGGAAGAGACAGCCAGAGAAAGGGGAAGAGACAGCCAGAGAAAGGGGAAGAGACAGCCAGAGAAAGGGGAAGAGACAGCCAGAGAAAGGGGAAGAGACAGCCAGAGAAAGGGGAAAAGACAGCCAGAGAAAGGGGAAAAGACAGCCAGAGAAAGGGGAAAAGACAGCCAGAGAAAGGGGAAAAGACAGCCAGAGAAAGGGGAAAAGACAGCCAGAGAAAGGGGAAAAGACAGCCAGAGAAAGGGGAAAAGACAGCCAGAGAAAGGGGAAAAGACAGCCAGAGAAAGGGGAAAAGACAGCCAGAGAAAGGGGAAAAGACAGCCAGAGAAAGGGGAAAAGACAGCCAGAGAAAGGGGAAAAGACAGCCAGAGAAAGGGGAAAAGACAGCCAGAGAAAGGGGAAAAGACAGCCAGAGAAAGGGGAAAAGACAGCCAGAGAAAGGGGAAAAGACAGCCAGAGAAAGGGGAAAAGACAGCCAGAGAAAGGGGAAAAGACAGCCAGAGAAAGGGGAAAAGACAGCCAGAGAAAGGGGAAAAGACAGCCAGAGAATGGGGAAGAGACAGCCAGAGAAAGGGGAAGAGACAGCCAGAGAAAGGGGAAGAGACAGCCAGAGAAAGGGGAAGAGACAGCCAGAGAAAGGGGAAGAGACAGCCAGAGAAAGGGGAAGAGACAGCCAGAGAAAGGGGAAGAGACAGCCAGAGAAAGGGGAAGAGACAGCCAGAGAAAGGGGAAGAGACAGCCAGAGAAAGGGGAAGAGACAGCCAGAGAAAGGGGAAGAGGCAGCCAGAGAAAGGGGAAGAGACAGCCAGAGAAAGGGGAAGAGACAGCCAGAGAAAGGGGAAGAGACAGCCAGAGAAAGGGGAAGAGACAGCCAGAGAAAGGGGAAGAGACAGCCAGAGAAAGGGGGAAGAGACAGCCAGAGAAAGGGGAAGAGACAGCCAGAGAAAGGGGAAGAGATAGCCAGAGAAAGGGGAAGAGACAGCCAGAGAAAGGGGAAGAGACAGCCAGAGAAAGGGGAAGAGACAGCCAGAGAAAGGGGAAAAGACAGCCAGAGAAAGGGGAAAAGACAGCCAGAGAAAGGGGAAAAGACAGCCAGAGAAAGGGGAAAAGACAGCCAGAGAAAGGGGAAAAGACAGCCAGAGAAAGGGGAAAAGACAGCCAGAGAAAGGGGAAAAGACAGCCAGAGAAAGGGGAAGAGACAGCCAGAGAAAGGGGAAGAGACAGCCAGAGAAAGGGGAAAAGACAGCCAGAGAAAGGGGAAAAGACAGCCAGAGAAAGGGGAAAAGACAGCCAGAGAAAGGGGAAAAGACAGCCAGAGAAAGGGGAAAAGACAGCCAGAGAAAGGGGAAAAGACAGCCAGAGAAAGGGGAAAAGACAGCAAGAGAAAGGGGAAAAGACAGGCAGAGAAAGGGGAAAGACAGGCAGAGAAACAATAGACGAAGAAAGCGTAAGACAGATAAAGGAAAAAAAGAGGAACAAAGGTATGCTGTCAACTACAAACTGCATTGCTAATGTACCCGGGAGTGAGTTTGAATTATCACTGAAGAAGGTAATTTCATAAGCTATACGTTCTGTCAAAAAAAAGATGAACACTACCAGCACATCCTTACAACCGTAGCATTTGTTTTTTGTCTCTATCTCCCACGGAGTCGTTAGTCCTCAAGAAACTCTGAAGATAAATCAATCTTGGGGCAGCATTTGAGCTTAGTCCGCTATTCAGCGCTAAAACAAAACTTTGTATCAGAATCAGCGCTAAAACAAAACTTTGTATCAGAATCAGTAAACTAACTCATTTTTGAGCAGTTGAATTGTAAATTTTCCTAGTGGTTTGATGTAAATTGTAATTTTTCACTAGGTACTACTAGTAAATTAAACGTAAAATCTATCTACGGGTTGGCCTTTAAGCGTTTTACATGAGACTAATCAGCAGTTTTAAATTGCTGGTGACCTGGTAATAGAAATGCCCATAACGATAGTTTTCCAAACCCGCACTGACGACCCACCTAACAAGCGGTCCATGGTGTAGGGTATGGGCGAGCCTTTACTCTCGAGAATGGCCGGAAAGCTGGGACTGACATCTGCTCCACCATGTGCCGACGCACTCGATGACGGGGGAGAGCCTGTATTTTGCTGATGGTCTGAGGACAATGTGCGAGGAGACGTTCTGACGTACGTGGTCGGGAGCGTTTGAGAATATGCAGGGGCGTTTGTGAGAGCCCTGCCTGTACTGGGTCTAGGGTTTGTGGTGTAGTTGGTGGTCGTAGACAGGGTCGACCCATCGTCGAAAGTAACGACGTTGCTTGAAAGGACACAGTCAACTATCGGAGTGCTGTGCGATGAGGTGTTAGAAGATCGCAAGATTTTCTCTTCTTGTGATTTCGTGAGACGTGCAGGCGGTTTTGGGGCAAAGCTCTGAGGAGCGGGACCGTCGGAGAGCGGGGACAAAGGAGGAGAGTTGTTGGCTGACGAGAGGCTCGTGAATGTGGTCTCTTTGCTGCCTGCCTCATACCCGGGGGGGATGCAGTTGTGGTCCAACCACTCGCCTGAACAGTATGTGGTTCCAGAGCATTCAATGAAAGCGCTGTTCTGGAGCAAAGCAGGATTAGGTGCCAAAGTCACAAGTCTATCATGCATCGGAGCCAGGTCTTGGCTCAAGTCAAACTTTGAGCGACAAGGAGCGGGTTTGTACGTCCGTGCAACATGAAAAATTTTCTCCTTGCTTCCTCGCCCCAGCGTGAAGCCCAACTTGCGGGCCTTTGGTCGTGCCACCGGCAAGCTTCCTCCGCCTATGAGGACGTCGCTGTTGTCCTTCTCGTCCGAGTCCTTGAGTTTGTGCTGCAGGTGATGGGCGTCTGATGTTGCGAGGATGGGCGATGGGGGAGACTGGTGGAGAAGGACGGCTGAACTGAAGCCCCCTCCATTGTCCTGATAGTCGTTCTTGTCCTTCATGCGGTCAACTGAAAAAATGAACGTACGTGAAATATCGGAAAAATATAATTAGCAGGGGAACAGCCATTTTAGAATTTTATTTCTTGAGCATGAAAAACTAAAGAAAATTTTGATTCTGCCCAGTAGAAATGACTTTGTTTCTTCGCATATTGTTCTATGTCCAATTCAGACAGATTTGATGCAAAAATGCAAACATATAAAATAAATACTGTCAATGTTCTTTCCGTTCATCATGGACTCAATAGCACAAGCAATGAAGTTTCCATCACTGCTGAGCCATAGGTAACCTTAAATTCACACATTGGCCGAATAAATCCGCGAAATAATTCATAATTATTTTAAAGTGTTCCCAAGAGAAGGAGGAAAGCACCATTTAGTATGGAATTTATCACTTTAACCGCAATTGGTTAAACTGAAGCTCAATATTCAACTCAAATTTAGAGTCTATTGAAGAACGAAATTTTCAAAATGGCAAACATTTACCGGATCATGCCTTATTTAGTTGTTCAGGTACAGTATTCATGAAAATTGAGTTCGTGACTACGCTTGAAAATCTCCTCCGAAGGCAGCTTGAAAAGCCCCTCCGTGGTCGCACATGGCGCACGTTGCGGTCAAAGTGCTTAGAAACGGCGAATCTCAGCAGAAGATATCCTCACACTCTGCGCATAGCAACAGCTAGATTGGAAGAAGTTTTGAAACAAGATAAAAGTTGAAGAAATTAATAGATACTGAAAAAAGACGGCAATGAACCGATAAATGGTGGCCCGGGCCAAAATAAAAAGCCTATTCCATTTCAATGGAGGAAGTCTATTTAACCTTAAGCTCGGGACCTCACATCAACCTCCCGAGAGCGCTTACTCCCGTACATCCAATAGTTGTATGCTCCAGAAGGGTAATTCAAAATTATGCTTAGACATTCTGCGATACAAACAACTACTTGAGAAGCCTCCATTCTGTTTCTAATCTGAGGCTAATTTTTTTTTTACAATCTGAAACACACGATTACCCATCAACCCACGAAGTGCTCCTCGAGAACGAGATATTTTTAGCTTTCAAAGTATCCTTAACTCAAAGAGACACCCTTCGAGCAGACCTCTAAATCGAAGTCGTCAGCTTCTGCTCTGGTATACAAAGTGACAATACCCGACACTAAAACTTCCTTGAATCACAAGAACCGACTGAACTCACCTATCCTATTCTTGGAGTAGATGAAGACGTGCATGCCGAGCACGATGATGAGCGCCACAGCCATCAGCCCCACTACAATGACCAGGGCGAGCACGACGGCGGTCGTCCAACCGTTCCTCCAAAGCTTCCCCACCTCAAACCGAGGTCTCGGCACAGTGCTCACTTCGTTTTTGGGGAAAGAGTCGTTATTGGCGTCCATCTTGTCCAGATTTTGATTATCTGAATTGCTCGTGGCGTTACTTTTGATGGTTGAGTTGACGTTTCCCTTGATGGGTTCGTTAACGTCGGAAGAGTTGATTTCATTCAAGCCCACTGTAGCAGTATTTTGAGCGCTGCCCTTGTCACCTATGTTCTTCGGCGTTACGGAACGTTCATCTGAAATTTCTTGAGGATAAATCGTGTCGCTATCAGGGTTGTTTCTCGGATTTGAAAAACTGCTAGGAGAGTGGCCATTTTGCTCATATTCCGCGCGAAGCGCATCCCAATATTCCAGGTAATCTGGGTATTCATAAAAGCTTGCATCATAGTCAAGATAATTTCCGAAGACAGGGCCTCTCGCTCCGCTGTTATAGTCGTCGTGCATCGAATTGGTATTTGAGTTTGAATTTGCGATAGAAAGTCTATCATCAAATTCAGTTCCGTTTTTGTTTTTTCTTTTCCTCCCATTCTTTCTTCGTTTCTTTTTCTTTCCATTTTTCTTTCGCCGTCCTCGTCTACCAGGTTCTGAAGAAACGCGACCATTGCTTGGACGAGTGCCGTTCGGGGTTAAATTTCCGTCGGTGGAAGGATTCGGATGATTCCCACCAGCATTTCCTGTGTTCGAAGAACCAACAACTCCACTGCGCTCAGAGAGGAACTCGGCTGGATTATCGCACACAGTATCCATAAATTCGTAACAAGGAATGATCGCGTATAAAGGCCGCTTGCATTCCGAACATGGTACGCACGTCGCAGAGTTTTTGTCGAAATATTTGACACCCTTCTCACAGTGAGCAGCAACTCCGGAGGAATAACCACTGCACGAAACCATTAGCAATAAAATAAACATAAAATAAGGTTGATTGGACCAAGCACATCGAGAAGTAAAGCACCTATCAGTGCGATTATCCTCAAAGGGCATTTCTTGCCGTGATCCAAGGCTAACGCGCTCTCGGACACAACGGGCAGAAATGCCTCTCCGTATTCGGAGGTCATTCCTGCTGCCTTGGGATGACGCCTTGCGACGTACGTGTTGTGCTCGCTGTCCATTTTCCTTTATTCCATGTGCGGGTTTACGCGGTCCCGCAAAAGGAAGATTCAGATTTTTGCGACAACATCGCTGCAATGACGTTAGAACGGGCACTGCTAGGGCCGCAGAAATCCACTCAGACGCATCCCTCAGCATCTGAAAGAAAAGCGAGTTAATTTTTTTCCACAAGCATGATCAGAGAGATTGAATTATCGTAGCCATCTCAACATGGTGATTCCAATAACCCAATGGTTCTTCACCTTTTTTGACAGTGACTCAAAATTTGCCCGAAATAAAAATTTTCATTCATAATATATTTATTCTTTTGAAGCCATGTTACTGTAGCTCAATACAAACAGGTTGCACAAACTCTTAGCGACCAAATGAGATGGCTAAACGATCTTACTTTGGGTCGCGACCCAGGGCTTAAGAACCACTGCAATAACCTATCGGTCTCAGGGTAAGTTTAACACGTACACTGCGTTTCCGCGGCTGTTAACGGTTGGTTTGGTTAGGTTGTGCGTAGCAAAACTGGGAAATCAACTTTATTACTTGAATGAATTTGTATTCTTCCTAATAAATATGAAAAATACAATTGCACGATAATATTTAATCTCATAAGGTAAAAGTCATTCTTTGGAAAGGTCGCGAAACTTAAAAATGTCATTCATTTATACTGGTACGTAAATGGGCCTTTTACCTGTTGGCACACATGTGGCCCAAAACGCGGGGAACGTGTCGAGAAAAGTAGACATATTGAATTGCGATTCAGAAATTTCCGAAAACTGATAATTTAAACATTGAAATTTCTCAGAACTGCTTCGGATAAAAAAAAACATTTTCCAACTACTATTTAAAAAGTTCATTAGAAAATAAAAACAATTAAGCAGAATAAACATGATACCCAAAGAAATGTATACATAGTATAGTAGCTTCCTCTACTTTCCAAAAGTTGACAATTTTCCATTCCTTTATTTCTACAGAACAAGCAAGATGGGTTAATGTCATATGTGCTGATTTTTAACCGTAAAGATTTCGCCCATACACTACGAATATTACTACGATATTAAATTCTAGGGAAAAGTTTTTAAAGCTTCACGTGCTCTAATGATAGCTTGATGTTCTTATCAAATTTGATGAGTACATTCAAACGGACAATACTGCATTGCCATAGATTAGATTACAAGTTAGTTCATGTCCCCCTCACCATAACAAACGTGTTCCTCAGAGAGGAAGGAGGATAACATGTAGTATAGAATTACAGGAAACGAGGAAACAAAGTGTGTCCTTACACCCTGCGAATAGAAATAGTTAGATTGAAAGAAGTTTATGAACCAAGTTTCGGAAGAAAGAGATAGGCACTGCCAAAAGGGCAACAAGAAGACGAAAAAAGTGGTCCGTAACAAAAGAAAATATTTCATTTCAAGAAGAATGATGTCTATCTACCGTTTTTTTTACTGCTAGCGACCTCACATCTAGTTCCAAGGGTCGCTCAACACGCCATAATACCATTTTGTTTTCGAAGAGAGTAGTCCATTAAGAATTATTCTAAGATTAGATTATTAGTTAGTTTAAGCCTTCCTATCCGCAACAAAGGCTATCCAAAGAGAGGAAGGAAGAAGGCACCATTTAGTATGGAGTTAAGGAAATGCGGAATATATGCAGAAAGGGCACAGAAACAGAAAGCTAAGAAAGAAGATCATGAAACAAGAAAAAGTTGAAGGAGAAAGTAGTAGGTGCTGAAAAACAGGACAGCAGTGAACCGAAAAAATATAGTCCGAAACAAAACAAAACCTATGTTATTTTAACAAAAAGAAAGCCTACCTAACCTTTAGCGCAGCCCCTCACATAGTCACCCTGGGAGCGAGAATTATTCTAAACACCGACAAATTCATTATGCTCTCCGAGAAGTAACTAACGCGTTTAGTACATGATTAGTAAAGTTAGGGTTTGAAAGCGACACAGAGATAAATTATTAAATTTCCGATGCAGAGTTGGCTACCTAGTTAGGATACCTAGGTGGCGGCGAAGTTACCCTCCTCCCCTGAAAATCAGCAAGAACATCTGGGGAAATACTTACTTGGATATTTAACGAGCCTTGACCGCCACAACTCAAGTTTACGAAGATAACAACGCACTCGTCCGGTAAGTGATGGCTAACACTCGGAAGTTTAGTTAGGACAAACTGGCTCGTAATCAGTCACTATTTTGATAAGATACGAGCGTAGCTACTGAAGTTAAGTGAACATTTATAAAAACAAATTGACTATACAGGTAACAAAATGACCATACAAATGGAATAAACTTCTGACACTTAAGCCAACAAGTAAAAGAGGAAGTTAGTGTTATTAACACGTTGACTGCGTTACGACCCACCGGTGGGTCGTAGTTAGGTTTTTCCTGCTGCGAAACGACCCATCGATGGGTCGTTTTCAAAAATTCTAACAACCTTTCTAAATTAATGGAATTTAACAGGCTCAGTTAATGTTTGATATTTACAAATTTGCTTATCACTTTTGACTTAAAATTTAAGTTGAATACTGAATTTCAGTTTAACCCATCGCAACTAACGTGTTAAAAAGAACTGCTCATGCGACCATGAAATGGCAACTCTCGCATTATGTCAGACCCGAAGCTACTGCCACACCTCGAGCGTTACCGTACTGGAAGTTATGCGGCGCGGTATTTAGCATGACGGAACACATAGGAGAGCGTCCCATGATTTATTGATGTAATACAAAAACTACCAAAGCACTTTCTGAAGTACGGCATTAAAATAAGTTGGTCTATTTCGCATCGCTACAGCTTCCCCGTTCGAGGAAAATATTCTCAGGGACAATGTCAACATTCATTCCAACGAAAAAAAGAACATCCGACACGAGTAAAACATGGAAGCATCCAACATAATTGAATGTGAATGTAAAACGAGCTTCTATGACTCAGCATTTCATAGAACACCTGAGGATTCTCTTATTTTTACCCTGAACATTTTCAAACATTTCAATTAAAGACTGCAACATTCCATAAAAGACCGTATACAACAGCTATTGTATAACCCTTAGAGTTTAGCGAGGATATAAGAATACGAAAAATTCTGAATCGATACTATAAATTATCAGGTAAATAAAAGTATCATACAGTACATCTGCAAACCCAAAACTAGATAATTGAAAATGAATACTAAGGATTATTTGTCAGTAAGCGAAACTTCTAGCTTGACGATATTCTCCCAAAACAATTATGCCGTAGTTGATTACAGCGTCAACTCACTCGTTCTTCAAGCCTTCAGAACTTTTACTCGACTGCTATTATGCTTACAAGCAAGGAAATTTTTTAATTATTGATTAAAAACTTCCAAACGCGGGCCACGAGCCGTGACAGATTCATTTAAGATGCTTCAGGAGGAGACGGCCTACGCTGCCTAGCGAGCTAGGGCCACTTTCTCCGGCTGCCGACGGTAGGCTGGCTGCTCTACGCAACTACCTCAACACTTCACTTGCGTATGAATAGACAGGATTCAGTTCAAGCGTTTTACGCCACAACTGCGTTCGGTTCTGTTCATGCAGCTAAGCGTGAAGTCTAATCACGTTAACCGCAATTGATTAAACTGAAGTTTAATTTTCAACTCCAATTAAAAGTCAATTGCAGCGAGCAATTTTGAAAATAGCAAACATCAACTGAATCATGCCTTCATTTAGCTTTAATTAAATATCTATGAAAATTGAGTTTTAGACTATTGGTCAGTCAGCAGTATGATGAAAATCTACTCCGTGGCCACCGGTGGCACACGTTGCGGTCAAAGTGTTAAGGAAATCCAGTTTATGCAAGTCTCACTCTGAAACCCCTGACTCCAACTTCACCTGGGTTCAAAGTAAATTGGGTTGAACTTAAAATTGAAGAAATATTCCGTTTCCGTTGAACGGATCACCAGGTAATCCATGAATCACTTGATAAAAATAAGTAAATTTCGACCATCCAAAAGTTTTCATTTCTCGTTTTAGAGTGCTATTTTGTTTACGCATTGTTATGAATCTAGTTCAGAAAATAATATTCAGAAGAAATAATCGTAGACAGAATATTTGAGCTATTGTTTCGGCTGTCATGCCATAGGGATAGACAAAATTTATTTACACTTAACATTTTCTCCAGATATTGACACTAGTTGGTGTGATCCATCTATAGTTTAGCCTGGGCATTAGTTTCGACAGAGTCTTTGAAGCTCAACTTAACAATTAAGGCATTTAAATAGAGTTTATTAATAGCGTGAAATTAGATTTGATGTTAGCTGAAATCTCCCTAACAGCAACAAAGACTTGCCAGAGAGAGGAAGGAACCATTTAGTATCGAGTTAATGGAACGCAGAATTTATGCACAAGGCGCAGAGAAACAGAAAGTTGAGAAAGAAGTTTATGAAAGAAGACAAAAGTTGAAGAAGAAAGTAGCAGGTTCTGTGAACCGAATAGGACAGCAGTGAACCGAAACAAATGGTCTGAAACACAAAAAAAAAAGGAAGTCCTACCTAACCTTTAGCTCGGAAACTCTCGTATTCTCATGGGAACGCTAATTCCTATAGATACAATAGCTACATCCCCCTGAGTAGTGATTATTAGCGTCAACGAATAAAAAACATCGAAGGTAATTCATAGCTAATAACAGATATGTGGATGTCAAAAAGTAAAAATCCTTGCATCGTTTCTTTTTGAGAAGAATGGAGACGTTTCTCAAGATCAAAATGAAAACGAAGGTTACAAGTCGGTACGGGGCACTCTGCTATTTGCACAGAAAGGAATCAATACGTGCAATTCTGTCCCCAGCAGTCATACAATACCCTCACATCTATAACCAACACTCGGCACTTCCAATTGCATGTGAACCACACATAAGAATTGAAAGCCTAAGGAATTAGTTATGTAAAAATAGATGATAAAAATTCATTAAGTGCTTGAAGTTAGTTTATTAGTTAGTTTAAGCCTCCCTATCCTCAACAATGAGATGTAAAGAGAGGAAGGAAGAAGGCACCATTTAGTATGGAGTTAAGGGAACGTGGAATCTATGCAGAAAGGGCACAGAAACAGAAAGCTAAGAAAGAAGTTCATGAAACAAGAAAAAGTTGAAGAAGAAAGTGGTAGGCGGTGAAAAACAGGACAGCAGTGAACCGAAAAAAAGATGGTCCGTAACACAACAAAACCTATTCTATTTTAACAAAAGAAAGCCTACCTAACCTTTAGCTCGGGCCCTCACATTGTCCCCCTGGGAGCGCTAGTTCCCATAGATACAATAATTGTATCCCCCTGAGGGGTTAAGTGCTTGAAATTGACTGTTAAACGATAGATGTATTTTACATTAGGCAGTAGACCAACCAGAAACAAATGGTTCGAGTTGCTGATGTTATTAGATTAAAAAAAATTCTTTGTATAATGGAAATTTGTTAGAGATCCTATCTGCAACACAGCATGTGGAAATTTTGAACTTTACCACTAGTTATTACTGAAAGGTGCGCGTGAACATTAACTAAGGAAGCAAACATGATTATCAAAGTTCTATACGTAATGATACTAGCGTACGAGGCTAGTCAAGAATAACAGTTTCGAATTGCGTTGAAGAAAGCGTGCAAATGATTTAATTAGTCAGGCAATTTTATGAAATAGATTTACTCTCTAATTACCTCAAACGAAAGTGTGTGATACGCGTATCTAAGCCAAGCCAATTATATCAATACCTCTTCAGTTTTTCCAGATTTTTTCTAAATCGCAGATAAACAAAAAAAATGCGTCTATCTTAATTATACCTGTGATTTAAATAATCCATTTATGCTCGTGAGTGAATGAAACCTGTATCACGAATACGTTCAAATATTTTCAGGTGTTCCAGATAAGACAGCCATTATAATTAATGCAAATAGAACACGAATACGAATATATAATTAATACGAATATCATTGAGCTGGACGGCCGTCATCGAAGTCACCATAAGCAGTGAAGGCTATCATCTCATTCTCTGTGCTAAACAGTGTACCGTTTTATTATTCTATAATTCGGTATTTTCGCCACTCAGTTGGAAGAAGAAGGTTTTGAACTAAGATTTGAACCAAGTGTTACATATTAATTGCGATAAAATAATTCCATTCGTTTTTTTCAAAATTTTACTTCATTAATGGTAGAAAAGCTAGGCTGCGAATTGACAAGTTTAAGCGCAAATCCTAAGTCACCCATACAGAGGAACTATTCTCGTTTAAATACAACCACTACCATGACCATCACACGCAAGATTCTGCGCGTTTCTGTCACAGATGGACCGAGACAACACGCAGCCTGGAGATGAGCGGAAGGAGGCAAGCAGGAAGATAAAGGAAGCAGAGGCAAGAGCGGCGAATGGCCTGATAGCAATGTTTGTGTGCCGATAGCGTATATAGGCGTAAACTTAACGAGGGTCATGCAGATGACAGAATTATACGCGCATCGTTAGATGGAAATCAGGCCAGAGAAGCTTTATTAATCTTTGTGGTTTATCTTTTTTTTTTGGACCGGAAAATATCCAGGTGCAGATGGGTCAACTTGCGGGTTGCTGGAAGCGAAAAGTGAGAAGGATTTGAGCAAATAGGCATAACATCCATGATTCAAGGCTGGAGGACCCTACGTACGACGGTACGTCAGTCACTCCCACGAATGAGACGGGAGAGCGCAAATGGAAGGCATCCTTTAACTAAACCTACACCGCTCAACACATGCAGCATACTCGGTGGTAAGAACCACAAGAGTTAACCTGAAGCGTGTAAGGTTCTCATAAAGAAATGCACTTCCAAAGAAGGGTCTGAATTAAAAAAAATTCTTAGGCGAGTCGTGAAAATTTATCAAGAACGATTAAACGAGGGCAATTGTAATATGGTAGTTAGTTCTAGGTTCTCTCTGCTTTGCAAAGACGTTTTCACAGAAGAAATAAAAATGATCATTTAGTACACACTAAAGAAAACGTGTCATCTATTCATGAAGTGTGTTCCTAAAGAGGATATCCAGCGTATAGAAACGGCAAGACAGGAAGGAAGAGAAAGATATGGCAAAGAAAAGGTAACGAAGGAGGCTTGAAAACTGGAAGAAGCAAAGTGGGCACGAAAGCTAAAAGTCCTGAAGGCCTATCTATAACTGAGGTATCCTATGAGTATCTTCCTCTGGACACGCCAGTACCCTTACCATAAGATGGACAAACTTAAAGCAAAACAAATTGTTTATCCCATACCCATAAAGGGCGGACGAAGGCAACCGGTACAAGCGATGTGTAACTCATGTAAATCAACATTATTATTATTATTATTATATTCCTGGTTTTACCACCGCAGCCGCACAAGTGTTGATCTCAGCAGTGATTCTCAGTTTTACTGGTTTCCCGCGTTAAGTTTTCTTGTCGTTTCCGTATCAGGGCAAGTTGGTTCCGTAGTAGTTAATCCACTGCGTAGGCAAGTTTCACTTTCAGATGTAGTTGTAGAAGTTTATTTGTCTGGTAAAGTTGTACAACGGTCCCCCAAACTTAACCTGGTCGCCATCTCCAAGGTAACCCTCCAAGGTGTCCGGGGGACGTCCGCCAAACCAAAGGTTCCGCGCAGTATCATGACACCGACACTCGACAAGTATGTGGTGCACTGTCAGTGGGGCCTCACAAGCCCCGCACGTAGGTGCCATGCCCCCCTCCATCAAATGTCCATGAGTGGCGTGCGTGTGGCCAATGCGTAGTCGGCATAGTTTCACTTCCCAAGGGCGGTTTTGCTGGTAGCTGGTAGCGAAGGGCACTATTGATTCTTTTAATGATCTCAGTTTGTTGTCCGCTTGGGCTGCCCACTCCTCTGCCCACTTTCGATTCACCTTACTCTTTATTGCTGCTTTGTAGTCAGTTGAGGGAATTGGCTTTCGTACGATGGTTTGCCAGTGGGTTGCCAGAACGGCGGCAGTATCCGCCCGCTCGTTGCCCCTCACCCCAACGTGACTAGGTACCCAGCAGAGCGCAATCCGTTTCCCACTTTGCTGTATCGCCAGTTGAATTGCAAGACTGAGAGGGTGTCGAGGTTTGTATTGTGCAATCCCCATAAGCGCACTACGACAGTCAGACACAATGGTCACAGATCCCGTGGAAGCAAAGCGGCAGGCTTGGACAGCAGTCAGGATAGCATACAGTTCAGCTGTGTAGCTGGATGCTACTCGTTGGATCCTTTCAGATGATTCATTATCCCCCCGTACTACAGCAAATCCAGTACCGGATTCATTACGAGCACCGTCCGTGTAATATATTGTTGACGCGCTGTGGGATGCCAAGTGGTCCAAGAACACCGATCGAGCTGCCACTGGCCCCACCTGCGATTTCCTCACATTGTACATCTCCCTGCACAATCTTTGAGCACCTGCTTGCCAGGGTGGGAAGACGTATGGCATTTCCACCAGCACATTGTCGAAGCGTACATCGTAGTATTCCAGCAGATTCGTGGCTCTCACGTAAAATGGTCGGGGTGTCGTCGATTCTGGAGCGTAGGTATGAGGCGGGATATTTCTAAGTTCTTGAAGTGTGTATGTATTGGGGTTTATTTGCAGGCGGAGATAGTAGTTCATAATTTTTATTGCACGATATTGCTCTACTGTCTTGGTCCCGGTCTCGCTGTGTAGTGAATCTATGGGTGAGCTTCGAAAGGCGCCAGCTGCTATTCTCAAAGCTGCATTTTGGATCGGTTGTATAGTCGCCAGTAGCGAAGGGCAGGCGGACCCATAGGCTTCGCATCCATAATCAATTTTAGGTTTGATTAGGGCTATGTAGAGACGTAGTAACAGTTTTTTGTCGGATCCGTATGACGAGTGGGCGAGGAACTTCAGGAGGTTCAGCCCTTTAATGCATGACGTCTTCAGTTGTTGAATGTGGGGTCGCCATGTTAGGCTCTCATCTATAGTTAAGCCGAGGTATTTGTATGTCTGCACCTGGTTGATGTTTTCCCCATGTAGGACCAGTTGCGGTGCGATTTTGGTACACCCACGTACTCGGCAGATGTGCATGCTGTTTGTCTTGGTAGTAGAAAAACGAAATCCAGTTCGGTCAGTCCAGCGTTCCAGTCGGTTTATTGCGATTTGGAGTTGTCTTTCCAGCGTGTCCGTTCGGTGTCCTGCTATATATACGGCAAAATCATCCACATATAGGGAGCTTTTTACATAGAGAGGTAAGTCTTCTGCTATATCGTTGATCGCAATCAGGAAGCAGGTGCAGCTTAGCACACTGCCCTGGGGCACTCCTTCTTGTAAATATTTTGTGTCGGAGAAGGAATTCCCTACACGTACCTTTATCTTGCGATCGGTGAGGAAATTATTGACAAAGTGCAGTAGGTGTCCTCTGAGTCCTCCAGTGTGGAGCTTTTTAATTATATTATATCGCCATGCAGTATCATACGCCCTAGCCAAGTCGAAGAAGATGACCAGGAAGTGTTGCTTCTGACTCATTGCCGTACGGATAGCGGTTTCTAGGCACACGACGTTGTCGGTTGTACTATGGAACGGTCTGAAACCGCACTGCACGTTTGTAATTTTATTATTTGCTTCTAAGAAGAACATGAGCCGTGAGTTGATTATTCTTTCCAATAGTTTGCTCAAGCAACTTGTGAGGGCAATCGGTCTGTAATTTCCCACGCACTGCGGGTCTTTTCCTGGTTTAGGGATGGGGATTATTATTGCAGTTTTCCACTGGTCCGGGAATACATCGTGCAAAAAGATATAGTTGAATAGGTGTAATAGGAGCTGGTGGAAAGATTCATGCGCGCGTTTTACCATTGCATAGGTAATGGTATCAGGTCCCGGGGCTTTTTCTTTACTTCTTGATAGGGCTCCGTGTAGTTCTTCTATATTGAGTGGAACATTGTAAATATCGTTGTTGTCTCCAAAGCGTAGCACCTGGCTCTCCATTCTTTGCTTATGGGTTGAGAAGTTAGCGCTGACGTTGGAGATGTTGCTTGTCGTGGCTATGTGGTTTCCGATTAGGTTTGCAACTGTAGTCGGATTGCTATGGAGGCGTTGGTCGTTGTCCACTATTACTGGCGTTGGGGAGTGAGTGAACTTACTTGATAGTTTCTTCACTCTTTTCCAGACAGAGGTCATGCTCGTCCGGGATGTGATGCTGTTGAGGTATGTTTCCCATGACTTGGAACGTTTCTGTTGAAATGTTTTCCTACAAATGGCTCTCGCTCGGTTGTAACGTATTTTGTTGGCGATGCTGTTGTATCTGCGCAAGGCTCTTCCTGCTCTTCTTCTCTCACGCTTTACGTCGTCGCATTCTTCATCCCACCACGGGACTGGTGGTCTCTGAAGCGTTCCGCTGGTGAGAGGTATAGCGGCATTGGCGGCCGATAGGAGAATGTTGCACACGTTGTCCAGGAATATATCTGTATTTTCACTTGTATACAACTCAGGGTTCTCGACGGCAGTTTGGGTGTAATACATGGGCCAGTTTGCTTTTGCAGTATTAAACCGGGGGATGCGCTCGTGGTTTGTGGTTGGTTGGATGAGTTCTAATTGAATTGGATAGTGATCACTGTCGTGCAAATCATCGTGAACGGAGTATCTAAAGTCGAGCTGGCAGTTTGACGAGCAAATCGTCAGGTCTATTGCAGAGGTAGTGGATGTTTGGTGATGGAAGTGGGTGTGCTGGCCTGAGTTGAGGAGTGCGACGTCGTGCGTTAGCAGTAGGCGCTCCACCAATCGTCCTCGGGCGTTTGTAGTATGGTCTCCCCAAAGCGTACTTCGTGCATTAAAATCTCCCATGATTATGAACGGTTCAGGCAGCTGTAGTATTAGCGAGTTTAGGTCTTCATAGGTGACATCCAGGTGGGGTAGATAGAGGGAGCATAGAGTGTAGCTTTTGTTGAGGTGAATCCGAGCAGCAACTGCCTGCAAGTTTGTGTTCAGCCTCAATATTTTGTATGGGACTGAATAATGGACGAGGATTGCAGCACCTCGCTCATGGTTGTCGGCACGAGTAACAGTGGATATGATTATTTTATAATGCGAGGGGGGATGGGCTTGTTGATTTCGTAACATTGTTTCTTGTAGACACATACAAATTGGTGTTTGGTCATGTAAGATTTTTTTTATTTCATTGAATTTGGTTCGGTAGGATTGTAGATTCCATTGGATGAGTGTCTTCAGCATCAGCGCCTATTCTGCTCCCAAGGCCGCGGTTGTTGGCCTATTACAGGAATTTTGCACTCATTAGAGCCACGATTGGCAGCTCCAGAGCTAGGGCGTACGGCTGGTCTACCACGTGGTGGTATTTCCTTTGTTCCCAAGGGTGTCCTGTGGGATTTATTGGGTGACTTTTGCCGTACTTTCTTTGATGGATTGTCTTTTTTGCTATTGCTGGTTTGATCGACCGAGCTGTCACTGTCGTATGTTGATAGCTGGTTTAGACTGTCTGGCCTATTGAGTCTCTTAAAAGTGTATCTGTTCGCTTTTCCTTCTTCGCGCGCTGGCGTTTTCTTAGTTGGTTCCTTCGATATCTGGGTCCGTGGTGGGAAAGTAGGATCCAGTTGTTTTTGTGAATTATCTTGGGTTTTGCCATGAGTCGTCATTTTTACTGCACCAGGAGGTAAGTCTTTGCCGCTACCGGGTTCGCTCACACTTTCCTCCGTTGGTGGCTTCGAGGGTACGGCACTTTTGTCCGGCAGTCTATGTGGCGTCTTACTTACATTAGCGTCCTCTGCAGCTGGTTGTGGAGTCGAGTCCGGGATAGTCGTGGGTGCGATAGTTGGTGTTGCATCTGGGAGTTTTAGCGTTTGCGTTGTTGTGTTGAGGGCGCCAGGTATTGTACTAGATGTGCTTGCCTGTAGATTCGTTTCGGTGCGCGCCGGGTTATTTGCTGTGTCGGGGTTTGATCTTGGCGTTTGAAGTACCGTGCTGTAGAGGCGGTTGTGGTCTGGTGATCGTTCCAGAACCATTTGGAGAGCTTCAGGACGGGGAATTTTTTCTTTTCCTTGAGTGGCCAGGACTTCATTTTCAAGTATGTACTTGGGACAGCTTCTATCGTTGGAATAATGTTCTTGCTGACAATGGTAGCAGCAGATCGGATTTCTACAATCCAGTTTTTTGTGTCCTGTTTCTCCACATCGGGCACAGGTTTCAGTCTCACTTCGGCAATACTTAGCTACGTGGCCAAATCGCTGGCATCTAAAGCATTGCTGCGGTCTCTCCTTGTATGCTTCGACAATTTCGTGGTGCCAAGATGTGAGGGAGATGGTTCTTGGAAGGGAATGTTTTTCAAAGGTAAGGATGTAGGTATTTGTTGTAACTAGTTCTCCTTCTCTCTTTATCTTCACTCGCCGGACGTCCGTAACTCCTTGGTCGCTCAGTTGCCTTCTCAAATCGTCCTCTGAGCATCCTCCAAAAGCGTGGCTACGCACAACGCCCTTTATCACATTGAGGGTCCGATGGGGAGAAACGACAACTGGATTTCCAGCAATGCGTGTTATGGACTGGAGTTTCTTCGTTTGGTCTTCCGACTGGGTGGTTATTAGTAGAGAACTCTTGCCCCATCTTGAGATTTTCTCCGGGTCACCTATTTGGGTTCTGATGTCTTTGTCAACTTGGATCACGTTGAGGTTTCTGATTATGTCTAGGTTTGGAAAGTTTATATTGATGTACTTTGCATAGTACGGCGTGTCTTTATACTCTTCATCATATGCAGTCCACTGTCTTCCCGTTCGCTGCGGGCGCCTACGTCGTTCAGGTCCTCCTCTGTTTACTCTCGTCCACCGTGGGCCACTATCGTGGGGACCTAGCGGTGTTTCAGGCATCCCAGTCTCTCGTGCAATAAGTGGTTGCTTCTGGTGTGCCTGCTCTTGTGCCATCTTCTGGGCCGAGTCCAAAGTTGGCTCTCCTCGGTGATTAGAATTTGTGTTGCGTCTCTTATTAAATGTCGGGTTGAAAGGCTCGAGCGTGTATTCACTTTGCTGTTGCAGCTCCTCGCGTTCCTCGCCACTCGCAGATATGCTCTGCAATGGTTTTGGTGCCGCGGAGGTTGACAGAGAATTGCCTTCCGCATTTCCTGTCTGGGAGGTGTCCAAGAAGTCCGGGGGCGGGTTGAGGTCGTCACCATCAAGTTGTTTTACGGTTTGGGGGGGGTTTGAGTTTGAAATATCCATGGTTAATAGGTTAGGTCTCACCTGTGCCCTGAGCCGGCACCAGCTTTGGGCGGCCGCCAACAAGGGGAACCCTTCTGTCAGGCTCACGGAGTCCCGACGGGCACACTCACTAAGCACAGGCATAGCTCCTGGCGCGAGCAGATGCAGCAGGTTGTTGCGCTTGACTAACCAGCGAGACGTTTCCGCGCCTCACTGGCGTTTAAACCGCCCCCCGCCTTTCCACCCGGCCATCGGCTAACCCTTGCCGCGCACGACTATCAGGCCGGCAGGTCGGGTCTAGGTCCCGGCCGGCCTTACAAACAAATCCAAGGAGAGGTCAGTGTGTGTCCAGGAGAGTATCCAGTTGTCAGCTCGGTTGTCAATGTTGCCATCCCAGTTGGTCTGGATCTCGGCCCAAGCCTGTCTGTCATGGTTGAACCTGGGACAGCATAGCCTTGGGCTTCATTGAACACACAAGCCCCCTCCCCGCGACAAGGACAGGATGGCGTGAGGGGGCGATGTAAATCAACATTTATAACTTCCCATCAAAGCTGGTCGTCGCGTGATTCGGTCTTTAACAAAGCAAATGAAACGTCAAGAAGCAATTTCGAGGAATTTCCAGAGGAGCAGCGAAGAAAAATTCCAGAAACAAACGTAAGCGCGCAAGAATTCTTCTAGGAAATATTCTCCAGAGGAAGATTCTGCGTAAAAAACATTTCCGTAAAATACGCACCGGGAAACACAAAAGCTGTGAAATTTCATAACTCCCATACGGTGAAAGAAAAGCCAGTCTAAGCCATAAGTGCTCAACATTTAATGAAGCTCTCCTTTCTCTGCGGAAAATTGAAGCGAATTTAAAGAGTTTTAAGAGCCAAATTTTCCTCAGTTCGCAACGAACATTATTATAATTTTATATATTATTATTACTACTACTACTACTGTTAATGTGATTTTCTCCTCGGTGAAAGTGGCCGAAAGAATGACGCTGAGGGTGTAAACAGAGCGAGAAGTTCGATGTACAAAACTGAGCGAAAGTTTCTGCACTAACACCGAGGTCGTCAACGCATTTACGACGGCGCTCTACGTAATGACAAAGCCTCATTAGCGCCAGGAACTAAAAGAATCTTCTCTCCCTCTTTCTTTTAAAATGGACGCCTTCTTCTAAAAGAGAAGAACTAAACCCATAATGGTGTTATTTTATATAACGTTATAACAACCTCAATCTTTCAATATTAACATTATGATCACATGGATAATCTTTACCTATGAAAGAATCACGTGTACTGTTGAAAATCGTGTGATATAAAACCTTTTAAGAGGAATGAGACAGGACTAGTTGAGATTGTCTTCCAGTTACGCATCAGTCACTTCACGTTCTGATAGGTAAAATTTAGAACAAAGTTAATCTGACAGGACTGAAACCCACAGCAGACTGCCACCGGCAGCATTGCTGACTCAGCAGCAAGCAGCTCAGGTCATCTCCGAGGAGCGCGACATATTCCATGGATGATAATAGACGCTATTCCTAGGTTCCCAAAGGCCCTTCCAGAATTTAAAATATTAGAATTTTGATAAGCAATCTACTCACTAAAATTGAGCTTAACTAATCGAAATAAAAATCCTTTGTTTCTGAAACACGTAGATTTCAGATTTTTAACCTAAACATATTTAAACCAATAATGAACCATGCGGCCCACGAATCTGTTTTTAGATGACCGAAGTTTGTGAAAAGCGTTAGTCTGTCTTAAGTAAATTTTTAAGGCTTGACATAAGAAATATACTGAAAGAGCGTGTGGAAATTAAACAAGGTTTAATGAAGATGGTTTGACTTGATTGACGAATGCAAGTTTTCCGAAATTATCCTCGTAGTAACTTTACTTTACGCAATGAATATTGGTAAAGAACCAACCTTATGGAAATTAAGCAAAAAATTTCTATCGGAAATGCACAAACACATTCGCTCACTTTGCTCAATAATCTAATGCACTAAATTTTTTACTTGGGTACTTATTGGAGACGAGGGGGTCAGTCGCAATATTATCTTTGACCAAAATTTCTCACCAAGCTACTGAAATACACTTAACGCTAAAAAAACGCACACAATAAATAATAATTGAAAGCTGATAAGGTTTACGTTTCTAAATTAACATTTCAATAGATTCTGGCACACTCGACTAATTATAAGTAGCTCAACTTAAGCGTCAGAGACCGTACACTGCTTGGATTCACGCAGCACGCAGCCCCCTTCCTCTGTACGAGAATGCCCCTCAGGAGGCATAGACTCAATAGGTACAGGTTTGTTAGCTTTATCTATCTTATGGCATGGAAAGTGGCGCCCCGGGGATGATATTGTTAAGTTACCTCAGCTACAGGTCTTAGGGTCTTATACATGTACAGTAGGTCTTATGGACTTCCATCTTTCAGTTTGCTTCTCCATGAACCTTTTCTTCTTTCAGTTTTCATACCTTTTTCGCTATCTCGACTCTGTCCTTTCTTCCTCTTCTTTTCTAATTTGTTGTTTCTTTGCGCAGTATCACTTGATGAAACATTCCTTGTGCATGAATTCCAATTCTTTTTTAAAGTTCAGAATGAATTGTCCCGTCTCTTCCCTTTATAAAAACTGTGAGAACAACTTTGCAATGGAAACAGAACATTAATCCAACCACTACATTATCATCAGGGAATGTTCCTGCAGTGTGCACGTTGACTGAAATAGAAATCTGTCAAATTCAAGCTAATATTCGGTATCACTGATACGCTCCTTTTAGAGAAAGAAACGGTACGAGAAAAATTAGTTAAATTTTTGAGTAATTGCCATTTAATATCAGTTTTGTGGCAAGCCTTGTCCAATTGCTAGTATGAAGTGGCTGCGCTGTTCGACGTTTAAATCTGTGCAATTTACAGATTTTTTTCTCTCTTGGTTTGGAGGGTTCGGATCACGCCCAGTAGAAATTCAAGCTTATCGTTATGAAGATAACTGAACACTGATTAGGTGTTGGAGTACGCTACGCTCCTTCTACGCTACGCTCACTATGGTAAAATGGTTAGTTTTTGAAAAAGCAAGTTCGTGTTTTCGAAACAATCTCCTCCATGAACATATGTTTTGAAAGGAAGTCACTCAAGGGAATACCAATTTATGAATTCAAGTTTATTTCTTTTCACTATTTAGCAGTACGATGATGTTTGAGTAAATAATCTTAAGTTCAAATTTATCGCAATGTTGAAAGAACAAAAACTGAAATATCCTGAGTCGAATATTGAGTGTGAGGGTATAAGAGCCCCACAACTAAACAAATACATAAACTACTTCAACTCCACTTTCTCTGCTGTAGACTAGAAAAAAGTCACACCACAAAATTCAGAGCAGTTAAGTCATCAAAGAGCCTCACGTTCAAATTAGACGAGATACGTATATTGAATACAAAACGCTTTCAGTCGCACTTAAAGCGCCGTAAAATAGTATTCCGAAGGCGATAACATAGAGCGGCGCTTGTTAGAGTTCGACGACACTATAATTTTCGCCTTGAGAATGTAATTGAGGCGTGTGGACAAATTTCAGGGCCGCCGCAGAGCCCGGGGCATGGTCACCACATGGCCGTAGCACGGGCGACTGGATGATCGATGGGTCAAAATACGACTGTAGCGGCGTGTAGCCTATTTGGTGCACGGCGACCGCGGGCACACACACCACGCACCTGTGCAACAAAGTCCTATCCTCGCCCATCCAGCAGCAGCTACGGTGAGTGTAGCTACTAAATATAACGATACTTGTGTGTTAGAATGAGTAGCATGTGTGTGAAATGAAGATGGGACGTGTTATTAAAGGACGTGCAGTTAATCGTTATTAAAGTAAGAGGTGAGGTTTAGGCAGACACCTGGCGTCAAGTAGACGGCTCTGGACAAGTCGCATTCAACTCTCCGAATGGGCACGAATTTTGAGGAGTTTTCATTTCAAACCTGCAAGAAAAGCCATGCCGGTGCAGTTGGATACTCTTAGTAAATTTATATGATAAGAAATAACTTACTTTTGCAAGTTAGGAAAATATATCCAAAGCACTTCCATTTTCGTTCATACCCAGAACAAAGACGGCTGCGTCGCACACCACCTCACAGACCTTCTAATCGGCAACTGGCTGGCATCGCGTATTCGCGCTGAACTGCGGCTGAAGGCAAAGCTCGCTTTCTGAGAGCTGAGCAAATGCCTTGCGCCTGGCTCTGTCTTTCATCCCCATCGAAACGACTCACAAAACAATTTTAAGCTTAATTAGTTTTGCTTTACGAGCGCTAAATGAATGGTATCGATGGCGCAAAATATTACCTACACCTTTAACAAAGAGCTGATTTCTGTCAATCGAACTCTTGTATTATAAATTATAAGCCAGCACGAATTACAAATGGGCATCAGAGACTGGACAGTACCTTTATTTCCTTCTGCAACGCCAACGTCACCTCACATAGACGACGTCTTTTACACGTCTAAAAAACGATATGTTAAGAATTTATTTTCAATTAATAGCAAAAATATGGTTCCATTATTTACTCGATAATATTTTTTACTCGACAGGCTCAGTTCAGGGCAAGTTTTGATATAGGTACATGTCCATATCGTTTGAAAATAAGAATCTTACCTTCTTTGGATAAATACTAATAAGCTTCGAATGCCATTTTTAAAATGATATAACGCCGGAGAAAAGTAAATACGCAGCTAATTTGATATCGTTCAGTAAGCGAGCCATCGGTGGAGAATGAAACACCGTAGTAAACGTGCTTTCGATTATGATCAGAGAGCAGACTCAATGAGCCTCAGAGTGACTTCCTAGGGTTCACAATTTTTATACAGCTTGTCTTTCATTTCAGTTGAGACGTGATGAGTTCTGCTTGAAGCCCGTGTTTCGCCCTTTGATCAGGAAATAAAAATGCCAACAGAAAGTTGAGGTCTCAACTCTCAATGTTTTATGAGGAGTTACTACTAATCTAGAATGAAAAAATTTATAGATCCCGCTTTGATATTCGACAATTTTTTGACCATGATCAAAATTGCTGCCGTAATTGCACACATTCAGTTGTTTAAAACTTAGCGTCAGATTTTTCGCTAATGGAATTGAGTGAAAAAATTTTTTAACTGTACATTTATATTACGATCGATTATTTAATTACTCGCACAGAAATTGAAATAATAACTTTTCTGTACAATATTTGCGAAGATGAACATTCCAATTGGTTGTTCAGATGCAGTGATAATTGCTTTGGTTCTGCCGCCTAACGAATATATCGGTTGCATTTTCTACGAGAGACAGGATTATAATAGTCTATATTCAAATTTAATTTACCGTCTGAACCGGCCTTACGAGTGCCAGCAAGGATTTGTTCCTCGAGGCATTGTCCTTTTTTGGCACAGCCGAGGATGAGACGACCTAGGTACTTTTTTCGGGGCACTCGTTCTCTCAGTACTTTGAAATAACGGTCCCGAATAAAAAAAAAATTGCTCTGGGGTAAGGGATGAGCATTCAAAAATGTTACAGATCACATCAACGGGTTTAGAAAGAGTAGAGAAATAGCTAGCAGAAGTAAAAGAGCGTAAAAGTATGTCCTTCGGCAAAGCCGTCGTCTTGCGCGCAAGGTGAGTCCCATGCATAGCAACGCCTTATTTGTGAAGAAACATGCGGGGTATCAACGCTACCAACCTGGACCAACTGGCCATGGTCAGTGTATGGAAGACAACAGTTTCTCTTCAATTCTATCAGAACATGTAAAATAGGTGATTGTTTTCGCTTGAATTTGTATCAAAAATGAGTTGCTAATGCTGGCTTCTAACACTTTTTTCACAGTTTTGTAATTGTAGTCATCATTGTCTACAGCCTTATACAGGAAGTTTACTCATTTTTACAGTACGTACGAAATCTGGCTCCAAGAGCTTAACATTTTTTCTCCTGGAATTCATTTTGAACTGCATAAAAAAGTTCGTCGTTAACGTTTCAATTATACATTCTGAATCAAAATCTCTACATATTTTCTTCTATATTCATGATTTTATTGGGCTTAGTCCTAATTTTTTACGTGGCTTAAATAAAATTTAAATTCTTTTCTAGATTTAATTTCGTGCCTGAGCATCCGGAGGCAAGGCATGTTAGTTTCTTTTGACTGCCACCTGCCTATGTTATGTTAACTTTTACTCATATATGACAACAATACGCTACACGACCATTGTTGAGGGTAAATTGTGGCCATCAATGCTTTATAATCGCTGGGTAAACTTTTGTCATCTGAGTTGAGTTGTGTTTCATGCTGTTGGATTTTGTGGACGAATTTTTTACAGCACAATTAGGTCTTTGGTATTATTTTCTGATGAATTGTTTTCTCATTTTCATTTTGTCACAATCACCAACAAATCAAACTTAATTTAATATGCCCTTCTGAATATCATGTTTTTTCAGCACTACATGATTCGACGTCATAAGCAAGTATTTTTTAAATTATCCATTTTATTAAACACGAATTTTTACTTGCTTAATGCTTGCTTAGAATCGTTTTATTGATCTCAGTCTGAAATCTCAAGAAATATTTCTATTCCATCCGTACAGACTTGCTTACTGTTATAAGCTCCATCATAACACAGTATTCACACTTCCGTGCCGCCAAAATTAAAAAAAACACTGTTTCATACAGAACTCTGAGATTCATTTTTCAATTTCCCGCAATTGATGTTAACGAATTACGAGCTAAACAATTCCTTTGCCGCAAGCGACACATCAGTAGAATAATTAAGTAGATCTACTACACTAATTGATGTCTAGCTCCAAGCGGGCCTAATAAATTCAGCGACTTGTAGGCCATCCCAGCAAAATTGCAGGTGCCGCGGTGTGTGTGACAAGGGCTTGTCTGAGCACACTCTCCAAAGCGAGGTCACATACTAACAGCTCAGCCTCACACACACACACAGTTGGAGTCACCACGACGTGCTAAGTACGGCAGTGTAGTATTTGTCTCCCGTGAATATTTTGTATCAGCATAATTTCGGTAGGAATTCAAAGATAATGTTCGGAGGTTAAGTAATTTACCCGAAGTAGTTCGTACTTTTTTATATTGGCGCACGAAACACTTATTTGAAACTTCCGATAAGTCGACTTCTCAGTTTTAGATGCTGAATAACTCTAGGAACCTATTATACTTTCTCAAAATCGACGGCAACCGCAGAAGCCTCAGCTCATGAGTGAATACCAAGGTAGATTGTCCTCCAAGCCGTTTTCCCTCAGTTTGTACCGTCATTATAAGCTTTCAAAAACTTAGAATAAAATAATCAAGAGAATGCATAATTAATAATTAGAGCTGTGCCAATATGCACGTGCATATATGCAAGCGCATATGAAATTATGCGCGCATAAAATATGCGGCTTGAGGTTACATATATGCGGTTGCGGAGTGTCGTATGCACAGTACTTGCATTTATATGCA
Organism: Morinoia aosen; assembly: GCA_030386875.1. NCBI lineage: Eukaryota > Metazoa > Arthropoda > Malacostraca > Amphipoda > Talitridae > Morinoia > Morinoia aosen. Next base: position 49,011,841 of record CM059566.1, read on the forward strand.
AACAATATGCGATCAAGTCTTGCACATGCACTGCTGAATGACCGACTACAGTTAGTTGGAACTTGTTTGATGTTGTAAATATTGAACTCTAAGGTAATGATTCAATACAATAGTGTTCAATATTTAGAATATCGAGCATTTGCTACTAACGAAGAAAACATGAAAATATGATTACATAAGATTTCAAAGTAAAACAAGGTAACAAGGTAAACATTGTGTTTACATTTAATAATAATGTATTTTTTAATGTTTCCAAATGCGACACTTTTTCGCTTATCGGCAAGAATACTTTTGTATTGCGAAAACACTCTTTCTACATCGTACGACACCAGGTGAGCAAATTTAAAATTCTCCATGTTAGATGGAAAGAGTTGACCAACTCCTTCGTTGGTCAACGAATTTGGTTGGTTTGCATTTGTTCCTCAACAGGATAGGTACGCAAAATAGAGTTTAAATTCTTAATCATGGGAAGATTTTCTCGTGCTAGAAATCTAGAAAAAAAGCTTTATTCCAATCACTTAAGCATGATAAATATCATTTTGTACATTGGTTTTACAAATGCCGTATAACTATCACAGAACGGTTATTCCCCTATCGAGCCGGTACCAATTTCAGATATCTGGGTAGAGTGGGGTAATGCGTTTGAGTTTTCCTTTTGCCCAACGGGGAAAATCGCCACGCAGCGCAGGGATTCGAACCCTTGAAACCTTTACGGAAGGGTACGTTCTTAAACACTCGGCCACGGCGAGCACTAAAAGTTGGTTTCGTACGCTAAATGAGACATGAAGCTTAAACCTCCAGCTTTCCGTGATTTTATCACCGGGTAAATCAAAGCGCACCGGGTAAAACTTGAGACGTTGCTTTAGCAACTGATAGTGTGTATGCGAGAGGTCCCATCAATGTACAAAATTTCTGGATCAAGGAACAAATTTGCAGTCTTACCTTAAAAAATCACATTACACCATTCGTATTACAGCATATATGCAATGATATCGTGCATATGCATAATGCATTTTGCATATTACATCTGTTATACTGCATATGCAAAATTGCATATGTGATTTTGCATATGCACAAGGTAATTCTTTGCATTGCATAAAACAGTCTGCATATCTCTTGGCGTGCATATATGCAAGTTATGCAATGGCACAGCTCTATTAATAATTTTCTTATTCAAACATGTTGAAAACTAATATAATACATTTTGTGCAACTATTTTGGAAATACACTTTTTAATATTTTTTGTACACTGGAGCATCGACGATGATGATCTTGTAGGCTAGGAAATGTACTCTCGACGGACGAACATTTGTGTTGATAGTGATTATGTTCAGCGGTTTTTGGGGGCTGGTTTGGTATGTAGGATACGACTGAAGGGATATAAATATTCTTATCCGCTACCCTGACTAGTGTGTGCGTTGGATCTTCTTCCAGTTGTCCAGAAGAGCAAAGCGTTAAATGCTAACAAATTTATTTTCATTGAAGTACTTAGAAGTAATTTAAAGATGTAACACAATGAACAGTTTGCAAGTGGAGTGCGACACATTTAAAACACTCAGTACACGTCTCAGTTTAGGAAAATGCTTGAAACAAAAAAAAATACATTTAAGGAGGTAAAAAATCTCATTCAATGGTGAGCAATTATTATTATAAACTCCCTTAACAACTTCAGGCAAAGATTACTTAGTTGACGTTTTGGTGATCTTACTAAAGTTCGTTTTACACTGCTATGAAACGGTACTTTTACTGAGCATTCATTAATAGCTGTTAAGTTAGTTAATGTGACGCACGGTTTACGAGACGGGCCCTTCTGCGTACTATGGAGGTTCGTACTCTGTTGTGCGGCAGCGCTCGTGCATAAGAGTGCAAGGCGACTCATACAGAGCAGTCACGCAGGTTGGCCGTGCCTTTATGCTCTTGTTCTGATGCCGAACCAACCAGTTGAGTGTAGTGTAATGCGCTGTCTATAAACTGCATGAGACTCCAAGATTAAAACGTGGTCATCGTGGCCGAGTGGTTAGGAACGCGCCCTTCCAAGAATGTGTCGGCAGTTCGTATGCCGGCTCTGCGTGGTGATTTTTCCCAGCTGGGTAAAGGGAGAACCCAAGCACAATCCCCACTCTATTCAGATGTCGGAAATGAGTGCCGGCTTGACCGGGGGTAACCGTCATTGTGTCCTGGTACTAGTTACAAGGCATTTGTAAAAACAATGTACAAGATGATAAATATCAAGCTTGATTGGAATAAAACATCCTTTATAAGTTGGTTTGACCTCCCTATGCACAAGAAAGGTGTTCTAAAGAAAAAAAAGGATGAAGACACTATTTAGTTTGGAGTTAAAGGGAACGAGGAATCCAAGCACAAGGTGTGTTCTCACGCAAGATCCTTCGAGTATATAAACCGTAAGTTAGAAAGGAAGTTTATAAAACATGGAAAAAGTTGATTAAGTAGTAGTATTCGTTGAAAAGCAGGACAGCAGTGAACCGAAAAAATACGACTCTTAACAAAACGAAAGACTTTGTACTTCAACAAAAAAAGGTCTACCTAACCATCTGATAGGGACCTCACATATTCCATCTGAGAGCGCTAATTCCCATCAATACTATTAGTTCTACACCCCTGAGGAAATATAAGTTGCTTGAACCTGGTGACTTTTTCTTGCCTTGAAGAACTATTTTACCAGAACGCAAATTTGCGCAGTGTTGACTTTCCCTATCTTGTAAAAAGTTATTGCCTGGATGTTCAGTAAAATAAATTTTAACAATATCCTTCAAGCTGTGCTTTCAATAAATGCTAAAACTTGAATCACCGACACCCGAAGCAGACGAAAATTAAGACAATAAACTGACTTGATGGTGGTTGCCGTGATCACAGACTTGGTGACTAGACAGTTCAGGAAGACGTCCCGGTGACATGCTCAACATGGGTAATGATAATACTCGTTTTTGAGTTGATATAATATCGCAATGTCAGGCAGCACCAACAACAAACTGCGTATTCTGACTAGAAGCTGAACAAGACATACACAGGAATAACGGGATATATGGTAATACGACACAAGTCTTTCAGTTTGTACACGCACTAATCATGACGTTCACATCCCAAGATCTCCATGCGTTAAAATTCTTAAAACAAGTTGTTGAACTTATTGCTAGTAGCTGCAGAGCTATTGTATAAATACGAACAGATATTTTCATAATATGTACTGCAACACACGGAGTTGCTTGCGACAGTATGGCAAGTCAAGGTACTGCTCAGAGACGTGATATATGGTCATTTACAACAAGTTCGTCCACAGGGAGGATATCGCGGTTCTTAGGCCGTACTATACACAAAGGTGTACAGATTTACCAAGTGAACTTAAAAAATAAAAAATCAGAAATCGTGACGTCACTGGTGTCAACTCACGCCATTACATTCTCTGGCATACAGCGAACTAAATGAAGAATTAGAAAGTTATTGCTATTCTTGCTAGGTCACATGTGATAAAATATAGATTATAATGCAGTGAGTGTCTAGGATATTTGAAGACACCAGTGATTTCACCATTCATTCAGCAGAATTGGGCTCAATCAAGTTCACCTGTTATTCTCTGTACACATCGCAACCCTCAAAACGAACTGAACAATGCGGAGCGAGTGTCTGCGTTTTTAAGACTTGACCTCGTAAGCAACCACTCCAAAAGCCGCCTCTCTAGCTGGCTGTGCTGTCGCTGTCAGGAGCATAAAACTAATTCAAAAGTAAAAGCAATGTTTAATACAAAGTCACAGCTCCCATATACTCACTACTCTGTGCCCATGAATGAGCAACACTAGAAAGATATTTTGATCAAATTTTAGCTGTCTCCACTTCTTACCACATTTTGTAAACAAAAATCTACCCTCTATCATAAAGGAGTTTACTCTCTACAAGGAAAAATAAATAAATCATTTTGTACAAAGACGATTAGCATTGTTGTCTCAATTGCAGCAAATCTTCTGTATTAAACTAAGAAACCCTGGAAAAATATAGCATTAGCTTTACACCACTAGACATTTGAAGAAAGTTCTCCAATAAGACACGATGACATAGTACTGAACACCAACACTGACATGAAGACTAAAATAAGATCAAAAAACATGCTTACGATAATAAATGTAATTTAAATCAATGCATGAAATCGCCCGCATTAAATTCTTTGGCACAAAAACAATCTTGATCTGAACCTACAAGAAGGTAGATAGATGATCGCACAAGTGCAACAGTACCAACACACGTAGCAGTGTCACAGACATCCCGGCACACTGCGGTCAAATCCCAAGAAGTGCTCTAACTAGCGTGGCATGCAGCATCGGCCATCATCAAAAAACATACGCGTGGGTTTACTAATACTGCGACATAGTATTTCTAGCTATCAATCGCAACATTCACAGAAACCAGATGCAAGCTTAGGTCCTATATATTAATATAAACATTTTGTCGCTCATATGTTTACTTTATTCGTATTGGTGTAGCATATATTTAAACTATTTCAACACATAATTCTCAAAGAAGCGCTTCCTTTGTTACTTCTATTAATCAAGAAACATTCTACAGTAAAGTCGCAAATTCCTTTTCACGTGTACAAACCATCACAATACTATACAATATATTTCAAGGATTGACTCTCTGCGTCATGTCCTTTACGTTACCTCTTTCTTTGGACCAACGGCGTTGTTATACTTATAATTCTGACGTATTCATCGCAACGCCAATACGCTCATTGTCCTCCTACGTGATATTCTCTTTTGAATTCTACACAGAATGCACGCCAGTCGTTAAATAAACTTCTGTATAAGTTTGTTATCAGCACGTTTACAGTGAAGACTACTTCAACAAAACAAATAATCTTGTAATAAAATTAACTAATCACTTTTTACTAATTCACCCACACCAGAAAACGGACTTTCATATCATGACGGTGACAAACTCACAAAACACACTGCACCTCTAGATATAAGGTAGAACAGACAAGACAATTGCGCAGCAACCCAGAAGCCAAGCAGTACAATTTAAACTTTTTTAAAATGTGCGCTGATAAACAAAGAAGATCGTGAAAGAGGATAAAGAACATTGTAAACTGAAAAATTCATATACGAAGACAATTTCATTCCAAACCGACATGTCACAGCCCATAAAAAAGGAGTTCATCCATAAATGCAAACACTCAATTCGTTTCCAGCAGTACAAGGGATCAAAGACGGCACACAATAGTACTGTGACACTGCTCTCCAGAAATAAAAAATTACAAGCCACGAGCATCGAGTCCCTTTTGCATGCTAACAAATTTGTTCTTTAAAGGACACTTGAAGAAAGTGCCATCACCACCTGATGCGACAGCTGTCGCAATTAAGACAATTAAGATAGATAATATCCGTGGAATTCATCGAGATAGGCAAGGAGGGTTGTGCTGATGTAACTATTCATACTACAGTATTATTCTCTCATTCTTCTTGGGGTTCTACAATAATGTATGTCAACCACCGATATGAATCGGCACGAAATCCTTATGAGTGATATGGCAAAAGGAGCACAGAAAGGAGTGAAAAGAACGCGGAAAGGACGCTCAAGAAATTTCAGGACGCTTTACGACATAGGTGAATGCAAATGATCATATAATTAAAACAAAATCTCAAAAGTCGCCAATAAATGTCCCTTTTACGAAGCACCGATACAAGCTCTTTTTCAAGCTAAAACTATTTCCGCGAATTTTCAACAAGAAAACAAATTTCCCAACCAAGAGCTCGCATGTATCATATTACAAAAAATTGACCCAGGATGACATCAACATCATAAAATATTCACGTCAAAAACATTTTTTTTCATCATAGCATGAAATACAACGTCCAGGCTACCATTGGCACAGATGACAGACGTCACCGTCCGGAACTCGCGATCGAACCAGAGCCCAACGCGCTATACTTCCCGACAACTAGGGCTCTGCTCTCTAGACTGTTATAGTCAAAGTGAACAGCGCGTCCCGTTCTGGGTCACTTCAAAAAGTTAGCCAGGAATACATTAGGATCAGCAGATCTCAATGGCTGGGCTTTGAGTTATAAACGGACAAAATAAAACAGGTTTACCGAGAGTAACAATCGGGTGCTTGCCAATAGGCCATTCGAATTCAATGATACACAACCGTCATTTCTGGATCCTAAGCTAAAATATTTACTTTCTACAATAACTACATACACGTTTCACGAGGAATAGAATAACGTATTTCGTTCTTATTTACTGTAAGCAAGACGAGAAGGCGACATCTCAGGCAACAGGGACGCTCACAACTACAATGACAACATATATTCTTAAATGCCATCATTATCCCGGCATTCGTGATCTATGGCTAAACGGGTGCTGTAAAAAGTTCGGCATTTCGTAGAGCACAAACGAATAACTTTTGGAGCAAAAATGGTCGCTCAGAATTTGAAAAAAGCTGGACTAGGTATACAACGAACTGATTACGATGGCTATAGATAATTGAAGCTTGATAAAAACGTCTAAACAACACATACTTTACCACATGGCAAATAGCAAAATAGCGTATCGTTTATGAGTGCAATGATATAGTGATGTTGAAATAATGAAAACCTTGCTGCACCATAAGTGCCTACGTCTTCCTGGTCCTCTGCTCCCTCTCAAAATCAGCAAATGAAACAGACGATTGCGACTTTTTACAAGTGTTGCTTCACATTTAAATTGAGGACCTTTCACTTTCATTTTGTTCAACTTGAACAGCAAGTGTTAGCCTAACTATGCATTCCCAGTTCAATTTATCAAAAATAATAACCCAACTTCAAAGTGATAACTAACATATAGATCCAAGAAGCATCAAGATTTAACTCCTACTAATATTAATGCTCCAAGTACCACATTAACATTTTCCTACAGTCATTTACTACTGTCAATATAATTACAGACAAAATGGTCTCTATTCACGAGGGCAGCGCATTCATTTCCGACTTATTGCTCGTGTTCAGCGTTTGCATCTCGGTCGTGGAGCGCCGTGACGATCCTGAACATGAGGAGGGAGAGGAGCTTGTCCAGAGCGTCCATGCAGCCGCGCTGGAGCCACTTGGGGATGGTGGTCGAGGCCTGTCTGAAGCCCAGCCTGTTGAGGATGTAGTCCACCCCGTACGGGTCCAGGTTTTTGGCAGCCCACGACAGCAGTCTAGGCATCAATCAAATTAATGGTCGGCATGGGCGAGATTAATGGTTTGGGCACGGATGAGGTAAACGGTCTGGGCATGGATGAGGTAAATGGTCTGGGCATGAATGAGGTAAAGGGTTTGGGCATGGATAAAATGATTGATTTGGATATGAATGTGATAAATGGTATGGTTGTGGATAAAATGATAGGCCTGGGAACAAATGAAATAAATGGTGTGAGCACGAGTGAAGTAATCAGCGCATGGATGAAATTGACAGAATGAAACTGCCGAGTAATACACTCCTCAGGTATGAATATGATGGGTAAGGGAGGAACTGAGTAATGAATATCCTTAACTGCGTAGTAGAGTTTAGCCTTCAGTTGTACATCATCTTACACGAACCTAAACTTATATTATAAAAACTAAGCTCAGTTATAAAAAATTTAAAAAGCTTTGTATTAGTAAAAGACCTGGGCAAAGTTGTTATCCAATTAATATGATGTAATATAAATCGAGGATTCAGCTGATGTCAATAGCTAAGCTAAAAAAATGTATAAAATAATTTCAAGGATGAGTAATGCAAAACTACTTCATGGGAAATGAACTTCATCCAGGTACATGAGCCAGCCAAAATTTAAGAGGACAAGAGTAGTACTGCATTTTCTTTGGCCTTCTACATCCAGAGAGTGAGCGCCAACCCCAGGCAGGTAGTTCATACGAAGATTTTCTAATCAATATTTGAGGAACTATCGCTGGTACCACAAGATGTTCAGCACATCTGAGCTCATTTCTCGTAAATATTTTAGTAACATTCCTGTCCCATTTAATTACACGATGAACATGTCATGTTAGATAAAGTTCTCTCTAATCTATATTTTGGGGGAATGATACTAGGTGAATAATCAGTAAAAAATGGGTTTTAACTTCAAACGCACTCTTGATCTAGCACACTTCGACTTTCAGTGTTACAGCAGCAATGTAACAATTTGCACCCATTCTCGAGAAAAGGTACTCCAGAAAACGACATTAAGTGTCGTTTGCAGAAGAAGCACTTGGAAACGACAAACGACAGAAACACTTGGAAGAAGCACAGAAGAAGCACTTGTTTTTTACAGAAAGAAGCACTTGGAAATCATCTCCATAAGGATGACATCATGTGGAAGAAATAAAAGAAGCCACGATCCACGTAGACTACAATAAATAAATTCACTACAAGAGACTGCGAGGAGAGGCCAACTTTAATTTGAGCAGCCTCTCTCACAGATCACGGCAAACAACGCTGCTGGAAGTATTTGCGGCTGGCACTTGGAAAATATTCACCCGTTTGAACGCTACACCAAAACCCACAACCATACCAGTGCAGAAGAGTATTTACAAGAACCTAAACGTTTCTTTCGAAACCAGTTCTAGAAAAATTGTGCACAAACGCTCAGACTTCGAAGTACAAACCTTTCGCTCTCATTCCTACCTTAGTCCAAAAAAATTTGTGAAACTTATCTTAGTCGGTAATACGCAATGGTATATCTACAAGACGCAATGTTACGTAGGCAAGTCAATACATTGCACAAGGACAACACGACCTGAAGCACAACACCATAACAGTTCCACCAGACAAGCTGACACATGAGTATGGTACCTGACGGTCGGCTCGAGATGCCACGTGTTGCAAGTGAACTCTCGGCGGTCGAGCTGCAGGAACTGCGTGGGCTCGTTGACACGCGGCCCGCCGCCTGACTTGCTGCTCCGGGCGCTGCTCGACCCGCTGTCGCCTCCTCCGCCCTCACTTCTGTCTGCTGAACTAGACGGCACGTCCCCACTCCCGTCTCCCTGCACAACACAGCAACACATCACTATGTTGTTCTCAAGTTAATTCAGGAGCAAGTACACCACAGTAATAGAAGTTAATTGTTCTAAAGAAAATTCAGGAGCAAGTACAACACAGTAATAGAAGTTAATTGTTCTAAAGATAATTCAGGAGCAAGTACACCACAGTAATAGAAGTTAATTGTTCTAAAGATAATTCAGGAGCAAGTACACAGCAGTAACAGAAGTTAATTGTTCTAAAGATAATTCAGGAGCAAGTACACCACATTAATAGAAGTTAATTGTTCTAAAGATAATTCAGGAGCAAGTACACCACAGTAATAGAAGTTAATTGTTCTAAAGATAATTCAGGAGCAAGTACACCACAGTAATAGAAGTTAATTGTTCTAAAGATAATTCAGGAGCAAGTACAACACAGTAATAGAAGTTAATTGTTCTAAAGATAATTCAGGAGCAAGTACACCACAGTAATAGAAGTTAATTGTTCTTAAGATAATTCAGGAGCAAGTACACCACAGTAATAGAAGTTAATTGTTCTAAAGATAATTCAGGAGCAAGTACAACAGTAACAAAAGTTAATTGTTGCAAAGTTAATTTATGGGCAAGTACAACACATTAACAGAAGTTAATTGTCCTAAAGTTAATTCAGGAGCAGGTACAACAGTAACAGAAGTTAATTCTTCTAAAGTTAATTCTGGAGAAGTACAACAGTAACAGAAGTTAATTCTTCTAAAGTTAATTCTGGAGAAGTACAGCAGTAACAGAAGTTTAATTGTTGCAAAGTTAATTCAGGAGCAAGTACAACAGTAACAGAAGTTAATTCTTCTAAAGTTAATTCTGGAGAAGTACAACAGTAACAGAAGTTTAATTGTTGCAAAGTTAATTCAGGAGCAGGTACAACAGTAACAGAAGTTTAATTGTTGCAAAGTTAATTCTGGAGAAGTACAACAGTAACAGAAGTTTAATTGTTGTAAAGTTAATTCAGGAGCAAGTACAACAGTAACAGAAGTTTAATTGTTGCAAAGTTAATTCAGGAGCAGGTACAACAGTAACAGAAGTTTAATTGTTGCAAAGTTAATTCAGGAGCAGGTACAACAGTAACAGAAGTTTAATTGTTGCAAAGTTAATTCAGGAGCAGGTACAACAGTAACAGAAGTTTAATTGTTGCAAAGTTAATTCAGGGGCAAGTACAACAGTAACAGAAGTTTAATTGTTGCAAAGTTAATTCAGGAGCAGGTACAACAGTAACAGAAGTTTAATTGTTGCAAAGTTAATTCAGGAGCAAGTACAACAGTAACAGAAGTTTAATTGTTGCAAAGTTAATTCAGGAGCAGGTACAACAGTAACAGAAGTTTAATTGTTGCAAAGTTAATTCTGGAGAAGTACAACAGTAACAGAAGTTTAATTGTAGCAAAGTTAATTCTGGAGAAGTACAACAGTAACAGAAGTTTAATTGTTGCAAAGTTAATTCAGGAGCAGGTACAACAGTAACAGAAGTTTAATTGTTGCAAAGTTAATTCAGCGGCAAGTACAACACAGTAACAAAATTTAATTGTTCTCAAGTTATTTCAGAAGCGAAATAAAGCACTTCAAAATGTAGAAACAGAAAAGAATAATTTAATAATGCGCGCTCAAACATTGAGGTTAGCTCTCCCATAACATCAGGTGAGTCTCTTGTCATTCTTTGGGTCTCACCGTCTCAGTAACGCATAACGCTGCGCTCGGTCCTGGACTAGTAAAAGTGTTCCACATACGCTTAGAAATTGACGGAAAACTCAATATTTTATAAAATATTGGGAATGAAATGTGATACGCATAAAAAATGTAAAGTTTTCATTCAAGAAATTGAGAAATTGTAAGAAATGTTTATACATATTATAATATTTAAAAATTTCTCCAACAGAGAATTGAAAATATGACGATTTTTAACGATGCTAGCCGTACAATTCTTTCTATACTAGTACTTTAGCTCATCATGGGAGAAGTTCATTCACAAAATATACCTCCCTTCTTCCCGCCCGATGCGCTGCAGAATGCAGTGCTGCAATGCGCTACAGCTCAAGTGAGACACCAGAAAGCTGTTTTGGTTCAAATCTGTGCAATATCAATAAGAAGTTTGTCCCTTTGAACATCGTGATAGAAAGACGCACCATTGTAGACAATTAAGCAGAAAATACTGATGTAAAAAAAACACTTCGGACAGAAAAATTTGACATGAAACAACGAGCAAAGACAGTACCAAAGAATAACATTCCTAAAAAAGTTTATTTTCAAGCGTTAAAGGAAAGAAGTTCAAAATGTCAGTATTGAATGATAAAATAAACTCAAGCAAATTTTCCGTTTTCAACACAGTTTTACAAAAATGACAATTTTCTGGGTTCAATTCAGCAAAATGAGAACTTAGAAAACTTAATAATATACACTATAGGTATTTTTCTATTGAACATGACCTAATTGAGCGAAAAATCTTCCATTTGATGACTATGAAAAAAAGATCGCCAGCTAAAAGGAATAATAACTGACCATTTTGTCCTTGGTATCTTTGATGTAGGAGCTGATGAGGTCATGCAAGAAGAAGAAGTTCTCAGCGTCGACGGTGACGAAGATGTGGTCCTGGAATTCTGTCACCAGAGACGTCTCTACGCGAGGCCTGCTCCCTTTAGGAGGAGGCACTGCACACCAGTTCAATTCCATATTCACAAACTGTTCAAAACAGTTTTTCAGTACACACAACAAAATTTGAATTACATGTCCAGAAAACATTTGAAACTAAAATTTATTTAGCTCAGGGCTATGTTGTTACACATAACAAACAAGAATAAGTTTAACACCGAAGTCATAAAAACTAACATTGTGGACCAAATAAGCAACGAGGTTTTACTTCCATTCTTGAGTTGCAGGCATTCTTTGCTTTGTTTTCTTGAATAAAACATTCATCAATTTTTTCAACTCTTGGATGAAATTTGAGTAACTTTGTTTTTGTAAAGAGTCAAAATATTCAACAGCATAGACTAAATGTCATCTACTTAGTCAAAAGCGCCCCAAAGCAATCAAGAGTGGAGGCGTACATATGAGGCCAATTTGTTTCAAGAAGAATTCATAGATTAGCCTAATTTTTTTTTCAGGTGCAGCAGCTGCTGCTACACCGCACCTACCCGAAAAGTCAGGGGTGGTGGGCCCTTGGCGCTGCTTGCTGTTCAGATGGATTTCAAGAGAAGGGAAGGCAAAGATGGTCTCGGTGGTGTGGTTGTGCTCCTTGAGCTGCTGCTGCGACCCCGACACTCGCTTTGCCTCCGCCGAGCCCAGGCTGTCCGTGCGTGAGTCCTCCAGCACAGGAAACCTGTCCACGTCTGCAAGCGCCGGAGCAAATATTACCAAGAGAGTAACAATTATACTAGGATACTATTTTTCTGCAGAGTTTTGCATTTGCAAAACAAAACAGAGTTAGAAGATGTACCATTTCACTTCAACAGCTGCGTGCTTAGTAATATAATCAGTTACAATAAAGTATATGCATGAGAAAATACAATACGATCCATTCGTTAAAAAATAGAAGTTTTTTGGTAAAAGGGCAGCAACAAAAAATGAGGTCATAAGACTGACAGGGTCAAGAATCGTTTAGCAAATTCAATGCTTTAACACACTTCTAAAAAAATGAATGGAAATGCTAGACCACGCTACAACGAAGTGTTTTCGCACCGCCAAATTACAGACTTGAGCACGACGGCAGAGCTGTAAAATAACTGCCGAGCGCAACAAGAGTCAGACACAACTACGAAGCAGAGCGTAGCAGCACACCTGACCCCAACATAGCAGCACAAGTGACTCACAACGCACACACATCAACATAGCACACCTGACACACAACAATGCACAGAAATCAACAGAGCACACCCGCCACACAACTACACAGAAACTCGGCAACACCAGAATTGGGCCAGGTCTCACTGTCAATTTCCGAAGTGTAGAAGGCGTAATGGAACCAGTCGTGCAGGGTGCGGAACTGGGGAGGGAAGACCATGTTGCGCGTGACCCTCAGCACGGTGGCCATAGACACGTGCTGCACGGGCGCCTGCTTCAGCACACCTAGGCTCAGGATCAGGTTCTGGATGATGTGGGCGTCACGCTCACCTGGAATGGTCAGTGTGATCAAATTATTGTACAATTATATTACTACAAAAGCTAATTCACTTATGCAAGTGTTCAGGACTATTCTCTCCATCAATGAGGAGAAGTCAACCAAACGAGAATCAGCTTCACTAGTCAATTAATCAACAACTGCTTATTATGGCATTGTTAAATTATTATGGCATTCTTAAATTACACACTTGCAATGATGTATTTGGTCACACTTGCAATGATGACAAGTGTTAGGCTACTGGGAATTAGACGAGGAGACTGATCATCTGGCAATTATACGAGCTCTAAGCCGAGCAATTTTCAAACATTAAACCCTTCACAAAATTTAATTCATATATATTGCGAGAAAAACAATAAAACAAAAACAAATTTATTATAGTTGTTAGAACCATTTTATGTTGAAAATTTTAATGTGTGTGTGAACAACAAATAACTAAACATTTACCCCCTAATTAAAATAAACTCCTTTTCTCCTGACATATCAAACATGACGCACTTATAGTTTACTTATATGTTTGAATGCGCCTCGGTGAATTCTTTCTTTCAAAAACTGTGACTTCATAATTCTACACGAACTACAATATTTTACGCGCTTCACTCCATGATTCCTTCCCAAATAAGTTCAAGTTCTTCTTAGTTAATTAAAGAGAGAGGGTTAATGACATACTTTAATACTTGAGATGATTAAAACACCAACAACAAAAAAGGTTCAATTACCACGACCATTATTTATAGCACCTATACCCCAGAGATTAAGACTAATCAATGTTTTTCATATCACTAAGTCAGAATCATTAATTTCTTTCTCGTAATTAACGACATGAACTTTATGTAATAGGATTCCTGAAGAGGAAAAATGGAATGGAGGGTGCTTAGGCATCATTTAAGTACTAAAAATGGCACCAAAATATGCCTCAAATGAGCGACTCAAAGAAGCAGAGTATTGTATATTAATTTAATAACTTTCAAACATGCTGCAACGCAAATAAATTACTTGAATGATGACTAACAATCTTTAAAACTACAGCAATTAAGATCCGCCCCCCTTTTCTGCATAACTCTATTTCACCACAAACTTCAAAATTCCCTCGTACATTTTGCTGCCTATAAACTTATTTTGATACAGCTTTTCATGTGTTCCTCATCAACCAACACCCTCATAATGCGCGACATCTCACCGTCATCCAGAGTTTCCTGGACCTCAGTGGTGAAGTTGATGAGAGGTTCTTTGAGCGAGAAGAGCGCCCAGGACTTGCTCTTGAAGTTAAGGCCGTGGAAGCAAGCGAGCGAGATGCTGTTGCCGTGCAGCTCGAGGGAGCCACCCAGCACAGTGCCGGCGGTGGGCAGCGGCACCGGCAGGGTGTTCAGCCGCAGCCCGGACACGCGGGAGAGGACGCGCTGCCAGTGCCGGTGGTGGTGCACCTCGCCTCCTACTGCACACGTTTTCCATTCAAAATTATCTACTTGACCAAGCACTCAACACGTTGTTAACGGTCTCTTAGAAACAAAGCTAATGCGTTAATTAAGAATAATCGAAGGGCCGTGATTGAGATGTTGAGCACCTCGCCTCCTACTGTACACGTTTTCCATTCAAAATTATCTACTCAACCAAGCGCTCATGAGGTTGTTAACCGTCTGTTTATTAGTTTATTAGTTTATTAGTTAGTTTAAGCCTCCCTATCCTCAACAATGAGATGTAAAGAGAGGAAGGAAGAAGGCACCATTTAGTATGGAGTTAAGGGAACGTGGAATCTATGCAGAAAGGGCACAGAAACAGAAAGCTAAGAAAGAAGTTCATGAAACAAGAAAAAGTTGAAGAAGAAAGTGGTAGGCGGTGAAAAACAGGACAGCAGTGAACCGAAAAGAGATGGTCCGTAACACAACAAAACCTATTCTATTTTAACAAAAGAAAGCCTACCTAACCTTTAGCTCGGGCCCTCACATTGTCCCCCTGGGAGCGCTAGTTCCCATAGATACAATAATTGTATCCCCCTGAGGGGGTTAACCGTCTGTTAAAAAACTAACTAACATATTTATTAAGAATAATCGACGGTCCGTAAATGAGATGTTGAGGAAAATCTTGATGAAAGGATCATTAAATAGTTTCTTATTGTTTAGATCAAACTTGTGCTACCTCATTCCAGCCTCGCGCGCTGCAAAGTTGCCATAACTTTTCAATCTTAATTGAGAAAATTTTTCCAAAATTACGCTCAAGGTAAATTAATGGAGAAAATGGTACACTAAAGTTAACTGAAATAACCATAATATAACCCAAAATGAAATAAGTCAAGTCACTCAACTTCTGCTACTTGCTGATGTTTTCATCATCAAAGGAAATACTATGTATAAGCTACATTTTTATCATATTGAACATGTATCAACAACAACAGTATACACCAACTTTCTAGTAGAATAGATAACCCAGTAAACTGAGGAATTGACACATAAGAGAAGATTCAGCCATTCCACACGCAAGGAGGAAATGGTGCATCCAACGCAGGTCATTCAGCTGATGGGAGACACACCTGAAGTGAGCCGCTTGGTGCTGGAGGCACCTCTGTCCTTGGAGCGGATGGAGGGCTTCTGCTTGTTGGGCTGCAGCGAGAACAGCACCTGGCGACTTGACTTGAACTGCTGAGCAAAGAACTCCTCGAGCTTGTGGTACATCTTGAGCAGGTCCGCCGTTGTGCTTTTGCTGATCAGCAGCTGCAGCTGGTCCCACTCCAGGTCTCCGATGATGAAAATCGTCGCGCTTCTGTAACAATTTTAGCAGGTATGACGCACCCTGGCCACACATCAATTTACAAGAAGATCCAGTTTCTATATTTTGGATTAATGCTAAGTTGAATGAACATGAATATGTTGAGTAAGAACGAATGTGTAGGGCACTGCCAAAGGCATTTAGGATCTATTTTCAAGATCTTCGCGTCTATTTTACTAGATGATTCTTTAACAAATTTGCTCTCAATTTTGAAATGGCGACTCATATAATGTTGAACAAATTTCTAAATTTTCCACTCGGAACATGCGGGCAGCTTGCAAAATTTCCAGACACTGAGTGGTCATTGTGATGAATCTTTGGTTTGACAAAAAGATCAAATTTAAAAATTTGGCCACAAAAATGGCTACTCTGCCGGCACAGGTCAGTAAGAAGATCTCTAGTCTTCAAGACACTGTAGCACATAAATTTTTGAGAGGTGAACACCTCTTGAAGCTTAGCTGCCTATTTTTTCAAAAAATCAACTTTCATCAGGGAAACAATAATTAAACATACAAAAAGCATTGAACAATTTTAATAATTTATAAAAGTACACTTTCAAAACTTTTGGGATTACGTCAAAACAAAAATTTACTTTTCGCATGTCGATTACGTTCTGTATGCGTCACCCAAACGACAAGCCATAGAAGTGACTTCACAGGTTTCAAACCATGGTATCCCACAAACCTGCGGGTGGCATCATCGGTGGTGTCGAGGCTGGACAGCACCGTCCACTCGTCCCTGAGCGTAGCGCCACAAGAAGACACTCTCAGCATCAGTACGCTGGTCCCCATGTAGTCTAGTCTGCTCTGGCACGCGAACAGTTTCACGCCGAACGTGTGGTCGGGCTCTGTGCCCGGGTCTTCTCGTATCTTGAGGTATGTGTTGATGGTGGATAGGTCAATGATACCACCCACTATACCGCCCTTAGCTTCAAGGTTAGACCCACCAAGGCCAAGGCCAATGTACATGTTCTTATGACCACTGCTACCGATGGACAGTCTACCATTTGCCTGAAAGCCCTTTGTAGTCCACACCACGTTGCCCATCACGTTACCCATATTCATGTGCACATCCAGCTTTGTAAAGTTGGCGGCAAAAAGGACGAGAGTTTCCCAAGACCCTGCGTTACCGCTGGCGCTTCTGTCCGACCGCAGCGCGTAATCGGAACTCTTTTGGCTCTTTTTAGCACCGGGAATGTCACTATCAAGGTTGAGCCAAAGCTTGTCGCGAGGGCGTGGAGCGACTCCAGGTGTGTTGTGCTGCGAGGAAGGAGTCACGTTGGGCGCACCAGTCGCCCCAGCCGTGGGTTGATTCCGACTGCTGTTGTTGCTATTGTTTGTACCCGTGCCGTTGTTAACAACATTGCTGCTGTTGCTGCTCTCACGACGGCTGTTATCGGCGCTCTCTTTTGAGGTACTAGAGCTGTGAGTGGCTGTGGGGTTCATTTCTTCTTCTTCTTCTGTCATTTCGTTGACGGTCGATAAATTTCCTAAATCTCCTAGAAATAGTCTCCGAACAATGGTCCGTCTATACCAAGCTTTAGGGAAGGCCAGGATTTCAGTGAGTCTTCGCATGTCATACTTGAAAAGTGCAGTTCCAATGTCTATGATGGCGGAAAATCTAATTATGGCAGCAGCATCAGGCACAGCGCTCGGGGTTTGCTTGCCTACTTTTTCGGAAGACGCAGTGGCGGTCATTTCAGAGACGTTCATTTTCCTGGTTCTTGAGATTTGGAATTTGACAAACTCGACTGTAACACTGAGGGAGTTCCTGCGCTCTGAGTCCACACTTCTCCTGGCGGTCTTACCACCGTATGGATGGAAGACAAACAGCGAGAAGTCCTCGAGAACTCCAGTAACACTCAGACCTCCGACAGTGTTGCTGAGGGTTTTGGAATCTGCAGACGTTGTAGTAGAAACTTCTTCAGGCGCTGTCTCATCGTTGGCTCGCTTGGAGGAGAAGACGAGGTCCAGAGAAGGAAGTTGGAGCAGGCACTCGACACGTGACACGGGCTGGCACGAGAAACGGATGGTGCAGGGATGCATGTGGAAGTAAACGATCACATCCACTGGGAATGACGAGTACTGGCCGCCCGGGACGACTGTGCCACCTTCGCCACTGACGCTGAATACTTCTGAGGCTGCAAAAAAGATGCATTACTGCAAAGCTCACTAAAGTGATAGGTTGCATTATCACACACCATACAAAGATTGTTATATTGGTAGTTCAAGACTCCCTAGCACATAATTCGAGTAAAGTTATTGGGTTTCGTCATAAACGTATAGCTCACGAGAAATTCAAAATCTATTAGATAACAAAATATGTATGAAACGACGGATAATACCTTGTCAGTAATTGGTGAAATGAATACCCAGTGAGTTCTTGCAGCCCTTAGACACAACCAAAAAGGAAGATAAAATAAAAAAACTTCAATCTTTGAGCACTAGAAAACTGTTCCTTACTCCAAAGGCATGTCCTCATAGTCAGTTATTAAAGACATCACGCATGGTGAGAAACTTTTTCTCGGATGTCATTACCCAAAGGCTCAAGTGTAAGACCATCTCTCAGTGCACACAAGTGGTACAGTAGCAACAAGCATATGCAATTGCTGGACTGTTTTCAATAAAAAAAGTTGAGCTGCCATCATCAAGCATATATTTCACAAGCAATTTTTAGCAGCATTCTTCACTCGCAAACATAAAGTAGGCTCTATTCTATTCTGCACAATGTTCTCATCAGTGACCTGGACCAAATGATTCTTATGGTTTTGAGAAAATATAGGACACATTAAATTAAATTATCAGCAACATGAAATTTATAAAACTGAACCAAATTTAATACTTTCAACAACCCTCGAGTATACAATGGAATGAAGTTCAGATTATTCTACTTGCAAAACCAAAGGCACAAGGAAAGTTTACATTGATAATCGAAATAAACGATGTAAACAAGCAACCTAAAGGAAATCCCGCAGACTCAACAGAGACAAATAACAGTATACCCACCATCTTGCTTTGCATCGCCGTTATCGGACGGAGTTTTGTGCGCCTGAGGGAGAGGCAGTGGCTCGAGCGCCAGCTCCAGGAAGTCGAGGATGCTGGGGCAGATAACGGTCTCCTCAGGGATGCTCTGAAGAGTCAGCCACGTGAATAGCGACGCGTACTTGCGGCTGACGGCCCCTGAGGGTGGCGCTCCCGTTGCCGCAGCACTCGGGCTGGGGACATGCGGAGCGGCCGTGGGTGACGTGAACGTTGTTGCCGAGTGAGGCGCGTGTTGCGAGTCCTCCACATCAGCATGGTGAGGAGGCTGAGGGTGTTGGGGATAAGCTGCAGACGTGGGGCTGGTGAAGGTGGGTCCAGCCCCAGCATTGGGGCTTTCCAAATTGGACGCGTGAGATTCGTTGTGGGACTCGTAGTGAACCTGAAGTGGCACAGAAAATTACCTACTGTGTACTATTCCAACGTTGGAAAGGAGTGAGAATTTATCAATACGTCATTCAAACAACCTATAGCGCAACGTGAAACTTCAGAGGTAAAAAACTACAGATATGATTTTAAATTAGTTTAAGCCTTCCTAACCGCAGAAAGGTGTACTAAAAACAGGAAAAAAAGGAGGCACCATTGAGTATGGAGTTCAAAGCCTAGGAAATTTATGCACAAGGAATAAATACAGAATTTATACACAGAAGATAGCACGCGAGATCCTGCGTGCATTGGAACAGTGAGTTAGGAAGTAAGTTTCTGAAATAAAATGAACGTTGGAGAGAAGAAAGCCAAAGCTGCTAGTTCTCATATATACAATAGTTGTAGCCCTCTGATTACATATGAAACAAAAATGTCATACAAAAAAGTTATTTTCAAACATTAGAACAAAAGCCGAGTTAATTACTCTACTCAATATTGACGTATATACATGTGTATGTGTATATATGTAAAAATACCGAAAGAGTATTTAATGAATATAAGTTAAGCTTGTAAACTTTAACTAAGCTAGTAATGCTCATATCAACAAGCTGTACATCTGAGAGAAAATACCAATTGACAGGATAAGGTAAAATATGTACAGCGTACCAGCACGAGACCACCGTGACGTCATGGTTACGTAAAGTCTCAAATCAGTTGTGAGACCGTCTTGACCTATTTGAAAGTAAATAATGAACGGAAGTACAATGAGACTCCCTAAAAATATTTGGAAAAAAATAAATCACAGAATCAAGAGATAACCTTGACATCCGTGACAGAAAAATAAAGCAAAGTATAAAGGGACCACCAAGAAATGTTTGAGAAGAAGTAAAACGCAGCATCAAGGAGTCACTTTGAGATTCTTGAAAGAAAATGAATGGAATTATAAAGAGACCACCCTAAAAAGTTTGAAAAAAATAAAGTATAACATCACGAGACCACCTCAAAGTGTTTGCAAGCAAATAAAGGGAATATGAGCAGACCAATTCGAAGTGTTATACAGCAACTAGAAAGAATATGACGGAAGCCCTTTGACGTGTTTGATTGCAAATAGAAGGAATATGACGAGATCACTTTGACGTGTTTGAAAGAAAATAGAAGGAATATGACGAGATCACTTTGACGTGTTTGAAAGGAAATAGAAGGCATATGACGAGATCACCTTGACGTGTTTGAAAGAAAATAGAAGGAATATGACGAGATCACCTTGACGTGTTTGAAAGGAAATAGAAGAAATATGACGAGATCACCTTGACGTGTTTGATTGCAAATAGAAGGAATATGAAGAGACCACCTTGACATGTTTGAAAGGAAATAGAAGGAATATGACGAGACCACCTTGACGTGTTTGAAAGGAAATAGAAGGAATATGACGAGACCACCTTGACGTGTTTGAAAAGAAATAGAAGGAATATGACGAGACCACCTTGACGTCGAGGCCAGGGATGAAGAAGACGGTGCACTCGGCGAGGGCGGCGGAGGAGGCGCCGTGGCTGGGGTTGCCCTGGCGCAGCTTGGCGGAGGACGCAGCGCACCCACTGCTCGCCTGCGACGGTTGCCTCAGTTTGCTGCCACCAAATGTAGTGTTAGAACATCGAGTGAATGCGTAGGGACGCATTTACAAATATCGGTAATATACTGGGAAATTAAAAACTTTGGTCTTCAGATCGTGTGCTCAGGTAAACGTCACGCAAACACATATGACTCTGTTACCAAATTGTCAGAAGACCAAGAAACTAAAAAAGAACAGGGCCCTGATAACATGCCTTGGGTATCGTAACCACAAATGTGGTAGAAAATTATATGTTACAGAAAAACTGAAACCACTCAACTTTACAAATTTGCAACAACGTTGCAATACAAAGCCTAGGATCTGAGCATCTTTTACGTGAGAAAACTACAAACATTGCTACAGGATTAAGCGTCTTCCGTCGGTTTAGACCTTTTCCATTACACTAAGTGACCACAAAACCTGCTGCAATATTAAACGATACCACTCAAACTTCCCAAGACAGTAATCGCGTTGAACGCCTATCCCCAATTGAAGGTATGTAAAATTACTCATGTACGAGAAGCAGCCTCAACTCATACATAGCGCATGATTGCATTCTCTAGTGACAGGCGAAATTCATCCAGCGCCTCTATACCTGCAAACGCAAACAACTAAATTGACTAATTATTAGCCTATAGCTCATCACTTCTTCAGCTGAACACTAGCACTTAGAAACATTTGAGCAGAGGATGCTTGCGAGTACTCATCTTTGTCGGTATCCTATTCCTAATCATTGCCTTCCTTCCGAGGCCATTTTTTTCCTGGTGCTTAGAGTTACTTTAATCTTAAGTTGAATTTCTTTACTGAAATTTAAATTAGATACTAACTTCAAATCATCTAAATGGTGCACATAGTTTACGGATGACACTGTATCAGAAAACAGTGTGATCAGACACTGCATCAGTGTGGCAGTGTGTTCGAGCAGCATCTCCTAAGCTGTCGTGAACGCATTGGGATTTGGGTCAAAAATTCTTCATGGTGCTATCTTGAGAGATCCATCCAGCTTCAAGTTAAATAAGTAGAAAAAAATTCAGAGGGCAAGTACATAAATATAAAACAAACAGAGACAAAAATTATACATGAGACCTGAAATGAAAACGAAAGAAAATGTAAAATAAAAGAGTTAAAAAAAATCAGAAGAAACCCTGAGCATCAACTTTAAAGCCACATTTAAATATTGAGCTGAGGAGCACAGAGTAGAGTAGAGTAGATAAATATCTTGCACCTAATCTAAGCTCGGCCCCAGTAGGGCGCCCCTAGAGTGAGAGAGAGACCAGCGCACCTGGAGGAGGCGAGGGGCTGGTGCCTGAGGTCCGAGGCGCCCTTGCGCCGCATGGACCCCGGGCTGTTGGTGCCCGCCGTGCCCTGCGCGCCTCCGAAGTCATAGATCACACCTGAGAAGCTCCGCTCCTTCTTCAGACGGCTGTGAAATCATGGTGGTAGATTACAAAAATTACGTTCTAATTTTCTTTATCAATAGTCAGCTTCAAAATGATAATTTGTAATTATTTTTACCACTATATTGAAAATCATTTTCTGTTTCCGATCAGCTAAGAAGTTTAAGTTCAATTCTTACAAAAAAAGATTTGAAATTTTGGCGTTATAGTTGGTACAGCTTACTACAATCTCAAAAGAAGGCGTGAACATCTCAGTGAGCCAAAGAGATCAAATACGAATAAATAATTAAAGACCCTCACTCGTACAACAGGTAGCTTACCCAGTATGCCAGCTTCTTTGCATGATGAAGGTAGAGAAGTAAAAATTGAATAGATTAGATTATACAGAAAGTTAGATGAAGAATTCCTAGCCACATAAAATGTGTTCCTAAAAGAAAAAGGATTGAGCTGCACCATTCAATGTAAAATTGAAGAAACGGAGAATCTATGCAAAAGTGCATTTCTAAACAGGATTCCCAGTATATGGGAACAGCAATATTGAAAAAGTTTATGAAATAAAATAAATATGAAGATTGTAATCAGTGTTGGAAATAAAATAAATTCTACACAACGAAACCAAAAAAAGTGTCAGGCACAATAACAAAAACTCAGACAACTGAGGTGAAATAGAGGCAAGGGAGCCTGAAGTATCATGTCAGTAAAGAAGGCCAAAATCGCCGCACTAGCTACCAACACACAAAAGTTACACCAGCAACACACAAGCCCGACCTTTTGGCGTCCTCCTCCTTGCTGAAGTCCTTGTTGTAGAGGATGCACTGGCCCGAGCTGATGCACACCTGCACGTCCAGCTCCAGGTCGATGCTGGGGTCGTGTGAGCCCCCTCCTGCTGGCGGAGGTTCAAGGGGATAGTGGTCACTTATAATTTTAGAAGTATCACTTCAAATACTTGTAGAACCCCAATAAAATAACTCAGAGTAATTTAATTTGACAATAATGAGAACACAAAAAAGGTCGGAAAAATCGCTCTCGTTATCGTGTTTGTCAAATGCTTCATTTTTGAGTGGGTTTCTTCATGGGGATTTCGTTCATGGGTTTCGTCTCAATTTCTTAAAAGATCTTACCTTAATCTTGACATAGGTTATTTTGCGTGGGCTTTCCTGATTCCTAATTCAAGCTACCAAACAAGGGTGCACAAAGGATGGATGCTTTATTCCAAGCAATCAAGCCTGATATATATCATCTAGTACATTGGTTTTCCAAATGCCTTATAACTAACATCCGGACGCCATGACAGGTACCCCGGTCAAGCCGGTACCCATTTCCGACACCTGGGTAGAGTGGGGAATTGTGGCTGAGTTCTTTCTTTTCCCAACGGAAAGAAATCACTACGCGGCGCCGGGATTCGAACTGCCGACACCTTCTCGGGAAGGATGCGTTCTTAACCACTCAGCCACAGTGACAAAACTTCCAGAGCATATACAAGCCAATTGCCTCACCATGCTGGGGAGGTGGGGCAGCAGCTGGGCCAGGTTGAGACGCGGTGGGAGCGCTGCTGCCCTTTCGTGCAGTCCCTGGGGCGTGGGGCCCTCCACCGGCGTGCAAGCCGTGGGCAGCGGAGGAGTCCACATTGCCCGCCAAGGGTGCCGTTGCAAAGCTGCTGCTCACGTCATCAAAACGTAGTGATTGGAAAATAATAAGAGGTACACTAGTCACACTTTTTTAAGAGCTACCCAATTATGACCGCAAATAAACTTAGCAATAAACTTCACCTGCATACAAGCCGTGAGCAGCGGAGGAGACCACATTTCCCGCCAAGGGTGTTGTTGCAAAGCTGTTGCTCACGTCATCATAACGAAGGTATTGTAGGGAAATGATAAGAGCTATGATGTTAGTCACACTTCTTTCAGAGCCATTCAATTATGGCTGTAACTAAACTTTGCTAAGAAAAGCCCACAAACGTTTCTTTAGGAGCTCATTCTCTTTGCATCTTTTAATGCAGACATATTGTGTTATGGAATGTGCCACAACAAGAAGGAAGCATTGGCGATGCAACTGTAACTAAACGGGAACAGTAACTTAGACGTTCAAATGACCTGCACTTGCACAGCATAGAAGCGAGTTCCTCAGGTAAATACTCGACATGATGTTATTCAGAGACAGGATGTAGTCATGTAGCTGACATGAGGTCAATTAGAGTACTGTTGCAGTCAAACGTTTTAGCACAAACCTGGCCAATAATTGAAAATAATATCTAGAAAACAATAAATTTTAAATAGATAATAAATAACAAATAGCACAATGAACGTCTCTATACTTAAAGAGAGGACATTACTCAGCAATTATTAAGATATTAATTACGAGGACATTACTCAGCAAGGACATTATACAAGATGAAACGGTTCATATTGCTGTATGTTGAACGTTTACATTGCGAATGACATCTGCACTGGAGGTGTGCACACTCACACTTTGCAACAATCAATGTAAACGTATCAGGAGAAGCAGCAGCAGCAGCAGCAGCAGCAACATCTGCTATTGGCAGATTCCTTAAACCTCAAAAGCCACCGGATGCAACGTGACTAAAAATACAAATGATAAATAGATACAAACTGAGAAAATAAAACGTAAAAATGAACCAAAAGAGAACTTGAAGTGAAGCGGAGCAGCTTTAAAACATAATGTGACTAGAATAAAAAGAAATATAAATGTCAACTGGATAGAATCACAAAATTACGAACATGAGCCTAAAGAAAACCAAAAGTAGAGCAGTGAAGCTACATAATTTAACGTGACCACAAATAGAACAATTAAATGTCAAATGAACAGAACATGAGGAAACATTGAGTAGAAAATGTAGCTGAACGTCATCTAAAGTGTACTGAACGAGATAAATACATGTCAAATGAACAGAAACTGAGGTAAAATCGATTAGAAAATTTAGTTAAGGTGCATGAGATATAAATGAATGTCAAATAGACATAACAAGTAAATATTGATTGGAGAATGTCAGCCAAACGTGATCCAAAATGCTAAGCACCTGAGGTTGGTGACGGTGAGCGTGTCGGTCTCAGTGTCTGAGGTGCCAGCAACGCTGATGGCAGGGCCCAGACGGGCGCCCTGAGAGGGGCTGAGCTTGCCCTCCGTCGCGGGGGAGGAGGGGAAACTCAGGCACGAGCTCGGGTCTCCGTCGTCCTGGCCGCTGCGGCCACTGGCCGACCTGGGCACGAGTTTCCACGATCTGGTTATTGAAAAAAGGAGAGCAAAGAGAGAGAAAAAGAAAAAAGGAAAAGAAAAAAGGAAAAGAAAAAAGGAAAAGAAAAAAGGAAAAGAAAAAAGGAAAAGAAAAAAGGAAAAGAAAAAAGGAAAAGAAAAAAGGAAAAGAAAAAAGGAAAAGAAAAAAGGAAAAGAAAAAAGGAAAAGAAAAAAGGAAAAGAAAAAAGGAAAAGAAAAAAGGAAAAGAAAAAAGGAAAAGAAAAAAGGAAAAGAAAAAAGGAAAAGAAAAAAGGAAAAGAAAAAAGGAAAAGAAAAAAGGAAAAGAAAAAAGGAAAAGAAAAATGGAAAAGAAAAATGGAAAAGAAAAAAGGAAAAGAAAAAAGGAAAAGAAAAAAGGAAAAGAAAAAAGGAAAAGAAAAAAGGAAAAGAAAAATGGAAAAGAAAAATGGAAAAGAAAAATGGAAAAGAAAAAAGGAAAAGAAAAAAGGAAAAGAAAAAAGGAAAAGAAAAAAGGAAAAGAAAAAGGAAAAGAAAAAAGGAAAAGAAAAAAGGAAAAGAAAAAAGGAAAAGAAAAAAGGAAAAGAAAAAAGGAAAAGAAAAATGGAAAAGAAAAATGGAAAAGAAAAAAGGAAAAGAAAAAAGGAAAAGAAAAAAGGAAAAGAAAAAAGGAAAAGAAAAAAGGAAAAGAAAAAAGGAAAAGAAAAAAGGAAAAGAAAAAAGGAAAAGAAAAAAGGAAAAGAAAAAGGAAAAGAAAAAAGGAAAAGAAAAAAGGAAAAGAAAAAAGGAAAAGAAAAAATGAAAAAAAAAAGGAAAAGAAAAAAGGAAACAAAAAAGGAAAAGAAAAAAGGAAAAGAAAAAAGGAAAAGAAAAAATGAAAAGAAAAAAGGAAAAGAAAAAAGGAAAAGAAAAAAGGAAAAGAAAAAAGGAAAAGAAAAAAGGAAAAGAAAAAATGAAAAGAAAAAATGAAAAGAAAAAAGGAAAAGAAAAATGGAAAAGAAAAATGGAAAAGAAAAAAGGAAAAGAAAAAAGGAAAAGAAAAAAGGAAAAGAAAAAATGAAAAGAAAAAAGGAAAAGAAAAAAGGAAAAGAAAAAAGGAAAAGAAAAAAGGAAAAGAAAAAGAAAAAAGAAAAAAAGAAAAAAGGAAAAGAAAAAGGAAAAGGAAAAAGAAAAAAGGAAAAGAAAAAAGAAAAGAAAAAAGGAAAAGAAAAAGAAAAAAAGGAAAAGAAAAAAGGAAAAGAAAAAAGAAAAAGAAAAAAGAAAAAGAAAAAAGAAAAAGGGAAAATTAAGGAGCAAATAAAGAAAGGAAAC
This sequence comes from Morinoia aosen, assembly GCA_030386875.1. Classification (NCBI taxonomy): domain Eukaryota; kingdom Metazoa; phylum Arthropoda; class Malacostraca; order Amphipoda; family Talitridae; genus Morinoia; species Morinoia aosen. The sequence continues at coordinate 49,038,663 of CM059566.1, forward strand.
TGAAGAAAAAAGAAGAAAAATCTGAGAAAAAAGAACAAGAAAAAATAAAAACGATAAAAAGAAACAAAGACAGAGAGAATACTTCGAAACAAAAGATTCAACCATTAAAAACATCAAATTTTCACGGATCAAAAGTAATATCACCACGGAAAACAAGAGTATGAACAGTGAAATGTGAGCATGATAACTGAAAATGTGAGCATGATTACTGAAAGCAAGATTACTAAAATGTGAGTATGATTACTGAAAGCAAGATTACTAGAATGTGAGCATGATTACTGAAAGCAAGATTACTAAAATGTGAGTATGATTACTGAAAGCAAGATTACTAAAATGTGAGTATGATTACTGAAAGCAAGATTACTAGAATGTGAGCATGATTACTGAAAGCAAGATTACTAAAATGTGAGTATGATTACTGAAAGCAAGATTACTAAAATGTGAGCATGATTACTGAAAGCAAGATTACTAAAATGTGAGCATGATTACTGAAAGCAAGATTACTAAAATGTGAGTATGATTACTGAAAGCAAGATTTCTAAAATGTGAGTATGATTACTGAAAGCAAGATTACTAAAATGTGAGCATGATTACTGAAAGCAAGATTACTAAAATGTGAGCATGATTACTGAAAGCAAGATTACTAAAATGTGAGTATGATTACTGAAAGCAAGATTACTAAAATGTGAGCATGATTACTGAAAGCAAGATTACTAAAATGTGAGCATGATTACTGAAAGCAAGATTACTAAAATGTGAGCATGATTACTGAAAGCAAGATTACTAAAATGTGAGCATGATTACTGAAAGCAAGATTTCTAAAATGTGAGCATGATTACTGAAAGCAAGATTTCTAAAATGTGAGCATGATTACTGAAAGCAAGAAGAGTTTTATCAATACAAAAATGAGCACGACCACTGGAAATACGAGCACTGCCACAGTGAACAAAAGTATGACCACTGGAATGTGAGCAGCGGCCACCAAGGCACGGGCTGTACAAGATAACCATCATTCCATAATCTGAACCAGGTTTGGAGGCCAGACCTAGCCTGTCCCGCACGCCGTTCGCCTGGTACATCAATAGAAAAGGTAAGTTTGCATTCAATAGACAAGACACGAGGTACCTGGCATGCATGAGGGGCGCGACGTCGGTGGCCAGGTTGGCGGCTGCAGGCCCGGGAGACAGAGGGTCAGACGGGGGAGACGATCCTCCGTCCAGTGACAGCGACAGCGGGTCGCTGCTGCTGCTGCCGCCGCTCTCGTGGCTACATGTGCAAATGCCACCAAAATAGCAGGGCATTAAAAATGCCACCAACAAAATGAAATAGCACTAAAAAGGTCCCGAACAAAATCAAACAGCAAAAATGCCTCTAAAATAGCATGGCATAATTCAAAGGGAAATATAATACACAAGGTACTCAAGGGAAAGGATGTTCATAGCTAAAAAAGCAGGCATGTGAACGGTTCGGTTTATTAGCTGCAACCATTTATAAATGAAGTGTATTTTAGTTGATACAACTCCGCATGAGAGAAAATCACCATACATGAAAATTATTATAGGCTGGGGTAAAGTTCTTTCATTAAACAAAATAGTTGACTTATTTTCCATTTCAGTAAAACAAAAAACAACCAGAGCTTTGAATTAGGACAATTGCTCCGAAAAATATAGTTAAATGTTTTTTAGGTGATTTAAGGACTTTTTGGGTGAACGAACCACTGCTTAAATGAAAGTTAGTTTAACAGTATAGAGATATTCGTCCAAACTTAGCCCAAGAATTTCGTCCAAACTCATACGTGTAATAATATAAAAGCACTCAAGGAATAGATCGCCGGATTGGCACATAGATCCATAAAAGAAAAATACAAAGATGGGTTAAGCGAACCCAAATGCAGTCTTTTAACTCTTGTTTTCATACATCCAGCACAAGGAGCGCAGATAGCATTCAATCTACAAGGCGTACAATGTTCACATCTTTATACGCATCAACATACAATCCAGAAAGAAAGAAACAATTAACTCTAATGTTGCAACATTTGCATGTGATACAATAATCAGAATAGGAAAATGAAATATACGCTCAAAAAAATAGATTAACTCAACTGAGAACCCATGCTTAAAGTAGTTAAGAGATTATTTTATTTGATCGTAAACACCGGGGCGAAATGAGAGTAAACCCAGGGGCGACTTTGCCTGTTGGTTTGTTGCGCCTTTCTCAAGGAAACAAGAATAAAGAATACCATGCAGGGAGGAATTAGCCACAACTGGAGAATATTATGGATTTGTCAATACAAGGGTAAATATTTGTAGCGTTTTAATGATGAAAGTTCAAGAAACGCGTTCCAGTAAGTCGAGAGAACATATTCTTAAAAAATCCAAATACTTCAAAAGAGAAGATGCGGAAAAGATAAGACAAAAGATCAACATACAGGGTTAGCAGAAAAAGCTTTGGTTTTAAAAGCGAATTACACTGTAATTAATCAAACTATATTCACGCAACTTATATTATTGAGAAGAAGAGTGTATTAGTAATTCGTTGATTACCAATATCACGCACAGTTATGTCTACCTAATGGCGGAGTTGGGGTTCGTTGACGACCATCAATTAATTGACTTAGTGGGCAAAAAAAATCTCATAAAATATATTGAGTCAATGATATTGACAATTAAATTGATCGTTTATGGGTCGCTTAACCCTTAAGAGTTTCACACAGAGACGGACCAACCAAGCAAGCGACTGTGCATCATTATTTAGTGGACTATTGAGTTGTTGCAGTAACTCACAGCTGCTTTGGCTCGGTGATTTCGAGGGTGGGTGACGGGATCCTGAAGCTCTTGGAGGCGGACATGTGTCCCCCGCCAGGCTTGGAGGCCAGGCCCAGCCTGTCCCGCATGCTGTTCGCCTGGCACACACAATACAAAAAGCTAATTTGTAATTCAGTAGAGGCCGAGCGAGCGGGTGAGCGAGTTGTGTCATTGAAAAACAGAACAACCAACGCCCAAAAGGAAAACACAATAAATGGGTGTGCTTTATAGGTGATTTGATTTTTTGAGTGTTTTTTTTTTATGTGTGCTAACTCAGTGTAGTTTTATGTGTGCTAACTTCAATGCTAACTCAGTGTAGGCAAGCACGTCTGGGGATCATGTTGTGCCAGAGTTAAAGAAGGAGGTCTCTTTCTATACTTCGTAACCACTGTTTCCTCCCATACTCAGTTGCGCTGTTATATCATCTCGGTCTCGGATACGGCGGAAAACCCCTAAAATAATAATTTAGAATTGGCACTTCAGGAATGTGGGGGATATAAGCGAGTACAGCGTCTGGTAATAACAGTGGTGATTCAAAAGATCATAAAAACGGTGCTCGACGAAAGTGCACCAGTTGTAAACAACTAGAAATAATAAAGGAGAAATAGCAACGTGTATGTTCACGGAAAGTGTAAGTCATCCAATAAACGAATAAGTTATGCGTAGCGTGGGACCTCTACAAACATGTGGGTGCAAGTAGAAAAATAAATCGCCCTACAAAGAGCCCAAATGTGGACCACCAAGTAACACCAAACTCGTCGATGGCCTGCTCAGTCACTGCCATGTACAAGACGTAAGGACGCCGATGAGGACGAGGGCTGTAAGAATTTCATGAATGTTCAGACCAAATTTCAGTATCCTCCCTCAAATGGAAGGATTATGAGCCCCTTCTAGACCCAAGAGATGTATGAATGGGATATCATTTGTCGAGTATCAGTCTGTTATAATTTTACAGAAGTCAACAAGATAGCAGAATAGCACCTTAACACTCTGCCTCTTAAAACGGCCATCACAATCTCACTAAGACAGCGACAGTAGAAGTTAATCAGAGAACAGAATGACACCTCAACACTCCGTCTCCTAAAATGACCATCACAACCTCACTAAGACAGCGACAGTAGAAGTTAATCAGAGAACAGAATGACACCTCAACACTCCGTCTCCTAAAATGACCATCACAACCTCACTAAGACAGCGACAGTAGAAGTTAATCAGAGAACAGAATGACACCTCAACACTCCGTCTCCTAAAATGACCATCACAACCTCACTAAGACAGCGACAGTAGAAGTTAATCAGAGAACAGAATGACACCTCAACACTCCGTCTCCTAAAATGACCATCACAACCTCACTAAGACAAAGACATTTGAAGTCAATCAGAGAGCAGAATGACACCTCAACACTCCGTCTCCTAAAATGACCATCACAACCTCACTAAGACAGCGACAGTAGAAGTTAATCAGAGAACAGAATGACACCTCAACACTCCGTCTCCTAAAATGACCATCACAACCTCACTAAGACAGCGACAGTAGAAGTTAATCAGAGAACAGAATGACACCTCAACACTCCGTCTCCTAAAATGACCATCACAACCTCACTAAGACAAAGACATTTGAAGTCAATCAGAGAGCAGAATGACACCTCAACACTCCGTCTCCTAAAATGACCATCACAACCTCACTAAGACAGCGACAGTAGAAGTCAATCAGAGAGCAGAATGACACCTCAACACTCCGTCTCCTAAAATGACCATCACAACCTCACTAAGACAGCGACAGTAGAAGTCAATCAGAGAGCAGAATGACACCTCAACACTCCGTCTCCTAAAATGACCATCACAACCTCACTAAGACAGCGACAGTAGAAGTCAATCTGAGAACAGAATGACACCTCAACACTCCGTCTCCTAAAATGACCATCACAACCTCACTAAGACAAAGACATTTGAAGTCAATCAGAGAGCAGAACAGGTGGCACCTTAACACTCTGCCTCCTGAGCTTCTGCATGACGTCGCGCCTGAAGTCGTAGAAGACGGCGGCCTCCAGCTCCTGCAGACGCCGCATCTCCTGCTTCACCCAATCGTCCGACGCACCCACGCTCTTCAGCACCGCAACCGTCCTGGGCACCGGCACGGCACGTCATCACACAAATGAGGGCATGTCACCCACAATGATCATGGTACGTTATCAAAAATAAGAAGAGCACACTCATCCTTTAGTTGCTTAGGTCTCATATCTTAACATGATGTACCTCAACGCAATTAGAGTGTGCGCATGATCCTGAGCTCCTCAAGTGCTGCATTATAAATGTCGATGCAATTCATGCTTCAAATCTGCCTTAAGGTTTTTGAAAGGCGCGCTAAGAATAGCGCAAACAACATACAAGAAAAAACACATTATTCAGGAAATTTTTACCTATCTAAGTCGTAGGGTCGAAGAAAAAAGATAGTCACTGTTTGATCAAGCAGCATTCTGGACCAATAATAATTGTTTATTAATTCTACACAACAGAAAAAAAGTACAGAAGAAGTAAATGAAGCAAATTTCGTTTGTAGCCCATTTTACCAGGTGAGTAAAAAATAAAGATGATGCTCATCAAATGTAATTTAGTTACAAATAACACAATTCTACTGCAGGACCATATACGACGTATGGATTCACAGAGTAATCGAAGGTAGTCAGACAAATGAAACACATTATTATTATATTATTGTTATTATTATTAACATTATTTAACCAAAAAGGAAACACATTAAGTCAAGAAGACGTAAGATGAAAAAGGAAGGCACGAACTCACTTGGCCTGATCATTCATTTCGATCTCGAGGAGCTTGGCGCGCTGGCGGGGGTCCATGCTGGGGTCGAGCACGGCGGCGGGCAGGCTGTCGGCGAACTGCAGGGCCTGGCGCCGCGAGGAGGCCGACTCCGGCTGGGGAGGGGAGGTGGTACAGAGGAGGAAAATTAGGTCAAAAATGCGGTCAAAAAAAGGCCGACTCCAGCTGGAGGGGAGGTGATACAGAGGACAGGGCAGTGAAATGCGGTAAAAAACGAGAGTTAACAAGCCTTACCAATAAATAAATTAAATAACAGTTATTCAGTTCAATTATTAACAGTTTTGAAGCTGATATAGAAACGACTTGGGCAGGAAGGCAACCTAACCAACGCTCATATTACTATGCCCGACACTCGAATATGTCATGCTCAATAATCACTGTTGAAAATCAGTACACTATTCATAGCTGTTTCTTTACATCCCAAGCGAGAGCCACCGCAGTAATTACAGCAGTGAACTCTAATGAATGGTGCCAAACTGAGGTGGGCGGGTTAGTGGCTGCCACTTGACAATAATAACTTCAGGCAGTAGGTATTGATGAAGTGAAAATATAGTTTTTACTGAAATGAAGTGTTACTGGCCACGATTGACTTTGCATCCAGATCAATGGTCGCAATGTACTCCTTTGAACCAACCTTAAACTCCATTCACTATATAAAATGTACATTTCAGACACAGCACCAATTTTTTACTAGGATACAGGTGAGAGTGTGTTAGAGCTTTACCTTCAAGGCAGCACACCACAGCCTCACCTGCGAGGCGGCGAAGTCACAGCCGTCGGGGTCGGAGTTGTCATCATCGGAGTCGAGGTCGTGGTTGGGGGTGAGGTGGCCGGGGGTGGCGGCAGCGCCGTCTGGGGAGCCTGCGGCACGGGGGAGGCGTTACGGTTACACCGTGGCTGTGTTGCTGTGGTCTACTGTTGTGACATCATTGTGGCATCGTGACATCATCGTGGAGACGAAAGATGGAAATCCTAAAGGCTTTTTTATCGCTGAAGCCTCTGGTGGCGCCTGTCCCCATAGCATAGATAGACAGACCTAACTAGCCTAAACCTATTGCCTATACCTAGGCAGTGATGCTTAGCAACATCGTTGCGACTAGTAAGCTCAAAAATCGGGCACTGACAAAAACCATAAGTAACCCCCTCTACAATAAGTTGATTAATTTAAATATATGTTTTATATATCTTCTGTCAGCAACATCTTACCTAATAATACCCTTGATGTACTTATTTATTTATTTGTTTGTTTGGTGTCCGCTCCTTCCGTCTCTCTATGCCACGCTCATAAGGATGCTTAATATGAGTTTCCTAGTGATCAAGTAAAAGAATATCGTCATGCCGGGCACTATTAGAATGGATATATTTGTTTGTCATCCACATTTGGAAGCTTTATTTAAGGAAAATATCAAATCTCATTATTTTTGATGGGCCGCGCACACAAGTGATGTAATAAGCAGTATAACTAAGAGTCACATGCCTACATAACGAAAAAGGGAGGAAATATGAACTTAACCGTTCATATAAAACATCCTCACACAGGCCAGCAGTGTTATTATAACATACGAGGCCTGTCTAAAAAGTATCCGACCTTTGGCCAGAAAAAATATTTCGAATACCTGTCGGAGTTGGGACCCTAATCCCCTTCAAAGTATGCCCCTTGTGCTTGCACACACTTAGCCCACCGATCCTTCCACTGCTGGAAACACCTCTGGTAGTTTTTTTTTAGAATGGTGTTCAGCTCCATCGTCGCATTGCCTGTTTGACTCCTTCGATGCTGACTGTTTTCTTTGATGTCCGTGGAATTGTGCATCACGAATACGCACCGGAAGGACAAACAGTGACAAAGGAGTACTATCAGGATGTTCTCCGGCGACTTCGTGATGCAGTTCGGCGCAAAAGACCAGACATGTGGACTGCGAACAACTGGCACTTGCATCACGACAACGCGCCCGCACATTCATCCCATTTGATCCGCAATTTCTTGGCCAAACATGGAATTACGACCGTTCGCCAACCTCCCTACTCTCCAGACCTGGCTCCTTGCGACTTCTGGTTGTTTCCAAAATTGAAGACACCACTGAAAGGATCCCGTTTTGAGAGTAGAGAAGAGATAATGCGGAACGCGACGACAGAGCTGAACACCATTCCAAAAGAAGACTTCCAGAGGTGTTTCCGGCAGTGGAAGGATCGGTGGGCTAAGTGTGTGGAAGCACAAGGAGCCTACTTTGAAGGGGATTAGGGTCCCAACTCCGACAGGTATTCGAAATATTTTTTCTGGCCAAAGGTCGGATACTTTTTAGACAGGCCTCGTATAATAATCATTGTAATTGGTTAACCCCAATGCCACTAACAAGCGATGCAAACGGTGAGACACGTTATGAAATTAATTTATAGAACAACTTCAAGCAAAAGGCCAGCAGTATTACAGGCAGCGAGAGCTTGGTGTTTTGCTGATGTTTTTATCTTCAAATGAGGCTACAAAAAACCAGTCTCATATCAAAATGGATGATCATGACACAGGTGATTAATGCATCACTGATACTAACGTACACACAAAAACTCAGTTACCCGCTATTATTGACACGAGGTCATAATATTTGCCTAAATTTAATACATTCACAGTTAACCTTCTACCCACTCAATAAACGTAGGCCACAAGTTCCAATATAAAATACAGTAAGTTTAGCAAATTTCAAAAGATTGATCACAAGTACTCGCGTAACAGGCAAGTACATTGTTTGGCGCACTTCACAAAACTGGCCAAAAATCACAACACTAGTACACAACACGCAGTGCCAGAAGAGAGGTGCCGAGTTACCAGTGATGGTGGTGAGGGTGCGGGCTAGAGCACTCAGCTGCTTGCCGATGTTGATGTCCATGAGCAGGTCCACGCCCTCCATCTGCCACCCTACGTGCAGCAGCCACTTTGCGTTGCCTCCTGGGGACAAATCTCTGGTTACAAAAGCAACGTGCAACGGAAACCAAAATTATTGCAGTCCACTTATCAACATAATGTCAACAATTTTTCTTACAAACACTATGTTCAACGCAAACAATTATAAGTGTTGTCTAATTATCGACATATGTAAAGACTGAATTTCCTTCACCAGACAAACGTCTTGAAAAAAATAAAAGACCTCGTAGACATACCTCTCTTGATGTATGTGTCCAGCGTATCGTGAGCAGCTATTCATATAACTATTACGAACACAACTATCTTAGTGCACGCAAGCAGAAACAAGCGCTGCCTGAACAAAAGTTGAACGTCAGTCACCTTTGTCGGTGTGGGTGGTGCGAGTGCGGCTGCACACCTCATACGTGCCCTCAGACACGGTGCACAGGTTCATCAGGGTCGGATCCTTCAGGTCAGGCTTCCACTCGTCCAAACTCGTCTCGAATTCCGGCGCGAACCTGCGCGCGGCACTTGGGTCATTACTGCGTTTGCCTCATAACAATATCTCTCTACAACGTAAATGAAACTGTTATAAGGAATCAAAGAGACCATAACATGGGTAAAGTTAGGCGAGCGACCCAGTCATGGGTTCCGTGTCAAGTCCTATACCGTCAGATTTCAAACTCGTAAAGGTCCCAGAGTTGAAGTACGATAAAATGGAAAGCAGAAGGAAGGAAGAAAATCAATAAAAGGCTAGTAAACAGTGACCGGTGGTCATTACTATTACTACTACACTCCAGACATTTTTGCAATGAGAAAAGGTAAAAGTTATAGCCACAATCATCAATGATCAAGCACAGATACCAGGGTGTGTATTTAACATGAGAAAGAGGCCGTATTCCATGCGCTGGATCCAGGGATTCAAGTTTTTCTGAATTATTTTCAACATACCATAAGAGCCGTCACATGTTCTCTTCTTGCTACACTGACGCTACTTAAGAATAAAGAGCTACAAAGAGTGAAGTACACATATGAACAAAGACGAGTTCTGATAAAGCTTGGTAAACTCTGCATAAAAATTTATTGTTGTCTTCATATCTTGTTAGATACAGCCTAGCATAGCCCGCCTAATAATGCTACATGAAGCTTCTAAGCGCAACAAAATGTCTGTATAGGGAGTATAAATGAAAGTTTCACAATACTCTCACAATCCAAAATTGAAGAGTAATACATGAGCCAAAGATTGAAACGGCCTTTCATCTCCTAACAGATAACGTGCAAAAAAATCCTGGTTTCACAGCGATTGTGTCACAGTGAATAACTTATTAGTTTTAAATATAAGAAAAGTTTTACTAAGAGTGTTTTTTTACATAGCAATCGTAAGATCAAAGGTCAAACTAATATTCCATGGATCATAAGTTTTGAAAAGTACGGCTTCTATGCTTAAAAGGTGTAGCTTGAAATCTAATAAATATAGATAAGCTTAAATATCCCACGATGATATGAAACACCAAAACAAACAGGAAACATCTAGCTAGTTTTCCAAAAAAGTAAAACGACTCACCCCCTCGACACGACTTCATGGCTGGAAAGGATCACGTGTGGTGATAAAACTTTACACAGTAATTCTGAGCGTCACCTTTAATGTACTGGAAGTTTTTCTCATGAAAATATAGCTCTTTTCAGATTCAAGAGTAATACCCTTTCTTCCCAACGATGGAGTAGCTAAGCAAAAGACAGTTCTGATTAAAAGACGTCAGACAGCATAACCTTGGACGAATCGCGAGCACACAAGCTTCATTACAGGTGTGATGTATGCAATACACCTGATAGCGTTTTGTACGACGCACAAGCTCTATGAAAGTTTAGATTTTCAAATTACTTCCTGAGAGGGTGCGCACACACTAGCTCCACGACAGGTGTGGCATAAAGGATAACTCCTGTTGCCCAAAACGCACCGCATGCAAAAGCCGGTGAAGCGAGCCTTGCACACCAGAGACCCAGAGTTGCAGGCCGAGATGCTGGTGCTCTCCAGCGTCATCACCAGCGCGTCCCGGGTCTCTGTAGAGTCCACCTGCTGGCTCACCTGACCACATAACACAACATATTGATTCATTTGTACTAATTTTATGACATGCACACTTTTAACAAATTTAGCATGCATAACATTGTGAATGACAGCGTCATTTGCGGTTGAGAGGCAAGTACACACACTCACCGACAGGGCGGGGTTGAGAGGCAGACACACCCCCAGATCATCAACAGTGAGCTGCAAGAAGAGGTTAGAGCGCGGGGCGGATGACCTCGTGGAGCCGGCAGCGCTGTTGCTACTCATGCTCGACGTCAAGTTGGGGCCCAGAGAAGAAGCGAATTGGGGCACCTTTTCAAATACCTGCTGTGTCGCCGTCAGTACCTCCTGCACATCACAAAACAATCAAGGGAACAGATAATTATAGGTGTAAAAAGACCGCTGAAGTCTCCCCGCTATGAAAATTTCTAAACCTGAAAATCAAGATTGAGAAGTAAATCTTGAAATAAAAAACGACCCCTGGAGACTAATTACTCCAAAAAATAGCCTCCACATCTCAACTTTGCCTTAAGCATAACACTCTCAGCGATGCACACGCATTTAGAGATCATCACGACGCGACTGCCTGGAAGCCCTCTTGCCTTGTTGAGAGACGCTCGCTGCTCGTTCCAGTAGTCGTAGGCGTTCCTGTAGTTGAGCCACACGAGCACGGCCCGGTCCACAGCGAGGGGCTGGATGCAAACAAGAGGGCGCGTGAGGCTGATGAGGACCACCTCCCCCTCGGGCCCCACGGACGACAGCTCGTGGTGGAAGGCGTTGCGGAGGCTGATGCGGGTCTTGAAATACGCGAGCTGCTGCAGCTCTGGCTCTGCCTCCTCAAACATGTCGTTCCGGATGAGCTGACCCAACGCCAGGTTCAAGTCCACCTGAAGGTTTTAAGTTAATTTATAGAGTTAGTTCAAGCCTCCCTTACCACAACAAAGGTGTACCAAAAAAGAAAGGAAGGATAAAGGCACCATTTGTATGGAGCTAAGGAAATGCGGAACCCAAGCAAAGGTGAACGCGAAACGCAAAGTGTGTTGCCACACAAGATCCCCTGCGCATAGAACTATTAAGTTAAGAAGGACAGTTATGAAACAAGATAAAAGTTAAAGGGAAAAAACTAGTGGATGGTGAAAAAGGGCAGCAATGAACTGAAAAATGTTGGTCCTTAACCAAGAAAAAGGCCCACTTAATTTTCGGCTCAGAGTCCACCTGTGGGCAGCATCAACCACTTATAAATTCATTTGAAGTCACGCATACGTACTTGGCACATATATATACTTTTGAGCTTTTACTTTAAATCTCATTGCACTTAGAAAATGAGATCAGATGACAAAATTTGTGCTAGGTATCAAACAATGTGCTTAAAGTCACGTGGGGGTCATTAACAGCAACTTTGACATGTATACAAAATGTTTGTTTCACGATAATAATTAAAAGACAAAAATGGTTATCGTACATCAGCTGGCATAGAAGAAGGCTTAAGTTTGTGTGGGTACAACGATCAAAAACTTCCATTTCAAATAATCATGAACTTTCAATTTGACGCCAATGATATTGCACTTAAAGATCAAACTCGTTTGTCCCCTCGGTAACGGGAGTTAAAATATACTGAATTCCTGTCTTACTGTCAGCGTCTACACGAAGTGCTTCACTAGTGATGCAAAAAAAACGGTTTTATTTGATTGCGTTTTTTTTGCAAAAAAACGTGTTTTTTATGTGTTTTTTTTTGTTTTTTTTTTGCACACCTAAATTTTGTCAAGTAAATGTCTGGGTTTTTTTTGGACACCTAAAATATATTAATATCCATGTTTTTTAGTCATTTTATTGTTATAAAAACATCAAAAAGAAACCATACAGTATAAGTGGTGGCAGATAACCCACGATTACCTAGAGGCATCTAAGAGGAACAGCAGGAGCCACAGAACTTATATTGATGGAGTCAAAATTCAGAGCTTACTATCTCTACTATATCTGGTTTTATTTCTATGTGACCAAAAAAATCAGACTTTGCAGAGATAATAAGCTCTGAATTTTGACTCCATCAATATAAGTTCTGTGGCTCCTGCTGTACCTCTTAGACGCCTCTAGGTAATTGTGGGTTATCTGCCACCACTTTTACTGTATGGTTTCTTTTTTATGTTTTCATTACAAAAAATGACTAAAAACCATAGATATTAATATATTTTAGGTCAACAAAAAAATATGCTGTTTTTTACATGTTTTTTTTTTACAAAAAATTCTGACTAATAAAAATGAATAGTAATATATTTTATGGTACCAAATATACCATGCTATTTTTTACATTATTATTATATTATTATATAAGAAAGTTTTAGCCTCCCTTAACCACGACAAAGATGTTCCAAGAGAGGAAAGAGGAAGGCACCATTTAGTATGGAGTTGAGGGAACGCGGAATCTATGCACAAGGTGCACAGAAACAATAAGCTAGGAAAGAAGTTCATGAAACAAGAAAAAAGTTGAAGAAGAAAGTAGTAGGTGCTGAAAAACAGGATAACAGTGAACCAAAAAGAAGATGGTCCGTAACAAAACAAAAACCTATTTTATTACAACAAAAAGGAAGCCTACCTAACCTTTAGCTCCGGCCCTCACATGATCCCCCTGGGAGTGCTAATTCCCATAGATACAATAGTTGTATCCCCCTGAGGGGTGTTTTTTTACAAAGAATCATGACTAAAAAAACAATATATTTTATGTGACCTAAAAAGCTCCATGTAGTTTTTAAAAAAAAAACATGTTTTTTTACTAAAAAATCATGACTAAAAAAACATGAATATGACCCCATGCTTTTTTTTACAAAATATGTTTTTTTTACAAACAATGATGTATAAGAAAACCTGGATATGAATATATTTTATGCGACCAAAAAAACCATGCTGTTTTATTTATGTAATTTTCATAAAAAATTTTGTCTTAAAATCATGGATATTAACATATTTTATGTTACCAAAAAATCATGTTTTTTTTAAACATGTTTTTTTTATTAAAAAGTTATTATTATTCATTTTTTGGTCACAACTTCTTTGTAAAAAAAACACCCTCAGGGGGATACAATTATTGTATCTATGGGAACTAGCGCTCCTAGGAGGACAATGCGAGGGCCCAAGCTGAGAGTTAGGTAGGCCTCCTTTTTGTTGAAATAAAATGTTTTTGTTATGTTGAGGACCACCTTTTTTCGGTTCACTGCTGTCCTTTTTTTCAGCACCTACTACTGTCTTCTTCAACTTTGATCTTGTTTCATAGTCTTCCTTCCTCTCTTTGGCCGCATTTGTTGCTGGGTAGGGAGGCTAAAACTAATGACTAATCTAATCTGTAAAAAAACATGGATATTAATTTATTTTATGTGACCAAAAAACCATGCTTTTTGAAAAAAAGATTTTTTACAAAAAACATGAGTGTTATTAAATTTTATCTGACCAAAAAAAACATGACCTTTTAAAAACCATGTTTTTTTCACAAAAAGTCATTAATATCCATGTTTTTTAGTATGATTTTTTTGGTAAAGAAAACATGATTTAAAAAAACCAGCATGGTTTTTTTGCACATAAAATATATTAATATCCACATTTTTTAATCATGATTTTTCTGTAAAAAAGATGTTTGTCAAAAAAACAGCATGGTTGTTTATGGTAAAATGAAGTATATTAATATCCATGTTTTTTAGTCATGACTCTTTTGTAACAAAAACATTCAAAAAACAGCATGGATTTTTTGGTCACATAAGATATATCAATATCCATTAGAACCGTACCAGGTCTTAGAATAGAATATCCACAAAGAATCTATTCACTCTATAAAACCTTTTGGAGACTAGCTCCATCCTCAGTAAGTCATTCAGTCAAATGTTTTTCAAAAGGAACAGTGAAAATTCATTGTCTATTTCACCAAATTTTACTGAATGACTGAGGATGGAGCTGGTCTCCGAAAGGTTTTATGGAGTGAATAGATTCTTTGTAGATATTTTATTTTAAGACCTAGTACAGTTCTAATAAACATGATTTCAATATTAACAGCATTCTTTGTTTATAAGTTTCTAAAGATGATTCGATTAAAGAAAAATAATTTTCCTGATATTTATGTCCGTGTTTTTTTAGTCATGATTTTTTTAAAATGTTTTAAAAAAAAAATTTTTTTGGTCTCATAAAATTTAATAGCCATGTTTTTTTAGTTAAGATTTTTCTGTTAAAAACAATGTTTTAAAAAAAACGGTATTGGGTTTTTAAGGTCACATAAATATATTAATATCCATGGTTTTTATTCATAATTTTGTATAAATAACATGTTTTTTTTTAAAAACAGCATGGTTTTTTAGTCACATCTCTATCAATGACCATAAGTAAAGATATGTTATTATAACACACCATTTTAGAAGTTAAAGGTCATTCACATGTATTGTAAAATAAATGAAATATCAAAGCATGAAACTGCAGAAAATAAAAAATTTCATAAAACCATGGAAAACAACCAATTAAGAAGTATGCTGTTTTATTTTGTAATTTGACATGAAAACAAATAATGTAATGTGGTTCTTTTTCTTGCAGAGTTATTTTCAGACAAAATATTAAAAAAAAAATATCCACGTTTTTTTTGGCCACGGTTTTTTTTGTAAAAAAACGTGTTTTTTAAAAAAACGGCATGGTTTTTTTTTAGTCACATCTCTATGCTTCACTGAAGACGATCTGCAGCGTTCATTGAAGGTTCCAAAGCAAAAAAGAGAACAAGAGGATTGCATCCACTCAAATGTATTTACAGAAAATGACCGCGTGACGGCGATGGTAAAAATCAACAGCAGGGCTTTGTTTTGCCACGATCCATCCATAAATTTTACCAGAATAATTGTACCTTATTGGAGTGTTTCTTTGACCCGTTCCTACTGTCAGGACGTGAACGGTTTCAAGCGCCAATGCATGGCTACCCAACAGCAAAGACATGTTTGCTATGCATCCCAGCCAAATAATGTACATTTCTTGCATTCACGTTTGATGCTTGAGTCTAAACACACCACACCCGATCCTTACCCTACTACCTTCACGGGGCTGGCATCAAAATACATAGCCTAGCGCATGTACAATGGAGTGCACACAAGCACTCGAGTTTGATGCTTTTGTGTAAACACGCAAACTCCTAGCCTACTAACCTCGCTTCCCGAGACAGGCATCAATACGTATCAAAGGCGCATGCAATCAAGAGCACATACCTGAGCCCCCCGTGCACTTGTTTTTAATGCTTATGTGTAAACACACGTGCTCCTAACCTACACCCTCGCTTCACCAGACAGGCATTAATACGCACCACGCACGCAATCAAGACCACACACCTGAGCCCTGCCGTAAATTCTAGAGGCCTGGCGCACAGAGGAGTCCCCCGCGCCAGAATCGATGCGGTTGCTGAGGTTGAGCTCCACCGCTCCGGTCTCGAGCCTCACTGCAGACTGCGTGGGTGTGGTGCCGGTCATGGTGATCCCGCGGAGCCGCAGCTGGAACGAGAAAAGAAGTTCCCGGGGCCGGGATGCACGCCGGAGCGGGACGGAGGCGGCGGGGTCGTCGTGAGCTGCATCGTCCCACCACAGAGGCACGGGCTTGTCTCCACCTGCCATTTTCTGGACCACCTCGTTTACTTCCTGGCATAAAAGTGGGCATGTTTTTGTTGCCTTACACAGTAAATTATTCTTATATTTGTTAGTGGAAGACTCTCAGCCACAACACAACATACGCGATCTCAAGAGAGCGATGTGGAAGGATCATTTAGTATTGACTGTTGAAACAGGGGAATCGCTGCGATGCGCGATGTAGTTGAAAATTCCTGTCTTTAGCAACACCATAGGCGATCTCAAGAGAACGATGAGGAGGGACCATGTGGTACGAATTGTATAAATTTATTTTATCAGTTACATTATATTATCATTTTCATAATATTAGAGGCCTCGATATAGGCTACCTAAAGGAAGCGATAAGGAGGAGCAACTTAGTATAGTCTGTAGAAAACGAGGAATCTATGTGCAAGGTGTGTTCCCACATAGGAGAACCCAAGTTGGAAACAATAAAGAAGGAAGAGTTAGAAAAAACTAAGAAGAGATAGAAAAAATACGAAAAAGGAAAAAACAAAGTGGACACTAAAGATAGAAGTTCGCAGCGCCTGCCAATGGCAGAGAGGCTCCTACAAACCAAAATAATCTGTCTCTTGCTTGAATACCATTCGATTTTCGATTCAAGTTACAAAAAGCCACCAAAATCCTAAGCCACATACCATCATTATATGAACACAAAAAATTGGCAAGAATTCGGCATCGTTTGCTGGACGTAACAGTAATTACTCCTGTGAGTCCTGTTAGCTTGAAGTCACGTGAGAAAAACTAGATCTTTATCATCACCTAAAATTGAGTAACATTTTAGGCAATGTCATTAGTTCTCATTCAGAGTATTGATTAGAATAGTACAAAAAAGGCAATGTAGTCACTTTGCACTCATATTTTAATAATAAATATTGAAGAATGATGGCAACCTAAATTACGACCTGCATTAATGGACAATCTTATTTCTCAGTGAGACAAAAACCCAGCAATTTTCGTAGTAATGAAAAAAACGTCAGTTCGCACCAATGTCTAACTGAAGAAACGCGGCAGCGGCAGGTGTGTTAGTCATGAGCTGAAGGCTCGGGCTCTGTTAACCTCAGTCTGGCCCTAGGCTACTTTGTTGTTGTGCTATGGTATGTTACAATTTTTTAGTTACAAGTATGTGATAGTTCTACGGTAAATAAGTGCTATTGTTTATCTGAAATAGTTTGCGATAGTTCTCCAGTAATAAGATGTAAATAATTCCTCAGCAATCGTATGAAATAGTTCTCTCGTAATAGTAAACAGATAATAGTTCTCCCGAGACACTGTAATAGATCATCAGCAATGAGAAGAAGACATAAGGTAGGAGACAAAGTTCTGATTATTTACTCCATTTTCAATCTCTAACGGGAAAAAACGTCAGTGTTCCAATTATGTACCTAACTGTAAGATTTGCAGTTCAAAATACTTCAAGAACAAAACCAAGATCATGCAGAAAAATGACTAAATCAGAAATAATTCAAGTGGATAAAAGAAGAATACACTTATACAGAGGCCTTCAATCAATCAAGCTCTCACGAAAACCTGCATCCAAAATGAGCAACAAGAACCCAACTTCCTTCCTCGCCTCTCGACCAACACGCACCTTCATGAAGACCTTTTGGACGAAGACGAGGTGGTTGAGCAGGTCAGTGGTGAGGCTGTGCTCGAGAGACCCAATCTCAGCGACCCCGTTGAGGTAGTTGCCCTTCCTCATGACGACGCTGTTCTCGCTGCTCTCCCCTGACGGCACCGACGGCGGCACGCCCGCAGCTTTGCCCGGCGCCGTGGCCGAGTCGTCCTGGATGTACTCCGCCTCCACCCGCACCTGCGGTAGCTCGATGCATGCATCCTGGGGCAGCTGGCTGTCTCCAGGCTGCAGCCAGCCATGCAGAAAATGATTTGTTAGTTTTCATAACTCACTATTTTTGCAATGTAGAATAGCTCTCACAGTCAAATGTAGCACTTTTATTTTATGCACTTTAATTCGAATGTGTTCTACTTCCTCTGCGATGTGGCGAAGAGAAATACATAGCATAATCTTAAATCAGGCACAGCACCACCTACCGCAATTTCAATATCACAGGTCTCTATAATTAGAAATGATTAACTAATTGACTATGCAGTACCTTCTTTATTCTAAAGACAAAGCTGAAAGATCCAGTAAAAACATTTAACCAAACAATAATAAGAGAGACTCCTAACCTTGTATTTTGCCTCATCAAAACGAGAGAGCCGCACATAGTGATCCTTAGAAAGCGTTTCGTAGCTGCCATACAAATGACATTAAGCGCTACCATAAGAACCACTTCACAAACTAAAAGTGTTTGAAATCATTTAAGCAATGAAGAGTTAGAAAAGAAGAAGAAAGTAAGCCCTCACCAAATCCTTGAGTTTAGTAGAGAAGGAGAGTCGGTGTGACGGGAGATGGGCCGTGAACTTGGCTTTGAAGCCCGTGACGCCACGACACGTGAGCTGCTCCATGCGGTACTGAGCTCTCAAGGAGGGCAGCAGCGCAGCCTGCACGCACACGCTCTGCAGCACCAGAGAGAAGTGCACCACCAGAGGCTGCAGCAGGGGCGCTTTAGGCCCCACTGGAGGGACGACATGGTCG
Organism: Morinoia aosen; assembly: GCA_030386875.1. NCBI lineage: Eukaryota > Metazoa > Arthropoda > Malacostraca > Amphipoda > Talitridae > Morinoia > Morinoia aosen. The sequence continues at coordinate 49,057,497 of CM059566.1, forward strand.
GGCACCACAGGCGGCTGCTCAACCTGGGAAGGTTCTTCATGCAGGGGAGGAGGGAAGCACGGAGTCTGGCTGTGGTGAGGTCGCGGGGAAGCGTCGGGGTCGTCGACAGTTGCTCCACGACTTAGCCTTGGGCCCGGACGTGTGACTCTCAATTCCTGCAATGTTGATGAGAGCTGCTTGGTGCCGCGAGTCATCATGTCGTGCAAGATGACGGGGTGCTGCGGGATGTTCACTTCGATGTCACCAATGCTCACCAAAGCCGAGTTCCGCTCCTTCCCTTTCCGCGAGACGCTCGAGTAGAGAGCTTGAGAACGGTCAATGGTCACTCGGACCACAGTTTGCTGCGGGTCACCTTCCAGTAGCACAATGCTGCTGGTATCCACCTGGCCAGTGACGCTAAGTTCGGTATTAGTGTTCTCATCACGAACTTTCTCTTTGTATGTCAAGGACGACTGCAAGCCTGTCATTTGAGCTTCGAGTTTGAGGCCACTCAATGAAGCAAGCAGCCTCGTGCGATGGACCTTCGCCACACCCAAGACGACTAGAGGCGTTCTCTCTCCCTCACTCAAAACCTGCACCCTGTCAGCAACCAAAGGCACGCTCGCGTCTTCGTTAGCGTTTAAAGTACCCTCACCATCTCCAGCCTTCGAGTCCTTGTAGTATTTTCGGCGTGTAGCAGCCTGGCTCAGAGTCTTAGTTTCTGGAGTGGTGGTGTACAAATCTAGGAGACAATAAACGTTACGCCAGCAACGCGGCGTGCTTGGTGGAGCAGGAGCAGCCAATATCAAAGGAGGAGAGTTGGGCGGAGGCTGCAGTGGTGACTTGTCAGAACCAACAGTTGTTCCTTCAACTCCTGAACTCATTCCCAGTAAGGGACTGTGCGTAGATCGATCTAAACCGAAATTCATGTAACCTTTACCAAGCTTAGTGGAAGATCGGAGACGCTGTGCAAAGCTCTGAGGACGACCCAACTTGGTGTTGGCAGAAGCATTGGAAGAAGTCGAGGGAGCTGGAGGAGGGACTGGTGAGGATGGTCGAGAAGTGGTATTGGCAACTTCAGACACGGTAGTGAGGGACGCCAGTGGCGGTGGCGGAGGAGGTGTTGTGCGCAGTGACAAGGAAGAACCCACTGACCCGCGCTGGTCTGTTTTGCCTCCTAGGGACGACAACGTTGCGTGTTCCTGGTCCTCACTAATGCTGCTGGTGCTGGGCGGCTGGTAGCGCTGATCTGGGAACATTTCCGAGTGATAGTGAGGCAGCATTGATGAGTTGAGGCCGTGCAAAGCACTGGGTCGCTTATCCCTCAGGCCTTTTTGAGTTTGCTTGGCATTCTTATACATGCTCATAATTTGATGGAGTAAGCGAAGTAGAGGCATGTTCACTTGTTGAGACACATAATTGACATCAAGGCTGAATTGAATTACTGTAGACATGTGACGTTTGAGAGCAGACCTTGAGACAAACAAGGCAGGTCCAGACCAGCTGTTGTCAGCCATCTTGCTAACATCTAAATCTAAGCCAGCCTTTTGGCACACAAATGCAGGCAAATCAGACTGAGCTTTTGTGTAGGATGGAGCTGGTCCAGACTTTATTTCGCTCTCGGCAATGTGAACCCGTAAGGACTCAACTGTGGCCAGAACACAAACATTAGGACCGAGTTGTTCGAGAGCTCGAGCTGGAGCTTGCTGTGTTTGCACGCCGATGCTCGACAACAGAGGAGCAAAGATTACGTGAGCAGCAAAGAACTGGTCACCCTGCGACATCTCCTGAGGAGATTCATTCCCTTCACCGTCAGACAAAATGGCAGATTCCGACGGCTTGTTCGGTTTATGCGGCGAGTGCAAAGGCGGCATAAAATCTTCCGTAGTGAAGGAAACATCAGGCGCATGTTGCTTGGGGTCTTCCTGATTTGCCATCCAAGTGTAGAGGTCGTGATGCCTGTCAGTGAACGACGGTGAGCCTTCAGTTGGATATTTGTCAATGTCATCCGACTCTTCACTATCTGTGGTGTCCCCAGCAAGCAAATCAGGGGACAACAGGGGACCAGTCTCTCCCGATTGCTGGACAGGTCCGGTCCTGCGAGCGGGAGGCGGTCGAGGTGGCGGAATTTTTGCAGTTGGTGCGGGTGGAGGAGACTTTGATTTGAAGAAACTTAGGTTTGGTGCAACAGACGATAATTTAGGAAGGTTAAAAGTTACGTGGGGCGATCGGATAGGGAACACGACAGACGCGCGAGAGGAAGTCATGGGGTAAGAGGGCAGGGTAGGTTTGGGCGGCAGCTGAGTTGATCCACTGCTGACTGCTACGTCTGTGCCATCGTCGCCTGCACCGCTACTCCCCGCACTACACGCCTTTGTGTGACCGTCTCGTTCTTTTCCGGTGTTTTCAGGCGTTGACTTCAAGCAGCCCTCTGGCGGTGTAGGGCCCGTAGGAGACGTGGGTGGGCGCTGAGAACTCACATGCGCCGATCGAGGCATGGGAGCTTTATTACTCATTGAACTTTTACCCGAAAGTTTAAATTTCACTTGTGTCTTGCTAGGTTGTTGCTTCACCGTTCGTTCCATTAGCGAGGGAATATAAAGCACATTTTTCCATTGACGACTCAGTACAATTATTGCCTGTCTCAGGGTGGCCAGTTTGGGCAAGAAGGAAGGAGCTAGGTTGGCCTCAAGGTCCTCTAACTTATGGGGCAGCAGGAGATATCGTCTGAGAACATTACAGAGTTGGCACGAAGGATCTTCTAAAAGAGTCTGACTGACAGGTTGGACCTTCCAGTATCGAGGTTTGTCTGGCACATGGATGCTCGGCACCTCTAAAGCCTCAGTCATGAGAGACGCCATCACCGCCAGACGGCGCATTTCCGAGTTGTGCAGACACAATCCAACAGCAATAGCAAGTCGGTCACTCGGGTTCATCCAAGCATCGATGCTTGGACTCGCGGTGCTCAGGAGATTCCAGTCGAGCCGTGTGTAGTCGATCTTGCGAGTGATGGGAGTGTGAGGAGGTGCTGCGAAGTTCAGCCAAACGCTTCTTATTTCCCCTAAAAATGACGTGATGTCCTTCTTCTTGGACTTGGAATCAGTGTTCTTATTGGCATCGTCATCTTCATCCTTTGCTTTGACGTTTTCTGGCTGAGGTTCACTCGTAGGTTTAGCATCATCTGCAGGTGCAGACGTGGGAGGTCGAGGGTCGCTTTGAGGACGTCTAAGCACCGTCGGCTGGCGCTTCTTGGATTTGCCGGCAGCGTTCTTGACAGTTGTTTTCTCTTCTTCATCATCTTTGTTGCTGCCCCCACTTTCCTCACTGCCACCCGAGTACCCAACACTGCTGACGTCATCACCATGACCTCTCTTGAAGGAAGCGCAGCTGCTGTTGCTGCCTCCGTTAACGCTTTCACTGCTCCCCAGATATTGGCTGCCACTGCGGGATAAATTCTTTGCTGCCTCTGCATTTATAGTGGTGCTGGGCGAGCTCAAATTATCGCTCGTACTTGCATTATCTTGGTCGTCTTCAGCGTCGCCCTTGGTATTTTTTTTTTGGGACCCTTCATGCTTCGGCACCTCAGTCTCGTCTTTTTTAGGAGATGTAGTACCAAAGCCCTTCCGCTTCGTAGCTTTGAGTGCTATTTTCTCAAGCCCAGCCTCGAACATGATGAAGCCCATCTTGTCAGCCGTGAGATGTGAGTCCAAAAGGCTGTCTTTCTCACTCTTGCAGCAGCGTTGATACGAGAAGAGTACTTTAGAACGGGGCTTTGGGATGGCAGTAATGTCTGCATCTTGCAACAGCGTGCTCTCATTTTGCAATCTCCGCAGCTGGGCGTGCGTACGCCCTATATTGATGGACATCATGTTTTCTTCTCGCTGTTTAACACAACGCTCGATGTAAACGGGCTGTGAGAGTATCTCGACAGCCTGTCTGTTTTTGGCCTTCCGGCGTTTCTTCTGTTTTCCTGGTAGCTTAGGAGGCCGCTTCACGATCTGAACGGAGCGATTTGAGTGCTGACCTGACGAGAACTGAAGCTTCACATCGTCCAGACACACAGACACTAGAGACACGCATGTAAGGTCTTTGGTGTTCTCTAGAGCAGAGAACTGAATGACGGCCTCCACCACTGACGCTTGCAGCAACGTTATGTTCACCTGAGTGTGAGAGAATAAAAACAACTTAATGTACGCTCTCAAACACGAGCTCTCAAGCCTTGCCTAGAACATGGGTTAGCAACATGGCTCTATGATTTATTTTACATCGAAGCACGCGGCACTTGAAAGTGCCACATAAAGAAACGAAAAAGAGGTTCTTACTTTTCTCACCCCCAATGTTTATAAGAGCGATTGGCCACTAGCAACTCGTGCTTTCGTGAGATTTGGGTGCAAATTGCTTCATGGCTAAGCAATTACACATGGGTGTGTGCAGCAGAAAACACTAAAATTATTATTATTATTATTATATAAGAAAGTTTTAGCCTCCCTTTACCACGACAAAGATGTTCCAAGAGAGAAAGGATGAAGGCACCATTTAGTATGGAGTTGAGGAAACGCGGAATCTATGCATAAAGTGCATAGAAACAGTAAGCTAAGAAAGATCATGAAACAAGAAAAAGTTGAAGAAGAAAGTAGTAGTTGCTGAAAAACAGGACAGCAGTGAACCGAAAAAAGATGGTTCGTAACAAAACAAAAACCTATTCTATTTTAACAAAAAGAAAGCCTACCTAACCTTTAGGTCGGGCCCTCACATAGTCCCCCTGGGAGCGAGAAAGTTATTAAAAATTAATAAATCATGCCCCCGCATGAAATTCATTTCAAACATGTCTGCCCTTGACTCGTCATGGTATTGCGATAATTTCTTTTCCAAATTTTCAGGCTGAAAATATAAAAAAAAAATTTCAGTCACATTGATGAAATGCAAATCTAATACTCAGGCTACATCAGGCAAAGTAAGCTTGTGGAAAATGAGCTACTACGGTAGCTGAAACACTGCCGTGAAGTCAAGGCGCTGTCAGCATTCCCAACAAGCTACTAAGTATGGTATCTTCACAGTGCTCAATATTGACAAAGCAGCAGAATGTGCTGGCTTAGTATTCCAGGGTTCTATTATACATAAAGCTGGAATGGTCATCTGTTTTAATAATTGTAGATGTGTTGGTTGTCTCCTTGACGAGAAATAATTACAGGAATATGAAATACAAGACCCCCCAACATAAAGCTTGACTCACATCTTCTTACAGTAATTATAGGTAGTTATACTGCAAAAAAGTTTGATCAGCACTGTGAGCGACAAACACTGTCGTTCGTTTTAATAACATTTCCTTGCATAAAAATCTCTTATTAAACGTGTGCGCTCCAGTGTGCCCGTGCGCGTGTCGTCGCGCTTGCGACCTTTTAAAGCCGAGTCAGCTGTAAGGTATATAAGGCGAGGCTTGGCGGGTCACCGCCAGTTGTCAACGTCCCACTGTCTCGTGCGGACATCACTCTAGCCGCTCTGCCTCAAACCTAAGCCTCGTCTACTTGTCTAACTAAGCCTAATGTGTTTTACCTCATAGTCTATTCGCCTTGCTATCGTGGCATTTTTAATGTGCTTATCTTGAATAAACGGAAATTTTTAAGCTGTTCCTTCACCACGTTTTACTGAAAACACCCGTGAAATACATTTTAATCCTGCAAGAAAATCTGAGGCCTGGAGAGTGAACTTTTCCTATAGACCTGCGGCTTTGTAGACCTGTTCTGTTGCTTGTGCCACCTCACAAGACTAAGAGCAAGAACTGAGCAGCCTTGCTGTAGCTGGCGAGTAATTGGAAAAGCTTCAGCAGCTGCAGTTGGTTACAGAGGCGCGGTAACAGCACCAACAGCTAATTTGCCAGGTACACTGATAAGGACGAGCACTCTAGGCATACCTACGCAAGAAGAACTCAGGAATTCTACATGCCTCATCACCAGTGGTAAGTGCTTAGAAACGCTGACTAGTCCTCTTCTGGGTTGAAAATTATTCAGGGTTGGAATACGCAAATTACGAGAAAGAAAAAAAATAGAAAAAAATTTATTTTCCAATAAAGTACAAACATGAAATGTCGATACATTGGTTTTTAAAACACCTTAACATTAACATACTTAACTGATTATAATACAGTGGTATCGTAATACCCGTGTAGAGAGTTGAGACAAAAATGATTGACAGTAAAGTACAACAAAAATGAGTTCCTTTCCTTGCCTAATCTGATTTTGAACTAAGAGAACACAATCTTCGCAACGAGAAACTAATGCACACACATATCAATACCTTAATCTGCTTGTGTCTTTGTGTTAACGCTGAAGTCATTCACTTGTGTGCTGTACAGCACAATGATGTGGAGCGCAGTATTAGAAACATTCTCCTCTGCGTAGAGGCACACAAGTAGAAGAAGAAGCATACTCTTAGCAGAAATGGCAACTACGCATACGATATGTGACGTAACAACGGTTCAGAGGGAAAAACATAAGCAGCAACAGGGCCGTACTCTGGGTATGAAGAGCTGTCCCTGGAGGCGCGTGTAGCAGCTCTCGCGGTAGGTGGAGGTGACGAAGGAGGGCTGCTGGTCAGGCGTGTTGCCGCCCCCCCTCTCCAGCCCCGGCCGGTCCCCCTCCTCACGCCGCGGCCCCAGCGCTCCCCCGCGTGTTGACGTCGATGACGGGGAAGACAGAAGCTGAAGGTCCCTCACGCTGACAGTCAAAGCTTATTTAATATTAATTAAAAAGTCACATCAACGGAGCTCATTAAATTTGAGCGCCACGTGAAGGCAGGTACAGAAATTAGATTTTCATACAGGATTTAATAGTGACAAGTGTCGTAATTTATTTTTACTGAAAAAAGACATGTTGCAAAAAAATTATCATCAAAAGACAAATCCTTAGGAAATGTGGAATCACGCATGTGTGGTCAAGAGAATGCGTAGATGTCATTCTGAGTAATGCTAAACTTGTACAATGACAATTTGAGGTAGCCATTCATTATACAGACCATGTATTTAATATTAGTCGAAATATGGAAGCATTTAGAGACATTGTAGGAAAATATAGCAACATGAATGAAAACAATGGTTTCCTCTTCTCCAGTCTAAACACCAACCAGCGGACACTCACATACACACGAATAGTAAAGTTCCCAGGGCATATCTGTATTCAAATCCTTAGAGATGTTCGCTATTTATGCTTTACTTCATGATATCTATCATGCCAGATATTAATTAATAATAACAGTATTAATAGTTATTGTTGACAAATAAAATTTTTATTGATTAACCCACTACTAGAACCACCAACTATAATGCTTCACACGTGAAACATAACAATGAAGAAAATTACAGCATACCTGGACCAGTACATGTAGCGTTCTTTCTTGAGCTTGTTTTTAGACTCAACAGAGACGATGGACTGCTTGTGGGCACGGTTGATGATCGTCATCGGGTGCAAGCTTTCGAAAACGCCCGTCAGTGACTGCGCACAACAAAGAATAGAGGACTCACAACTATATTTTCTGACTATTCTGAATCATGAATCTTTTCGGCATTCAATCTTCACAATTCAGAGGAAATGGATTCAAGTACAGGCAATATTCTAAAGCACTAGATATAGGTCCCACACCAACTCTTATACTCACTAGTACACCCCTGCTTTTTTAAAAGGGGAGAGGAGGTGATTAGCTATCACTAACAACACTTCCCACACCAACTCTTATTCTCACTAGTACACCCCTGCTTTTTTGAAAGGGGGGAGGAGGTGATTAGCTGTCACTAACGACACTTCCCACACCAACTCTTATTCTCACTAGTACACAACTGCTTTTTTAAAAGGGGGGAGGAGGTGATTAGCTGTCACTAACGACACTTCCCACACCAACTCTTATTCTCACTAGTACACAACTGCTTTTTTAAAAGGGGAGAGGAGGTGATTAGCTGCCACTAACGACACTTCCCACACCAACTCTTATTCTGACTAGTACACCCCTGCTTTTTTAAAAGGGGAGAGGAGGTGATTAGCAGTCACTAACAACACTTCCCACACCAACTCTTATTCTCACTAGTACACAACTGCTTTTTTAAAAGGGGAGAGGAGGTGATTAGCTGTCACTAACAACACTTCCCACACCAACTCTTATTCTCACTAGTACACCCCTGCTTTTTTTAAAAGGGGGGAGGAGGTGATTAGCTGTCACTAACAACACTTCCCACACCAACTCTTATTCTCACTAGTACACCCCTGCTTTTTTAAAAGGGGGGAGGAGCTGCTGGCGGGGCGAGAAGGTCGAGGTGTAGAGTTTTTTTGGTGTACGCGATCTGTCATGACTGGAATCGATAATTTCCTAAAAAATATTCTTCAGATGTGGATCCCATCAGGGAGATCCAACTATTGTATCTATGGGAATTAGCGCTCACAGGGGGACTATGTGTGGGCCCGAGCTAAAGGTTAGGCAGGCTTTTTTTTTGTTAAAATAGAATAGTTTTTGTTTTGTTACGGACCATCTTATTTCGGTTCACTGCTGTCCTGTTTTTCAGCTCCTACTACTTTCTTCTTCAATTTTGATCTTGTTTCATAAACTTATTTCTCATCTTACTGTTTTTATGCCCTTTCTGCATAGATTCCGCGTTCCCTTAACTCCATACTAAATGGTGCCTTCTTTCTTCCTCTCTTTGGATCTCATTTGTTGAGGATAAGGAGGCTTAAACTAACTAATAAGCTAATCTAATCTTCAGATATGGATCAAAAACAAATATATCGAACCCAACAGAACCCACGATTGGAATACTCTTGATTTTGTGCACTGGTGAAACTCCTATCAAAAAGTCATTAAGCTTCCTTGACAGAGTGATAAAGTGGCAGACCAACAAAGCTTCAACATGGCTTTCTCATGATTTCCCATGCTATTCTATGGCTTTCCAATACTTCCCCAAGTCTCAACCGCTGATATTCTATTTAACCTAATCTAACCTACCAATACACGTGATGTTCATTCCGACTCCCAATCTGCTGGGTTAAGGCACCAAAAATTGTGGAGTTGATGAAGCTTGCATCACAGATACGCTCATCTCACACTTTCGGCTGGTGGGTGTGACACACAGACAGACGGACGGACGCGGCTCCTTTCATAATAGTGATGGTCTTTTTCCGCATCATCTCTTCTGATTATGCTTCTCGTTCTACCTCTTCTAATTATATGTCTCGCATCCCCTCTTATTCGGACCATATTTCCCGCATCACATACTCTTACGATAGCTTAACTGGTACGCACAAGAAAATTCCAACTTGAAGAACTAAGCATTGATTATCAAATATGCTCTTATCTGGAAAAAAATTTCAACCAACACAACATTGAGTCGTCAGAAACGAAGGAAAACTCTCGAAGAGAACTGCGTTATGTCATCAGTACACCGTGACATCAAGGATACCGAGTAGACTTTACACACATTTGGTTGATTTGAACATGTAAATCTCCGTGGAAAATAATTATCATATAGCACATATTTTCTTTAATTATTTCTACCTCACAAAGACATTCAATATATAACATGATTACAGAATAAGACTGCAAGGATGCATGAAGATCATACCTTGCTTGCAGCTTCAACTAGAGAACATGAGAAAGCAGAAATAAAATTTTTGGAGTGAAATTACAACACTAACACTCTGAGCCTTTTCCAAGTGAAACACTTATCACAACTATTCTGTTACATTAGGCAAGGGAATATCGATCGTAACTGCTCAGTATTCAGTGAAGGTATCAGCTCATCTTCAACTTTATTCATTTGATCTAAAATTCAAAAGTGAGCGCAGTAGACAGCAACGCCGAAACCCTACACGCACTCAATCAACGAAGCTTCATTTCAAGAAAATGAAAACTTGACGTCTAGTTAGCTCACCTTGACGTACCCTGCACTATAAAGCAAGCGACCTACAAAAGATCAATTTAGCTTCATTTCAAGACAATGAGAATTTAGAGTCTGGTTAAGTCACTTTGATGAGGAGCACACCCATTTAATGGAACATTATTTCAAGAGAAAAAGGACCATATGTTCATACTACCTCGATGAGCTGGTGAGCCGACTCAACACACAGAGGAGAGAGGGCGATGTTGACGTCCTTCTGTAGCTTGACGACGAGGGTGGTGCTCGAGGTGGACACCAGCCCGCATCCTCCCACCGTTCCCGAGATCTCCGTCTGACAATACAGGGTTAGAGTTTGTGTTTGCTGTGTTACATGAGGAAGCCTGTGTACCATCTCCCTCATGAACACTGAAGAAAAAATTATGGTATGAATTTTATGCATGAAGTATACTCTAATGTTTGTAGTCCAAGGACTTCCTTGAATGTTAGTTCCTCTCAGACAGAGTACTGTTCAGCGTCCTTGAGCAAAAAAAATTAGAGATTCTATTTGTTACGAAGCTAAATTTCTGGCATAGTGTAGATAAATTTTGAAAATCGGTAGTGCAGATAAATTTTAACAATCCCGTCTAGGCATAATTAAGAAGGATTAATAAACTTTTTCAAAAATCTTGATAAACTGACAACACCATGAAACTCAGAATGAACAAAGAGAAAAATGAAGACTTAGAAAATAAAACGTGCTCACAATAGTTACTGGGTAGAAAGGCTTGGCTAAATGACTTAATTGAATAGTTAAGAGTGCGACGACATGATAAGCAAAAGTCCTGATCATAAGCATTTCTCCTTAAGGGAATAAAGTAAGCAGACATAGTTTGTAAATGAAGATCTAGAACATCCAAAAACTTATTTAGAAGAAACAAGATCTTTTTAAATCTAGTCTCTTGACCAAGTGCCACAACATTTCCCACTAACCTCAGCAACATCTTTGGAATTGCTTTCTTCATCCTCATCAGTGAAGGTGAAGAGTGGACCGTCCCAGGCGTACGGGTGCGACGGAGTGTGCAGGTTCCCTCCAGAGGAGGGCGACCCGCACACGTCACAGGAGTCCTGGTTCCCAGAGCGCTGTTGGGACATGAGTTCGGAGGTCTCCACCATCCTGATGGCTGTGAACCCTTCACTGGTCTTCTCAAACACAGGCGTGTACACGTCTCCTTGCAGCACAGAACTGCTGCCTCCAAAGCGGTCGTCGCCGATGAACGAAGGCACGCCACAGCTCCAGTTTACGCAGCGAAGTTGCGTCATGTGGTTTTTATAAGAAGGCAGGAGCAAAGGGCAGTCCATGATAGGCTTGTTGAGCTGCACCTGCAAATCTACAAGCGCCATATCTTCTTGAGACGAGACGGCTGACAGGAATGACGTGCTCGAGATGCTGCCTATCTCAGAGAGATGGTCACTGTCATCAGCACCGTAATTGCGACGCACTTTCGTGCGCCTCTTGCGCTCAAATACTGGCCTGTGCGGCACGACCTCATCAGCCACGGACAGATCAGAATCGCTGTGGCAGAGCAACATCGTCCTGCTGCTGCTTAGCCCTTCAGCAGCAGCAGCCAGAAGGCCAGGACCTGTGGTCTGCGTGGTGGTCATGTCAGAGTTGCGACTGGAAGGCCTTAACCCATCGTTGCTGCCTCCGCTGCTGCTCGTGGTGCTGCTGCTCCTGCTGCTACTGCTACTGCGGATGGAACGGCCGGGGATTGGGGGAGGTGACTGAACGAAGGTCGGACTGTCCACTTCCACGCTCTCGTATTCTTGGCTGTAAAGATCACGCAACACCCAAGTTGAGAAAACCATCACTACCGATATAGATCAAAACTAATATTGGAACTAAAACGCTACATTAAAAATATTACAAACATTAGTTCACTCACTAATTAGTAAACACATCTCTAAATTTTCACTTCGTTATTTGCCAAGAGATGGAGCACCTGGAATCGAATGAGCCCGGGCTGATGGTGGCATCAGCGTAGGAAGAGTTGGTGACGCTCGGTGCGGTAGGGGGGGAGGCTGGGTGGGGATACGCAGGCGGAGACGCCGTTGAAGACTGCCTCACGAAAGGGCCAGGACGCCGATAATGAGGGGAAGGCAGTGGGGACACAAACTGCAGCGGGGAGTGAGAGGAATGAGGACTGGAATGGGAGGTGGCAGCGTAGTATGGGGAGCTTGGGGAAGAGGAGTTCTGGGGAGCAGTTCGCCAAGACGAGGGGAATTGGTGCTCCGGGAGTGTGGGCATGCTCAGCAGCGAGGACGAGGGGGACAATGAGTTGTGGCGGGCAGGGTCCATGCTCAGCTGCGGGAGAACACCAGCAAAATTAGGTATGAACAAAGAAAATTAGGCAATTCAGCGCATGAGGAGGAAACTTTTCACTCAGATTATCAGAGTAATGTCAGCAATAATCATCACGGCAATGCCGGTAATAACCATTAACTTATTACAGTAATAACCATCATCTTAATACAGTAATAACCATCAAAGAGGTTACAGTAATAACCATCAATGCAATGGCAGCAATAACCATCAAGGCTATATCAGTAATAACTATGATGGAAATATTAGTAATGATCAACAAGGAAACACAACAAGGAAATAATCAACAGAGCAATGTCGGCAATAATTAGCACGGTACCGTCAGCTAAAAGAAATGCATGAATTGAAAAGTGTGTTGTACAAACATTACTTGACCATGTACTATCAGCAGTTAGTATCACATAAATCAAAAATGAAACGAAACATTTTAACATCTGATGATAAAAAACTCAATCAGAAACACAAGAAAAAAAATGTTTTGATAATGAAAAGTTCATTCGATTTTACAAAACATAAGCCTAAAACAAACGGGAAACAGCAAATCATGACCATCAAAACATAAATAGACAGTTAAAAACTCAGGTCAAAATCCCACATGTCACCGCTAATCATGATTATCAAAAAATTAATAGAGGGTTCATTTACCTAACCCTGAGTACTGTGCATGAACAAATGTACCTGATCCTCATCCGCCGAGTAGAAAGCTTCACTGAGCGCCTCGCTGCCCAGCGAGATGGTCCTCTGCACAATGGAGCTGAAGTTGTCGCTCCCCTCGATGCTGTGACGGAAATCCGTGTTCGAAATTTGGCTCAATTTCCTTCCCTTGTCATTTGCAGTACCGTACTGTGTCCTTCTGTCGTCGTAGTGATGGGGCAACGATGGCGATGCTGAGGTGGTGGCAGCATGGAGAGGCAGCTCAGTTTGCAGGGACAAACTTGATGGCATGCGGCCTTCCCGAGCGGTGGAACCGCCAGGGTGGTCGGCCGACAACCGCAAGTCTGAAAGGCTGCCCGGCGATATTTCCCGGGCGCTGGGAACTTTGAGGGCTGACGAGTTGCGCCCCAAAGAAAGGAACTGATGCTCAGCAGCAGCTACAGGCTGGGAGAGCTGGCGAGAGTAGCTACTCGACTGGGTGATGCGGGGCCTTATTCTGCAGCTTCCCCTGTGCTTGAACTCTATTTCAGAGGCGCTTGGCAAAGGAGAGGCCGCGCCGCTCTTGCCGTATCCGGCGCTGAGGCTGTACTTGGCATGGCTGCGGTCACCGGTGAAGATGTCATAATGAGGCACTACTAGCCTAGAATAATTGGCAACATTGAACACCAGCTCGCGGTTATACAGCAAACTTTGCGCGTAGCCCAAGTCCTCCCCAGGTCCTGCTATTTTGAACTGAGCAACATTGTAGCCTTCTATCACGTCCTGACGGCTGAACTTGAAGAAACGCGGTCCGTTTCGGTTTGATCCGAAAAACGCACAACCTCCAACACATCCACAACGACCTTTTGCAGCAAGAGTTGGAGGTGCCTTAGGAGGATGCTTTGAAGTGCCAGGTTGTGGAGAAGAGCCTTCATTGGTCCAGAGGAACCAGAGCGATCGCTGTTTTCGATCATGCATGGTTAAGAAACTTCTCTGCATCTTCTGTACGTCCGTGTGTTGCACATCAGAGCTAACAGCCGCGTCGAGGAACAAAGGACCCAGCGATATCGACCCAACCTCCAGCCACACCTCGCTTCCTCCTGCTCCAGGCTCCTTGAGCAGCCCGGACGAGCGGCTGCCTCCATGTCCAGCCAAAGGGTGGCCGGCGGGGTCGTGTTCGGCAGAGGAGCTGTGGCCTGTTGTTGTCGAGCTGTGCGAGCTGCTGCCTCCTCCGGTGCTCGAGTTCGGGTAACCTGAGGTGGAACGCACAAACCCGTTTTCTTTGAAAATAGTGTTATAACAAACGTATCAGCACCTACTTCCTTATTTGGAAAGAGGTTTTTTGAACACAATTCAACACGAGATGTCACATTTATCAAAAAATCATATAAAATTGGAACATGAGGAAACTAAAAACCAAATTAAGCTATAAAATGTAAGCTAACCTGGGGCAGTACTCGCGCCTCTGAGCGTCTGGTGCGTAGATGAAGGGTAGTCAGCCACCAAGTTGCGTATTTTGATGGTCTTAATGAAAGCTGTGACACCAGACTGAGAGTGTTCGCCGTGTAGGTTGCAGGTTGAAATCCGAATGGGGTACATCTGTAAACTGATGTCCACTGAAGTGTCCACAAGATGCAGATGAATGGCGTCGATGCTTGCACGAACCATCCTGTATTTTATTGTGTCAACGGAGGGGCAATAGTTTTGCTTTGGTGGAGACCGTTGCTCTTTTTCGTCGCTTTTGTTATAATCAGAAGCACCTCCATCCTTCCTATCAGGATGAGTGCCATCGCCAGACGACCCAACACTCTTCTTTTTCTTGAGCGGTTGCGGCTGCCATTTTTTCTCCACACCTGCAGATTTGATGCGGCTATCTGATCTCTGGTAGTACTGAGACACGCCTCTCTTCAGGGCAGTAACTCCGTGCCGTCCAGACTCGGCGGGCGCAGACACGGTGTTTGTTATCGTAGGTTTAGCAGGCCCAGAAGTGGATGAACTCCCGGCAGCCTTCCTTTCAGACACAGAAGTCACAGGAGGCGTCCCCGCACCGAGGGACTTGCTGCTCTGAGTCCTGGAAGGGTCAGTGGACCCCAATGCTTTCCCGGTCATCGGCGTTCCAGTGTCAGTTTTGTCTACGGCTTCGTAAGGCTTGTCAGGCAAACCGGCCGGGCACTCGGTTTGCAATCGGCCGTGGTGACATAGCAGGTACGACCGCGCAGGTCGTAGACAATTCTCACTGTCCGTCACAGTCAGCAAAAACGTTTCCACGCCAGTCACGATGTGCTGAAGCTAATGACAAAACCAAATTTGAAGTCATTTTCAAATTACATTACGACATTTTAATTTATAAACATAATTAATCTTCATTACCTAAAATTCAACTGCAAAAATGAGAATAAACTAGCACAAATATTCACCAGACAATATGTACAACACAATCACCGTAGACTAAAAAAATAAATAATGAAATTCACACTGAAATATTTACAAGAACAATTCGAAGAGTCTCGTTTGCTAACCACTCAAAGCGTTACAGCTGATTGTAACGTAATTGAAAATTTAAATGGAGAAATTTCACGCGGAAAAGCCCTCACGCCACGGCCAACACCGCACATGATTTATCAAGACAATAAGCAGCCATTGGCATCTACGAAAATTAGCAAAACATTGCCTGCACAGCCCAGTTCAGTGCACTAGTGTTAGCATAAGGGCAGGTCGTGGGCCGAGTTGCTGCGCAAAACTGCACCACTTCAACATTCGCATCACAATCCTAAGTGGAAGTGGACATTTATTTCGTCAGTAACTACTGGGGTCGAGTTGAAAATTTGGTACTGCCCCTGCCGGCCACTTCTATAGAGCATTCCTACCTAGGCAGTCTGCCTCGAATACGGCGGTAACTTTATAAAAGGGAACCTTTAAAAACTAAAAAAGTGAAGAATAAATTCGCCAGTATGGCAAGAAAATCGTGCCCTTTGCGTTGCATAACGATGTTGAAATAAATACTGGTTATTTTCATTCCATTTTTAAAATGAATTCATTCTTTACCATGCTTGAGACCACCATCGTGGACCACTAGATCAGCATGAATAAGTTATATATCTTTTTCAGTAATTATTGAATTTGACCTTTGGGAATATCTTCTGACAGATACTTTTATGATTGCAAAAAGAACTTACTTCATTACAGCAAAAAACATGTACTGAATTTGCAAATATTGGGCTGGACTATCATCGTGGATCTCCCTGTACACTAGCTGGCAATACCACCAGGGGGAGCATAGGATGCTCTTGATTTTATTTTCGAGGAATAGTCATCAATGAACGGTTTAGTGAAAAAGATGGGAAATAAAGGAATAAATCTAAGGTAGAAGTAATAATGAAACACATTAACATTCATGCCTTCTGTTCCACAGCAACCTAAGCCAACGGGTTGCGCAACTATTATCATTGAGGTATGCACCAAGATATTTAGGTTTTCATCTAAACTTGACAAGCAACTATGTTGCAGACAAGCAAGCAATCGTAGCAACAAGCCTGAGAGTATATGGATTCAAGCTTGCGATTCTGAATTTCATGACATAGAATTCATCACTAACAACCATGAGAGTGACTTGAAAGCATCACCTGAGGCGCGGTCACTCTGCCAGTGAGGGATCCGATGGTGAGCTCGACCAGCCACCCGTACTCGAGCGTTTCCTCGTCCAGGCTGCGGCCGGTGCTGCTGAAGAGCGCGTGGCCTCGCATCTGCTCACAAGTCAACAACTCCCTTTAGATGCCAGGGTTTAGATTTTTGTATTAGTAACGTTGCTGATTGTTGAAGCAGTACAAGACAAAAAGTAGCAAGGTTCTTCAATTGTTTTGATAAAGCTGCGTGCTGCTTTTAGGGTTCAATTCTACAAGGTTAAGCTTTTCCAAGGGAAATGTGAGCACGCAGTATTTCGTAAGTTTGAAGACACGAAGCATCTTGCAGAGATGCTCGGATGCTCATAGCTCCAAATATTTTATAAAAAAACGCAAACATTAGGATTTAGGCTGAAAAAGAATAAAAAAAAAGAATAATAAAAAATAAAAATACAAAGAACTCAGGAAACATACTAAAGTTGGAAACTTAAATGGCAACTGCTTCCAACTGAATCGCAAAGACGACATAAATTGTTTTTAAATGTTATTTCAAAACATTCATCATTTTAAGAAGACATTCATCATTTTATACAGCAATACACGTAACTCACGAGTAATTTTTCATTACATTACTTTTCATCATGCCTGACTTCTAGAAATCTTCACAACAGAGTAGCAATTCAAACGGGAAAGGAGTTTTCCACAAGTTTGCAACTCAAGAGAAGCACTTTTACAACTGCCAATCTAACCTGCAGACCAGAGAGCATCAAGAAGCCAGAAGGATAGCGGGAGGGCGGCTGAGGGGCGCTGGTGGCCGCAGCATGGGGCGTGGAGCTGGCGCCCCTGTGCAGGCTGTCGCACCCGTGACTCGAGTCAGTAAAGCCAGTGTTGACTCCATGAGTGCTGGAACTGCCCGTCGTCGGGGCACTCCCCACAGCGTTGCCACCGCCTGCATTTGCAGAGGGGTTGTTACCGCCCGATGTGGCCGGAGCAGCAGTAGCGGCACCTTTCCCTGGGATGTTCCCGCAGCCAGACGTACCGCTGACGTTACTGGTGCCAGTGGTGTTGGGGTTGCCTGGGTGCCCTGCAGAGGACGCGTGACTGCTGTAGCTCAGAGTTGAGGTGTCCATTACGTGAGGATGCGATCCAGAGACCCCTCCGCCGTGGGAGGAGAACGCAAGGTTTGGTTGGCTCGTTCTGGGGTCTGTTGAGAGCTTCCTAGAGCTGCTGGCGAGGCCTGGATCACCTGGTCGCCAGACGCCGCCTCCTGAGTTCGAAAAACATCAACTTCAATTTGGGCCACAAACTCGTTTAAGAAATTAAATTTCCTTAACAATACTAATAGCTTCACCTGGGTAGATACACAAGTTATTCTAAGAATTGTAGTTAATTGACATACTGTATTTCCTTCAAAGATATGAGTGGATCATTTTCAACATAAAGAATCATTTTTTCTCTTAAATTTTGATTTAATTTTGAATATCTGGCACCACCCCTCTTTTTGGGCAAAATATTTATCTCCGATCTTTTAATCCACCCGTACGCTGTAGCGATAGGCACTTCATTTGCAACTGCTACTGATCTCCAGTCGTCCAAGTTCTGTGCTGCTTTAATTACTCTGTCTTTTTCGTTAGAAATCCATTTGACATATTTCTTCCTTTTAGTGCCTGGTTTAACTCCTCGTTTCATTGGAGTCTCTTGGGTTTCCATTTCGCTGTCTTCTGAGAAATCCGAGTTGTCCGCAAAGTTGTTCATCTTGAAGGGGTCAATAACAAAGTGAATGAAAGTTGAAATATCAGTGTTTTATAAGGAAATGTATAGTATCCATGCTACAATAGTATAGGTAATTTATAACAGTGAAAGTTATGGGGACCATAATAAGGCTAAATACAGCGATTAATACAGGGTGGGGCAGAAAAACCTATCCGATTTCAAAACGTTATAAAATTAAAACCACTCAACTTGTCAAAAAAATTTTTTTATTAGCATATCGCAAATTTTATGCCATTTTTAAATTTAAGTTTTGAAAAGCACATCACTCAAATGTCGTCCTTGGGAGCGGATACACTCACTTAGGCGCTCGCGGTAGCTTTCCATGACTTTCACCGTCATTTCCACAGGAATTTCTTCAATTGCCCGAGCAATTTCCCTTCGTAAAGCAAGAAGGGTCCTTGGTCGATGCTGGTAAACCTTCGATTTGAGGTAACCCCAAAGGAAGAAGTCACATGGAGTGAGATCCGGTGAGCGCGGCGGCCAGCCAAGATCACCTCTCAGGGAAATGAGGCGACCGGGAAACAGTTCCCTGAGAATGTCCATTGATCGTCGCGATGTGTGGGCGGTTGCACCATCCTGTTGAAACCACACATTTTCCACGTCATTTTCTTCCATTTTGGGTCTAAGAAAATTTTCCAGCATGAAACAATAGCGCTCGCTGTTGACCGTTACGGTTTGCCCATTTTCTTCAAAAAAGTAAGGCCCCCAGACGCCTAGGCGGGAAAGAGCACACCACACAGTCACTTTTGGGCTATGGAGGGGTTCCTGATGGATTTCTCGAGGATTTTCGTCACTCCAATATCGAAAATTCTGCCTGTTAACGGCACCACAAAGGTGAAAATGGGCTTCGTCCGTGAAGAGCACAACATCGTCGTTTGGGAGTTCTCGGAGATCGCGACACAGGTTCGTACGGGTTTCAAAATCCCTTTCACTTAATTCCTGTGCAACAACCATTTTGTAGGGATGCATTTTGAGGTCCCGGTGCAAAATGCGCCGAATACTGCGGTTGGAAATCGCCAAAGCGAGCGAATGTTTTCGCGCCGAACGACGCGGGGAACGTTCAATCGCGGCTCTCACATTGGCCACGTTTTCAGGTCCTGTTGCTGTCCTGGGACGTCCAGGCGACTTCTTTTTCAATGCTGAACTCGTCTGTCTAAAATTTGACACCCACACTTTAATCGTAGCGTGATGTGGAACAGGATCATGACGCCCGAGTCCGAAATGAATTCGAAAAGCACGTTGTGTAGCAATTATCGAACCGCCGCATTCGATAAACCGCTCAATAACAAAAGCACGATGTTCACCAGACCAAGGCATGTTGACTACTGACAAATGGCATAAAACCGGCTTTCTAACGGTTTTTACCCCACTACTCTACCTGCTCCCTCTTCTGAGAAAAAGGGATTTGAAATCGGATAGGTTTTTCTGCCCCACCCTTTACAATGAATCATAACCAAACGCTATTCAGATTTTAAAAAAAAACATCATATGCGGCAATTTTGAGGACAGAAAAAACAAGCAGATATGAGGGCACACAAGTACATTTCCCTGTGGAACATATATGTATATAGACATAAACCTGATGCCAAAGACTAGAGGAAATGATGTTAGGAATCAGGAGCCTACAGCCTACGGACCAGAAGTGCTGCTCCTGCCCCCCGCATCAGACTGTTGCCCCTCAGAGACGTTGTCAGCGGGGTGGTGCGCGTAGAGGATGAGGGGAGACACCAGCAGCTGCAGCCTGTTCTCGTGGTACTGCTTGTGCATCTCAAACACGAGCGAGTCCATCACCACTACGGGGCACGCCGCGTCTGTCGGGTTGCAGTCCTGGCACCACAGCACAGGTCGGATTAAATTAGATGTTAATTTAAGCCTCCCTATCTGCAACAAAGGCGATCCAAAGAGAAGGATTATTATTATTATTGTAATTGTTTAACCACCGTTACCACTAACAAGTGATCCGCACAGTGAGTCGCAGTAACATATTACATTTCAAGCACAATTCAAACTAAAATTATAAATGGCATCACTATCAATTTGCCTGTCTTTATAATTTAGAACTCATGGGAAATTAGATTACATAGAATAAGTCAGCTTCTTGGAGAAACCTATAGAGGCCTCCCCCCAATTCAACCGGGCCCGAGTCTCCCAGCAACTCGCTCATCACCACCTCGCTCTGACCGAAGTAACGGCGTCTTAGTGCAGCATATCGTTGGCACTCGGTGAGAATGTGTTTTACACTCACAGTAACTTGACACTGGAGACATTGCGGCGGCGCAGTCCCGTTCATCAAATACTCATGCGTTAGAAGTGTATGTCCAATACGGAGGCGACACAGCTTTATCTCCCACTCCCGGTTGGTCCAGCAGCTTGTTCGGAGGGGTTGCGTCGTGTCCTTAATTTCTCGGAGTTTGTTCTCAGTCACTTCACGCCAGTCATGATTCCAATTTTGATGGACGAGTCTTTTAAAGGCACATGCGAAGTCTCCGCGAGGTATTCCTTTGCGTATCTGGCGCTCTCGTTGGGTGGCAGACTGTGCAGCCTCGTCAGCTCTCTCGTTTCCCGCCACACCCACATGGCTAGGCACCCAGCACAATGTATAATGTTTTCCGATCTCAGTCATCAGCGTTAGGATCTGCGTTATTATAGGATGGGTGTTGCAGGGTTTTATCATACTTTGTAGGGCGCTACGACAGTCTGAGACGATTGTGATCATACTCGTATCCACCGCTCGAGATGCGCGCACCGCGGACAGTATTGCACACAACTCAGCTGTGAACACCGAAGCCACTGAAGGGAGTTTGACCGCTAGTATGTTTAACCCATGGACGGCTGCATATGCCGTGCCATGTTCAGTTCTAGATCCATCGGTAAAGAAGACAGCTGTTTCAGAGTGACGTACAAAGTGATCGAGGAATAGGGCTCTGGATGGGGCTGCACCAAGCAGTCGTTTATGCAGGTCAGCCAGTTCACTGCACACAGCTATCGGGGGAGAGACCCACGGCGCAATGGGGGAGACGCTTTCCGGAGCCACGCACTCCAGTGAGATGTCATAGTTTCTTAGTATCGTTTGCAGGCGAAGATAAAATGGTTTGGGGCTTCTTTCGTTTGCATGCAGGCGTCCCGAAGCACAGCGAATTTTTGAGAGAATTAGTTGAGCAGGATCAGAGAGCAGTCTAAGGTAATAGTTTACGATCTTTATTTCCAGGTAATACGCTAAAGGTTTTATTCCGGTTTCTGCATGGAGAGATAAGATAGGTGAACTTTTGAACGCACCAGTAGCTACCCGAAGGGCAGAATTCTGCACAGTGTGCAATGATTTCATTAGGGTAGCACATGCAGAGCTATAAGCTTCTGAGCCATAGTCCAATTTTGGCTTTAGTAGACCCATATAAAGACGGAGCAAGGTTTGCCGATCTGCTCCATACTGGGTATGGGATATGACTTTCATTAAGTTTATGTGTTGTGAACATGATCGTTTGAGGGATTGGATGTGAGGCCGCCAGGTAAGGCTCGAGTCGAAGATTAATCCCAGATACTTGAATTGTTCAACATGTGGTAGCACTGCATTGTTTAGATGAAGTTCGGGGGAGGCTTTCAGACAGCCACGAGTACGGCAGAAATGCATAGTCACTGTTTTGGATGGGGAGAATTGAAATCCAGTGGTTGCTGTCCATTGCGTGAGGTGGTTAATAGCGATCTGCAATTGTCGTTTTAGGAACTCAGGTTTTTTCCCCGACACATAGATGACGAAGTCATCTACGTATAGAAGCCGATGGACACTCTGCGGAATTTCATCAGCGATATCATTTATGGCAACAAGGAAACACACGCAGCTGAGGATACTTCCCTGAGGGACTCCTCCTCGGAGGCTCTTGGTTGACGAGTGGACATTCTGGAGACGGACTCTAATTTTTCTATTATTCATGAAATTGTGTAGGAAAGCAAGAAGGTGCCCATGTATACCATATTTCTGGAGTTTCAGTAGGATTCCGTATGTCCATGCGGTGTCATATGCTTTCTGTAGGTCAAAGAAGACGGCAACAAGGTGATTCTTTGAAGTAATACTCGAAGCGATGTGTGATGACAGCGTCACCAAATGGTCGGTGGTACTTCGGTTCTTCCGGAAGCCAGATTGGATATTTACTATTTTCCTAGTCGATTCCAAAAACCAGACTAGTCTCCTGTTAACAATTTTTTCAAGCAGTTTGCTTAAGCATGAGGTGAGAGCAATTGGACGGTAACTATTTGGAGATGTCGGATCTTTACCAGCTTTTAAAATTGCTATTATTATTGTTAGTGACCAAGTTGCTGGGAATTCCTGCTGGGACCATATTTTGTTGAAGAGAGAGAGTACTGCAGGGAGGAAGGTTTCGTGGGCTTTTTTAATCATGCTGTACGAGATGTCATCATGGCCGGGAGCGCTATCGCTGGCTGTGCGTAAGGCAGTTTTAAGTTCTGACATGGTTAAGGGGCTATTGTATGCTTCATTGTCTCCCCCCAACCGCAGAGGTCTTCCTTCCCACCTTTCCTTATATCGCGTGAAGGATGCGTCGACGGTTGCGTTATCACTCACTGATGAGAAGTGTTCCGCCAGCATCTCCGCAGCTTCCAGCAATGTTTCAGTCAGGTTGTTCGTACGGGGATCTCTCAACTTTGGGGTAGGAGTCAATTTAAATTTTCCGGACAGCTTTTGGACTTTTTTCCATACTAAGTTTAAGCTGGTTTTGATATTTATACTACTGATGAAAGCTTTCCAGGATGATTGTTCACTTGTCAGGAAGGTCTTCCGGCAGATTGCCTTTGCTCTATTGTATCGGATCCTGTTATACGCATTGTTACATCTTTCCAAGGCTCTTTCAGCTCGCGTACGCTCGCGCTTTGCCATTTCGCACTCAGAGTTCCACCACGGTACCGGAGGTCGCGGTAGAGAGCCGCTCTTGCGAGGTATGGATGTATCAGCAGCTTGCTGTAAGATGTTGGTCAAAGTAGCTGTGTGATCCTCAACATTCTTTCCATTCAGCTGGTCGATATCCTCACTTGACAACTGGGTCAGTCTGCTAAACAGAGTCCAACTTCCTTTGTTTAGGTCATACCGTTCATATCTGGCTTGCATATTTTGAGGATGGACAGGATCGAGATGGATAGGGTAGTGATCGCTGTCATAAAGGTTTGCATTAACATGGTATTTAAAATCCAGATAGCAGTCAGGAGAGCATAGTGTTAAATCGATGACAGAGAGGGATCCCGTCTGCCTGTGAAAATGTGTAGGTTGTCCGTCGTTCATGATACAGATGTTATTTTCTCTTACTATTCTTTCCATGAGTTGTCCTTTATCATTTACCACGTTGTCATTCCATAGTTGGTTTCGAGCATTGAAGTCCCCCATTATAATATACGGGGTAGGCAGCTGGGAAATCAAATTTTCAACTTCTTGGTGTTGTATATTGATGTGCGGCAAGTAGACCGAGCATATGGTGTATGTCCGGTGCAGATTAATACGTAGTGCTACTGCTTGCAACGTGGTACGCAAGTCAATCCGGTGATGCGGTATTGTCCTGTGGATCAATATTGCAGCGCCCCGCTCGTGATCATCAGCGCGGGTCACACCAGAGGTATAGAGAGAGTACTGAGTGGGTGGTGTCACCGTTCTGTCCCGGAGCATGGTCTCTTGAAGGCAGACACATGCAGGGTGGTATAGATTGAGGAGTTGTTTAAGTTCACAGAATTTGGTTCGGTACGATTCTAAATTCCATTGAATAAATGAATCAAAATTCATTTACAAATAGAGGTACTGGTTTGTTTTCCTTCAGGTTCCGATCACTTGAATTTTTTGGCTTTCTGCTGATCTCGATGCTCGGTCTCGGCTTCTTGATGGTGGCGATGTCGTCCGCTGTTTCTTGGTTGGTGCAGTAGGCTTCGGTTTGTAGGTCATTGAGTTTCTACTGGAGTTGCCATCGTCATCGTCGCTTCCATAGCCTTGGAGGTTTGTAAGGCTGGAAGTTGCCTCCCTCCGCTTGAAAGAGTATTTGGTGAGAGAAGCCGGCGTAGGTTTTTGGCCTTTCACTGTTTTAGGGGGTTCTCCGTTTGGCTCCAGTTGTTTTCGTTGTCGGTTGTAGACTGTAGGCACCTTGGGCTTCGAGAGTGTGGCGTTATTTATTTCTTTTTGCGTCGTCCTTTTCGGTGAAATGATGGGTTGGGAGACGGCAACTGTTGGAGTTCCTGAGCTTGTACTAATTGAATCGGTGGCCTTCGATTTTACATCAGCTGTAGCTGGAGTGGATTTAGCGTTGCGAGGAGTAGAATCAGTGCACGCAGTGGTTTGGTTAGGAGGTTGTTCATTGTTGTTTTTTGCCTGAACTGGCCTTATTTCTGGTTTTGCAGGTTCTTGTTCAGTGTGAGTCGGCTGTTGTGGCATATATTCCTGAGGAGCAGCAGAGTTGGGTTCTTCCGCAGGGGTACTTGTATCTCCCCTAACTACCGCGCTATACATCCGCTCATGCTCCGGATGTTTCTCCAAAACGAGGTCCATGGCTTCTGAGCGCGAAGTCTTCAATCTCTGTTGAGTGGCTAAAATTTCACTTTCAATTTGATATTTTGGGCATTGTTTGTCATTTGAGTAATGCGGCTGCCCGCAATGGTAGCATCGGACGGCATTAGGACAGGAGCTTTTTTGGTGCCCTTCCTGCCCACATCGGGAGCACGTGTCTGCTTCTCTGCGGCAGTATTTTGCAACGTGGCTATAGCGTTGGCATTTAAAGCATTGTTGCGGTCTTTCTTTATATTCTTCTACAAGCTCACTGTGCCAAGATGACAATTTCACAGCTCTTGGCACCGTGTGCTTTTGGAATGTCAGGATGTATGTGTCGGTAACAACTTTCTCGCCATCTCTCCTCAGCTCTATTCGCCGCAGGTCAATCACTCCCTGGTCAGCTAGGTGGTCCTTCAGTTCTTCCATAGAACACTGTCCGAAAGTCTTGCTTCGGACTACACCACGAACAGTGTTGAGTGATCGGTGGGGCTCTATTACTACTCCCTTTCCGCCAATGCGGTCCAGTTTCATCAGCTTATCTGATTGGGTTGTACTATTTGTCTCAATGAGGAGACTGTTATACCCTGATTTTACGATTTTCTTTGGAGTACCAATTGTCTTAGTAATGTCGCGTTCTGCCAGCAACACGTTCAAATCTCTGGAGATATTGACCCCAGGGAATCGTACAGTATAATATTTTATATAGTATGGTATGGAGTTCTCGAACATTCCTTCCAGTCTCAGCATCTGACGCGCTCGCCGGTCATCTCGTCGTCTCCTCTTCACCTGTCGTCGGTTCATTGTTTTCCAGATGCTCTGTTCATCTCCGGTCGCAGCTTCCTCATCATTGTTAGGCTCTCGGGTTGTCTCAGCTTCCACTGTTTTGGCCCTCGAAGCGTCTTCGCTACATAAGTTTCTCTCATTCGTCTGATCTTTTCCATTATTTAATTCAGTCTCGGCACTCGCTCCTTGTGTGGGGTCCACACTTAGAGGAGGCAAATCGTTAGTCTGCATTAGAGCAGAACTAGCAGTATCCATTTGAGTGTCCAGGTCGTCAGCGGCAGGTAGGGATTGATGGGTTTCCATCGCGTACTGGGGAGACCCCGGTTGGCTCCCCCTAGCACAATCGCTAGGGGGCACCTTGTAACTGCTTACAAGCTCCTCAGATGATATTGGTTTAATAATCTACATAAAAGAACAAAATAATACAAAACCCCGATGTAGGGGGGGCCGCCTGCGTTGGTTCTACCTACAACAAGCTATCAAGAATAATTAAATGAAGTCAGCCTGTTATTTTACATTAATTATCTAATGTATATCAAAGACAAGTAGGTATACTAATAGTACCACCACGTAAAGGTGCAGGTCGACTAGATACACTCTAGTAAGAATGTACCTTCTATCAAATCCTTGTCAATATTCAGCAATGTTCCCTTCACACATATAAACAAATACACTTGGTACCAGTAAAACGTGGTAAAGGGAACAGTGAAAATTCCCCAAAGAGAAGGAGAAAGGCACCATTCTGTATGGAGGTAAGGGAACGCAGACTCTATGCACAAGGTTCATGTAACATTAAATCGAGAAAGAAGTTCGTGAAACAAGTTAATAGTTGAAGAAGAAAGCAGTAAGTGCTGAAAAATAGGACAGCAGTGGATCGAAAAAAGGTTGTCCTTAACATGACAAAAAACATTTTATTTCAGCAAAAAAAAGGCCTACCTAACTCTCAGCTCGGGACCTCGCATTTTTCCCCTGGAAGTGCTAATTTCCATACCTAAAATAACTGTATCCCCCCCAGAGAAGACGTCAGAGTGAATAAAAATCTCAAATGTACGTCGTTATTTCGAACTTTTACCTTAGCAAGGAGATCATGTGGGGCAGGAGAGGGTGTATAATGAGAGGCGATGTGAAGCATACCTAGGCACTGTCCCTCTGTGAAGCTGATGGTGGCTTCATGTTAGTCAGGTCATTTTATCAACACACGGCCGTCTAACATTTTAGCCCTCTTCAGCGTGGGCAAACAATTATCTTGTGAAATATCTAGAGATCACCGAGCTATGGCATAGAGACAAGCTCCATGAGTTAATAGGTAACAACTTGAGAGCAACACTCGTTCATTTTAGACACATTCAAATAGTTAACAGAAGTGACTTCTCATATCCTTTAAAGTGGAAATCCCAGCCTGCTGCTTTTATGTATTCATACTGGTCTTGACTCAATTTCAGCAGAGAAGTAAAAGTCAAAAACTCGACCAGCTCACAATCATCTCAGCCAACTCGCTGTACTTGATGAATTACTTAGCAGTGTGTCTAGAAGTAGTACTAGCTCGGACATACAGTACTAAAAACCGCAGAGGAATATTCATTGTCCACAAGAAACACCAAGTTTCAGAAATTTAAGAATCAATAATACCTTCATTCTTTCCAGGGAATGAAGAAGACGTGACTGGCAAGTTTCTTTCCTCAGTAATATCTAAATTAACTTGAGGTCAACAACGGTGAAATTGTGCAGCTAGAAATCCTACCGTGGCAACAAAAAAAATTTTAGGTAGCCACACACACCTTAACGAGATGGCCGGTGACATTGTTGACATTCACGAGGAGCTTCACTTCGAAGGGCCTATACTTCCTGCAGTCGAAAGGCCCTTCTGAGCTCTCCTCTTCTTCCTCATCCTCCTCCTCACAGTCGTTGGTAGGAGACGGGCAGCCGTCATCGCAGAGAGGATGATGCACAGACTCACACGACCTCCTGAGTTGCACGTTGAAGCAAAAATTCCAGTCAACAAGACTACTGCAAACTAAATAGACCACTAGTGACTCGTTCTCATAAATGGAATTGTGTGATTTAGTTGTCAATCGGAAGTAAAAACTTACATTATTTTGCTTAACTACAGGTTTCTATCGACATCAACGAGAGGGTTTCAACTTATATTCAACCTGCTTTAATGCTCCAGCAATTCCTCTGATAGAAAGTAAAATAAAAGACACAGTCGCACAAGCACATTACAGCAGCAGCAGATGTTTCCAAATACACGATGTCGATCGGAAAGCTGACTGAGAACTTCTCTTTCCTCTTGTGAAGACCGCCACTTTGAGGGCTTAACACATACGTGAATATGTCAGGGTTCGTGACGACAGGACCTTTTCACAAATTAGAGGTTTGTTTAAGCCTCCCAAACCGCCACAAAGGCGATCCAAAGAGAGGAAAGAGGAAGGCACCATTTAGTATGGAGTTAAGGGAGCGCGGAATCTATGCAGGTAGGGCATAGAAACATTAAGTTGAGAAAGAAGTTCAGGAAACCAGATGATAGTTGAAGAAGGAAGTGGTAGGTGCTGAAAAACAGGACAGCAGTGAACCGAAAAAATGATGATCCTTAAAAGATAATAAAAACATTTTACTTTAACGAAAAGAAGGCCCACTTAACCATGCTCGTCATCGCCGTGTGGTTTAAGGACCTGACCTTCCGTGAAGGCGTCGAGGGTTCGAATCCCGGCGCTGGTTGGCGACTTTTTCCATTGGGTATAGTGGAAAAATTCAAAGCACAATACCCCCTCTCTACCCAGGTGTCTGAAATGGGTACCTGCTTGACCGAGGATAACCGTCATGGCATCCTGGTGTTGGTTATAAGGCATTTGAAAAACCAATGTACAAGGTGATATGTATCAGGCTTGAACTGGAAATAAAGCATCCTTAGATGCCGATGTTTGTTACCTCGAGGCCTCACATTTCCCCCTAGGAGTACAAATTACCTCTCGACATCATCAGGCGAGTGGTGCACATCAAGGTGACCCCCGTCAGCACCAGCGGCGTTAGCAGGACTGGGCGCCTCGGTCTCCTGCACCAGGCACGTGGTCGACTGGGGGTGGGGTCGAGCGCCAATTAGGGTGCTCTCTGACGCCTCCTGGCTCATGTCCGTGAAGGTCTGGTCCTCTCCGAATATGTTCTCCTGCACACAAGGTTGGCATTGTGATTGCAACCTGAGTTGAGTAACATACTTTCACCAAACAAGAAAAGCCATTGTGCTCAAGTATACCCTTAGAACCTACTTTTACCAAACATGAAAAGCTATTAAGCTAAAGTATCCCTTAGAACTTACATTCATCAGACAAGAAAGTGATTGGCTTTATTTTGGTATCAGAGTGCACTTTGTGCTGGTAATAGGTCTAATATTGTACGAAAATGTAATATTTAACAAAAAAAGCATGAGGGTTATAGGCCATAGCAGCTTCAGTGTAAAGATCATAAGGTGGTAGACTGGTGGACTCATAAGAGTGTGGTACCCACAGAATCTACGAGGTCGTTTGCTGAAAACAGATTTTTTTTCTTTTAAGATAGAAATACAGCTAATATTTTAGCAGCTGCTCTCGAAAAAACGTGTTGTCCTACCTGGCATAATTTCTTCAGAGTCATTAACTAAGAGAGGCGGCAAAATCATGCATATTGGAAAAACTAATTCTACCTACGCCATTAGTCACTAAGGATTATGCTGAAGAGCCATTTTTTTCAGTATGGTTGGGCCACAGAAAGGTTATACAATAATTATCGAATAAAAACTCTCCACTGAAATTTCAGGTAATTGTTACTCTCCTCACCTTCAGTAAAAAGCTAAACCCTGCATAGGCTAATTACTAGCTTAAAAATTCAAGTAAAGGAGATGTAATACTTCAAAGCTCCGATTCAATAGCAGTTCAACAGAGGAAAGAGAAGGGACCTTCAGCACAGACTAACGAAAAGTGGAATTTATGCTCAAGGTGGGTTACCACACAGGATACTTTACGCATAGAACCAGAGAGTTAGGCAGGAAGAAGAAGAAAAGACAAAGAAGAGACAGCTAACAAGGTATGAAAAGTAAATGAAGCAAAGTGGGCACGAGAGATCAGTGCCGAAGGTCCATCTATAGCTAACTTCAGGACTCAAGCAGTCATTCATGAACTGACGGTAGAAGCGCAGGTCTCACAGCCGAAAGCCTCTGCATCATGAGCATGACTGGCCATTTCACTGCTGCAGATTGTGTAGGTGTCTGCTAGCGAGATCGAGTAAAACAGCCAATGGAAGACGCATCTGCTAACCCCAGACCCTGTGTTAAATT
This sequence comes from Morinoia aosen, assembly GCA_030386875.1. NCBI lineage: Eukaryota > Metazoa > Arthropoda > Malacostraca > Amphipoda > Talitridae > Morinoia > Morinoia aosen. The sequence continues at coordinate 49,087,356 of CM059566.1, forward strand.
TTACTTTGTTCGTTAAGTGAATAGAAATGATATTTTATGACCTGCTTGTAATTTTGGTTTCTAAGTAAATAGATGGTGATATTTTTCTCATCTCCTCGTAATTTCAGTTATTAAGTAAATAGAAGTCATACTTTCATGACTACTCGTAATTTTGGTTGTTTGTTAAGTGAATAGGAATAATATTTTGACGATCTGTTCGTATGCATGAAATCCCACGGTGAGCCGACCGACACACAGTGAGTCAACGGATTGCCACGCAGCCTGCCGCTGCAAACTATCCTGACGAATGGCAAGCTGGCAGTTGACCAATGCTGCCTTCACGTATAACTGCACCTCGCCGACCTCCAGTGGACGGTTCACGCCCAAACATCAACCTATGTAAAAATAAAGCAAGAATGCAGTTGGTGATAGGTTACCTTGAGATGCACAAACTGTCGGAGCACAGCCCCGTACAGCTTGATGGTGGAGGGCTGGTCGACCATGAGCTCTACGGTGAACAGGTCGGGTGACAGCGAGCAGGGGTCGAATGAGCTGCGGCTGCTGCTTGTCTGCACAGAGCGCAAAGAGGAATGTAAATTGTACGGTAAACAAGAAAAAATAACTTAAAAAGTTATTGTCTGAACTTTGAGTTACCGCAAGTGATAATGGTATGCAAGATGTGTTACAAAAATTATGATAGAATGCATGATGTGCTGCTAACATTATGCTAGACTGCAAGATGTTTACTAACATTATAATGCAACGCAGGAAGTGTGTACACCCAGATATTTGTGCATTACCCTCTCAGTCATATAATCTTAATGCAGAGAATTAGGAGACAAAAAAATCTACATTTTGGATAAGCCACTACAGGATTGCAAATACTTCACAATATTAATTGTATGTCCCAATATTGTAAAGGATATTATACATGGTCACTTTACTCAACGGCACTCAGGATTCCGAGGTTATTATTCATTAACTCAAGACTCCTTAACCACAACAAAGGTGATCTCAAAAAGCTAAAGATCAGGAACCATTCAATTTAGATTGTAGAAAACGTGGAGTTTAGGCATACAGTGTGTTCCTGCACAGGATATCCCTGCACATAGAAACAGGAAAGAAAAGGAAAAATAAGAAAGAGATTTCAAAGATATGAGTCAGTTCAAGTTTCCCTGATTGCAACAAAGGTATTCAAAAAGAGGAAGGCACTATCTAGTACAGAATTACGAAAAAAGGTAATCTATGCACAAAGTGTGTTTCCACACAAGATCCCGTGCACATAGAAGTCACAAGAAGATTATGTAGCAAGGTAAAAGTTGGAAAAGAAAGTATCAGCTGCTAAAAACAGGACAGCATTGAAAAGATGGTTTGTAACAAAAAACTACTCTATTCCAACGAATTGTCCACTTGGCCTTCACCTCGATACGTCACATTTTTTCCCAGGAAGCACTAATTTCTGTATGCAAAGATAGTTAAGGAGGCCTACTGAACCTTTAGCTCCGTATCTCACATAATCCCTCTGGGAGCGCTAATTCACATAGATTTTAGATCTTGATAAATTAGTATCATTTACCCGCCGTAGGAAGCTTTCAATCAAAAGGTTTTAGTTTATAATACGTACGTTGCCCCAGCTGATGCCTTTACTTGCATAGACTTACAATACATATACATCACGAGAATAAATTTGGATCTATGACATGCTACGACACTCAGCTGGTTAATCAGTAATAATTTATGAACTTTAGTTGAATACAGCAAAGTCGAATGATTTTAGAAATATGCACCCCATTCTTGTAGGGATGAGGATTGCTCAACCAAGAGAACTATAAGCAATTAGCGAAATATTTTAGAAATTCCTGAAGCGTTTTGCCGAGAGCGTTCCGCCGTGCGTTGTGCTTAATGAATAATGTAGAGAATGATTTACATGAGATTAGATTAGTCGTTAGTTTAAGCCTCCCTATCCGCAGCAAAAAATGCAATCCAAAGAGAGGAAGGAGGAAGGCACCATTTAGTATGGAGTTAAGGGAACACGGAATCTATACAGAAAGGTCATAGAAACAGTGAGCTGAGAAAAAGTTTATGAAACAAGATACAAGTTGAAGAAGAAAGTAGTAGGTGCTGAAAAACCGGACAGCAGAGAACCGAATAAAAGATGGTCCTTAACATATCAAAAACATTTTAAACATTTTATTGCGACAAAAAGAAGGCCTACTACCTAACTCTCAGCTCGGGCCCTCACATTGTCCCGATTTACATGAGAAGGGGTTTAACCTATGAAAGTGGGTGGAGCCTTCAGCCTTGTTACAATGCATGAATCAAACAAAGAAATGGATTGAATTTAAATTTAAAAAAAGTACATAATTTAGTCAGGACTGAGACAATGCAGGTCACATCATAAGAAGGATCGAGCAGAATTTCATCATCATTTCACCTACATTCGAGGATCAATTACAAGTGCTACTATTATAACATTGTGGCCGATTAACTACGACTTCAGGATTCCTGACCACTATAAATTTGCCGACAGGCGATACTCAATGGACTGTGATGGTGTTCAATAAATTATTTCAATGTCGTTATTCTTTTTCTTTCCTTTTCCACGGAAATTACCGCTTTTCCATGCAGTTGAAAGGCCAATATTAATAACAGTTCCGGTAGTTTGATAATTTATTAAAAACGTGGTTAAATTAACCGAAGGAATTGCACTTTATTAACTAGCATTTGCAATGCGATTAAAAGTTCACGTTTATTGACAAACAGTTTTAAAAAGATTGTTTACAAGATGAAACTGGCAAAAACGCACTTTAAAGTTAGACGACTTGAGACTAGGAAAGTCCTCGACTCAGGTAGCTCAAACACACGAGCTTACCGCACAAGTTCAGCTAACGAGGCAGCCCGCAGGCGCAAGTGCTGACAACACTGTCAAACCTGACAACCGCACGTGTTGCTCAGAAAACACGGCGTACGAGTAGAGCATATAGGGGCAACAATCCACGCATCAGCCTGCGCGATACACCATAAGGTCTGCACCCTGCCTCGCTCTCTCTAAGACTCCTGACTGCCCGACTCTCAGCCCAAACTTTGCTGTCGCTGCAGCCAGACTACTTCTTAGGCTGGTATTTACAGTAAGGTGGTCAACGTAAGAAATGCCTCGGTCACACCCCCCAACGCCATCTAACAACAAATTTAAGGCGGGAGGTATGTTACCTTACAACGTAACATATTTAAGAAACAAGACAATAGCATAGCTGGCCAATACAATAAACTCTGATTTAAAAACAATCTTATTATGCAAAATTTTATTATGCTAACACTATTTTTATTATGCTTTATTACACACAGGAAGGATAATTTATTCAATCAACGAGTTAAAATTTAAAAACTATTCAACAATCGCTGTCTGAATCAAATCGAGAAGACTCTGAATTCATCTCGCAACGAATATGGTCGGAAAGGTCCGGCCCATCTGAGATAGAAACTCGCTCGAAGTCGCGAATATCTTCTGGAAGCTGGAAATCGCCCGTCGACCCACGATAAGTCTTCTTCATATCGAACTTGAACGCAGAGTCGGCACCGAAACACGGAAACTCTTGCCTCGCGCTGTTCAAAGCAAGTGCTCCGACTAACGCTTCCGCTGCTTTTCTTGCCGAAAATCTCGTCCAATGCTGCGATGAGCACTGACTATTTTTCTCAGAGTCACGTCGAGGCTTCAACTGGGCTGGATCTGGAGCTACTTTCTCGGAATCGAGTCTTGAAACATCCATGGCTGGAACTTCGGTTGTTTCATCGCTCAAGTTCTCCCACTCCAAGCTCTGTTGCTCGTCCGTCTGACTCAATTCTTCGTCTGTTGGTGAAGCTGAGACAGCCTGAGTCGCTCGTTGCTGCTCCTTTGTTGCTTCGCAAATCTTGTCAGCCAACTTCGACAGAGACAAGCCCACACCGCCTATCATCGTGAAGTCTGGGAATGAACTTCGCTCATCCGGTAAAACCGGGGTTTGTGCCACCATCTCGCTCGTCTTTTGAAGCCGTCGCCTGCTGCGTCTGTCTCGTATCTGCTGCTCATGTCGAGTGTCTGCACCAAAAACTGTGCCGTCGTCTTCTTCGCCGTACCAAGGTTTAAGTTGGTTAAAATGAGCCGTTTGTGAATTAAAACCATCGAGCTTCTTTATTTTATAAGTAATGCCATTTTTGTCGACTTTTTCAATTATGAATGGACCGTCAAACTTTGGTGAGAATTTATTACTTGAAGGTAATTGAGGTAGTTTCTTCGCAACTCTTTGACCGATTTCGTATGGCTTAAAATTCTTACGAGGAAAACGCCAATAAGGCTGCGACAAAGGAATAGGTAGTTTATTTGCAATCTCGTTGAAAAAGTCCGCTGGAGCATGACCAGTCTCGGAATGAAGCGTATTATTATATATAATTAAAACTCTTGTAAGTTGATCTGTCCATGGCGTCTTGTTTTCTTCACACGCTGTAGCTAGTAAATTCTTAAGGGTTGCGTTGAGCCTTTCTACAGCACCATTGCACTGCGGAGAATACGGCACTGTTCTAAAGTGTTTAACTCCGTGCCTTCTCAACATCGAAATGAAGGGTCGCCCTCGGAACTCGGGACCGTTGTCGGAAATTACCGTCTCTGGAAGCTTCACCAGGGTGCTAAAAACGGAGTCTTCCAAAGCTCTGGCAACTGTCGCCGACTTCTTGTTTCTGATCACGACTGCATTGGCAAACTTCGTGTAGAGATCGATGCCAACCAACAAATACTTCGCATTGCCTCGCCCTGGAGGAAGTTCCAAGAGATCCACAGCGTATTCTTCGTACGGAGCTTTCGGCATACGTCGATATTGAGGCGCTCCACCTTTTGCTTTACCCTTGAACCTTTGACAGATGTTACACTCTCTGATAACGTAAGCAACGATTGGTGGGAGTCTCGGACTGAAGAAATGTCGTAACATTGCCGCTACCGTTTTATCGCGACCAATGTGTCCTGATTTTTTATGGAACTCTCTAACCATGCTTGGAAGATTTCGAGCAGGGATCACCGGCACGCGGTGAAGGCCTCCATACAGCACATCTTCATTCACCACCAACGTGTCGAAGTATTTTAGAAAAGTTCGTCCGTTTTTAAATGATGATAATCTCTTCTTAATTTCAGATTCTGAAGTTTGTTGCTTTATTAATTTTATGAGCAACGAAATAAGAGGATCCGCTTCTTGTAGTTTTTGAAGTTCTTCTGTAGAAATGTGCAGAGATGTTTGATCAATAATTACCTCGTTTTTATTTGTCGAAACAGGAGCTTGTTTAGAATTTGCAGAATCCTGAGGTTTCCTTTTGCAAGAAATTCGCGCTGACGGCGTCACTGCAGCCTCTGCTGTCCCATCGTCCTCAAGCTGGTACAGCACCTGGGAAGGCTGAACTTCATGCACAGGTAAGTCATCATTTGATTTGATCATAGTGTCTATATGCTGAATTAATATTTCATTGATAGTCTCTCCGTCTGGAAGAAGTAAATTGAAGTGCACACCACGTAAACTTTGTAAATGAATGGTAGGATCACTGGGAGAACTTTCAAATTTAACAACACCGATGCCGTCTTCATGCACACTCACATTCACTTTAAATCTTTTCACGAAAGCGTCCAACAAAAACCACTCTGGTAGAACACCATTTTGTCGCATAATTTTCAGCTTCCTAATCGTACTTTTGTCAAAAGAAAGTCCTAATGCACGAGGGTTCTTTAAAACTAAGTCCACAGTCTCTTCGCGAATAGTAACATGTTCATCTAAACTGTCACACAATCCTAGCGAAAGCGCTTGAAAAAGTGAATCTGGGCCACCAGGAACTAATTTTACCTTGTGCCCGTTCAAAGAGACGCAATAGTTCTTATCCACATCCTCACTGCTAATAGGAAATTCCACAACTCGAGACAACGCATCTCCAACAATATTGTCTTTTCCTGCTCCATGATAATACTTATTTTCAGCGGAAAGTTTAGTTCTCATCAAAAGGTTTACATTTGCCGGGTCAGAGCTGTCCACCGTTGGCTCCCGACTTTCAACAGCGGAACTTAGTTTAACGCTGGTTTACTTTTACAGTTAAAAGACTTGTGATCCGTCTCGCCACACCAATTACAAGCACCAAATTCTCGCTTAAACTGTCTACACTGAGCCAGAACATGCCCTTTACCGTTACAGAATTGACACGTTGTTGTTTCACCGTCTCTAGTTCTGGGAACACGATCTGAGTAAGACTGCCTTCTCTTTGGACAATTTCTCGCAAAATGCCCGGGGTCATTACAAGAAAAACACTTTTTAGTTTGAGGCACAGTAACGAATTCTCTCAAGTTAGGATATCTAACTGAATCTTTACTCGACGCGGAAACAAACTCATCAGAACTCGGTTGAATAGCAATTGCTTGCACAGGCATAGATTTCGCAGACAATGGTTCTAAAGCAGAAATTATTTGCACCATAGTATCAAGGGAAGGATTTTCACGGTTTGACATTTGCATACTAACTTGAGCTTTAATATCGATAGGTAGTGATTCTAATAACTTACTCATAATCATTTTGTCTCTTTCAGGAATGGATCCGAACGCTGATGCTGCAAGACCTGTTAGTCTCATGGCGTAGATGAGAAACGACTCTCCTGGAACTCGTTGTGACGTCATGAATGCTGAAATTCTTGCGGTGTCGAAAGCATCTCGAGGAGTGAACAAAGAGATCAAGTTCTTCTTCACATTCTGATAACCTAATCGGCTTGCACCCATGGCACTCAACGCAGACTGAGCACTACCCATAAGCAACGCACGCAAGGAAATGAGCCAAGCATCACTGTTAGTCTCCTCAGGACCGTACGTATGCAACGCATACACTTCGAAAATCCTGAAAAATTCCCTGATGTCGCACGATTGAGAAGAAGGATCGAAAGGTGGAGGAGGCGGCTGAACACGCCTATTCATATTAGAAATAGCATCCGCCAAACGACCCATCACAAATCCCATATCCGATGAATTACGCTCACCGCCACTTCCACTGCGGTCCGACGCTGAAGAACCAGCTGCTCCTGAACTAGGCATCTTGAACTTTTATTTTTACTTTTAAAAGATTCAGCTGAAAATGTTCACTTTAAGTAACAAATCAATAGTTCACTGAAGTTAAAACGCGATTTAAGAACACTAAATTTTCTGCCACAGATCACTGCACTGAACTTAGGAGAAACACAGGACCAACGAATCACAGTCCACTTAGCTCGACAATCCCATACTTCTGACACCAAGTTTGTGGCCGATAAACTACGACTTCAGGATTCCTGACCACTATAAATTTGCCGACAGGCGATACTCAATGGACTGTGATGGTGTTCAATAAATTATTTCAATGTCGTTATTCTTTTTCTTTCCTTTTCCACGGAAATTACCGCTTTTCCATGCAGTTGAAAGGCCAATATTAATAACAGTTCCGGTAGTTTGATAATTTATTAAAAACGTGGTTAAATTAACCGAAGGAATTGCACTTTATTAACTAGCATTTGCAATGCGATTAAAAGTTCACGTTTATTGACAAACAGTTTTAAAAAGATTGTTTACAAGATGAAACTGGCAAAAACGCACTTTAAAGTTAGACGACTTGAGACTAGGAAAGTCCTCGACTCAGGTAGCTCAAACACACGAGCTTCCCGCACAAGTTCAGCTAACGAGGCAGCCCGCAGGCGCAAGTGCTGACAACACTGTCAAACCTGACAACCGCACGTGTTGCTCAGAAAACACGGCGTACGAGTAGAGCATATAGGGGCAACAATCCACGCATTAGCCTGCGCGATACACCATAAGGTCTGCACCCTGCCTCGCTCTCTCTAAGACTCCTGACTGCCCGACTCTCAGCCCAAACTTTGCTGTCGCTGCAGCCAGACTACTTCTTAGGCTGGTATTTACAGTAAGGTGGTCAACGTAAGAAATGCCTCGGTCACAACATGAGGGCATGAGAAAGCAGAGTACGAACTATTGCAACAATAACAGTTCCAGTGTATGAGATAAAGCAAGAATATCTCCCTTCCAGGAAGATAAAAAACTGGAGTTGTAGCCAACAAATTCATGACGAGGCCGCACTTAAGTGTCCAGCTTTGGGTGCCTAGCTTTGCATCAACAACAGTTCCAGTGTGTGAGATCAAGCAAAAATATTCAAGAGCTCTCTTTGAAATCTTCCTTCGAGGATAACATAAAAAGCTCCAGTGTATGAGATAGAGCTAGAATTTTTAAGAGTTTTCTTGGAAATCTTTCTTCGAGGATAATATAGAAAAAAGTAACTAGAGTTGCAGGTCGCACCTTAGTGTCCAGCTTTGGGTGTCTGGGAGACCGGGTGCTGCCTTTGTGGGGCGCTCGTATGGGTGAGAGCAAGATCTCCTCCTTCTCGGGGGTGGACACGTTGGCCTGGGGAGATGGTCCCAACGGGGGCACGGGGTGGTAGGTGTACCCCACCACCAGCGTCAGCAGCGGCACCGTCCAGCAGTCAATCCAGCCGTCACTGCACAGCGCAATAATAAACCAAATAATCTCTCAGAACCCAATAAAAATTAATTCTCAGTTACTACAAAATAAAACGCCAGGTGTTGCCTTAAATGTATGAATAAATAAATTTATATATTTTTCGACCGTAAGTTCTCCTATGATATTACAATGGGAATTGCATGTAACACATTGAATTGGGGTTTGTCTTGGTTGCTGGGTAAGTCACGCTCTTAAAAAATGCTTAATGACCGTACCTGTGATACGAGTTCCTCCAGTGTACAAGTAAAAGAATATCTTAATCGCGGGTATAATTGGGATGAATGTATTTGTTTGTCATTCACATCCAGAAGATTAATCTAAATAAAATATCGAATTCAGTCATTTTTGATGGGTCGTGTACACTAGTAAAAAAATAATATCCTACACAGGGTGTGCTACGATTACTCCAACCTCAGAATTATACAGCACTAAATGACTCACTGATGTACTTCTTCCGATAATAGAGAAAGTAGTTTGACTAATTACTGTGCTATAGCTATTTAATGTCAGAGTTCGGGTTTTTGCGGTCAACCCGGTGTGATAACTACACAGTTTGATGCTTGGTTGATTTGTCCGTCTCTACCGCCACTCTGTAAACTGGATACCTAAACACTACACAAAAACTGGAAATTTCTTTCTTTTTGCAATTGAAATTCACTTATACTGATGGAAATTCAATTGGAGGTTATCTCAACACATAAGCGCAGGAGCCAAAAAAAAAAAAAAAAAAAAAAAAAAAAAAAAAAAAAAAAAATAAGATTTCATTTGAAATAAATTTTCTCAGGAAAGAGCTACAGCTCTAACTTTACTAATAATATGTAGCAGTAATTTATGATGACGCATAAGGCAATAAATATGATACGGAATTTATTCCCAATATTTCAAGCACTCAAATAAAAAAAAACAATACATTGCGATTTACAGGAAAAAAATGGGCAATAAAGAAAAAGTAGAGAATATAAAAAATACAAAGATTGATGCCTAAAAATACCTGGTTTTGCAGAAGACATCTTAATAACAAAAAAAGATGACTGGAGCAAACTAATGTGAAAGCATGACCTTAATATAAATATAACTTATAACAAAAGTACCTGGTTTTGCAGAAGTTCCTCCACGGGGGGTCGAGCCTGGACTGTGTATGTCGCGGGTGTGAGGGGGGGCGGTGCTGCGGCGGGGGGTGCGAGGCGGGCCCCAGCTGCGCCAGCTTGGCGTGCCGGTCCAGCGACAGCAGCACGTTGCGGGACGTGTTCGACGTCGGCAGGTACAGGCTTAGCGTCAGGTTCTCGCCCTGACAACACCAAATGCAACCGAGTTACTCACTATTTCACCTGAAATGTCCTACGGGTCAAATGCACCATGTTCTTGCAAAACTGACAAATACTTTGGGTGAAATGCAAAGTATTTTTGATGGAATACCAATTTTATACCTAAAATTGCTAAATATTTAGCTGGTATGGTCTATATTTAAAATGAAATACCAAATATTTTAGCTTGAATGACCTATATTCAATGACCTACATTTTTATTTTTGCTGGAAAGCTTTAAATTTTAACTGGAATATCCTATATTTTAGCTGAAATCCTTTATATTTTTACTGAAGAGCCGTATGTTTATTTTGGCTACATGCCCTATACCGTGATTGAAATACTCTATATTTCAACTGAAAGGTCCTATATTTTATATGATCCTATCCTAGTTTCACTCATTCGATTCTGCTACTTAATCTCAATAATAGTTTGAAGTCGATAGTAGGAATTGATCCCTGCACTCAAAAAACCGGCTACACAATTGGCGTATGACTCTTTGACAAAAAGGACGCGTGATAAAATTAAATTATAGAATATCAAATTGTGACTTCAAGAAATGATAAAGTAAAACACAAAAGTGATAGCGACAGCTGAAGTAAAACGACCAATGTGTTTGTACATTAATTAACTACGAAGATGCCACATGTGAAATCAAACATGGACGCTATTCCGAACGTGTCAGATATGCTCCCAATTGTATAGGTAAATACCAAAGTTCAGCCCAAAATTATCGCCAAACCTTGATGTTGAAGTTGAGCGTCACAGTCTGGGGCAGGAACTCATGGAAGGGCAGGCAGAAGCTCAGGTTGAAATGCTCCCCACAGAAAGCAACGTGCGCTGCAACACGCACAGTCAAGCTAACATAAGTAAAAAGGCAAGTTTATTTCCTAGAGGCGGTTTTCATTTGAGCATAACGTAACAAAAGTGCCAACCATATTTCAGCTTTAAAGTATTTAATTCGAGTTGAGAATGAAGCTTCTCTCTACAAGCGGAATTTGCTAAAGTTAATTATGCTGATCTATTGGCAAACGCCACGGTAATTTCACTAGTTTCAAGGTAACTCTAAAGGGTTAAACCAACATAGCAATATTGTCTGAACTGCCAACATGATCACAGCTTCGCCATACACGCTCCAAATGCACACCTTTTGAGGCATTGCACTAATCTACTGCTTGTTAATCAATGCATCTCAATTTTAGGCAAAGTTGTAACGATAAAAAATCTTTCTCATTGCAGCCTCCCTTGGAACACCATACTACAACACTGTGTATACCTGTACATTGTGAATAATCTGCCATACTTGACAAAATAAAAATCCAGGCGCACATTATAACCTAAGCTTCCTGGCCTCCAGGATTTAGAGGGCCCTAGTAAGTACGAAAGTATAGCAAAAGGAAGAAACATAAATGTTGGACACGAGAAGTAACAAATGTTGCACTTGGCATGAGAAGAAACATAAATGCCGCACGTGATCAGACCCACCATTGCTCATGTTTTTAGAGCTGCAGTCAACCCAGTTGGACTCATTAGCGAGGGTGACGAGCTCGAACTGCTGGAGGGTGAGGCCGATGTTGACGATGTAGGGCACGAAATGGTACAGGTCAGGCGGGCTCTTGCTGCCCCAGTCTTCTTGCAGCTCTGATGCACACCACGAAAATTGGGTACAAATTTGCGGGGGCAGGCAAACAAATGCATTACTCAGTTGAAAAGTTCGCGAATATTGGTTTAAACAATTTTAACAGCTAGTTAAGAAATTGAAAATGTCAGTCAAGAATTGCAACTGTCAGTTTAAAATTGAAATTGTCAGTTGAAAAAATGGTCGTAATCACTTGAAAATATTCAACAAAAAAATAATTATGGTATGTCTGAAAATTTCAACAATCAAAAACCTGCAGCGACTAGTTAAAAAATGCAACAAGTTGAAAAATTGCAATAATCAGTTGAAAACATTGAAAAACCTCAATTAAAAATGACATTATACAACTGAGAGTGACTGGAAAATACACATAAAAAAATGACACTCATGAATCCCGCAAGCTACAATCCCTAACGACTATCATCTTATTGCAACCAACGACAATAATCAAACGATTTCCCTGACAAAACAAAAATCAACACTTGATTCAGATCATGATGTCGTAAAACATGGCACTAATCAATAGCAATAATAATAGTAGAACAAATGACAGCGTAATGACAAACCACAGTCGTAAGACTAAATAATTGTTTGAATAACATTCGCAAATCGATTTTTGTAAAGCCCTATACTAAGCAAAGAGAGTAAAAAATTGAACAAATTCTTGCACAAAAAACAATGAATGACTAAGAGCAACTCATCTGTATAACTTCAAAGAAGTTGGCTTGTTCCAACTTATTATAATCATAAATTTTACTTTATTGACATGCCTGGTGAGTTTTATTTCAACACATGAAATACAATAGGTAGGAGCACCTTTTCAAAACTAAAAAACAGCAAAGTCGGTAAGAAGGCAGGCTCATGATGTTCTATATTTTAATAGGAGACGGAGCCTTCACACACCAGACGGTTAATGACGTTACAGTTGAGTCGGAAAGTTGAAATTTTTACGTGAGAACACCAACGTTGGTTCCAGCCATTTCTAATGTAACTAACTTCAGTAAATTAACAGAGTAACATCATTCAGACAACAAAAAAAATAAGGAGTAAGAAGACTATAAAAGGTACCTTGAAAGAAGAACTTGTGAGCATAGAGGAAGTGGTAAGTGAGCTTGGTACCAGTGAGTACCACATCCCAGTTCTGGCGGTGGTTCCAGACGCGAGGGTACCGCACGATGACGTGGTAGTCCAGCGTCTCTGCCTCGATCAGGTTACGGTACTGCAATGGCGACAAGTGTTGCAATGGCATAGAGAGCTGTAACAGTAGTTATTTGAGACTAACTTTGGTGAAGTTCAACAAAAGTAAACTCTAGATTAGCCAAAAGTCGAGCAAGATATGTGTCGTCAATAATAGCACTAAGTAAAGCAAGTAGAAGAGAAATATTTAAGTTAATTAATTAATTATATATTAGTTTTAGCCTCCATTCACAACAACAAAGATGTTCAAAGAGAGGGAGGATGAAGGCACCATTTAGTATGGAGTTAAGGGAACGTGGAATCTATGCGCAAGGTGAGTTCTCGTATAGGCTCTCACGTGCATAGAAACAGTTACTTAAAAAGGAAAGTTATGAAGATTAAAGTTGAAGAAGAGTCAGAGGCGCTGACAGACAGGACAATAGTGAACCAAAAAATGCCCCTTAACAGAACAAAAAAAACATTATTTCAACAAAAAGGCCTACCTAACTCTCAGCTTGGTCTCTCACATATTCTCTTCCTGGGAGTGCTAATTCCCTTAGATAAAATAGTTGTACCCTCCTGAGGGGGACATATCGAAGTTTATAATTTATATTTTTTGGCAAAAAATCATACAAGTCTCAGCAATAAAATAAGCAGGTTACTATGAAACACCTATGTCGTAAATGAAACTAGCTCAAATGGTAATACATATAAAATCTTTGTCAATATTTATTTTAGGGGATTCACGGAAATAAAGAATTCCGTTCCAAAGAATCACTAAAGAAACACATTTAAAATGTTTTACAAGAATGACATTCTGCTTGCTGATGTGTAATTTTTTAATTATTCAACTTTGAAGTTAGACGAACGTCGTATGTAAAAGTGAAGGAACGGACCCGTAAACATGCTGTAATAGGGTACTGACGTAATGATTGGTGAGGTTAGGGTAGGTAATGTTAGGTTAGTTAAATAAACAAACCTAAAATAACATAAATCAACCTAAAATAGCTTACCTTAACGTACCCAAACCGACGCTGTTCTTTTCGCGCCAAAAAGTGGGCGTAACCCAACAATGCGGCGACTAAGCAGCCGACCATTTAACGTAATTCCTATCTGAACGTAATTATTGTTATACCTCGAAAATAACGCAATAGCGAGCAGAATGTCATTCATGTAAAACGTTTTTAAATGGGTTCCTTCAGTGATTCTTTGGAAGGGAATTTTTAATTTCCGTGAATCACCTAAAATAAATATTGACCAAAATCTTTTATTCTATTCAATTGGAACTACTTTGTTATGGAAAGTTTTTTAGCAAGATTCAAAATTTTTTACAGCTGAGATTGACATAGGGCTTAAGAAGTATACTCCTGATCGGAATACCCAACTATACCCTCCACAGCAAAGCGTGAATGGGCAACTAGAGCAAAAGTGTGTATAAATCCAGATAGATGTCAACATCCTCTGCAAAGCCGACACTTATGTCCAAGGATGGCAAACTTCTTTAAGGGGGTCCTCCGAGGCCCCTTAGGTGGTGGACTATTCGGTCTTAAAATTTTGTAAGCGCTACGGACAATAGATCCCTCCCCATGGGGGGAGGGGGGGGGGGATAAGGGGACCTAAATCTTAAATTTTCGACCCCATATAAAAAGAAAGAAAAAGAAGAAATAGAAAATTTGCGAATGTACTTTTGTTAGATATGTTCCAAGGATTCTAAAACTGTCTTTGTTTTTGTTCTAGATAAACTCAATGAGTTCTATTCTCTTGAAATATCAATACCAGTGGACTAAAAACCAATATGTCAATTTTTTTGAAAAACTAAGGCCTGAATCAAAATAATGTATAGTAGATATTGTTTCTTTTCAAAGGTTACATATAAAAAGTCAAATTTCATAAGAATAAGACTGAAAACAAAAAATTTCATAATTCTATGAAATAAGCAGAATTTTTTTTAATTTTTTTCTTTTTTGTAAATTACAATTCACAGTGTGAAGATGATGTTATGCATGGAGATTATCGAAATAAAAATGAAAACGGCATTTAATTACATAAATTTTCCATTATATTACACTTCAACAAAAAATTTTGTTTTTGGCCTATACTGTAGTCACTTATTTTCAATATTCAAAAGAATAGAAGTCATTGAGTTTTTATGCTAGGAAGAAAACAAAGACAGTTTTAGAATCCTTAGAACATTCCTAACAAAAACAAGGTCTTATTTTTTCCATTTGTACATTTAATTTTTTTTATCATAGTTCAAAATCAAAAATTCGTTCTACTTTATATATTGTGGTAAAATATCGCATATATAAAATAAAAAAGATTCAAACACAAAATCCCCGACCTTATTTTTGTTAGAAATGTTTCAAGGATTCCAAAACTGTCTTTGTTTACTTTCTAGCATAAAAACTTTTTGACTTCTATACTTTTGAAATATGTATAAAAATGACTGAAAAAACTAATACTTCATTTTTTTCGGAAAAACTAGGGCCTAAATAAAAAAACTTTTCGAATAAAATATGTTTTTCTTTCCACAATACATATACTGGCCAAATTTCAGACCAATCGGATCAAAATTCAGTTTTGACGGGTGTACCCCTTAAGCAGTCGATCCTCGAGTTATGCGATATCGTCTCATTCGAAGTTCAAAAATCGATCTCAACTTTTGTAACCTTTCTCAAGCGTTGCATCAGTTGAAAAACTGCAAATTATTTTATTGCTAAAAGTTAAGAAGCACATTAAACGTGTAACTCAAGGACTGACCGTAAAACTTTCCGCCAATTCACTAAGGAGGGAGGACACAATCTCTCCCAGGATGGCGAGTTTCCTATATAACATGGACACAACACCCTTGAGAGGTTAGGACACAATCCCTCCCAGGATGGCGAGTTTGCGACACAACATTTAGACAACACCCTCGAGAGGTTAGGACACAATCTCTCTCCCAGGACACGCACGGCGAGGCTGGTGGAGGAGTCGAGGTGCAGCAGTTGCCCCCTGATGGTGGTGCAGTAGCCGCCGTCGCCCACCACCCACGGCAGCGTCAGCTCCAGAGACGACCCTCTCTGGATGCTCAGGTGAACAGCCTTCGTCTCCTTATCCTGTGCACACGATGTATGAGTTACCAACCAGAGAAGAGATGCATTCACTGAAATTTGAATCCTTTCTTTATAAGATCTGTACATCACACACTCTGTTTTGAGCACAGTTCTAACTTCTCGAGCTGAAAAACATACGTACAGCATAAGACGTAAAAAGAAAATAAGGTGTTAACTAAAACAAATTTTGTGTCCTTTACTTTGCTGATGTGAGTGGTGACAAAATAGAACGGAACAGCGAAGTTTGAGTAACCTTAAAAACGGTAGCACTCTAAAGTACAGACTGACTACTTTTTCTTGAAAAAACAATTCACCATTCAATGAACTCAACATTCACTCACTTTAGAAAAGAGAAGGTCAATTGTGGCGTCCGTGAGGAAGTTTAGCTTTAGCACAAACTGAGAAGCTTTCCGAAGCTCCCCAGGGACAGGCGCACCAGACACCTGCCAAAGGACAACAAATGCAGGAGTGATCAGGGGCCATTGAGCAGCAGTTGGAGGCAAACCTTAAATGGGACGTTTGAACCAGTAAATTCGAATGGGCATCAATTCACTATAAAAAGCTTTTCGAATAATTTTTCAATGCTTCCAAAAAAAATTCTTCTCAAGGCTTATTATCATTATACTAGTCCACCCCCCTTTATTTGAAACAAAAAAAGAGGGCGAAATGAGAGAAAGGGCGTAAGAAATTAAAAAATTCAATCGCTCGAGAGTTGATGAGGCCGCGTGAACACGGCCCGTCAACATATATAGGGCTGGAGCTTGTATCACAGATACGCTCATCACACACTGCAGGCTGGCTTCGGACAGACAGAGAGACGGACGGACGGACGCGGCTCTTATTATAGTATAGATTAGATGGTTTATGACTCCCTAGCCACTCTCGCGATCTCGCGAGAGTGAAGAGAAGTGATCATTTAGTATGGACTGTAAAAAAACGTGGAATCTACGCACAAGGTGTGTCCCATACAAGATACCTTGCACACAGAAGCAGCAAATTAAAAAGTAAGAGGATGAAAAACAAAGAAAAGATAACAAAGAGGGCGTGAAAACTAAAAGAAGCAAAGTGGACACGAAATATTAAAGTCCTGAACACCTATCTTTAGCTGAGGTGATGTAATAATATCTCTGATGACAGCACAAGTCCCCATAGAACACGACAGACAAACTTAACTAACCTTAACCTATATGTGCATTTCCTATGACCCCTGAGGTGTGACAGGTAGCCAGAAACAGCAGAAGTATGAGCCTCGTAGAAAAAAGATAGACCATTTTACTTTTTAAACAGCAGTATGTCAAGTCAGAATCGTGGTTGATCAAGAAATATAGTAGAGACCATTACCTACCTTCATGTTCTGGTAGTCCTGGGGGAAGAAGAGGTGCAGGAGGTGGTCCCGCTGCCTGTCTGCCCAGGGCCCGTAGCTGAGCGTCGTGCTGCGGCCACACCGCACGTTGATGCCCCACAGAGGCGCCGGTGCCGTCACGCTGTCGCCGCTCGGCAGCACTTCCATCTTCACACGCAACATGGGTAAGTTTATGCTTCTTTCACCGCAAAAAATGCGTTCTAATGAAAGGAAGATTAGTCGTTAGTTTAAGCCCCCTAACCGCATAAATGCGTTTCAAAGAAACGAAGATTAGATGTTAGTTTAAGCCTCCTAACTGCAATGAATGCGCTTCAAAAAGAGGAAGTTAGAAGGCACCATTTAGTATGGAGTTTGGGGAACGCAAATCATACTTTGATCATGGAACTTGACAACATTAATTAGTACTTTTACTACAGAAATTATCATTTAAAATGATAAACACACTCGCTAGACAACTTAGGGACCTCCAAAACACTAAGTCACAACAAATTTAACTTACATCAACAATGCGTACTGAGATAATTGTACTTCACATTTATTCTCCGTTATACATTACAGCTAGTTCTTACATTCCGTAATTCCTGCAAACAATACTATCCTATCGCTTCAAAACTGCTTCATTAGTGAATACACAGACTTCACAAAAAGTTAAAAAAATGAAATATTATCTCAACGAGAGGTATCTTGGATACACTGGTGTTAGCCATGACATCGCTCATTAGGGAAACGAACGAGTCAAAGAAAGATTTTTGCACGCCTAACTTCTTCAACTGCAAGCGTTGACTGCTCAGTAGCGGGCAGCAAGACGTCCCACAGCAGCTCAAGTCTTGTCACTTAGCTGATTAGCGTGCTACACTGTTACTACCCACAGCGGATAAACGTGTTGATCTATACAATATTATGTGCTGTACTAAAGTAAGCTGCCAACTGTTTTGTGAGACTGTTTTTGCTGTACTAAAGTGAGAGATCTCAAATGTTTTGTTCATTAGACCACTAGGTATGTTACCTAGTGGTCTAATGAACAAAACATTTGAGATCTCGCACACAATTGAACTTTCATTTAAGTGAAATAAACTTCAACTATGAAAGTATTGCTTACACCATTCCTAGAAGGTAGTTGGTATAAATCTAGAGAAAACAAGCCTGTATGTACTGAGGTATTCAGAACCCCCAAGTGTTACCCACCAACGGTTGGTTATTACCAGAGTATCAAGAATCTTGCTCACAATCAAAGCAGGTCACAAAACCTGACTAGAGTATGTAATAAATTGAGAAGCAGCTTCCAACTGTCTACCACCTCACGAAATGAAAAACAAGAAACGAATTATTAAAAAGTGGGCTTTCATTATATTCAAACTAGATTAGATATACGTTTAAGCCTCCCTAATCAAAACACAAGCATTCCAAAGAGTGGAAGGAATGCGCCATTTAGTATGGATCAAAGGGCAGAATCTATGCACAAGGTGCACAGAAACAGTGTTGAGAAAGAAGCTTTTCAAACAAAGTAAAAGTCAAACAAGAAGTAGTAGGTGCTGAAAAACAGGACAGCAGCAAACCGAAAAAAAAAGATGGTCCATAACCAAACAAATTATCTTTCTAGCTTAACAAAAGGAAGGCCTAACTAACCTTTAGCTTTAAGCTTCACATCTTACTATCATTTTATTTAACAAAAACCTCTGTTTCCTCTCATTTAAGCAATTATCACACGGAAAAAAGTTCAAGTTCACAAAAAAAAAAACAGAGTAAGCAGGACAGAACCTTTGGATGGCTGGGCACGAGTCCGGGCTGGTCCTGGTAGTAGTAGCAGTGCACTTTTGTGGAGGACATCACCACGAAGCCTTCACCCATGAAGCGAGGGGGCTCATCTACCGGACCCGTGAACTTCGGGCTGGGAGCCAGGATCACCTGTGGCAACATACATTCTCAGGGGATGCATCCTTTTTGAACACACATTCTTACAAGACTTGTCCTTTTCTAACACACATTCTTCGGAGACTTGTCCTTTTCCAACACACATTCTTACAAGACTTGTCCTTTTCTAACACACATTCTTAGGAGACTTGTCTTTTTCCAACACACATTCTTAGGAGATGTGTTTTTTTTACAAAACAAATTCTTACAAGACTTGTCCTTTTCCAACACACATTCTTACAAGACTTGTCCTTTTCCAACACAAACTTTTAGGCAACATCTCCTGTGTTGCTGGCCAACACAAATTCTTAAGAGACAAGTCCTTTGTTTTATTTGCTAACACAAATTCCCATGAGATATATCCTTTATTTATTTCTTAATCTCCCCAAATCCTTAGGAGACATGTTCTTTAATTTCTTTGCAAACTCAAATTCTTAAGACACATGTCCTGTGCTTGGCTTGAAGTATATTTGAAAGACTGCCATTGGAGAGAAGAAATTAAATAATGACACTAAACTTAATGCCTCTTCACTAGCTTTAAAAATTGCAACACAAATCATCAAACAGTTCTATATTCTAGTGAAGCTATTCAGATTGATTTAAATTCATTCAGAGGGTTCTATGCTATGCCCGATGCCACCAAAGTAACCCTCCAAGTTATAAAGCTGACCGAGAGGCAGAAAGGGCACTCACACGAAGGTTCTCAACCGTGGCATGGACAACATGAGTGAAGTAGTCGAGTGACCAGGCTGCTGGCTTTGTAGAGTAGAATGCCTCGGTCTTGTCGGCCGTGATCACCAAGGTGGACGACACCAGGCGGTTGCCGAACGCCAGGCGAGCCTGATATTGCATAAACAAATGGATAACATACGTGAGGGAAAATTGATGATATATGATACCAGAGTTGAGAGCAAGCAGAACTTTTACAATCGTTTGACGACTGACACACGAATATTGATTTGAAGTTTGTTCAACTTATCTTTGTGAATAGAATTAAATTATACAGGGCACAGGACTTCAGGTATCATCTTTAAAAATATCACATTTCAGGAATATAATGGAGGCAATCTAGGAGACTAAATGACTACTTATAAGTTTCATGATTTTCAATATGTTTCTAATCTCTCTTAACACTAAAAACATTTTTTTACCAAGTAAATTGCTCACTAATACTTATGAACCTAACATTCTCTTCGCCTGAAACAGGACTTCATAATGGCTCAATTTCAGTGAGCAGCAAGTTTTGCAGTTACATACTACAAATTTTTGAAAAGTTTGAGCACTTGCTGCTACAACAAACATTAGCGACTTGCTGTTGTATTCAGCTCCGAGAATTCTTCTTATAAACGAACTGCCTGCATAATATTAATTAACCATAATTCATCGGCAGACAAATAACACCAGTTTTGAAGAAGTTAATATTAATATTGAATTTTTTTTCCGTGCTCCAAAATTATCCTTGTTTAATTGCCGTGGTTGTTTAATTTGTTTATGGATGGTGTGGTGAGAGAAGTGAATGCCAGAGTGTTGTGAAAAGGTGCGCAGTTGGTGGGACGAAATGGTATGTATTGGGAAGTGTGTCAGCTGTTGTTTGCAGATGATACAGCGCTTGTGGCTGATTCAGAGGAAAAACTGAGGAGACTGGTTACAGAGTTTGGTAGAGTGTGCGAAAGGCGGAAATTGAGGGTAAATGTGAATAAAAGTAAGGTGATGAGATGTTCAAGAGGTGGAATGTTTGGAACTTTGGATGTGAGGTTGAATGGGGAAGTTTTAGAGGAGGTAGAGCATTTTAGGTACCTCGGGTCGGATGTGACTGTTAAGGATAGTATGGAAGTAGAAGTGAAGCATCGAGTGAGTGAAGGTTGTAAGACATTGGGTGCAATGAGGAAAGTTTTTGAATGTAGGAGTTTGAGTATGAATGCTAAGAGGGGACTGTATGAAAGTTTGATTGTGCCAGTTTTGTTGTATGGAGCAGAGTCCTGGGGGTTGAGAGCAGCTGAGAGGAGGAAGTTGGATGTGTTTGAGATGAAGTGTTTGAGGAGCATGTATGGAGTAACTAGAAGAGATAGGATCAGGAATGAGTTGGTTAGGGGGCAGACGGGTGTTATCAAAAAGTTGAGCAGGCGAGTGGATGAAAGAGTGCTTGGATGGTTTGGGCATGTTGAAAGAATGAATGTTGAGCGGCTGGTGAAAAAGATATATATGTCGGAAGTGAGTGGTCTTCGAGCGCGAGGTAGACCACGGATGAGTTGGGTGGATGGGGTGCGAAGTGCTTTGTATGAGAGGGGTCTGACTGTGGACGTGGCGAGAGGGATGGCTGCGGACAGAAGTGAGTGGGGGCAGTGTATAAGGAGGTAATTTTATTTTTGACACGTTACTGGAAGCTGCCCGCGTGTGATGGGGTTGACCTGTCATGTGCGGGGGGAGGGGCTGCACTCAATGAAGCGGTCGGGGCAAACCAGCTGTGGCTGTCGGGCCTGACTGTGGAAGGTGGTTGTGCTGGGCTGCTGCTGATCCTGGCAGTTCAGGTGCGGCCGGTGCTGCCTCTCTCGCCTCCTAGTGACTAAGTGTGGTGATTGTGGCCTGCTGTCGGTTACCCTCCCATAGGGAGGATAAGCCCGGTATATGTATGTATGTATATGTATGTATGTAAAATTATCCTTGCTACTCTTATCCTTGCAAGGTTTTGTGGTCCAGATGTAACCACATCGGGCAATTGATCCAAAGTTCAAAATTTATTCAACACATTGACAGGGGAGAAATAACATGAAGTTCAATACATAACTCATATTAAAGTAATTCACTATCAAATATTGAAAATGACAAACTTTGAATGGATTGCGCCTTCATTTGTTTTTGATCATGTAATCATGCAAACGGAGTTTGTGATGAGCTGTATTATCAAAAGCCCCTCAGTGACCACTGATGGGTAATGCCGCCACCAACGAGCTAAAGTGCACAAAACAGGGCAATAGTGACAACACAGAGCTTCACAAGAGACAGAACAGTCATGTCAGGTTACAAAAGCCCCAAAACTACACAACAAACCATGTTCAAATCCACTTTGATGACAGGAATGAGGTCTCGCCACGATGTCCAGAAGCTCATGTCGTTTGGGTCGTCAGTGTTGACGTCTGCTTTCTTGTTGAGTCCATTGCCTCCTTTGCCTCCAGGGTCTGGTGGGAGCATCTGCTGCTCCAGTCCAAAGAACTTTTCTAGTTCACTGTACACTGCTGTCCGGTTGTACACGTGAACTTTCAAGCCATTCAGCTCAACGTAGAGGCGGTGATCGCAATGAGACATGTCTGCACGAACAAAATAAAGAACTGAAACACAAGGGTAACACTATATTAAAAAATAAAGTGTATTTTAAAATAATGCAATTTGATGTTTGCTGCATTTTACTATTCAGATTCGGTTCATATTACTTTCACTAACACAGCATAATGAAATATCTGTGAATACTACACTAAAGCTATTCTACTGTTAGTTAGTTAAATCAAATAAAGAGGACTCCTCATTTAGTTCTTGGGTAAGCATTCAAGAGTATGAAATGATGAAATGCAAGAAAAGATGGGAATGGCATGAAAATTGTCCAACTGAACAGAAAGTAAGATATAGGCATAATATAAGCAATAAATATCAACATAAAACACACAACTAATCTAACAAGGAACAAGTTCTTCCATAGCACAGTATAATTCAATGCAAAGCTAAAGAGTGAAATGAAGACTTACAAATATCGGGTGAAGTGTATTGCACTCATTAAAGTGAACATAACACAAAGGGACATCAGATGCATCAACACAAGAAAAAATGCATGAATGAACGTACCATCATTGATATTCTTCTGGACGTAGGGCAGCCAATACCGAAATCTCACAAGTCCATCAACAATCCTGATGCTGTAGTCCTCAGTGACATACTCCACTTCACGGAACATCACCTTGCCCGTCACCAAAGACAGAGAGAACGAGCCTGGAAAGAAAACCCATAAGCACGACTGCAATGTGATGACATGCTCATGAGCACAATAGCACTCAGCTTTTTTCCAAATGGCAATTATTTTTTTGCCCACATGCTTCACAACACATAATCCACCTACATAACAGAGCACAGTTTACTGCTTGCTTGGCAAAGGATGATTTAGTGTTTACTATTTAGTATAAATTAACATATTCATCCCAATCTCATAGTAAGATAAATCTTTTCTTTAAATTGACCAACACTGCTAGCAGCTCATGTAAAGAGAACAGAAAAAATAAAAAAAAAAATTCTAATAAACTACATAAACTTCCAAATCTAAAGCTACTATTATATAAGATTTTAGTACACTTTTGAAGAAATGATGCAGTGATGAAACCAGATTAAGAATTTATGCAGATGGAACCAAGCTCACAAGCAGACACAAGGGGCCACCAAACCAAGATTTGGAGCAGATGGGACTTAGGTCACTGAAAGACACATGATGCCACCTGACAAAAACAAAGATTTGATGCAGTGGTGCTAAGCTTACCAACAGACACATGGTGGCGTCTGACAAACCGACGCAGAAGAGTAGTGATGAAGGCACCCTGCAGCCTTGAGTTGTACAGAGTGAGGTACACCGCCCAGCATACGGTAAGCAGAACAGCCAAGGTAAGGTGGCCATATGTAGGGTTCTGGAAAAAATACTACTTTAAAATGTAAAAAAAATTCATTAAATAATAAACAGCTGAAAGTTTCACATCTGACTAATCAAACATTAATTACTATAATAACATTTACTACATTATGTAAATACTCCAAAGCCTTACATTAATGATACCGTCTGCTAGATCCTTGAAGTTGAAGTTTGAGCCATTGACAGGAGGCGTTACGCTGGATGTGCTGATTACGGAAGCAATGGTAGATGTCATTACATCTGGGAAACTGGAAGGTTGAGGAGATAAAGTTGACACAAGGGCTGCAGGAGTCCCAGATGTAGAATAAGCAGACTCTTCTATCTCCATGGTTGATGTGTAGTCTAAAAGAACTTACAAACTACAGTAATTTACTCACATTAAAGTTCAATGCTACATTATCATCAATATCTGAAAAAAATTATTATATAGGGTAAGTCAGAACACATAATAGGCTACTTGAGAATAAAATACCATAATAAAGTTTAAACGGTCAATATGTATTTTAGGTGCCTCACAGAAATTAAGAATTCCGTTCCAAAGAATCACTAAAGGAACACATTTAAAAATGTTAAACAGGAATCTCATTCTGCTCGCTGATGCGTTATTTTCAAGTTATTGTACTTTGAAGTTATAGGAGCGTCGCTTATGAAATGGGTTTGTCGCTCCAAAGGAGAGGATGTTCTAACAATGGCGGAAGCTTGCCGAAGTAATTTATGGCGTCATTTATTATTTGCTAACTCCGCAGAGCCTGAGCCCACATCTAGAATGTTTAAGTTAAAAATGCAATAAAGGTTATAATCCAAAAATATGAGCACTTCTCGAATTGTGAAAACCTAAATCAACAGGTGGCCGCCATTTTCCAAGATGGTGGCCGCCATAGGAGATGATATAAACAGACGTCACTAGGAACCTTTATTTGTAATTTTCACTAGAAGAACTGTGGCTACCCATCACAACCCAACCTCTTTACGTTTGTAATAGGATGTTATCTTCTGTTATTAATTAAATTACGCTTGGCGCGCTCGCTTCTCTGGCGCGCAAAAGCCAACTTCAAAGTTGAATAATTCAAAAATAACGTATCAGCAAGCAGAATGTCATTCATGTAAAAGGTTTTTAAATGCGTTCCTTAAGTGATTCAACCAAATGTACGAGGAGTGATTCTTGGAATGGAATTATTAATTTCCGTGAGGCATCTAAAATACATATTGTTGGTTTAAACATATATTTTAAGTTACAGGAGTTTTTCAAATTCCTAACAACTGACACCATGATAATCTTTTGTCAAGGCTGTCAAAGTAGCATCCATTTCAGAAGTGTGTGTAATACTGTCAATTTTACTCAAATTCCAAATAAAAAAAACACTGGGCTACCACCTAGAGGTTTCAAACCTTTAAGCCTGTTAGATCACACACTAAGCAAGCGTTTAGATTAACTGAATCACAGCGACCAAAAAGAAGATAATAAAGAACATTAAATACATACAAAAACCTTAATTTAATAGCAAATAGAATTCTACACTTCAATATTTATGTAAAACAACACAAAAATTAAGATGACCTTTTCCACCAGCAACATTACGTAATAGCAATGCCGTGATTATTTAGAAATTGATAATACCGTGCCCTAACTAAGTTAGATAATTAAAAAAATTAGGTTTTGACCTCATAAAGAACGAAAGATATTATCCCTTGATTTAAAATATATTTGAAAAAAATTGCTCGCACATAAAAATTCTTTAGCCTGTAAAAGAGACTCTTAACTTAAATAACTACATACAATAAACTAATTCTTGGATAAAAACATCAACAGATCTTCTTCTTCTTTATCGAGGATCCGGAGGGATCTTGAAAGTCGTTGGACTTCTTCAGCAGAAATCCGTGTAACCTGACAGCTTGTACTTTGGCAGCATAAGCAGGGTCAAGCAAATCCCCCAATACTGCAGCACTTTTCTCTTGAGTCCTCAATATTGTGGGAACCCTCGAGCTGTTGTCTGCAGAGGCTGACAGCTTATTGTCTCAAGATCACTTCATTAGAGACAGATATGACACAGTCAAATTCAAGACATTTATAGAAGCTTACATCTGTTAGTAGCACCAAGGAAGTTCACCAAGGAGCGGAGAATTGCAAATTGTACACGGGATTGATATTCACCAAATCCTAAGACATTTTTCAGATTTAATTCAAGATTAAATTTTACAAAAGGTAGACATAAATGAAGTCTGGCAGCCTCATATTGCGGACAGCTGAGCAAGAAGTGCTCAATGGTCTCTGGAACACCACACTCTGGGCAGAGAGGGCTTTGACACAGGTTAAATCTACTCAAATGAGAAAGAACACCAACATGACCAATTCTAAATCGGCTAATAATACACTGAAATTTTCGTGGCATGGCGTCACCCAATCTAAACTTTGGTCTACTACACAACTCATACATAAATCTCCCCTTTCCGGATCCCCTCACTTGATTTCTCCAATACTCGCTCCAGTAGTCCAACATTTTGTTTTTCAGTTGGCTAACATGCTCCTCATAACTAAGATAAGTGAGTACTGATTTTGAGTTTTGGTGACCCATTTTTGCACATCGGTCCGCTATCTCATTTCCCACTATGCCTGAATGAGCAGGGATCCATTGTAACTGAATCTTGTTATTCAATTGAACAACAATTTTTTGAATTTTTTTACTAAAGATCTCATAGGTGGGGTTAGTCAAGTTCAATATAATATCCAGGGAACATTTAGAATCAACAAAAATGACCACATTATGATTTGATAAGTTATCAACCGTATAATTTACAGCCTGTAAAATTGCAAATAGCTCTGCTCCCACAATTGAGTGACCTGGGTTTAGGAGCCAAGAAGTACATATTTTTACATGTGGTACATACAGAGCAGCGGATGCTGAACCTGATTGTAGCTTGGAGCCATCTGTGAAGATCCTATAGAAGTTACAAAATTTAGATGTTACATACTTTTCAAATTTATGATCTACCTCAGCTGCAGAGAGAGATTTAACATCAGGAAATTCAACACACACATTAGATGAGATCTCAATGCATGGAGAAGTGAAACATTCAATTTGGGATCCTGGAGGAAAAAAATTAAACTGAATCTTGCTCATTATTTCTACACGTTTTAGAGCAAGCTCACTTTTTGGAGGAGATCTAAATAGCTCAATTTTTGCTGGGAACTCATTGGGCTCAGCATCCAAGAAACTGCACCTCAAACACCACTTCAGGAACAAGAAATCAAGGTACAATCTCAGAGGCATAATGAATACTTCAGCTTCCATTGAGGAAACTGGAGATGTTTTCCGTGCACCCAAGATAGATCGCAGAGCTGAATTTTGAATCACACCAAATAATTTCATACTACTTTCTGGTAGCTTTGTGAAGATTATATGTCCATACGTAAGTTTACTTCTAATGAATGATATATATACCTGTCGCAATAATTTTTGAGAAGATCCCCACGAGACGCCAGACAATGCCCTGAGAACCTGCAGCCGTCTTTGACACTCTGTTTTAACACTTCGTATATGTGGTAAGAACGTAAGTTTAGGGGAGTCCAATGTTATTCCAAGTACACGCAGTTCATCAGTTTTATTTATTGGTTTAGAGTTTAATCTGAGGTTAATCAATGGTACATATTTTTTATGTGTAAAGATTTGATACTTTGTTTTATCCACATTTATGGCAAGTTTCCACTTTTTCAGCCATTTCGTAAGGCAATTAAGGTAGTTCTGCATCGTTCTCTGGATCTCGATTGGGGATCTCCCACTTGCAACTATAGTCACATCGTCTGCATATGCGATGCATTGGATGCTCTCCATCTGAGGTAAATCATGAAGCATCACATTGAACAGCAGGGGGCTCAAGACTGCACCTTGGGGCAAACCACAAGCAAGAATTTTGCCAGATGAGACAGCATCTGCCACCCTTACCTTAACACACCTATTGCTTAAATATGATCGTAGCCATAAGACCATTCGAATGTCACAACCAATATTTATTAGCTTATGCAATAGTCCAGCATGCCACACAATATCATATGCATTTTCCAAATCTACATAAACAATCAAACAATACACTTTTTTGAAGAAGGCCTGTGAGATACAGTTTTTAATTAGAGCAAGAGCATCATATGTAGATCGCTTTCTACGGAACCCTGTTTGATAACAAGAGAAAACTTTATTTTTTTCCAAAAAATAATCAAGCCTGCGTTTAACAATTTGTTCCATGATTTTTGAGAAACATGATAGCAAAGTGATGGGTTGATACCCACTGGGAATCGAATGGTCTCTTTTAGGCTTCTTTATTGGACATATAATCCCCAACTTCCATGCTTCTGGGAAATAACCACTAGAGTAACTTTTGTTGAATAAATAGATTACATGTTCCAGAAATGAATATGGTGCTTTGGTGAAAAAAGCATAAGGAACTTCGTCAAAACCAGGGCTAGTATTTTTTGCGTGTTTTAAACTTTTCTGGAATTTGTGCAGTTCAATTTGAGAGTTAAGATATGTATCTTCTACCTGTACTGCTGCTAAATTTGAGATGGTATTTTTGATTGTTTCAGAAAATTCATCACCTAATTTTATCTTGTGTCTACAAAAATGGGCCAGTAATAATTGAGCTTTGTCTGCTGTGCTGTCAGCTATGTCACCAACAGTTGGGCGTGGATTCACATAAACTGCCCCTCATTGAGCGTATTAGCCTCCAAACATTACCAACACCAGTGTTGGAGTCCAGAGTGCTTACATAACTAGTCCAGCTTTTAATTTTCTTTTGCTTAATGATTTCTTTGGCTTTGGTTTCACATGCCTTGTACAGATGTAGATTTTCTGCAGTGGGATATTTTGATAACTTGTTGCGTGCTTTCCTTCGCTGTGCTACAGCCAAAGCGCACTCTCTGTCCCACCATGGTGTCCTCCTCCTAGCTCCCCAAGCTGGGGAAGATTTGGGGATGTACTTGTGTAGTGAAGAGACTTCACTACGTATTGTGTACGTCAACTGTACCGCTGGCGTGTACATAGAGCTCCGTCCAGTTGCTGCTTGGCTGCAGCTAAAGTGGGCGGCTGCTCGATTGAAGCTAGTCAGTTGCGTCGGAACCTTCATGGTGTGCACTTGTCTACGAGCAGGCTAATAAAGCGGGTTGCCTGATGTTTGTAAGTGCCCCATGTAGTGCTTGCTCTAATCCTATGCCTATTTTTTACTTCCCCATAGTCAGCTCCCGTTCCGTATGCTTGAACTATATTCTTGGCTTCCCCCTCAAGAAATTCTGGCAATTCCTGAACCCAAGCCGACTTGTTTTCCTGGTACTTAGAACTTACATAATTCTCAAATTTAGTCAAGAAAACCGAAACCTGACCGTCGCCAGACTTGCCCGAAAACTTCCCCGGTGGGGGCAACTTGTCTGAACGTAAGCCCTTGATTGCTTCTGTGAGACTAAGCATTACGTTAGCTAACTCCGCTCCTGTTTCCATCCTAAATTAAGCCCAAAAATGTCTACTGTCAGCAACGATAATAAGTTCTATTAAAAATTCCAATTTATTGCACTACTCCTTATCCTACCGACTGTCCCCGCATCTGAAGCCAAATCCCACTCCTGACTCCAAATGTAACGACCACGAGCCTGATAACGTTTAGTTACTGGAAACCGACCTGTCAGGATGCCGGCCAGACAGGGAATAGCTACTCAGGCTTAAATAGCTAAGGCCAGATACGAGGTCAAAGTACGGCACGGACAAGACAAGAGTATATATTAAAACAGGGGAATGATAATTTACAGACAGACTCAGGGCGGGTCTCGCGGTAGCCGTCTTTCGTACACGAAACCGTGGCTCTACCGCTGACTAACCACCCTGGCAAAACACCTTAGGCGTTACCCAGTAAAATAGGCATAGGATTAGAGCAAGCACTACATGGGGCACTTACAAACATCAGGCAACCCGCTTTATTAGCCTGCTCGTAGACAAGTGCACACCATGAAGGTTCCGACGCAACTGACTAGCTTCAATCGAGCAGCCGCCCACTTTAGCTGCAGCCAAGCAGCAACTGGACGGAGCTCTATGTACACGCCAGCGGTACAGTTGACGTACACAATACGTAGTGAAGTCTCTTCACTACACTTGTTAGCTCCATCCTGTAAAGATTTTGTCAACAGTGCATTTAGATCATCAACTGAAAGATTCATTATCTGACTTGTATGGATTTGTGATAGTTTTTCTCTGAATCCAACCCAGTTTGCATTTTTTATAATCCATCTACAGAGATGGTTTTCAGATTTTTGTATTACAGTACCAAAAGTACATTCAATGGGATAATGGTCACTCCCAAGGTCTGCACCTCTCTGAAGAGACCCACAAGCAAGGAGAGTTGGAGGGACAATGCACAAGTCTAATGTGGAACTTGTCCCTACTCGAGCGTCTATGTAAGTGGGTAAGTTGGGAGGGTTGAGTATTCCGAGAGAGTTCTCATCTAGAAGTTTACAGAGATTCTTTCCCGAAGCATTCAGTCGGCCTTTAAAGTCCCACAAAGGCGCATGAGCATTCATATCACCAATGAATATAAAAAAATCACTCATCTGAACATAATAATGATAAAATTCTTCATAAGTAATACATGCATTAGGATTGTAAATATTACATATATCAATATAACCAAAGGAACAGAACACTTTAATTGATGCAATCTCTAATCTACCATTTAAATAACTATCTATATTATTCACAGAAAAATTAACATCATTTCTAATAATGAAACATAATCCAACTTTGGCTCCATCATTCCTATGGGACCACACACACTCATAGCCTAAAAATTTAGGCTCCTTAGTTTTGATAAATGTCTCACATAAACACAGTACATCAGGTTTCTTAGTATATAGATAGAGTTTCACTTCTGACAATTTAGAAGATAGACCATTACAATTTAGTTGATAAACAAGAAGATTTTTTTCCAAAGCACCACTTCTTTTGGTTCTCTGATCACAGATTTTAAAGTTACGCATCATTTCTTTCTTGGAATTGCTCCCAATCTTTTGTTTCCTTTAGCATGAGAAAGAGGAATTTTAGAGGGGGTTTTAGAATTTTTTTCCAAAACAGTCTCACCTTTATTTTGAGATTTTACATTACTATGATATTCGCTGAGTAGCTGTGCTCCAATTTTTTGGCCAAGATGGTTTCTTATCATTCCCAACAGCAGAAGATTCCTCTCACGCTTGTTTTCATGGTTCAAGTTAGATGAAAATGCTTCCATCATGAATTTACCCAGGCGGAAGAAGAAATCCTCAAACATAGTTTGTACCTGGGACTCAATTTTCTTCAGCACTACTTGTATTGGATCTTTGTTGGTGACCATTGTTTCTTGCGAAGGCTGACAATCATTAAAATGAGAGGCTAGTACATTCTGCTTAGGCTGGTTGGGTTTGACCTGGGGAATCCTTCTTGGTATGTAGTAGGACCCTTGAGATTGGTGTACATCAGCTGGAACAGTCACTTGTTTTGGTTGTGTGGTTTTCAGAGATGCAGCATATGTTTTTTCATTAATCCTTGATTCTGGAATTTGCATTTTTTCTTGCGTAGGGGCAGTTTTTTCCTTGTTCCATTGATTCAGTTGAGAACTTGGCTCATTGTAAGTGGTTTTGGCTCTTTGCAAGATAGATTCTAGACTATCTGTGGTCTCATATATGATTTGCCTTCGAGCCTCTGAAAAGGAGACGCCTTCTTTCATCAGTGTTTGTATTTGAACAGCATTTTGAATATATGGGCATTCTCTAGAGCTGGCCACATGATTCCCCTTGCAGTTAGCACAGAAGGGAGTGGGGGCACTACACTTGTCTTTTGAATGGCCTCCACCACAGATAAGGCACCTTTCAACAGATGTACACCCAGTAGCAAAATGTCCATGACGTTGGCATTTATAACATCGGATAGGTGGAGGTGAATACGGATTAACCTTGAAATTCATGTATTCTATTTTAAGTTGTTTTGGGAGATCACTGCCTAGAAATTGTACTTTTACACTGAGGGAATCTTTTTTTTTTCCATTAGAGAATTTTGGCAGTCTGACCATGTTGATAACTTTGGCATTTTCACATCTGGCAATTGGGATAAGCTCATTTAAATTTACATCATAGTCAATTGGTCTAATAACCCCAAAGGTAGATTGTGAGGATTCTGAGCGTGGTTCATAGCAACTAACTGCAAATTTTCCAATGCTGTTAATTTTCAACAGTCTTGTTATTTCTTCTTCGGTAGTCTCTTTGAATTCAACTGCAATCAGGTTTCGTTGTTTGTTCACTTTTACCTCATTAATGTACTCATAGTTCAGTATTTGTTTCAGTCCTTGAGCCAGTCCAAATGGGTCATAGGTCATTTTTTTCTTGTTTGCTTCAAGTAATTCATTGCTTGACTCCTGTAGTTGAGTGATCAGCAAGGTACACATTTTCTGTTTGGATGCCATTGTTTTATTAGTTGGGTAAATCTTTTTTGGTTCAAGTGGAGACTGAGTAGTTTTACGCGTCTTTTTTGATGTGTCACAATCGGAGTTTGAGCTTGAGAGGCTTACACTGGTTCTTTCTCTTTTTTTTGATGGGATGTTCTCCTTGAACCAAGTCCCTCGTATTACCGATTCATTAATTTCTTCAGTACTCATTGTTTTCTCTTCGTCGGTTTGCTCTTCTTCACTGGCAGGATTGGCGGCTAGCAACAGCTCTTCTTCGATTTCAGAGCAGGAATCTTCTGACTCTCTCAAATCACTAAACCGATTTGCCAATGGCAGTTCGGCCATTTCAGATTTTGAAGGTAGCCCCAGAAAGGGGCCACCAACACAGAGTATTATAAACAATCAGCAGGGCAGAAGTAGAAATTATAAAAAAGACAAGTAAACAGTTACAATATATATATATGATTACAGTATAACGTGGTCAGGGGAACGGTGAAAAATCCAAACAATTAGTCACACCACCTTCCGCACCCCCTCCCACCCCAACCGAATTACCTCACCACCTCAGATGGAGGGGAGAGAGCCGGTTGTGTGTGGAATGGAAAATAATGAATGTTACTAGGCTTGATTTTGGAATTACTTTTATCTTTTCACAGGAGCTTGGCACAATACAGTCTTATCTCAACGAACGCAACTTCTTGGTTTCTTGGTTTCTTGGTTTAGATTCGGCACATCTCCGTCCATGGGAATTAGCGCCCTCACTCCGTCAGTTGCGTCTTCAGATTTTACTCAGCAGGTGAGTGTCTTGAAGGAATTTGATGACCAAGTTTGGCGCAAAAGATGGGGAGAGTAGAGACGCTAGGCTGAACGGCTGGGACTTGGCATGGCATGCTCTTCTCAGTGGGACACGGAATGGTTCATGAGCTGGGCAGACTATGAAGATGTGCTCCAGAGTGATGACAGTTTGACAGTTGGAACAATGAGGACGAGGAGAGTTATTGAAGAAGTGTCCATGGGTTAGGTAACATGTCTGCAGTCGGAGGCGTGTGAAGATGGTTTGATTGGAACGGGTGAGGTTTGAGGGGATTGATGGGCCTAAGTGAGGTTTGAAGTTGGTTATGTAGTGAGGCTGAGCTGGCCACCTTCTCTGCCAGGCCTGGTCATAGTGTTTTATGATTTTGCTCTTGAGTTCATATTTACTCGGTGGGAGATCTACCATGGTTGTCAGGTCATTTGATTCTCGTGCTAGTCTATCTGCAGCTTCATTGCCAGCAATGCCAACATGGCTGGGGAGCCATTCTATGATAATTTTATTTGAGCTGGTGGAACAAACAGTATTTACTATCCAGGTGAGCAAGTAATGGTTAGGAGGGTTGCCAGAGTTCAGTGCAGAGATGCAGCCGAGAGAGTCTGTAAAAATTACAAAAGAGCCTGGCAGCACTGATATATATCTGCAAGCGATGTAGATTGCATACAGCTCTGCTGTGTATATCGTAGAGTGAAGTGGGAGTTTTGCTTTTATGTTGAAGTTTGATGAGTATACTCCACAAGCAGTGCTGTCACCCATAGTTGAGCCATCTGTGAACACTTGAGTTCTTTGTAGGTATAAGCGAGTAGTTATGTCCTTAAAAATCTGTTGCCAGTGGATGTCAGTCAGAGCTGACTTAGGGAACACTGATAAAGAAGAGCCGGTAGGAATTCTGGGTGGGAGATATCGTGCTGTCATGGGGACTGTTGGTACGGATGAAAATTCCAGGCCGAGGTCGTTGAATTCACAAAAGGCTCGTCCATCAAAAGGGAGAGGAAAAGGCAAATTATCGTATAAGGCAAATGGATAGTAGCTAAGGAGAAGATTTCGAACTGGATGTCTAGGGATGCTAAGCACTCTTGAGCAGTAAGAAGCAAGTAATAATTTTTGGCGAATATGCAGAGGACACAAGCTAGCTTCAGCCTCCAGTTTGGCTGTGGGTGTGCACCGGAGAGCACCTAGCATTATGCGAGCGCCTGCAAATTGAATACGGTCCAGTTTTATCAAATGTGATGGGGCAGCTGTGGAGTAAAGGAAGGAGGCATAGTCTAGTTTTGATCGGATAAGCGATATATAGAGGAGGCAAAGGGTTGAGTAGTCAGCACCCCAACCACGGGAAGCAACAACAGTCATTAAGCGAAGGTCTGATTGACAGCGAGTTACCAAGTTGGATATATGGCGGCTCCATGTTAGATGTTGATCAAAGATGAGTCCTAAGAAGCGTACCGAGTTGACAAAATTGATGGGTGTGTGATTAAGTGTTAGCGGGTCTATGTTGTTTGGTCTGTGCCTGGTAAAAATGACACAAGAAGTTTTGCTTGCAGAGATTTCCAATCCCCATTTGTGGCTCCAGTTTTCTATTTGTATAAGGGAGTTTTGCATGAGGGTCAGGGCTTCATTGACGTTTTCATGTTTGATCCAGAGGGCTGCATCATCTGCATAAAGGGAGTGTTGCATGTTGGTTGGGAGGAAAGTAAGCAAGTCATTTATGAAGATAGTGAAAATTGTAGGACTAATGACTGAGCCTTGGGGGACTCCTGAATAGATGGGGAAGGACCTTGATTGAGCGTTGTTTACCCTTACTTTTATAGTATGAAGCTTAATGAAATTTGATATGAAGGTGGCTATGTTGCCACGTAGACCTATTTTTTTCAGTTTAACCCTTTCAACGCGATTGGGTTATATTTGTCCCAGTGTTTTAAATTAAAGCACAATTGGGCTGAATATGCCCCAGCAACTACCGAAAGTTAACAGATTTTGCATCAGACTCTGTTTTACCCATAGCTAGTTTGTAGTCTCAACAGCAATCACCCAGTGGGGCGTTGAAAGAGCTAGAAGGAGGTTGAGTCTCAAGCTGCTCCTCAAAATGTACGTGCATTTGCATAGTTTTATAGCTTATGATCATTTCTTTGGGTTGATTTTATGTAAATATTAGTAGGAACCTATATATAGCTATTTTGTCTTCATAAATATACTTTTTGTGAAACATAGTTGAAATAAAAATGAAGTGGGATATGTGTGTCCCACTTGTACTTTATTTATCTTTTGTCCCACTTGTATATATCTAAATTTGGGATACATTTATCCCATTAGCACTGAATTTTAAATTTGGCTTCATACTAATTTTGGTATAAAAATGTTTTATTTTCATGCAGAAGCCGAAAAGGTCACTGGACGATCTGGAAACTGAAGAGCTTATGCAAGACCTTGATAGTGATGACAAATTCACTTACAATAAGAGTTTAGATAACTATTGATGATAGTTTTGAGGATCCGGATTGCAAAGTGGAAGAAAAATAGGCAAAATACAGCAAAGAGAGTGAGGACACGTGTAAAAGAGAGCCAAAGAGACAAAATGAGGGTAACATCAGCATTGAGGAGGAACAAAAAGAAGAAGAGTATGTGAATCACGCTCATAAACTTCCTTTTGTTTGAATTGATGATATTGCTGACATTGGTTGGCCAATACTGTCAAATGGATTTGAACCCATGTTTTTATTATCAACAGCAGAGAAAGGAGTAATAATTTGTGCTTTAGGTAGACCACCTCCCCTTTGGAAGCATTCAAATGCGAGTCCCTTCAAGTTTGTTCATACAAATAGCATGCAAAACCAATCTAAGAATAGAAAAAGAAAACAGTTAGAAAAATGAGTACAAATTGATGGATGCATGAGAAATAATGATTGTGCCTAATGGGCTGCAATCAACTTCCAAAACTTGAATTCATTGGAGTGGAAATAAGTCTAAATAATAAATGCATCAGTAAACCCATTTCCAGGGACAAATTCACTTTTGTATTCTCAAAAGTGTACATTACAAATCCATAAAAATCAAATGATTCAAGCAAGACATATTATATCCATGAAGTAGTTAGATTCTTTGAGCCGCATCATAAATAAAATGGTAAATAGCATAGTTTTTTATGCTTATTTAGTCAAAGAAATTGTTTTTTGCCAAATAAATGTGAAATAATTCAGGCTTTGAACGACCAGTCACTCGTAATATCCTTTTTTTCTAGAAAATGGAAGTTATTTTTTCTAATACAATAAGCATTTTCTATTTCCAATGTTACTGTGAATTTTTTCTCTTCTTAACCACTTAAGTATTATTACGCGTAAACCATATTAGCTGATTATATCATTGTCGTTGTAATCTTCTTATAACCTGATAATCGCTTCTGCCCTCCACTGCCATCGTACAACCATATTAGCTGATTATATCATTGTCGTTGTAATCTTCTTATAATCTGATTATATCATTGTCGTTTTAATCTTCTTATAATCTGATTATATCATTGTCATTATAATCTATCAGCAATTTTTCACTTACCAATATTACTGTGAATTCTCCCTTATTTACCACTACAGTCATTATTACGCGTAAACCATATTAGCTGATTGTATCATTGTCATCATAATTTTTAAAACTTATTCCCTCTTGTATGTGAACTTATGAAAACGCCCTCAGCAATCTGTTTGCACCAATGTAGTGATATCGAACTCCAATATTATAACAAATAAATAATAGATGTGTGTGTAAACATCTATGACATCTGTGTGTCACATTTTGTAACATCGCAATTAGTAATTTTTCACCAACCAATGTTACTGTGAATTCTTCTTTATTTACCACTACAGTTATTATTACGCGTAAACCATATTAGCTGATTGTATCATTGTCGTCATAATCTTTAGAAACTTATTACCTGTTGTATGTGCACTTGCGAAAACGCCCTTAGCAATCTGTTTGCACCAATGTTGTGATATTGAACTCCATTATCACTCGCTCATGGACTGAGTTTGTGTGTACTCACGAAATCGCGCTAGATTTTTCTTTTTACTCTATTCTCTCTTACTTAATAAGCTACTTTTTAGACTGGAATATCCCTTTAAGCTTGACTCTGTATTTCGTTTTAAGCTCTATAGTACCTAATTCTTACTTTTACTTATTTTAAATGACTGATCACCCTGTAATATTTGAGGAAATCAATCCAGATTTCAATCATTTGAACAGAATATATCCAAACCTAAACAACTCTCAAGAGTGTAGGTATACTAATATATCAGAATTCAACGAAACTATACGAATAACTGACCGAGATTTCTCACTCCTGTGTTGGAACTGTAGGTCACTCTATCCAAAATTGGAAGAGATACAATGTACTATTACTGAACTTAAATATAACCTAGACGTGATTAGCTTCACCGAAAGCTGGCTAGATGACTCGACAAAAGACATGATTCGATTTGAAAATTATCATAGTTACCATTCGCTAAGAAAAAACCAGCGGGGCGGAGGCATCAGCACATATATATCTAACCACATAGACTCGAGAACCATAGCAAGTGCAACCATGAATCAGGATCATATAGAATCACTCTTCGTAGAACTTTTTAGAGATGGTAAACGCATTGTGCTTGGAACGGTGTATAGGCCTCCTACAGCCTGTCCTATATCCTTCCTGAATGAATTGAATCGTATTATTTCTCAGTTCAACAGGCCCTTATACAATGACATAATAATATGTGGTGACTTCAATTATGATCTACTGAAACATGAAAGCCATGAACCAATCTCTAATTTCCTAACTACCTTTCAGTCTCAATCCTTCCTTCCGATCATTACAAAGCCTACACGAATAACCTCAGAGTGTGCTACGCTGCTTGACAATATCTTTATGACAGACCCAAGTGATTTTCTTGCTGGAATAATTACTTCTGACTTATCAGATCACTTCCCAGTTTTTCTTATCAAGAAAAATGTCTATATTGCTTGCACCAAGGCACGGGCTGAAACTTACTCATATCGTAAAATAAACGAATCAAATCTTGAAGAAATGCGCACCGTTCTAGAAGAATCAATGCCTACATTGCACATCTCTCAACAAAACAATAATACTACGAGCATTGATGAAGCAGTAGTAAAGTTGACTGAAACTATAATGACCGCATACAATCAGTGTTGCCCAATTGTAACTCGTACAGTTACCCCGAAAAATAAACATAAGCCCTGGATTACTAGAGACATCGTGATAAATATAAAGAAACGTCAAGCGTACCTAGCCCTCCTTTGCGAAGGACGAATATCTAGAGAAACATATAACCGATTTAGAAACTATGTAACAAACCAGATAAGAACATCAAAAAAGAACCACTTTACGCTCAAGTTTACTCAATTCAAAACTGACGTTAAAAAGACTTGGCATCTCCTTAACTCCTGCTGTAAACCGAATAATGCCGATAAAAAGAAAATTGAATATGTTGTTCAAGATAATGTAAAATATCATGAGAAGAAAGAAATTGCTAATCTCTTTAACAACTTCTTCGTAAACGTAGGGAAAACAATAGCTGATGGTATTCTAAGTGAACCTACTGATCACCTGGAATTTATGGATCATATTCGAGAACCCAACTCCTTTTTCTTTACGCCTACAAACTCCTCCGATGTAATTACGTGCATAAACAACATGAAAAATAAATCGAGTGGGTTACAAACGTTTCCGACTAAAGTACTTAAAGTTATTGCTGACATTGTAGCCCCACTGATATCAAATATTATTAACCAGTCTCTCTTACTAGGCACTTTCCCGAACTCCCTCAAAATTGCTAGAGTAACCCCAATCTTTAAAAGTGGTGAAAAAACCTGTGTAAACAATTATCGACCTATCTCCATTCTACCAATTATTAGCAAAGTATTCGAAAAGATTGTGTATAAAAAAGTGTACTCTTATTTGAACAAAAATCATTTCTTTACGATAAACAATACGGTTTTTGCTCTAAAAAATCAACAACACAGGCTATATTAAATCATTTACAATTCCTCTATTCTAATATAGATGAAGGAAAGCCTGTCTTCTCTGTATTTCTTGACTTCCGAAAAGCATTTGATTGTGTGGACCATAAAATACTATTATCGAAACTACACTGTTATGGCATTTGAGGGATTGCCCATGATTGGTTCAGATCATACCTAACAAATCGGAAGCAATACGTTGTCATTGACGACGCAAAATCGGACCCACAGACAATTAGCCATGGAGTTCCACAAGGATCTGTTCTCGGGCCTCTCTTGTTTCTGATTTTTATCAATGATATTGTAAAATCTACATCATTCTTCAAATTCATACTTTTGCCAATGACAGTACGCTTTCTGCGGTCCTTCCGAACCAAAATCCTGCTATGATTGTGGAGAGTATAAATACTGAACTTCACAAGGTTTCATCGTGGCTCAAAGCTAATAAAATAAGCCTAAATATCGATAAAACAAATTATATTACTTTCTCATACAAGAAAGATGTATCTCTCCCATGCATTAAAATGGGCAAAGGTGAAATCGAAGAAACCAACTCATGTAAGTTTCTGGGCATCATAATAGATAAACATCTGACCTTCAAAGAGCACATCACTCATATTAGTTCTAAATTATCAAAATCCATCGGAATCCTAAATAAAGTTAAAAATTTTCTGCCTGAAACAGCTTTACAAATGCTCTACCGAACGCTCATTTCTCCATACTTGCAATACGGAATAGAAGCATGGCACGGAACTGATAAAAATAAAACCAACAAAATTTTTACTCTGCAGAAAAGGGCTGTCAGAGCGGTAAAGAACCTAGAATATAATGCTCACACAAATGATTCTTTCAAAAATTTACGAATACTTAAACTTTCGGATCTCTACAAAATCTCCATCTGTAATTTCATTTACAAAACATTAAGAAATGATGGCGACAATAGCCTAAGACAATTATTGACTGCGCAAACTGGTCATCACGACCATTTAACCCGAAATAGAAGTAAATTCATGCTTCCTTATTATTCAAATGCCAGGTCGCAACACAGTATTCTCTTCGTTGGAACCAAAACTTGGAACTCTACACCTGCAGAGATCCGTGAATGTAATTCGTACACAGTATTCAAAAGACATCTTGAGTCTCACTTCCTATCAGAATACTAGTCGTGTAAGATCACCGTGTCGAAATCTTGCCTCCTACATGTAACTAATGATAATGTCATAATGTAACTTGCCTTGTGTACCATAACCAATCTTCTCTCTGCTCTTGAATCGTTTTATCGAACATACTGTTAAATATAGCCGACTTGACCTATATTGTAAAATACAGCATAAAATATTGAGTTAATTATCTCAATGATCAGTCTAATGCGAAACTAGGTTAAGTGAACTAGGTTAAACTTTTGTACACCCTAGAATAACGTGATGGTAGGATGCCCTAGAAGTCGCTGAACTTATTCGGGCCCACAGGTAGCTATACTCAAATTTGACCATTGTACTAGACTTAAGTAAAATTCTACCTCTGTATCACCTGTGGTAAATAAATTGTTTAAATTGTTTAAATTGTTTGTTTAAATTGATGTTTTCTCATTTTCTACCTTGGAAAAGGAAAAAAGTATGTTAGTTTGAATGTATATACAAACACTATTCTATTTTTCGAACTTCCTGGTGGGGTACATATGTCCCACTCTCAATGGCAATGGACTACTAAATGGGACGTATATGTCCCAGTACAAAAACTTACAAATTTAATAAAAAAACACTACCGACCCTGTAAGAGCTTCTAATACTATGCCAATCAACCCTAAAACACACTAGAATGCTCCTGGATTTAGCAGGAAAAATTTCGCGTCGAAAGGGAATTAAGGAGTATGCCGTGGTGCCATACAGTATCAAATGCTTTATTTATATCCAAGAAGACTGCTACGCAGTATCCATTACTGAAAAAAGACTCTCGGATGGTGTTTTTGAGTCTGCTGAGTGCATCTATAGTGCTGTGTGAGTTTCTGAAGCCGCTCTGTGAAGGATCAAAAAAGCTGCAGTGTTCAAGTATGGCCTGTAGTCTATAGTTTATCATTTTTTCCATTATTTTGCATAAACAGTTTGTAAGTGCTATTGGGCGATATGAATTTGTATACGTAGAGGGCTTAGTCGGCTTGAGGATAGGAACAATAATGGATTCTCTCCACTGGTGAGGGAAGCCATTTAAGAAAAGGAAGTTGTAGAAACTTAAGAGTGTTTCCAGTTGCTTGTTGGTGAAGTGCTGCAGGAATGCAAATGGGATTGTGTCAGCTCCAGGAGAATGTGAAGTAGATGATTTTAAGGCGTGCTTGAGTTCGTAAGATTCAAACGGCTGGTTGTACCATGGGGTGTTATGGTGAGTAAATTGAGGAGGGTCAATAGCAATTGTGTTTTGGCGTCTAGTGAATATAGGATCATTAGAGGTCGAGTCACTTTGTTGTGAGAAGTGATGGGCCAGTTCATTTGCTACTTTGTGCTGGTCTGCTATTATA
Source organism: Morinoia aosen (assembly GCA_030386875.1). Classification (NCBI taxonomy): domain Eukaryota; kingdom Metazoa; phylum Arthropoda; class Malacostraca; order Amphipoda; family Talitridae; genus Morinoia; species Morinoia aosen. Next base: position 49,128,811 of record CM059566.1, read on the forward strand.
ATGTTGTCTTTTTTCAACACTATTGTTTTATGCATGTGGTGACTGGATATGGCTTTAACTTTTTTCCATATAGTTGAGTTGCTTGTCTTGTTGTTCAGGCTGGAGAGAAATGTTTCCCAGCTAGACTTACGTGCTTCTTAAACTGCATGTTTGAACTTGGCTTGGGCTTTTTTGTATGCAATCCATAACTCCTGATTGCCTCTGTGGTTTTTGTAGTGAGAGAGTGCTCTATTTTTTTCCCTGTGAGTTTTAGTGCACTTTTGATTCCACCAGCAGAGAGCTCTATTGGTGGGCTTAGGTTTGGTTTTGGATATGTGTTGGTTGGCTGATTTTAATATGGCATGAGTTATTGCTCCACAAGCTTGAGTTGGTGAGAGGAACGTAGTGGGCAACTTCAAGCAAGCTTGAAATTGAGACCAGTTGGCTGACTGCAGATGCCACCGCTGCAGGGAGTCAGTGACAAGAGGTTGGAGAGTGGCTATTATTAGAGGAAATTGGTCACTAGTGCAGGGGTTTGAGTATGGTTGCCAGGAAAATAAGGGAGCAATATTAGAAGAAATTATTGTCAGGTCAATATGACTATATGAGCCCCTCGAAGACAGGAAAGTGGGCTCAGAATTATTTAATATAAAGAGGTCGTTGTGCATGACCCATTGCTGAATGAGGGTGCCACGACTATCTTCTGAAGGTGAGCCCCAGCTAGGATGATGGGCATTAGAATCCATGCAGATAATAAAAGGCTTAGGAAGTTGTGAATAGAGGAGTGGAAGTTCAGAAATCAGTACTGAATTAGGAAGGTTAGGAGGAATGTACAATGAGCAGATAGAGACTGTGAATTGGGAAAGAGAGACTCTGCTTGCGCAGGCTTCTAGGGAGCACTTTCTGGGTAGGATAACATGAGGAATAGAGTTTTTTACCAGTACTGCAGTGCCCCCTCCACTGCCACACACCCTCTCGTAACTGGCAATAGGTTGGCTGAAAGCTGTCAAACTGATTGTGTTGGATTTTGCCATTGTTTCCTGTAGACAGAGTATGCTAGGCTGAACCTCTGTTACAAGTTGCTGCAAGTGGGGCCGGCGTGAAAAGAATGATCTAACATTCCACTGAATAATACTAAAGTTTAACATGAATTTGTGATAGAAGAGAGGCCTAGATTGTTCAGAGATTCATTGACTACTGTATCAGCTTTAAGAATTTGCCCCAGTTCAGTGATACTTTGTATTTTTTCTGACAAGTTGGTAGCCATGAAGAGTTTAATGATGATAGGTAGAACTTTTACTATGAGTTGAGCTAATTCAGCTGAGAATGAGGTTGAGGGTAGATTACAAGTTGGCTGGTAATGGTTATTTAAACTATTTGATGGGTTATTCTGATTGGAGGAGTTTTCAGGACAAGTGGTGTTGCTTGGATGAGATGAGTGAGTATACGTGTAATGGGAATTTACTTTAGGAGTTGATGATTGGTTACTGGGAGTAGCCTGTGAGGAGTGCTGTTGTTGAGCTGGGGTTATTCGAGATGAGTAGGAGCGCACAGTTGATGATTGTGATGGCAGGGTATTGGGGGTTTCAACTTCTTCTGTCATGAGCTGAGTAAGAGATGGAAAGACACTAGTTGAGTAGATATTAGGAGTGATTTCATTTTGAGTGTTTTTTCCTGGAAGGTGATGAGGTTGAGAATTAGTTTGCAGTCTAGGAGGTTGAGGATTTAGCTTTCTAGTAGTTATTATAGTTTGCTTTGGATTAGGATCCACACTTATTTCGACTCTGGCTCTTTCCCTGGCCTCTGCAAAGGTAAGGCCCTCATCAGCAGTCAGGTGACATGCATGTTTTTCTGCCATGTACGCAATGCAGTTGCGTGATGTTGCAGAGTGAGGACCCTTGCAGTTTACACACAAAGGTGGAGATCCAGATGATGGGCAGGTTTCAGAGAGATGGCCACTTTGAGAGCAGTGGCTGCAAACAGGGGACTTGCGGCTACATCTGCCACGAGTGTGGCCGTACCGGCAGCATTGACTACAGCGTATAGGACTTGGATAGTATTGATCTACATTGTAGTAAACATATCCTACTTGGATTTTGGGTGGAAGGCTAGGAAGAAGAAAGGTAAGTACAAACAATGGAATGTGTGCTTTGAGAGGGTCAGAGAGGAGTTTTCGAATCCCAACTACCTTGTTTGGTTTAAGGGCCTCTAGAAGAAATTCTAGGGACTCGCCTTTCAGTTCTGGGGCAAAGATTGTACCATATGTAAACTGTGTACTCCAGGCAATGGAAACAGTGATTGGAACAGTAATATTGTCTAGCATTAGGTTTTTGGCACTGAGCAGTTTTATTACTTGATTGAAATTTTTGGTAGTGATCAGCCGTGATCCAGAGCGTTGGTGTTCTATAGTTTCCACAGCATCACACAGCAGGTCCATGGCATGGCCAATGCGGAAAGGATTCTTTTTTGATAGTTGAATTTCAGGGTCTGTACTAGTCATGACTACCTGTCTTGTAGATGCAGGAATGTTTTTGAAGTTCTCCTCGGAGTTCAGGTTGATTCTTGCACTGTTCCTGACGAGCTGAGGCAGAGTGGTTGGAATGCTGTCCTCTATTGGGTTATCCTCAATGTTGGGCGGTGCATTGGATTTAGTTGGATAGGAGAGAGTTGGAGGAATGCTGTCGGAATTCAGACTGGCACATGAATCTGAGATTATTCCACTTAGTTCTGTTTCACAATCCGAGATTGGTGGGCTATTGGTCTTGAGAGGTTTTTTAGGGCGCACTTCACTTGTTTGAGGAGAATTGCTCTTGCGTTTGATGCCTGGGGTCTTCTGAGACGGTTTCTTATTCTTGTCACATTTATCTGGAGGTTTTTTTGGAGGCAAAGTTGCCACACAACCACGAACAGTTTGGGGCATGATCACAAAACTTGTCACTTTGTCCGACGACGAGGGACGATAAACAACCGAATCGTTCAAGGATCAAAATGCAACTGGTTACTTACTTTGGTTACTTTGGTCCAATTAGGCACATCACCAGTCACAGGTAAGAGTGCCAGATATCACAGCAACTAGAACGTGGGGCATTTAGATTTGGTTTATCATCCCAATATTGGCAATGAATTCAAGGATCAGCTCAGCACTGAATCCTTCACCAAGCACGCTACTTGTATCAAAGGTTGCTTTTTGGTCTCTGGCCAGTTCTCTTATTGTTTTACGCTGATGTTCAAACACAGGGCAATCAATCAATATATGACAAATGTTCAAGTTACACCTACAGTGGCTGCATTTGGGTTTCATTTCTTTGGTAAATAAGTGTTTATGTGTTAGTTGAGTAGTAAGAAGCCTGAGCCTGGTTAGTATCACCTGATCCTTCCTTGATACATCAGTGTTCACGGTGGGTTTTAATATAGGTTTAATTTTGTGATACAGGGATTGTTCCCTATCCCATTCTTTTTGCCATTGTTCTTTACAGTGCAAGTGTATGTATACTCCCAGATCTGTGTATTGAATTAGATTAAAACTATTGGTATTAAGAAGACAAGCTGTTCTTGCCAACTGATCTGCCTTGTCATTTCCCATTATTCCTACATGGCTTGGGATCCATTCTATGATTAGTTTTCTAGGAGGAAGGTGTTGAAGCAAATGTTTAATTTTGGCAACTAGATGGTGTTTAGATGGATGAAGTTGATTTATAGCCTGAATAGCACTGAGTAAGTCTGTGTACAAAATGAAGTCTTCTTTTTGGGTTTCTGCAAATTTCAATGCATAGTAAATTGCAGTAAGCTCTGCTGTGAGAATTGTAGACCTATCTGGGATTCTAGCCAGCATATTAACTTGTTGGGACCAAACTCCTGCTCCAGCTTTAGGACCTTGAACTGACCCGTCAGTGAACAATGCCGTTCTATCTTTGTATTCTTCATGCAGTTGGTTGTAAAGCTGTTTCCAGTTTCTTTCTGATATGCAATTTTTTTGATAGCACCCCAGACTGACTTGACAATTTCCACTGATAGTTTGGTATTTATATTTGTTTGGGATGAGGCCTATGTCTTCCATTTTAACTTGTATCTCTTGAAAGAGGTTATATATGCGGCCAGTGACTGGGAGAGGTTTTTTACTGTTTTGGAATAGCTGGTATGGGTAATAGTCTAAACATATTGCTCGAACTGGATGGTCAGGAACACTAAGTATCCTCAATGCATATTGACACAATTGGATTTTCCTTGCATATTTAAGTGGTAGTAAATTTGCTTCTGCTTCCACATTACTAACTTTTGTGCATCTCAATGCACCCAACATCAAGCGTGCAGCAGCATACTGGACTCTGTCCAAGGACAACAGGTGGGTTTCACAGGCAGTGTCGAACAGAAAACTTCCATATTCAAGTTTTGGCAATATAATGGTATGGTAGATAATTTTTAGTATTTTGTATTCTGCTGACCATTTCAGATTGGATAAAATGCGTAGAAGCCTCAGGTCTTTTTGGCACTTTTGTGTGACTTCTTTGATGTGCGGACCCCATCTCAGTTGTGAGTCAAGGTTGAGTCCTAGGTATTTGAACTTCTTTACATATTCTATATTTGTGTTGTTGTATTTTAGTTGGAAGGAAGGTTTTGTATGTTTATGAGTAAACACCATGCACTTGGTTTTTTCAGCAGATATTTGAAAGCCCCAGCACTGCGACCAACTTAGAAGAATGTCCAGAGCTTCCTGCAAGATACTGAGAGCCTGAGCTAAATTTGTATGAGTTATCCAGAATGCTCCATCATCTGCATAAAGAGATGTTTCTAGCACCGGAGGAAAATCCTGAAGTATATCATTAATCATAATGTTGAATAGAGTAGGGCTAATGACTGATCCTTGAGGAACACCAGTATTTAATGTGCATACTCTAGATAAGACAATATTTGTCCTCACCCTGATGTTGCGATTTTTTATAAAGGATGCAATCGTTTTAGGCAGATTTCCCTGAAGACCCATAATTTCCAACTTTTTTAGCAGCCCATGATGCCATACCGTATCGAAAGCGCGCGTTATATCAATAAATATGACAATGCAATAGTCCTGGAGCATGAGGGCTTTACGAATTGAATTTTCTAGGCGTGACAATCCGTCTAGAGTAGAGTGACTGGCTCTGAAGCCACTTTGGTTTTTATCAATTAAATTATTACTCTCCAGATAAATGAGAAGTCTCCAATTAATGATTTTTTCAAATATTTTGCATAATGTATTTGTGAGGGCAACTGGCCTATATGACTTTGGGTCTGTAGGATCTTTGCCAGGTTTCAAAACTGGACAAATTACTGCCTCTTTCCAAGGCATGGAAATTTCTGAGTTCCAAACTATGTTAAATAGCTGTAAAACTGTATTTTTTTGACTTTCATCCATATTTTTTATGAAGTCTATAGGGATCGTATCAGGGCCTGGTGTTTTGGCCTTGGAGCTGTTCAGTGCTCTTTCAAGTTCAGCATAGGTAATTGGTCGGTTATATTGATGATGAGGAGCAGGAGTGAAATGTATAGGCAAATTTTCACTGATAACCTTGTATTCAAAAAATAGAGGATCATGAGTCTCACCTGTGCTATAGGATTTATATTGTTCTACTAGAATATCAGCCACATCTTTTGGACATGTAACCACCTCATTCCGGATTTTCAATGTTATTCGACTTCTGTTTTGTTTCCCATTTATTGCTCTAATTTTTCTCCATACCTCTGTTGATGAGCTTCTATCGTTTAGACTGGCTACATAACTTTTCCAACTTTCCGTTTTTGCTTCGAGCACCGCCTTTCTAAAAATAGCTCGAGCCCTCTTAAATGCAATCCATTTTTGTAGGTTTCCACGGTGATTTTTATATTGATTGTATGCCCTACGATATTCCCTGTGACTTTCTTTACATTTTCCATTCCACCAACAATTCATCTTCCGTGTAGCTGGGCCCATGCTACTCTTTTTTACACTGCCCTCTGTTGCATTAACAATTGACTGTGTCACCGCTCTGCAAGCCTCATCACATGTTAAGTTACTAAGATTGGGGAAGATCATGGCTTCTCTAAATTTCGGCCAGTTGGCTGATTTAAGGAGCCACCTATCTGGAAAATTCCCCTGCACTATTTCTATATTTGAGCCCATGTACACTGGAAAGTGGTCTGACATCATGGTGTCTGGATGAGTTTCCCACGTTAGGAGGGAGTGCAAATCTTCTGTTACTAGTGTCAAGTCAATATGAGTGTAGTTTCCATTTGAGGATAAAAAAGTAGGGGCAGTGTTGTTCAACATAATCAGATTTGTGTTGGTAATCCAGTTCTCTATAATTCTGCCTCTTCTATCTATAAAGTCTGAGCCCCATGAATAGCTGTGGGCATTTGAATCCATCAGAATGATGCTGGATCCCCTATTCAAGTTGCTTATCTCTAGTAGATTATGACCTATTATATCATTATCAAGTGTGGGTGGCAAATACATATTGATAATATTGACTGGTTTCTTATTAATATACACTCTACATGTTACAACTTCTAAAGGAATGTTGTTTTGGATGGGTATACAAGGTATAGTATTATGTACATAAGTCATTACCCCACCTCCTCTATTATCTCTATCTTTCCTGTAGGATGAAACATAGTTATTTAGTTTAGTTTGATTGTGATTTTGTAGGTGGGTTTCTTGTAGGCAAATAATTTTTGGTTCATATTGATTAATAAGTAGCTGTAGGAAGGGAAGTTTAGAGAAATAACCTCTCATATTCCATTGCAATAATGATAGGTTCATTACGGGCTTATTAAAGAGGTGACATTTAGTTTAGTTAGCACTTCCGTTACAAGGTCTTCTGCATTCAGGATGTTACCAAGTTCTGTTAGTAGTTCAATACGCTCAGTGATTGAATTGGAGATTAGCATTTTGACAATTGTTGGGAGAAGCTTAGATATTATAGTTTTGAGAGATATTTCAATTTCCTTTTCTGAGATACTTTTATTGCTTTGCTGGTTTTTAGAGGCAGGGTGGTTCCTTTTATTAAACTGAGAATTTGCTATGTCACTATTAGTAGCCATTATGTTGCAAGTTTCTTCTGTGTTCTGTAAGGTTGGTGTATTATGGTTCACAAGTTGACTAAATTCTATAGTTTTGTTTTCCTTTGATTTTTTTTGTGTAGACTGTTGCAATTCTGGCCTTTTATGAGCATTCATAAGGGTGCCAGGATTTTGTGTTGATATGCCACAACTATGATGCAAGTTTTCTGAATTGATTGCATTTGCATATGTTTTTGGTATCAAATTTTGAGATTCTGTTTGGGTTCCTGATGGTACAAGTGAGGGGAAGGAGTGTCTTGATTCTAAATTTGGAGGAGTATCTTGCTGCTGGTGGACTTGGGTTTGGTTTTGAATTATTTTCCTTGCATCTACAAATGAGATATTTTGACTCGCTTGGAGTTTACTGACATTATGTTCTTGTACATAAATAGGACATTCTTTTGAGGCAGATGTGTGGTTTCCTTTGCAGTTTGTTCATACTGGATTTTCAGCGGTGCAGTCTTTTTCATCATGTTCTCGAGATGAGCAATTTTTGCAGACTTTCTGGTTTCGGCAGACTGAGGTAGTATGCCCCCATCGCCAGCATTTGGTACATCGAATGGGATTGTTGTAGTAAGGATCCACTTTGTAATTTGAATAGCCTGCTTTCAGCTCTGTTGGGCAGGTTCCAAGGAAGGTGAGTACAAACAAGGGTGAATTGGCACGCTTTGGGTCCATGTACATCTTACGTATACCGACAACACCAGAAGAGGCAAGTTGTTGCGGTAAATCTGAAGGAGATGACAGTTGTCGATTTTGTAAATTTCGATGCCTTAGCATAGTTAATTAGATCGAAATAAACAAGTTTTCTTCTATGCACTTTTTGTCTCAAATGAGTATTTTATTAGTTATAGCGGTAAATGACTTACCGCAACTCCAGTCTTTGAAGCGGAAAGAAATTCTTTGATCGAGTTGTATGGTTTTACTGCAATGGCGTCTCGCTTCCAGCGCTCTGTCTTGAAATACGAAACCAAACCTACCGCTATACCTCGTTAAATACTCATTTGATGAAAAAAGTGTATAGAATAAAAGTTGTTTATTTCGATGTTATTACCATGTTTCAAGCAACAAAAATTCGAAAATCGATGAGTAGCTGTTTATTCGAGCGCATTCGTAATCAATGACGAAACTAAACTTACCGCTATAAATCGTAAAATACTCATTTGAGACGAAAAAAGAATAGAAGAAAACTTGTTTATTTTGATTCAATTAATTAGGTTCAGGCACCAAACAGTGGAAAATCGACAACTGTCATCTCCTTCAGATTTACCATTGTTGCAACAAATCTTCCAATGAGTCTGACAAAAATTCTGGGGCATAAATCTTTCCATAGGAGGTATAAGCCCCCCATACTATTTGAGTCTTAACTGGTATTTCACCAAACTTGTTAAGGTTCATTAATGTTTTTACTTGGCTTTCTGTTTTAGCTTTTATAATGAGGTTGCCTGATTTTTTATACTCCACTTTTTCTACTTCCCCACAAATTTGATTTATTGTAGCTTGTACTTTAAATGGATTCAGTTTTGTCAAGTTCTGGCTAGGGTAATTCATCAAATATCGAACTGAACTGATTATCGAACAACTTTGGAAATATGCGCGTAATAAATTTAGTAAGCATCCAAACTTGCTCAGTGTCAGTGATCTTACATCTAAAACTCCTATTTTAGTGATAAAAACTCATTTCTGTGAGCTGCAAACTGCTACCAGCGGTTGCGAACGCATTTTCTGTACGACCCTTACAAATTGGTCGAATTTTTTCACTCGAAAAATCTTACGCACCTCGGGAAAATTGCGACGGTTTAATTGTTGTTGGGTCACCGTCAACCTCCCGTCATAACTAGAGAGTAGTGTTGTCATATGATGTTCTGTTGCTGTATTTTTTTCTTTTCCGCCAAAAACTTGATAATTATTCCATGTTCAACATTCAGTTCCTTTTTCATGTCAGTATTAAATACTGAACAAAGGTGTTCGAATCAAAATTCCTTAAAAATCGTGAATTCATGCCTCGAACAAGGCTTTTCGATTCTTAATTCTTTTAAATAACTGAATCGATCTATTGAACGCCTGTTTTATTTCATTAAAATATTGTATTAACGCTTGATAATAACATTGAATAGTTGAAGATGGGAATTCTGGTGAGGGGCTACCAATCAGCTGCTGGTGTTCCAAGGCCCTCAAGATCATCAATGATTCGTCTGGCTACATTTACTGATGATCAATCCCTTGCCAAGAAAATTGATGCAAGCATCAATAATAATTCATTGACGAGTGCTTTATACTCTTCTCCAAAAAAGGTCACACAGGTTGATGATCACAATGATGGTTCAACAAACACTGCAAATGAAACATCGACATCATATTCAAATTTTGATAACTCTCCATTCAAATGCATCTTGAAAATAAGTAATGAGACAGTTATTTCAAACAAACAAACAAAACAAACATCGGCATTTTTGGGATGCTTTATTTCCAATCAAGCCTGATACAAATGATCTTAAGCATTGGTTTTTCAAATGTCTTATAACTAACACTATATATAGGACACCATGATGGTTCCCCCGTAAAGCCGGTACCCATTTCCAACACCTGGGTCGAGTGGGGGTATTGTGCTTGAGCTTTCCCTTATACCCAACGGGGAAAATCGCAGCGCCAGCGCCGGGACACGAACCCGCGACTCCAACATACAAGTCCGATCCCTTAACCGCTGTGCCACCGCGAGCATTTCCAAGAAAATCCAGTGCACCAAAGAAAAAAAAGAATGAAAGAAAAACGTTTATTTTCCAAGTGGACACATGAGATACATGTCAACATATTGGATTTTAAAAAGTTTCTTAATATAGGACGTCCTAAAATAAAAGTTCCATACGAGCCGTACTAATAGACAAACCATACGTGGCGTGCTAATAGTCTAACAAATGTTCCATACGACGAGAACTAATTGACAAACCATCCTGTTCGAATCAAAATTCTTGTTCGATTCATGTTCGATATTGATGAAATTATGTTATTAAAGAATTCGATTTTTAGAACAATAAATAAATTCCAACAATCTACGTTGTCTTTAAAGCGACATCACAGAACAAGAAAGCAACTGTTCAAGAATAATCTTGAGGCCCGCAACAGTTATTCAGAGCAAAAGTTACCGATTTATGAAGGTTGTTTCTAGACGCACGTGGTTTCTGTTCGATATTTGATGAATTACCCTATCATTTTGTGCACTTATTAGTACATGCCTAACAGTATTTGGAATTTTGTCAGCATTTTCTGATAAATTAAGATCTATTTTAGCAGATTTCCTTCCTGCAGTGTAGTCGAGGTTTTCATTTAGCTCTTCTTGATTATTTGGGATTACTAAAGTTGATTCAGATAGTGATACATTGCTGGAAAGGACTCCTGATAGTTCTGACTCACTGCGGAATGATAGATTGTGCTGGGACATTTCTGAGTCCGAGACATTATGAGTTTCTCTCTTTTTTTTGCTCTGCAAGTCCAAAAACTCTTGGCTACTTTCCAGTGTTCTTTTGGAGGTGTTGTTACAGGATCCTTTATTCTATTGTTTTGGGCTCCCATTGTTAGGATTTGCTGTTTGGGTTTCTGGTCTTGTAGCTGGCTGTGATTTACTCTTTGGAGTTGAGGTGGTCATAGGGTTATTTTGGTAAATCTGAAGGAGATGACAGTTGTCAATTTTCCACTTTTTGATGCCTGAACCTAATAAATTGAATCAAAATAAACAAGTTTTCTTCTATGCACTTTTCGTCTCAAATGAGTATTTTACGATTTATAGCGGTAAGTTTAGTTTCGTCATTGATGACGAATGCGCTCGAATAAACAGCTACTCATCGATTTTCGAATTTTTGTTGCTTGAAACATGGTAATAACATCGAAATAAACAACTTTTCTTCTATACACTTTTTTAGTCAAATGAGTATTTAACGAGGTATAGTGGTAGGTTTGGTTTCGTCTTTCAAGACAGAGCGCTGGAAGCGAGACGCCATTGCAGTATTGCCATACAACTCGATCAAAGAATTTCTTTCCGCTTCAAAGACTGGAGTTGCGGTAAGTCATTTACCGCTATAACTAATAAAATACTCACTTGAGACGAAAAGTGCATAGAAGAAAACTTGTTTATTTTGGTGTCATTACCCATGTTTAGGCATTACAATTTGCAAAATCGACAACTGTCATCTCCTTCAGATTTACCGTTATTTTTGTTGGGTTTCCTGGCCTTGTTGAACTCTTTTTTCTCCGACTCTGAGATAGGTTGAGTGTAAGTGTGGGTGAATTTTCCCTTGACACTATTTTTACCTCCCCCAGGATCAGCCGGAAGCTTGCTTTTAGGAGGCATTGAATTATCAAGTCTTTTGATAACTTTTAAGAGTTTCCCCTTAACACGTTGACTGCGACACGACCCACCGGTGGGTCGTGCTTAGGTTTTTCCTGCTGCAAAACGACCCATCGATGGGTCGTTTTGAAAAATTCGGTCAATGTGAAGTTTCATGCAATCACGGAAAATAATAATGCCGATCCCAGGAATGACTAAAGGAACACATTTCAGAACGTTTTACAAGAATGACATTCTGCTCGCTGATGCGTTATTTTTGAATAATTGAACATTGAAGTTGGCCTTGGCGCCAAAGGAAGCGAGCGCGTGAAACGGAATTTAATTAATAACGGAAGCTATTACAAACGTAAAGAGGTTGGGTCGTGAGGGGGAGGCACAGTTCTTCTAGTGAAAATTATAAATAAAGCTTCTAACCCACCCATTAAGGTGACGACCGCAATCTTGTTGACATTGGGTCCAAAATGGCGGCGCCCATGGTGGTCGCCATGTTAGACCCGATGTAAACAAGATTGCGGTCGTCACCCTAATGGGTGGTTTAGAAGCTTTATTTATACTTTTCACTAAAAGAACTGTGGCTACCCCTCACGACCCAACCTCTTTACGTTTGTAATAGGGGGTTAGCTTCCGTTTTTAATTAAATTACGCTCGCTTCCTTGGGCGCGCGACGGCCAACTTCAAAGTTCAATAATTCGAAAATAACGCATCAGCGAGCAGAATGTCGTTCATTAAAGCGTTCTTAAATGGGTTCCTTTAGTGATTGTTTGGAATATAATTATCAATTTCCGTGATTGCATGAAACTTCACATTGACCAAAAATTCTAACAACCTTTCTAAATTAGTGGTATTTAACAGGCCCAGTTAATGTTTGATATTTACAAATTTGCTTATCACTTTTGACTTTAAATTCAAGTTGAATATTGAACTTCGGTTTAACCCATCGCAACTAACGTGTTAATAGTATCTATTGCTTGGTGGTGATTTGTTTCTGAGTACTACTATACTCACAAAAATATTGTTGAATTGTTGTTTATTGATTTTTGTTGTTTTGTGCTATTCGTAAGAAAATGTCCTTTACAAAATATCAGTATTATCAAACTTACGGCAAAACAGGAGTACTAATTTGGGTTTACTGGGGGCCTAAGGCCCCAGTAGCGGTTTACCAAGAAAGGAGGTAAAACTGTTTGATTTGGATCAATTTTCCACTGACAGACAGGTTTTTAATTGAATCACTTGCCAATAACAGGTAAATTTCTCAGAAAGTTACGTCTGACAAGCCACCACGTTCTAGCGCCACAACATCCGCACTCTGTAGACCCCACGCACTTCCAAAATGCAACTGGAACGCAACTGTCTCTCTCCTTTCCATCAACAGATAAGACAAAGACAGATACTATCAACGAGGCAACGCACGTATTTATCGACTGTAGGACACTGGAAAGGATGACAGACGTACGAAAAATTACGGGTTAAAATTATGCCCTTCTATGCCCTGCTAAGCGTAAAGTAGATAAAGCTTGACTTAGACTCAGATACATGCTTAATTTAGTAAAATTTAGAATGCAGCTGGAGTAAATAACAGAATTCAAATATTTTATTCGAAACGGAGGGGTTGTCATGAGCCTCTATCTCTCTCTCTCTCTCGGGAGGAAAAGAATTTGACGACATTAGGGCGCTAGATACTAACAGATAGAGAGCTCAACTAACTTTCATTTAAGATTAATTTGAATTATATACACGTAAATGCAATGCATAAAAAATTATGCGTTGAAAAATTATATTCATTTATTCTTGTTTTATTGCTGCAGCTTTCCCGGGACTTCTTGAATGTCGCCAATTGTAGATAAGATTATCACAGCTGTTAATCAACTTTTAATTTCGCGGTATGCCAAAATATACCGTGAGAGTTTATGTATATTTAAATTAGTCCTTGCGATGTACTTTTAATAGGAAGTTGAGCGGTACGATTGGATGAATAAATTATTGATCAGTACCATGCATATGTTACAATGAAATGTGCATAAAAAATAATATATTCCCTTCTCCAATTGCCAGGGAGTTATTACCTATTATCACCCAATGATTTCAATTCCATAATTGCAATAATTAGTTCGGTGATGTACTCTGTTCCAAGCAGTATAAAGGGCGTTAGAGAATGGGCTGGCTATTTACTTTGTTGCTTAAAACTTGTTCTGAAATATTAAATTATCGGTCGCAACAAGCATTTCGTGCATTATTTCTTATATTTAACATTGAATTATGAGGGCGATAGAGACCTGAAACAAAAATCAACTTCACAAAATGGCCATTGTGATCATATAATCGGAAGTAAAAGTAACTTCATACTTCCTTGTTATTCAAAAGCTCTGTCACAGCACAGTACATTCTTCGTTGGAACCATGACGTAGAATTCGATCCCTGCTGAGATACATAAAAAAATGTTAACAAAGCTTTCAAACCGAATCATGAACCCCTGTCCATTTCAGAATATTAATCATGTAAGGTAATCCAACCAAATCTTTTCTGCTATATGATTCCCCTTGATAGGGTTCTTTACCAAGTTTGATGACATAGATCTTAATATCTTTCAAGAACATTTTCATTTAGCCTATGTTAACTATTTTTTTGTGAATTAAGCAATGAAACTTGAGCGAGCCAATTTACTGATCAGTCTAGTGTGCAACTAGGTTAAGTGAATTAGGTTTAACATAATTATGCACATTAAAATAGCGTTGATGATAAGATGCCCTTGAAGTCACTGAAGTTAATCGAGCCCAAAAGTAGCTACACTCAAATGTATTCATTATAATAGCCTCAAAAATCAATCTAGCGATGTATCGCTTGTGGTAATTAAATTTTTTAAATTGCTTAGATGTTTCTCAGTCTCATCTACTCGGATTTTTACAAAAAATAACTCTTGATCCCAACAGTTGTCAGTTGTTTGTTTGTGTGTTCTCCTTTCAAAAAGCATGCTCGACGTTTTCTTAGATAGGAACCAGACACCAAAGTTCTGTAGTGTTTAGATCCACGTTAGCTCAGGCGAAAGGCCGACATGCCAAACGCTAACCCTGCGTTAGGTTTACGTAGACAAACCTAACCTGTACTATAACATAGGACACAAGTTAAAGTAGTGTATGAAGTTTTTACGTCTCCCAAGTTGGGGAACCTAATCGAGTTTGGATTCGTTAAGGTGGAATAGCGAGGAATTTCTCGCGTAACTAGGAGGGTGTATTATTATCTTTTTTCAGGGCCACCAGTGCCCGGGGTAGGGCACACCTAATTTATAACAAATGAACGAATCTGACTCTGAAGGAGTGGGGTAATTCGAGTTGCCTTCCTGGCATCTGTTTTTCCACTTGCTCTATTGCCTCTGTAGGTTAATGACGGGACTGATATTCTCGCCTGTTTTATTCGAGTGGACTCTGAGTGCCGTGACTACGGCAGCAGTATGGGAATCCACTTCTTGAGGAAGGAGATCCGGGTCCAGTGAGTAGCCGCACTTCAGCAGGTGCCGCGGCTCGAGAGAATCCGGGGTGGATTCCGGCGAGAATGGATTTGTTAGTGTATATTCCGCGGTGCGGTATCAGTTAGATTATATGAGTGTATAAAGGAGTGTCAGAAGGAGGCAGCAATTTCTGCTAGTGCCTTGTGACTTTGAGTTGTTGATTGATCTTTTGATTTGGTAGCCGTGTGGCTTGGTTTTGATTGACAGCCGTGTGGCTGATAGAGTATGGGAATTGTTAATTGAATGTTGGTGGTGATTGTTTGTGCGTCGGCTTCCCAGGATCTTCAGAGACAACACGCGGTACACACCTTTCAAAGACTTGGTACGAATGGCGCTAGTTCGAGTGAGAATGTTGCCTACATAGCGTCATGGAGGGTTTCGTTACAACGAAAAAGTGATTTCTTAGAGAATGAATTTTTCAGTGCACAATTTTAATAGAATTGAGGATAGAAGTTAATTAATTCCGTAATGAAATTTTATTCTAATGGTTGGATTTATTTTACTGAATTTTTAAATGATCATTTTGAGAATTTCCGAAATTTATACTGGGTTGCGTGCCGAAGGTTCGCTACAGCTACCCTCCCCCCAAAGGAGACCGAAAGGTCTGGGAGCGGCGAAGCCGATTCCCGACAATTACGTGAAAAGATAACAGGCTGCGAAGGCGTTCCCACGAGCCCTGACAGCCAAAGAGAATTAGGGGAGAAGGACAGAACAGAGTTAGCCACCCTACGACTGCGCGTAACGAACTGGCGGACGAAGAGGTCTGCCAGCCCTGCTACAATGCTCGGGGGCTGTAGGAGGAATAAGCTTGGGGGCTGTGAAAGTTGACGTTCGGATCCCCAACTGGGACAATGACAGAGTATCTGGGGGATGCCCGTGATGGGGGGTTAAAGTAGTAGAAGCACTATCCGAGGTGGAGGCACCCGAATTCCTAGTTTCCAACGGCGTTCTTTGAACGGTATACGGGGGAACTATGAACTCGTTACACTCCATAGTGGGAGGAAGGGTCTTAGCCCAAGCGGACAGGTGCAAGCCAGGAGGCTCGACAGGTGTTGACCTGGGACTGATCTGCAGCCTGGGTTGTTGTCGTTCACGCGAGTGTGTGGGGGTGTCGTCCGGAAGGGACAAAAATGCCGCCTTGAGGCGATCTATGCTGACGCTGTCGCTCTTGGTACCCCTTTCGATCATGAAGTATTTAGGGGACCTTTTGAGGACCCTGAAGGGGCCATCATAGGGGCGTCGCAGAGGGGTCTTTACCCCGTCTACCCGGACGTAAACGTGGGTGCAACTCTGTAAGCAAGGGTCTAAACTTTCAGATGGTGAAGGGAGGCGAGGTGGTTTGTAAACTACTTCGCTCATGACGCGCTTTAGGCGTGCTGCGTAATCGGCGATTTGGCTGGGGGAATCATCGGTTTGGTACGTGGGATCAATAACATCGCCAGGCAATCGTAATGATTGCCCGTAAAGCAGTTCAGAGGACGTGCACTTTTGATCCTGCCGAAACAGGTTCCTCAGAGTAAGTAATACTATCGGTAGCCTGTCGGCCCAGTCGTGGTGACATTTTAAGCAGCGTAATGCCGCCTTGAGGTCCCTGTGAACTCTCTCGATGAGTCCGTTCGATTGGGGGTGGTATGCCGTTGTCGAGATGTTTGCACAACCTAAGATTTTGGAGATCTCTAACCACAAGGTGGAAGTGAATTGAACCCCACGATCATGCGTTATGCTCAAAGGGACTCCGAAACGGGAGATCCACGTTTCGACAAAAGTGCGTGCTACAGTTTCCGCAGTTATGTTAGCGATGGGGACAGCCTCGACCCAGCGGGAGAAGCGATCTATCATGGTAAGCAAGTAACTATACCCACGAGAATTAGGTAGGGGGCCTACCAGATCTATGTTGACTGCGTCAAATTTACTTCCGGTAAATGCACAAGGGTGAATTGCGGCTTTGTTGTGCCGAGTGACTTTGCTTGCTTGGCAATCTGGGCAATGACGAACGAACTCTCTTATAGCCCTACGCATCCCGGGCCAGACAAAACGATCTGCGATTAGGCGGAAAGTTCTATCCGTCCCAGGATGCGACAAGTTATGGTAATGCTTAATGGCGGGCAAACGCAAGTTGCTAGGCAGGTAATAACGGTTCGGCCGATCAGCGTCACAGTAAACGCCTTCTCTGAGTGAGAGTTTTAAGGAGGAGTCAGGGCACTCAATTAAGTTATGGATTTCCAAGTCGCACTGCTGCGCACGAATGACATCGGCTAGCGAAATCGCTTGTACTGAGGGTCGGAACTCGGGTGCTGACGGGTTTAGTACCGCGCTGTACACACGCGATAAGCAATCAGCAACCGTATTTTCCTCGCCTTTGATGTGCCTGATGTCATTCGTGAACTGCGCGATAAAACTCAAGTGCCGGCTTTCCCTAGGGGAATGGCGCTCGGGAGGCATTCGGATGGCGTTGAGGATAGGTTTGTGGTCGGTAAAAATTATGAATTGACGAGCTTCAAGGGTGTAGCGAAAGTGCTTTACCGCTAAGTAAATGGCTAGGAGCTCTCTCCCGAACGTGCTGTAACGTTGTTCGGTTGGGGAGAGCTTGCGGCTGAAAAATGCCAACGGCGAAGTGATATTATTTACAGTTTGCTGCAACACAGCACCGACCGCTATATTCGACGCATCCACCAATAGGCTGAATTCTGCCTCAGGGTGTGGGTAAGCTAATTCAGTAGCAGTAGCGAGTCTCTCTTTGATGAGCTCGAACGCTCTCTCTGCCTCCCCAGTCCATTCGACCGTAACGGGTTTGCCTCTCTTTTTAGGTTTAATCAAGGAGGTGAGCGGGGCAAGGGTCTCTGCACAGTTCCTCAGGAATCGGTGGTAAAAATTAACCGATCCCAAGAACCTGCGCAACTGTCTTTGGGTCGTTGGTCTCGGAAAGTTCCGTAAGGCTGCCACTCTTTCGGGAAGCGGCTTAATTCCCCTCTCGCTAATGTGGTGACCCAAGAAAGTCAATTCCTTCTTTCCCAACACACACTTCTCTGGATTGATCAGTAGTGAGTGCGACGCTAGTCGTTTGCAAAGCTCTCTCAGATGATGTACATGTTCCTCAGGCGTCCCCGAGGCCACTAGCACATCGTCAAGATAACAGTACAAAAAGGGTAGGTCGGAAAGGACTTCCGTCATGTGACGCTGAAAGGTCTGAGGAGCATTACGCAGGCCATATGGCATGCGAAGATACTCGAACAGACCAAACGGCGTGCACACAGCGGTCTTTTTAATAGAACTCTCGTGCATCGGAATCTGATTGAAGGCTCTTTTTAAATCTATTTTAGAGAAGATTTTTGTCCCTGCGAGGTTCGCAGTGAAATCCTGTAGTAAGGGAATGGGGAACCTATCGGGTGTGGTGACTGCGTTAAGCATCCTATAATCCCCACAGATGCGCGTTTCGCCATTAGCCTTCGGCACTAAGATCAAAGGACTAGACCAGGGACTCTTTGAGATACGAACTGTCCCATCAGCTAACATCCGCTGGAATTCAGACTTTACCTCCTGCAATCGGTCTGGGGGAAGACGCCGTACTTTAGCGTGAACGGGCGGACCACTCGTCTCAATATAGTGTTCCGTCAGCGTGTTGTGATTAGAGTTTACGTTAGGTAAGGAAATAGCAGGGAATTCTGCCAACACCCGTTCGTAGGGGCAAGTGATAGTGACGTTGCAAGTCACGTTTGCTGTGACGTTCACCATATTGACCGAGTGGAGAGGCCGTCTTTCACTGGATTCGCTATCAAACAAGCATCCGTTTCTCACGTCCACCACGAGCGCAAACCTCTGCAGAAAGTCAGCACCAATGATGGCCGTGTCCACATCCGCCACTATGAACACGAACTCCATTGAACGTTTGAGATTGAGGGAGCAGGTAAGTGATTTTGTGCCGTAGCATAGGATAGGTGAGCCGTTTGCGGCTTTAAGACTCGGGGTTCCCGTACCCTGTTTCTCTATTTGGGAGGCCGGGATAAGGCTGACAGCACTACCCGTGTCTATGAGGAACCTAATGCTGGTTAAAGGGTCAAAAATCGTGAGGCATCGAGTCAATATCGGTTTAGTAAGCGACGGCGCCTGACTCGCTCTTACGCCGCGCTGTACCCGTTTTTTTGATGAAGAAGTGCAAACATGGGGCAAGCGGGACCCTCACATTTCCGGGCCATATGTAAAAATTGCTGATGATACCAGCACAAGTCCTTAGCTTGAGGAGTTTGATTCTGCCTATTGTTAGATCTAGGGTCGTTCCTCTGAAACTGATTGAATGACCTATTTGTACGGGCCTGGCGGTCAAACGGAGGGGGGTTTTGAGGGTGAGAATTTGCGTGCTGATGCGGTGGTATTTGGTGCTGAGTTACCGCATGCACATCTCCACGAGTGTTAGCACGCTCGGCTTGCTGGGTAGCGACTAACGCTCCAACTTGCTGAGCTAGTTCTCGTAGCAGCGCGTCAGTGGCGCTGCCGCTACTATTACTGCTACTACTAGTTTGATTTACTGCAGGGGGCGTGACTGGGCTATTCAGGCCCGATATTTCCGGATCGAGGAGCTTTTCGGCGAATTGGGCTATCTCATTTAGTGCCACGGGGGCGGTAGGGGATATAAGGAAAGGTCGTACATGAGCAGGCAAACGTTGGATATACAATGCTTTGAGTGTCTCATCATCCATGTAGCCCTTCGCTAAGCGTCTCATATCTTTGAGCAGCGCTATAGGGGATTGATTTTGATTTGATTGATTTTGCGAAAGGGCTAGAATCCGAGAAAAACGATCCTTACTGTAAATTTTCAACATTTCGTTCTTCAAGAGGGTATACGGGTTATCAAGGTTAGGGTTCAAGAAGCTAGAAACGTCATCTATCACCTGCGTGGGTAAACTCCTAACTAGGGCAAAGTACATCCGCTTTTCATCCGTTATGTTCAGGCTTTCGAAAAACTGTTCTGATTGAAGGAACCAGGCATCGATGCCGTTCATATCGAAGGGTGCCAATTTTAGTGCGGAGTTTGCGTGATCGTTCGTGCCCTCTGGGGTCGTCATTTTGGTTAATTTTGACACAGGTGTTTCCAAATGATGCAAATGGTGCTTCAGTAGCAATGGTGCTGCAGTAGCAATGGAAATTGCGAAGGTAATTAGTTAGGAGCTTCAGTAGCAATGGAAGTTATCCTAAAAGGTCTCCTGTTGTGTTGCTTCAGTAGCAATGGAAATGCATGAAGAGTTTTGTAAAAAAGGTGGCTTCAGTAGCAATTGAAAAACATGAAGAATTTGTTAGTATAGGCTGCAGTAGCAATAACTTATTATTAGGGAAGAGTTTAGGGAGGAAATGCTATGTTTGACTACTGAATAATGAGGAGCAGAGTACTACCTCCTTCAAAGCAACCATCAACAGAAGTCGACAGCACTGGCATGCGCTCATCAACCCACAAAGGACAACTGTGCAAGTGAAAAACACTCTGGTATTAATGCTATTAATAGTCACCAATATGAAGTTTTTACGTCTCCCAAGTTGGGGAACCTAATCGAGTTTGGATTCGTTAAGGTGGAATAGCGAGGAATTTCTCGCGTAACTAGGAGGGTGTATTATTATCTTTTTTCAGGGCCACCAGTGCCCGGGGTAGGGCACACCTAATTTATAACAAATGAACGAATCTGACTCTGAAGGAGTGGGGTAATTCGAGTTGCCTTCCTGGCATCTGTTTTTCCACTTGCTCTATTGCCTCTGTAGGTTAATGACGGGACTGATATTCTCGCCTGTTTTATTCGAGTGGACTCTGAGTGCCGTGACTACGGCAGCAGTATGGGAATCCACTTCTTGAGGAAGGAGATCCGGGTCCAGTGAGTAGCCGCACTTCAGCAGGTGCCGCGGCTCGAGAGAATCCGGGGTGGATTCCGGCGAGAATGGATTTGTTAGTGTATATTCCGCGGTGCGGTATCAGTTAGATTATATGAGTGTATAAAGGAGTGTCAGAAGGAGGCAGCAATTTCTGCTAGTGCCTTGTGACTTTGAGTTGTTGATTGATCTTTTGATTTGGTAGCCGTGTGGCTTGGTTTTGATTGACAGCCGTGTGGCTGATAGAGTATGGGAATTGTTAATTGAATGTTGGTGGTGATTGTTTGTGCGTCGGCTTCCCAGGATCTTCAGAGACAACACGCGGTACACACCTTTCAAAGACTTGGTACGAATGGCGCTAGTTCGAGTGAGAATGTTGCCTACATAGCGTCATGGAGGGTTTCGTTACAACGAAAAAGTGATTTCTTAGAGAATGAATTTTTCAGTGCACAATTTTAATAGAATTGAGGATAGAAGTTAATTAATTCCGTAATGAAATTTTATTCTAATGGTTGGATTTATTTTACTGAATTTTTAAATGATCATTTTGAGAATTTCCGAAATTTATACTGGGTTGCGTGCCGAAGGTTCGCTACAAGTGAATTAAAAATAGAATGTAAGTTATTATAATAATTTCTTGCATATTTTTCTCGAAAATATTTGCTTATTACTACCACGCAATTACGCCAGCAAGTCTAACTGGAACAAAAACAGCTAAAATTCAGCGTTCCAAGTTGTCATACACTTGAGTATTCCACAACATGATTTAGTTTATCTTCATCAAAATTGTCAAAGAAAAACACTAATCTTATAAATTGATAAACAAATTATCGGTTATCGTCAGTCAGTGTTAATTTGCTTTAATTACTTCAAACTAAAAAAAATATTATGTAGATATTTCACCATGTGAACATCTGAATATGAAACTATTATGACAAAAATTACCGGAAACTCATTCCTGTACGTGATTTCAAAGTTTTAAAGAACGGACAACCTACGACATAAATTTAATCCAAAGAGGTCCTTGGTTTAGTCAAGCTCGTGACTACTTGACTAATAGCAACAGTAATTACATTTATTTTCTGCTATGGTAATAAGGTAATGTTACCACTAAAACACCTCAAAATAATATTGAAGCCTCCTAAGTTTTGAGATCTTGAACTTGAACTTAGAAGCGAGGGCTGTCTGCAGTAGGGTTTTTTGACACGATCTACATTTCTTTCCAACACACTAGCAACTGGAGGGCTCTTTTGAAACTCTGTGTACCCAACTCTCAAGAAAAAATTACACAAACGTTATTTCAAGCGACATCTACCATGGAGCAGCACTGAGTTATCCAGCTTGTCATAAGTGTACTCCCATGCATAAAAGGTGATTAAAATCCTTGCTATGTCACTATTCTTGTCAATATTAGTGTCTCTTACTTGCATTAGAAAATATTTTAATGCATCAACCACATTCCTTATTAAGGTAATTGCCTACGTCATTCAACTCTGTAAGATATTACGTCGAGTGAGGGTGTTTACGCTGTTAACCTGACCCCTACTCCTAACCTTTAGTTGAACGGTTTCAATACATTTCAATCGAATCTGAGCATGTTTATACCGGTTCTTGAAGGTTTTCTAGATCGTGACGATGTATTTGGTTTTCAAAATTTGGTCAGAAATATTTGAATGCTTTTAAGTTAGGACTATTAGAAAGCCATTGCAGCATTATATTTTTATGAGGAGATGCAGTAAGAGAATTAGACGCACGTATATGGTCAATGGTTGGGAACACTGCTTGAATTAAACACGTCCAGCAAACCCAGGAATTTGAGCTATGTTTTCCCTGGTTTTTATGCAGTAATTTCATGTTGTCTTTGATTAGTCCTTTGATTACAATTAAATTACTTGCTATTCTCACTTGAAATGAAATAATTCTCAAACAATACGCAAACACATTCGTGTGCGTGCCGTTGAGGAGAAAGGTTTCTCCTTTTTCACGTCACACATTGTTTACATAATTTTCTGGTAAACATCTAAATTGTTGAATTAATTTTTGTGTCTCCATGCTACTCGCTCCTAAAATAAATTTTCCTTGTTCAAGAAAATTTTAGCCTAATTTTAGCGTGATGTAAGATGACGCCTTGAGAAGAGACATATTTCGCTGTCATGCCTGTGTGTATCATTCTTACTTGAATATTGATGAATTGTACGAGTGTATTTTCACCCAGACACAAAGCATATCTACTAGGACGTATTCGAATTCTCCTAGCTTTACAGAAGGCAGTAAAATTTCCCCTGTCGACTTGGCTACTTTAGGAGGAAATTTTCGTGGCAAAATTATCAAGTTTCAGCTTTTTCAAAATAAAATATAAAGCCAGCGTGTGGCATCCCTACAGGGTTGAGAAATACTGTTTTTTTGGCAGTGGTTATGAAAAATGACTTGTTCGGGGAGCAAAACAGCAAGTTGGGTAGCTAAATTACCAGGTGAACTTTTGCTGCCGGCTGTACTATATAGCTACGACCACGTAAAAGGTTTAAAAATTTGGCCCAGGTTCTTACCATTATCTACCTACAGAACTCTCGCCCTATCTTAATTTTGCGACATAATTCACTATCAGCATTTGATGATACATCCATTTGATGATACATGATTTAATTTTTTTCTGTAAATAAATAGGTTTTATCGATTTTTAAACGATACAGTTCGCCGCCAGTTCACAGCCAAGCAAGATGTTGCGGTTGCTCTTGGAGAAATTAGTTATAAAGTTTACAACTTTCTCAGTATTGATGCTGAGATTTTATTGTCACTTTTCATGACTGATGAATCGTACGCTAATATAAAAGACAGAAAAAACACAGAAAATCAGCGGTTTCTCATGACTCGCTTTATAATTTCAGTACTGCTACCACTAATAGGAAGTATGATACATACAAAGGGATCATTAAAAAGAACTCTGGTGTTGACACTAACAGTACGTGTACTTTATACTTTATTCTTTCGCACATACATATAGACACATCTACGAAGTGTAAAACTTCTTCACATAACTTTTTCCGACTAGAGTTCAACGAAGCTCAGGTAATAAAATTAAAGGAAATTTTAGATCATAATTTAGCGTGCTAATAACCCTCACGAAATGTTATTTATGATTTACACCTATTTTTTTAAATTACTCCACTTTAATGTTCAAACTAGAATGAGTTACATCTATCAGAGCCGAGGATTCATGTTTAGTCTGCAGATATCCGAAGGAAATATTTGGTGCCAGCCGTACTGTGTGTAGTTTGGGTGGGGCTTCTTCCTCCCGTTCCCTGTGCCGCGAGGTATTGACAGAGGCAGCTGAAAGCTGGTCAGGCAGGTAATGCAGGAGTCAACCGCTCAGTTGCCCTTTATACATCGACGGTGTAGGAGTGTCTTTCAAATAATCCCCAAGCTGGTTCGGAATTTAACTCCCAAAAACAATCTTCATCAGTCAGTTACAATCAAAATACGAGTACGGAATAGCAAAGCAAAATTTCGTTTGATGCTACGCTAAATGTACTGTGATGTGCAATGAAAGGTGGTTTGGTTGTGGCGATACTCGATTTAAACCTTGAACGAATTGTGACCCTTCTTAGTTGGTTGACGTTAAAAAGTGTTCTTTAATAAATGGGATCAGATTTGTGTGATGCTGTAAAAAAATTTTGCTCCGCAGTTATGAGACCTCAACTGCATCTGTTTCGAAGCGCTTCGTTAGCGCTCAATGATTCTGCGTCCCTTCTAAATTTTCCATTATTGAGCTTATAAGCTTTCAGAAAGAAAATTAAATAATCTAGGTTTATATCTTAACTAAAAAAACATAGTATCGCCCGCGTCTTTTTATTCTGATCACAAATTGATGGAGTTGTACAATAATATTATGTAAAAATAACTACAGTTTGCACTGATTTCTTCAAGTGCTATGAAATTTTCTTCATGCCTAATTCAGTGTAAAAATGCTCGTATTGCAATCTAAGGCATTATGGTCATGTAGAAATGTATTATCCGCTAATCTAATCATTTTCCATACCCCTAGAACAAGTTGGATATGTTCTGTTTTGAGCGTACAATTTTTTAGTGCATGGGCGTTTAACAACGCACTCATGTTCAACTACTCGTATGCTGCCCAATATTTTACTACTCAAGTACAAATAATCGTTTCAGGTTCATTTGACTATTTTTGAAAATAAATATGAACTCCGAGTTAAACCATCCTCATCAAAAATACGCATTGTACACTGATGGAAAATGAGCATATCCGCTTACCGTGATCACAATTGGTGCGTCACTTCGGCCTTGTGTTGTGTGAGGCCTTAAAATTTTTGAATGTGTAAAGTGGTGGTATCACCTCTGTGTTTCTGCGGGTAGTAAATTTCTTCTTCAACTGAAATAGCAACGATTTAGCACGATAAACCCCATTTGGAAGTTCATCGTTGTTTTAATGGCGAATATATCGATACAAAATCACTAGTCAGTTTACTTCCAATAACGCATCACAACGTAATAGTCAAAGTATTTATCGCGTTGCTTATGAAATTACATGAGTGAGTCACTGCCGTTCGACGAATCAACTAAAGTAAGAGCCGGAGTCCGCATTTCATCATGTGGCTCTCGTCCTTCTAGGAATTCCGTCGCTTCACCGGCTGTATATTTTGGCGCACGCTTCGCTTAACTGAACAAGCAAAACTCTGAATGCTTTTTGGTTCCGTCGGGCCCTGGTGCATCGGGGCAAATAAAGCACTGCTGGGCGATACATCGCTTGAATATTTATCTTCACTCTTACTCGTCAGTAAAATTGTTCAAAGTGAATAGCATGAGTGATACATCTGCGTTTTACAACTTGACTGTTGCACTTCTTCAGTGGCACAACAAAATTTGGATATTTGTTAAATATTAATATAAATCTTGATCGTGAGAGGAACTTGAAAAGACTAAATATAGGGTGCTCAAAAATTATCTTCAATCTGGTGATTTGGCACACCTCCGGTTCAAATAGAGATATGTTTAATCCGCTTTTTATGCAATTGGAAGGATTTGATTTCGATACCGTAGAAATGATCATAAATTAAAATTAAATAAAAATAATCAGGGACTAAATTGACAGTAAAAATGGAAAAAACTTTCAAATTGTAAACGCTAGCTATACGTATACTACTGATATTTTTCCATTTTTTTATAAATATCTCGTATACATAGAAGCCATAGCGTCGAATTTTGATATCATCTGTAGGATTTCACGATGTACGTTTACTTTTCAGGAAAACTAAATAAAAAATGAATACTTTCACACAAGAACGATGAAATTCGTACGGAGATGGAGAATTCCGTTACGATTAGGAGAATTGGTGTTGGTGGTGACAGTGATGGCAACAGTGGTGGTGATGACAGGGACTTCGAAGTCCGGTGCTGTTTCCAGAAAAACTATAGACTTGTACAGCGCAAGAACATTACAGGTTAATGGTACTGGTAAAAATGAAAGTCAGTATTCAACGGGCGGAGCCCACTTTTACGCTGTTTTCATGAATTCTTCTATAAGCCCTCATGCTCATCAAAAGAAAATATCGTCGAACTTGGAGTCCAAGATTCCTGGCACCAATCCCCTCTTTCTCCAGGACATGAGTTTGGATACTCTGTTACAGGGAAAGAGGAAAAAAAGATCGTCTAACTCTGAAAAATTTCACTATCGAATTCGCAGGTTCGAAGATAATATTTCAAGGAGCGACCCTTCGCACGACGAGGAAAGACAGTCCAGAAACGCCAATTCCTCGTCATTTCGCAACTCTGATCTCATTGAATATAGAACGGGATTCCTACAGAGCAATCAAAACAGTAATAGTACAAAAACAACCTTAGGAGATTTCGAGAAGAGCGCAAAGGGGGAACAAAATGATAAAAAACATGATGCCGTAGCTGATGGAATGATCAATGTTTCAATTTTATCCGAGCAGTTGGTCGTACCTCTAGTCAATTTATCTCAATTAGTTTTAAAGAAATGCAACTGTCCTAAAAATCACGTCAGCGTTTTGAACGAAAATGGTCATTTGTGCTTTGCTTCGGATGCCGCTGTGATAGACGTACTGGTTAGACCTATTTACAATGAGATAATATCAGTTGGAGAGTCATCTTTTGCACACGTTAAAATTGAGAACTTGACGTGCAGTTTTCCGCAGGAAATAGTTCACATGACTGAAAGAGAGTTCTTACTCTTACTTTCTGGTGAAATAAGACACGAGGTCTATAATACGCTAATCAGCCAAGATCAGTATTGCGTCGAATTTATTCAGTATCCAAATGGAGTGAAGGAGTGGGTAGCTATGGCATGTGTCGAGCCTCCGTATATTAAAAAATGTTGCCATGCGGGATACACATTTGACCCTAAACAACTGAAATGCGTAGAGGATCTTAAAGAATGGAAATTAAGTTCGAGTTTGGACGAAATTAATGAAGAGATCTCATTTCAGCCCCCATATGAGATGGATGAAGCTCTTCTACATTTTGGAGTTGATCTCTCGTCAAAGCACGGGTTACCGACTTGTTTGGAAGGCGAAACTGTTTTCGCAGTAAAATTGGGGAAGTACGCAGGCAACCTCGTACAATTGGAACACTTTCTTCATGAAGTACAACTGTTTGTCTCTCACGATGATTTTTCTGTCCAAAATTATTACAAAAACAGTGAGTTTTGCATAGATGGACCAACGTCTTTGGGGATCCAGAATGAAACAGATTATACCGCCGTATTTTGTTATGACGATCCCCATTCGCTTCACCACAACATTTGTACCAAGAAAAATAAGCACTGCATTAGAAAATGTTGTCCACACAACCAAATCATTGACATGGTATCCATTGGATGTCGAGAGCCACTTTCGTACAATTACATTTACAAGCCGCTCTTCCACAAATCTTCCTGGTATGACAACATGGTCCCCGTCAGCAAAGACATCCCTTACGAAGTGGTCTTTGGGGAACCTCTGTGCCACCCTGTGGATGTGGCGGAGGAAAACTTCTACTTACTTGACGATGGCACTGTGTATCTTTCAAAAGAAAAATTGCGCTTTTCGTCTGAAGACTACTGTGTTGATGCCAGGCAAGGGTAAGGTTCCTAATTTTCACTCACCATTCTTACATATCTGTAGTAGTTTCATTTTATTGCGTTACAAATCATGCCAGAAAACCGCTTAGGTTCATGCATTTTGTTTCCTTTATTTGTTATTCACACTTTCGCAATTAATTGCATACAAGCATGTATAATCTTGGCATCAATGTTTCTTTTGACGATGGATGCTTCTTTTTTAGGGAATTAAGTTGATGCCAGGCAATCAGTAATGGTCGTCACGAAGTTTCTGCTCTCATAACAGTTCTTGTGTACGTCTAGGAAGCATATAAGCTTCATGACACTAACCTTGATTGATAAAAATATGTCAACGCAAGTGTGAGACAGAAGACTAATCATCTGTCAAAACTAATCGTCTAGTATGAGCAGCTCAGTTGTAATATAGGCTTCCGATTGAAATAAATCGGCAATAGCCTTGTTATTTTGCTTCAGTCACTTACTAAATCCGTTTCAAAATCCTTCATTTTAATCGGTCACAGATAAAAATCTGTGTGTCATACATAGTCCTCTTATATTCTCCATGAATATGTTGAAATCGAGTTAATTTACTTATTTTCATTGGCGTTAGGGATATTGGTGCTGTAAAACTGGCAAAGATTTTCACATCTACAAGCTCGGTATTTATTGTTAAAATTATGAATGCAGCGTACCACTTCTTTATATTCCAGTTTATGTTCTCCGCCACAGTATCTACGATTTTAGCTGCCCAATGCAGAGGCTGTGCTTGGGCTGCTAAAATCATAGATGGATGCTGCGGGAAAACAATGGACTGGACTATGAGTGAGCGATAATTATAAAACCTGTGAATTGCTTCCTTGCTTACGAGTGCACCGAGTTGTTTAAAATTTTTCGATGGAGAAAAAGAAACGAGTAATATTTGCTAATAGTAGCTTTAGAGTAGAAGCGAATTTGCTGGAGGTCACTAATAGAAATTAATTTTTTTCATTTACTGTACCCAAGAGTTTGACTTTAAGACATGTTTGCATTCAAATCCCATTACCAGTGGATCGTAAGCATTTTATTCTTGTTCTTACTAAAATTTGAATAGTTTTGTATTACACTTGGTTAGTCTCCTTCACGACGCATGGACGCAGTGTTTCACTGTGGGTGAGAAGGTCCCAGGTTCAATCGCCCGCCTCTGTGAGAGACATTTACCGGTGCCAGCGGTTTTACTACAGAAATTCATAACGAAGCAGGTGTACGAAAATATCTCATGCTCAATGATCTTGCATTTCAAGCCACATTTTTCAAATTACTAACTGAAAAACATTGTACTTGCACCCAAAAAATACAGTCATGAAATGAAGAGTTCGATTAAAATGCTGTTAAGAAATGATAGTGTGAAAACATAAAGCTTGAAACTTGTAGTACTATGACGTTAACGTGTCTCTAAGATATGCCTGAGTTTCTCAGCAAATTAAGCTATGCAAGACTTTTTTCTCGTTGCAAGCGTCGAGAGGAAGACACAGTCCATTATTGCGCCTCCTTTGGTGGTGACCGCAGCCTCTGCGCAGCTCGATCAGCAAGCGCTCTTCAGATCAGGATCACACGAGTAACCTTGGGGGAAGCGCTGGTGAAGCTGCGTCTGTACGCTGTGTGTGAACAGAAAAACACTTACAAGAAGAGGTCTAACCAACTGATAATCTGTTATTTATTTTTCCTCCATGCACTTTCCTGAGTTTCTTGGGAATTTTTCTACGAAGCTTCTGGCGTTTTTCAGGCCTCTTAATTTTTAGAGGTAAAATTGCAGATATTAGTGATTACTAATATTAGTGACCAGCACCATGTCGGATTTGTCGTATTCACGGTGACAGATCTGCTGATTTCAACTAGAGTAAGTGATGTTTAAGAAGCGATGCAGTGCGTTGTCACCGGTGTGTTCATGAGCAAAATTTTAAAGCAAGTCAACCTGCTTTAATTTAAAGGATGTATAGATTCTACAATTGTTGAGTCAGGTGCTCACGTTGACAGTGAATTGAAGTAACTCTTAATTTATATAATATTTAAAAAAATTATGGATGAAAAATTATTTTGAACAGGAGTCATGACTCAGACTAAAAATATCAGCAGTGTATCGAAATTCTGGTAGATTTTACGTTGTTTAAATTACTCATGCAAGAGTCATAACTTAACTGAACCCACTCATTCACAGCAGAGTGCTACCGCAGGTAATCTCATCGTTATACTTTTAAATTCTTGGAACTTTCACAGAGGCGCTAGGGCGCTGCGAGTGCAACTTAGGTCAACTTGAATGAACTTTATTGAGGTAATGAGAGGAAAAGTTTACATCGAATTTCAATTACAGGGATGAATTATCAGACAATGAAAAATTTGGGAGCAATATTTATCTAGTCAAAGGATTCATCCACACGCAGTCGATACTTCAGACGTGTGTTAATAAAAATTGCGCTCCTGTATGTTAATCGCCTAGTGCGATTTTAACTCGATATTTTGAGGAAAATGAAAAAAAATTATCCTATTGCTCCCCATTTTTTTAACTTTACCAATATTACTAGCGCGGTCAATTACTTTTAACAATTTTTCACATTTTAAATATACCTGATGTGATGAAACGTAAACGCGGAAAAAAATGATTGAAAAACGAAACGATAAATCAACCTCAAGTACTTTTTTCATAAGTACTCAAGTTTTCTAGACGTTATAGTTATTCCCTTTTTCCTAATTTTATGAGGTATCCTGAGCGTTAAAGAGAATATAAGCAAGATATTCCATAGCCCTGCGTTGAAGGTCCAGGGTGAAATATTCTTTCGATAACTGCTTTTTAAGGTATTATAACTCTGATTTGCTACAGACTCAGGGTTTATACTGTTTATAGCAATACCACATTTGAAGATACTATTTGTCGTCGAAAGAGAGCGTATTTCCAATCAGCTCGAACTTTTTCCATACGGAGAAGAAACATCGCAGGGATCATTTCAATTAACTGCCTTCGTGCGAACGAATGCTGGGGCTGGCGGGCTCTTCAATCGTGTTTTGGCCTTGAAATGGCGAACTGTAATTCTTGGCTCGATCATAAATTCACCTTGAACGAGAATAGCATGCATCGGGTGGAGGCGCTAGTCACGAACCAGTCCGCATCCGCAGATCACGAGTCTGCAAATTACTCAGGCGCCTATCCTACGCTGAGGCAATGACTGAGTCGTAATAGTCTGGTTAGCTGAAGGTCGAATTTTTCCTCACGGTTAAGTTACGATCAGCCTGCGCTTGGAACGCATTCCAGGTTTTTGTAGAAATGAAATAAGCTTGGCCGTGAGCATGCTTTTTCCTCCGGAAGTTAGGTAATATTCTATTTCCGGCTGTTATGGAAAATTGTGTGGCTCTCGTAGGAATAATACACGTTTTAACAGTCATAGTATCATAAATTCTGTGTTCTTAGTGAGCTATTCGCCTTTGCTCGAAGATTAATCAACCGCGTGTAAAGTTTTGCGGCGTGGCGTTACTGCTCGTTAGTGAGGGACTGTTAGTGTTAGTGAGGGGGCCTGGTGGGGGACTGTTAGTGTTAGTGAGGGAGCCTGGTGGGGGAATGTTAGTGTTAGTGAGGGAGCCTGGTGGGGGAATGTTAGTGTTAGTGAGGGGGCCTGGTGGGGGACTGTTAGTGTTAGTGAGGGGGCCTGGTGGGGGACGGTTAGTGTTAGTGAGGGGGCCTGGTGGGGGACGGTTAGTGTTAGTGAGGGGGCCTGGTGGGGGACTGTTAGTGTTAGTGAGGGGGCCTGGTGGGGGAATGTTAGTGTTAGTGAGGGGGCCTGGTGGGGGACGGTTAGTGTTAGTGAGGGGGCCTGGTGGGGGACTGTTAGTGTTAGTGAGGGGGCCTGGTGGGGGACGGTTAGTGTTAGTGAGGGGGCCTGGTGGGGGACTGTTAGTGTTAGTGAGGGGGCCTGGTGGGGGACGGTTAGTGTTAGTGAGGGGGCCTGGTGGGGGACGGTTAGTGTTAGTGAGGGGGCCTGGTGGGGGACTGTTAGTGTTAGTGAGGGGGCCTGGTGGGGGACGGTTAGTGTTAGTGAGGGGGCCTGGTGGGGGACTGTTAGTGTTAGTGAGGGGGCCTGGTGGGGGACTGTTAGTGTTAGTGAGGGGGCCTGGTGGGGGACTGTTAGTGTTAGTGAGGGGGCCTGGTGGGGGAATGTTAGTGTTAGTGAGGGGGCCTGGTGGGGGACTGTTAGTGTTAGTGAGGGGGCCTGGTGGGGGACTGTTAGTGTTAGTGAGGGAGCCTGGTGGGGGACTGTTAGTGTTAGTGAGGGGGCCTGGTGGGGGACTGTTAGTGTTAGTGAGGGAGCCTGGTGGGGGAATGTTAGTGTTAGTGAGGGGGCCTGGTGGGGGACTGTTAGTGTTAGTGAGGGAGCCTGGTGGGGGACTGTTAGTGTTAGTGAGGGGGCCTGGTGGGGGACTGTTAGTGTTAGTGAGGGAGCCTGGTGGGGGAATGTTAGTGTTAGTGAGGGGGCCTGGTGGGGGACTGTTAGTGTTAGTGAGGGAGCCTGGTGGGGGACTGTTAGTGTTAGTGAGGGGGCCTGGTGGGGGACTGTTAGTGTTAGTGAGGGGGCCTGGTGGGGGAATGTTAGTGTTAGTGAGGGAGCCTGGTGGGGGACTGTTAGTGTTAGTGAGGGATTGTGAATAATACGAACGCTTACGTTCTCTTGTATTTGTCCACATGTTTTGTGCTTTGAAGCTGATAATTGCTATATCTTCGACTAATATAAGTTAACAATAAATAGAAATTAATATCTGTTTGGCGGGTATAAACTATTTTTTTGTTTTTAGAAAATAATCCACGAAGCAAGCAAAGTCGATCGACGATGTTTCAGCTGTTAAGTTCTGAAGAAAGTCTCCATGGCTTTGTTTCAGGTTCTTGGAAGTGTTTTGTTCAAGGTTTCTTGAGTGTGGCCCTGTTTGATTTTATGCTCGTTCCATAGTTATCTTTACTGCAAGATCGTCACAATTATTTTCCGTGAAACACGAAAACTTTTTAATTTTACGTTGGACGTTTTCTGATTTTTACTCATTGATACGGATGCTCGTTTAGGAACGATAAACAGAAATAGTAAGGAATACCTCTTTCAATACAAAGTATATTTCTACGTAACATTATACTGAAACCTTGAGGCAGGAATTGTATGACTAAAGAAAAAAGTAAGAAAATGTTGAGAGAATTAGAGAGTACGTCAAGGTTTCTGTGGAAAAATTGTCCCCAGGCGTACAAAATATTGAAAAGTAATTCGCCTATAGTTTCAAAAAAATTTTGTGTCTCATGAGAAAAAATTGTATCCAGGAGTGCAAAATATTGAAAAGTAATCCTCCTAAAGTTTCAAAATAGTTTTGTGCCTCATCCTTTATCAACGGAGCCGCAACGCGGTGCTCCACTGGCCCAATTCAAGGCAGCGCCCGGGTACTCCTGGTGAAGGTCAAGCCTGGAATCTCGAATACGTTGGCTTTATTGCATCTTGCATCTTTTTCGATCAGTTCATTCTCAAGCGTGTTGACAAGAATATTTGCAAAGGTACACAGATTCCAATATTAATCAGAAATATTTGGTCACATCGTTAATTTTTATATGCTTATATTTAAAAGCAAATAGATGTCAAAGTTTGATTATTCTCCGATAAGTTCGCACGAAAAATATGATACCTCTTTTAGAAGGCCAAACTATCAATCAATAAAATTTACCCAAAAGAACACAGCGAGGAATAAATCTCTGCATTCTACAGGTACTTCAACCAAACGGACGTGGTGGTTCACTACTGCCCATTTCAAGGCCAACCCTTCGGAGACTCGTGCTGGCGGTTGCGGGTGTATCTCTACCCGATGACGCTGATGGTGTCTTGCCTGTTCCTGCTCTTCACCCTCATCCTCTACAAAGTGGTGCCTGAACTCAGGATGAACATCAGCGGCAAGAGTTTGGTGTCTCATGTGTTCTCCCTCCTTTTAGCCTTCCTGTGCCTCTTGATCATCTACGTGGGCAGGCTAAGCGAGCGGAACTTGGTGCTGTGTCAAGTTATGGGTGAGTTTTCTGCCGTTGTCGCATCTACTTGTATAAACTGTCAGAATTATTTATCAATTTGTAAGAACGTCTAGAAAAGCACTCAGAAAAATTTTACGCTGTATTCTAATTGTAAATGATTACCGTGAGGTTATGTTGCGATATGTTGGGGTATGAGGTTTTGTATTGCTGCGCTATGTAAAGTTTAAAGCGCGTATTTCAATACTTTATTGTGTTCCTCGAGAGTTTTCCGAGCCGTCGCCATTGTCTAAGTTCAACAATGAGTGACATTAGAAGGTGCGTCTGTTTGTCACGTGTATGTTGATATTATATAAAACTGAGTTGTGTTGATTTGATCATGCATATATCAATGTTACATGATGGAAGCCAAGTATTTAAATTAATCGGAATCCTCATTTTGTCTACGGAGAATATATTGGTGGAACGTGACGCTGTCTCAAGTATTTTCTCTAATGACATGACACAGTAGCTGCAATATTGGAGATAAAGTGACCCAGATTCAGGCGTAGGTGCGTGAACACTGACGTGCCATAACGTGGGCAAGCAATACTGTCGTTAATCTTATGGGTTCAGAAAATAAACGTCTTTTTTGGTCCGCCAAATTCAGAGGGTGGTGAGATATCGAGTGAGATAATAATCAAGGAGAAGCTGTTAAAATTTCAGAAATGTTTGAAAGTTATGATACAACTGTGCATTTTACCTGCGTAAATTTGCACTCATTCAACGCAGGCACACTGGAAAGACGATGACCGTCGCAAGTAAGGGTTGCTTTGAGACCTTCAATGTTTGTGAACTGTTTTGGCGTTTTTATT
The DNA here is from genome assembly GCA_030386875.1 of Morinoia aosen. NCBI lineage: Eukaryota > Metazoa > Arthropoda > Malacostraca > Amphipoda > Talitridae > Morinoia > Morinoia aosen. The sequence continues at coordinate 49,163,497 of CM059566.1, forward strand.
TCGTTATTTTACCATATTTTGGCACTTTAATAAGTGTTAGTAATATGATGTAGTGGATTTTTATATGCTTATTGAAAATCAAGTATTGTCTTTTAAGTAACACATGGAGATTTGTTGAAGTTATTGCAATTTGTGGTCGTAGAAAAGCAAAACATTTGAATAAATGTTTCACCGAATATTGTGACAAAAACCTATCGTAGTATCCAATTTGTCTCATAGCTAACACAATCATTTCCAGCTTGGAAATTTTTTCAATCCGCTTATTTTTCCGATAATCTGATTTGCCATCAGTTGTTGGTGTAAAACTCGTCGAAGGCTACTTTAGAAAAAACTGTCCAGCAATCAAGCAGTGAACATGTGTTTTTGAATCAGTCGAATGCATTTTGGAGCACACCAACACCTGTGTTATACTCAGAGTGCCGTTTGGTTGTTGCTGGCGGCACTGGAATCGCTTGCAGTTCCAGAATCGCGCTGCAATTCACTCAGGTCTAACATGAACAGCTTAAAGATGTCCCCAAATTTCATCTGCAACAGACGGATTCGTTTGATTCAGATACCGACCGTGTATCAGGTTAAAACGTCAAAAACCACCAAGGATAACATATACTTCTTAAATGGCAGTCCGTACGGAGTAAAAACCACCAAGGAAAGAAAGAAAGAAAAAAGAAAAAACGTTTATTTCCAAATTGTCACATGAGATACATGCCAACATATTGGCTTTTAAAAGTTTCTTAAATATAGGGCATCCTAAAACAAATGTTCCATACGAGGAGTACTAATTGACAAACCATCCGAGGTGTACAAGTAGATGAGCCATACGAGGCATAATAATAGACAAACTATACGAGGTGTACTAATAGACAAACTGTCAGAGGTGTACAAGTAGATAGACCATACGAGGCATATTAATTGACAAAATATACGAGGCGTTCTAATAGACAAACCATTTGTGGTGTGCTAGTAGTCTAACAAAAGTTCTATACTAGGAGTACTAATTGACAAACCATCCGAGGTGTACAAATAGATAAGCCATACGAGGCATGATAATAATAGGCAAACTATACGAGGTGTACTAATAGACAAGCTATCAGAGGTGTATAAAATAGATAGACCATACGAGGCATATTAATAGACAAAATATACGAGGCGTACTAATAGACAAACCACACGTGGCTTGCCAATAGTCTATCTCTGTCAAGGGTAGTTGAATGAGAAATGAAAAATATGCCCTAAAAATATGCAAAGCCCTATCACCACCAAAAACATATTTCATATCTTCTCGATATTCACCACATCATGCGGACATGGGTGCATGGGATAAAATAGAGATACAGTGTAAGCCGGTTACCACTCATGATTGACAAATATCTACAAAATATTGGTAGAAATGGGTAAACAAACATATATTCAATATCAAAATTCATAGCTTGTACAACATACGGACAGAAAGATAATTTTACTACGATTCATATGCTCAAACTGCACTTTATTTCATTAATTATATATGACATTAATCCGATTCACAGAAACGCCCTCTGGGGAAGTGCTAGATCTATTTTTGAATCATTTCGCTATTGCAATAAAATTTATTAACCGAATGGTTCTTGCGTAAAGAAATGAAATAGAAACATGTATATCTATTTATGTAGATACATATATATACCTACACACGTACACACACATATTAATATATATATATACTTATTGAAAATAAAATATTAGAAAAAAAAAAATACATATATAAGATAAAAGAAAGAAGCAACCTACCATCTACTACACAGAAAATGACAGCTGAGCTCACTGTAATCCTAAGTAATTTTATCGCAAAAGATAACTAAAAGGAAGAGAAGACTTCGAAAAGCATAAAAATGAGCTGTTTTTTAATTTCTTCACAGAAATTTTTAAGAAAAATCAAGTTATAGTCAAGAAGCAACACAACTCTTCAGCATTATACGGACATTTGTACGTGGGATAAAATGGAGTAACATTGTGGCCGGATATCACATCTGAGTGGAGAATATTCACAAAATTGGCACATATAGGAAGATTAGGCCTTGATCCAAAAAATAATTTTGATTACAGAAATTTAGAGTTTTTTCCGATTTGAAAGTTCGGTGCTAGTGTGCGCTGAACGCACGGAAAAAAAAATAAAAATAAAAAGACTAAATGCAATGCTTAAATTACCCCTTTCCCCCCAGCTCAGCCGAAAATCGATTGAAGACATCTTCGAGAATGATTTTGAAATAGCGAGACAACGTTAGCCAAAAATTTAATTCATTATAAACTTTGCACAACCCTCACATCTATAAACTTGTTTATTGGTGTACACTCAAAATGTATTTCATGGTATATTTGTCATACGGACGTTAAATATTAATACAGAAAAGAGAAAGAAATAACAAAATCAATATGAGGAAATACTCCTAATTATGGAAAGAACGTTCGTTCTGCTGCACTGAACTGACGGCTGTGGTGCTCATTGTTGTCGACAGAAATAAGTAAGATGAATATGCGAATCGCTTAGCAAACGTAAAATGAAATAGTTTCTAAATTTCTAACAGAAATTTCAGGAAAAATTAAAATTTCTGATAGATGGGAAGTTCACACTGAGATGCTGCAGGCCCTATGACAGAGATGCAAAATGACGTGACACATTTACTCTAAATTCTTTTCCAGTTTTAGAGTTTTTTATATGCTGGGGAAGCTTGTTCCACAAAAAAGCTCCAGAAACTGAGAGAGCTTTTTGTCCCACGTTAGATGAGCGGTAACTGACTAAAACATCGTTCCTCCGGTTTGGTCTTTCGTTTGGGATATTAGATGGAAAAAATTTTACCACCTCTGCATTACTTTGGGGGAGGTACAGAGAGGAGAATACTCGTCGAGCTTTCTGGATCATGAATCTGTTCGGTATTGGGATCCAGTCGAGTTTTTTTAAAAGAGGGGTGACATGATCGTATTTATTGAAATTTCCTTTGCATACCACTTTGGCGGCGAAGTTTACACATTTTTGCAACTCTTCCTGACGACATTTAGGTAAGTCTCCCCACACAAGACTGCAGTAGTCCAGACGCGATAAAACTAAAGACTGAATCACTAACAATCTAGATTTTTCGTCAAGTGTGTTCTTTATACGATGAAAGAACATTAAGGTTCCGTTAATTTTGTTGCACATTGTTTCGACGTGTGAATTGAAAGTCATATTTTTGTCAAACCAAACACCCAGATTTTTAACCTTATCGACTGGTTTAATTGTATCGTCTCCAAATGTTAGCTTGAATGGTGGTAAATTTTCAGTCGCATTCTGTGATCCAAAAATAATGCATTGCGTTTTACTTGCGTTAAGTTTGAGGCCATTATGGTCATACCACAATTTCAGATTTCTCAGAAGGTTTTCAGCGTTGGCTTGTGTTTCTGTTAAATCCGCTGTTGAGCTTGTCATGGCAATTTGTACGTCATCAGCATACATTGAGATTTTTGTGTTTGCTGGCATGGTGGGGAAATCGTTGATGAAAATTGAAAATAGGAGTGGGCCGATGATTGAACCTTGAGGAACGCCAAAGTTATTTGGTATGAATGATGACATTTTGTTATTCAAGCACACTGCATGAGAGCGGTTTCGTAGGTAGCTTTCAAACCACTGAGTGTCTATTCTGAGGTTTGAAATTTTTTGTAGAAGTTTCTTATGCTCAACACTGTCGAAAGCTTTGGAGAGATCAAGCAATAGTAAGAGAGTTAATTTTTTTTGGTCAATATCATTGTAAATTTTTTCTGTTATGTTTAACAGGGCGTCCTGAGTACTGGTATTCCTCCTGTAAGCATATTGATTGCGATGCAGTAGATGTGACTCGTCTATGTAAGACGAGAGCTGGTTTGTTATTACTTTTTCTAATATTTTGGACATAACAGGCAGGAGACTGATTGGTCTGTAGTTTGACGCTATGTCGATATCACCAGATTTATGTAATGGCTTAATTATGGATAGTTTCCATTGGTCGGGAAACTTGTTTGTGACTATAGATGTATTTATTATCAAGCGAATAAAGGGTGCTGTGACAGGGAAGCTGTCTTTTATATGTTGGAGGCTTATGCCATCATGTCCAGTCGCTTTAGTATTCTTTAGTGAGTATAAGATTTTTCGTATCTCTATGACGCTAACTGGCTTTGGTCTCCACTTGTTGCTACTATTTGGGGATGAAACATCGCTCAGATTTGCCTCTGTAGATGTGTCTGAAACTGTCCTGGATACTTCATTGAAAACATCTTCGCCAACTTTTGAGAAGAAAGTGTTAAAGTCATTCGCCATTTCTGAGGGGTTGTCAAAAGTGCTTTTGCAGTCTGAATTTTTATACTGAGCAGCTTCTCTAATGATTTCCCAAGTTCTTTTAGGGTTTTGTTTTGCCGCCAAGAGTTCTTTGTGGAAGTAGTCCCGTTTTGCTTCCTTAACTTTTCTTCGTAGGACCTTCTCATGATCTTTATATAATTTTCGACGCGTACTGTCTGATTTATTCAGTTTGTACTCACGCTGCAAATTTCTTTTAGCTCTGCTCAAATGTTTTATCTCATCTGTTATCCATTTAGAAATTCTTGGCTTAACTTTCTTCGTAGTGAAAGGTGCGCATTCGTTAAGAGCTGATACGAAATTTTCGTTGAAAAGCGAAACTTGTAGATTGACATCATCGGTGTTTTCCATGCCTTGAAATTCACTCCATCTGTCTAATAGCTTTTCTTGAAATATTTCAGGGGAGTAGTGGTTTTTCATGCGATATGTAATGTAACTAGATTTCTGTTTCTCTTTTACAATATTGATTTGGCATTCTACCGAATGGTGATCAGAAAAGGACGGTAAGATTTCTGTGCTGAGTACTGCTTGGGGATTGTTGGTAATTGCTAGGTCAAGAAGAGTTTTAGAAGTGTTGGTAATTCGCGTTGGTTCTTGGACCATTTGAGAAAGATTAAGTCTGTGCAGCATCTTGCTTAGCTGATTGTTTTTATTTGTCAGATCCACGTTAAAATCTCCGAAAACATAGAAAGACTTTTTGGCTGCAGAGATTGATCTAAGCGTATTTTCAATGAAATCTAATGTTGGACGAAGAGATGCTGACGGATGTCTGTAAAGACTGCCGATAATGAAAGACTTGTGTTTGTTTACTTGAACATTGAGCCAAACCATTTCTATGTCTTCGCATTTTTCTTTTATCGGAACTAAGGATGTAGAGTAGACATCTTTGATGAAAATGCATGAACCGCTACCTCTCTTACTCTTGACTCCGTCATAACGGTACAATTTGTACCCGGTAATGCTGAGATATGAGCTTTCGACTCGTGAATCGAACCATGTTTCAGATACGCATAAAATATCGATATCGTTAGTGATCAACATTACTCGTACGTCATCCATTTTACCATTGAGGCTGCGAGCATTTATGTGCAATATTTTGATATTATTTACCTCAATAGGCAGATCTTCAGTGGAGTTATTGCATTTTTTAGGTCTAGCAGGGCATTTAGTATTCGTCTCTAGGTCTTTATTGCCGCGTTCATTGTTTGTGATTTCAGCTTCATATTCAATTTGATCACTGTTATTTAGTCACAAAATGGGGGAGGGAGCAACACGATTTTCATCACGCATTTTCAAGAGGGCGCTATAGTGGTCCTGTTTCCGGTGTATGTTTACCGGAGGACAGTTTATCAGAGCATTTGATGTAGGGGAGATTGTCGTCTTCCAAATCCCATTGTCTCTTTCGTCAAATACGTGAATTGGTGTTCTCGTTACATTAGAAAGTATTTGGGGTATGAGGTCTCCAACTGCGTGATCGAAGACTTTTCTATCGATGTATTTATCGATGAGTTGTTCGAAACTGCCACTGTTCTTGTCAACGAATTTTGCATACTGGTCCTTGTTTCTGGAGCTCTCAGTTTTGATGGCTTTTTTCAGAGATATATAATTCCATTTCGATTTTTGTTGTGAAGCAAGCTGCGTCGTTACGGCGTGGAGGAGACAGTGTCCGTCACCTACAGTGTAAGCAGGCTCCAATTTGAGCGATCGTTTCAAGTCGTCCAGTGTGTGTGCAACGCGTGTGCAGATTTGATTCACTGTTGATTTTTCGGTAGCAGTATTAGTTTGGTCGTTCGACGGAGGCCCGGCAGAGGCATCAGATTTTTTTCGAATAATTTGATTTTCTTTGGAATAGTTTTGAATATCGGTATTCGCTTGACTTTCCTTGGTTCCTGCGTACTCACTGGAAAGTTGAGAATTGGTTGAAAAGGAGGGCATGTCGCAATCACTATTTGTGTCTGTTGCAAGTAACGCAAATTTATTTTTCGTACTGACATTATATTTGTCTGAGATCGAATCAGGGAAAGGCTCAGGCTTATTTACGTTCCTCATGCTGTGGGTGAGTGAGTTACTCACACCTCTGCTTGATGACGCAATCAATTTTGAAGGATTTGGTGTACCATGTGCAGTGATGTGCATAGGCTTATATTCTTTTTGAAAGTCTAATGTGAGACTATTTGTCTCATTCCGTGAATTTTTCGATTCATTGGAATGATCTACAATTCCATTTATTGCTTGACATTTTTTGAAACGAGGACAATATGGCACGGTGATTCGCAATGTTGATTTCATTGCAAGTTGTTGAAGAAAACAGAAGTTCTCTTCCTGGGTCCGAGGCCATTGAAAGTTATTGAGTGCGTCACCATTTTCATTTTCTGGGTAAGTTTGAAATTGAATCAAGTTTAAACCCAGGTTTTTGCAAAAATGCCTCGCTTTGTTGAATTCGTTTGCACTGCAAGCATTGGCAATATAAATACGAGAAGGTGCGTACTTTCTTACAATTTGTTGTTTGATTCGAGCAAGGTCTGAGGGCGAGTGGCAGAGACCATCAAAACTTAGTATATAATTTTTAAATCTAGGCATGCAATTTACAGTATGGAGAAGGTCATCGAAGCGCCCTGATGGAACAGTTTTGATCCAGCACGAGCGATCGATGTCCTTTCTTCTGATCGTGCTTAGGATATTATCACCTAGCAGCAAAGTATCGTAAGGTTCTCGACAATTGGAGTCGATTTCACAAGAGATACTAGCAGGTACCCCAGGTGCAAGGTCTTGAGAACTTATATGTGAATTTAAAGCAAAAAGCTGCTCGGTTAGGTTCTGAATGTTTGATACTGTAGAGAAAATCGACGACGGGCTAGGAGGCTCAGTTGTCTTAGGGATTTATTGAAAAACGCTGTTGTTAGAGACAAATTGTGAATAATTTCATGAATTTTTTGAGAGCTTGTTATTTGAAGCGGGTGCAAGTAGCCATTAAAAGAAGCAACAGTGTTATTTTTATTGCTCTGTACTGGAAATTTTATTTTGTTTTCACAGCTTGCGCTCTGGGGTAATTTACTGCCAGTATCGGTTTGTGCGCGAGAATTATCGAACATATTAGCTGGAGAATGAGAAAAGTCTACCACGCTTGAAATGTCCTTATTAGTAAAAACTATTTTTTCTTGTACCACTGATGAGGATGGTGTTTGTGTCCCCGCCGCTGGCGGACAGTTCGGAGCGTTGTTGTTGACGCAGAGCTGGGGAGCTGGCACGCTGTTTTGCTTGTTCAGATGAGGAGCAGGTGGTTGTGGTGCTGCGGCTGAGACTTCACTGCTTCGAACCTTCAAATGATTGCTGGAGGTTTGGCAGATATGTTTTCCCTCATCCGGCGATATTGGTTGCATCGTCTTCACTGACGTTGCTTCGGAAGGTGACACACATTCTTTGACGGGGTTACTGGCAGCTGTTAACAAGTCTCCCGTCTTTTGAGCATTAGAATCTTGTGCGTGAGAGGATGTAGGTCCCCTACTTGCAGGCACTTTGCTTGGTAAAGTCGTATTTTTACCCCTGAGAGAACCATTTTTTCGGGATGTTGTGTAGGGCAACATTTGTGCAGAGAACGGCACTTTCCGGCCTGCGTAGCGAGTCTCGTAGTGATGCATCTTGCGTTGTAATTGTATAGCTATGATGTTTTAAACTATTCGGTGTCAGTAGGGAAACGGAGGTACGAAACACAATAATTCTTCTTCCGTGCACATTTCTCGTCTTGGCCACGTAGGAAGTGAACAAAAACTTCACTGAGATGTTAGACATTACCAAAAATTTATCAAATCAAACGTAATTTCTCTGGTTGCTTGGAGCGAAAAAGTTCATCAGGATTTGCCATGCTCTGAACGGGAGGCAGAGACGGGAGGCAGGGGTACGGGAAGAGGGGGGGGGGAGTGAACGGGTTCGGTGAGGATTGATTGAGGGGACAAGGACACATCAGACAGACAGGCCTATAGGTCGAGACTGAGCTGAGCATACGATTTCCTTCGTGTTGCTTGCACTGCTTTGTTAGCTTCGTATTTAAATTGCACTGTTTTAAGCAGAAATAAGACAAAAGTTATTTTTTTTTTCTTTTCGTAGTTCCACAGGTAGCGTCATATACACTCAACATGATGTTTTTTACAATAACAGATGAGAGAAACCGAAGATGAAAAAGTTTTTTATCCTTCTCAGATTTTACGTCACTAGTTAACCAACATTTTCCATAAAAAAAAGACAAGATAATAATGTAAGCCAATTTGGTGAATCAGAACTTGATTGTGTGCGTTAGAGATTTTTCAACATTCATGCTCTATTGTAACATAGAAATAGTTCGCGAATGATGGTCACTGTTATTTTCCCAAAAGATGCGAAATTACCAGAGTACACTTTCTATTTTTTTCTATTTTTTTTTCAACATGGCAAATTATTTCCGAAAGTTGCTGGATCAAGTTTTTTCAATTTTTAAATTTAAAAGTTCCTTCAAAGAAGAAGTTTTTTACGCTTCTCACATTTAACGTCACTAGTTAACCAAAATTGTCCATCAAAAGAACATGATAATAATGTAAGCTAATTTGGTGAATCAATAATTGATTGTGTACATTAGAAATTTTTCAACATCCATGTTCTATTGTAACAAAAAAATAGGTATGAAACACAATAATTCTTTCGTGCACATTTGCCGTCTCAGCCACGTAGGAAGTGAACAAAAACTGAAACTGAGAGGTTTGACATTGCCAAAAATTGATCAAAACAAACGTAATTTCTTTGGTTGCTTGAAGCGGAAAAGTTCAGGATTTGCCATGCTATGCTCTGAACGGTCAGAAGACGGGAAGCAGGTGTACGGGAAAGGGGGGGGAGGTGCGGGCTCGGAAAGGGGGGGGGGGGTGCGGGCTCGGCGAGGGGAGACTGAGGGAACAAGGCCACTTCACACTTCACTCAGGCCTATCGTTCGAGGCCGGGCTGAGCTCACCATTTCACAACCCTTGCCAGCACTGCTTTGTTGGCTTTTCATTTAAAGTGCACTGATTTAAGCATAAATAAGACAAAAGTTATTTTTTCCCTTTCGCAGTTCCACAGGTAGCAAACACATTCACTGATAGTATAATTTTTACGCATGGCTAGGTTATTTCCCCCTTGCATTTTCAACAATTACCGTGCCATGTTCCCGCACGTCCGACCGCGACCGAGTCTGACCGAGTCTGATAACATATACTTCTTAAATGGCAGTTCGTACGGAGTAAAAACCACCAAAGATAACATATACTTCTTAAATGGCAGTCCGTACGGAGTAAAAACCACCAAGGATAACATATACTTCTTAAATGGCAGTTCGTACGGAGTAAAAACCACCAAGGATAACATATACTTCTTAAATGGCAGTTCGTACGGAGTAAAAACCACCAAGGATAACATATACTTCTTAAATGGCAGTTCGTACGGAGTAAAAACCACCAAGGATAACATATACTTCTTAAATGGCAGTTCGTACGGAGTAAAAACCACCAAGGATAACATATACTTCTTAAATGGCAGTTCGTACGGAGTAAAAACCACCAAGGATAACATATACTTCTTAAATGGCAGTTCGTACGGAGTAAAAACCACCAAGGATAACATATACTTCTTAAATGGCAGTTCGTACGGAGTAAAAACCACCAAGGATAACATATACTTCTTAAATGGCAGTCCGTACGGAGTAAAAACCACCAAGGATAACATATACTTCTTAAATGGCAGTTCGTACGGAGTAAAAACCACCAAGGATAACATATACTTCTTAAATGGCAGTTCGTACGGAGTAAAAACCACCAAGGATAACATATACTTCTTAAATGGCAGTTCGTACGGAGTAAAAACCACCAAGGATAACATATACTTCTTAAATGGCAGTCTGTACGGAGTAAAAACCACCAAGGATAACATATACTTCTTAAATGGCAGTCCGTACGGAGTAAAAACCACCAAGGATAACATATACTTCTTAAATGGCAGTTCGTACGGAGTAAAAACCACCAAGGATAACATATACTTCTTAAATGGCAGTTCGTACGGAGTAAAAACCACCAAGGATAACATATACTTCTTAAATGGCAGTTCGTACGGAGTAAAAACCACCAAGGATAACATATACTTCTTAAATGGCAGTCCGTACGGAGTAAAAACCACCAAGGATAACATATACTTCTTAAATGGCAGTTCGTACGGAGTAAAAACCACCAAGGATAACATATACTTCTTAAATGGCAGTTCGTACGGAGTAAAAACCACCAAGGATAACATATACTTCTTAAATGGCAGTTCGTACGGAGTAAAAACCACCAAGGATAACATATACTTCTTAAATGGCAGTTCGTACGGAGTAAAAACCACCAAGGATAACATATACTTCTTAAATGGCAGTCCGTACGGAGTAAAAACCACCAAGGATAACATATACTTCTTAAATGGCAGTCTGTACGGAGTAAAAACCACCAAGGATAACATATACTTCTTAAATGGCAGTCTGTACGGAGTAAAAACCACCAAGGATAACATATACTTCTTAAATGGCAGTCTGTACGGAGTAAAAACCACCAAAGATAACATATACTTCTTAAATGGCAGTCTGTACGGAGTAAAAACCACCAAGGATAACATATACTTCTTAAATGGCAGTCTGTACGGAGTAAAAACCACCAAAGATAACATATACTTCTTAAATGGCAGTCTGTACGGAGTAAAAACCACCAAGGATAACATATACTTCTTAAATGGCAGTCTGTACGGAGTAAAAACCACCAAGGATAACATATACTTCTTAAATGGCAGTCTGTACGGAGTAAAAACCACCAAGGATAACATATACTTCTTAAATGGCAGTCTGTACGGAGTAAAAACCACCAAGGATAACATATACTTCTTAAATGGCAGTCTGTACGGAGTAAAAACCACCAAGGATAACATATACTTCTTAAATGGCAGTCTGTACGGAGTAAAAACCACCAAGGATAACATATACTTCTTAAATGGCAGTCTGTACGGAGTAAAAACCACCAAAGATAACATATACTTCTTAAATGGCAGTCTGTACGGAGTAAAAACCACCAAGGATAACATATACTTCTTAAATGGCAGTCTGTACGGAGTAAAAACCACCAAGGATAACATATACTTCTTAAATGGCAGTCCGTACGTAGTAAAAACCACCAAAGATAACATATACTTCTTAAATGGCAGTCCGTACGGAGTAAAAACCACCAAGGATAACATATACTTCTTAAATGGCAGTCTGTACGGAGTAAAAACCACCAAGGATAACATATACTTCTTAAATGGCAGTCTGTACGGAGTAAAAACCACCAAGGATAACATATACTTCTTAAATGGCAGTCTGTACGGAGTAAAAACCACCAAAGATAACATATACTTCTTAAATGGCAGTCTGTACGGAGTAAAAACCACCAAGGATAACATATACTTCTTAAATGGCAGTCTGTACGGAGTAAAAACCACCAAGGATAACATATACTTCTTAAATGGCAGTCTGTACGGAGTAAAAACCACCAAGGATAACATATACTTCTTAAATGGCAGTCTGTACGGAGTAAAAACCACCAAAGATAACATATACTTCTTAAATGGCAGTCTGTACGGAGTAAAAACCACCAAGGATAACATATACTTCTTAAATGGCAGTCTGTACGGAGTAAAAACCACCAAGGATAACATATACTTCTTAAATGGCAGTCTGTACGGAGTAAAAACCACCAAGGATAACATATACTTCTTAAATGGCAGTCTGTACGGAGTAAAAACCACCAAGGATAACATATACTTCTTAAATGGCAGTCTGTACGGAGTAAAAACCACCAAGGATAACATATACTTCTTAAATGGCAGTCTGTACGGAGTAAAAACCACCAAGGATAACATATACTTCTTAAATGGCAGTCTGTACGGAGTAAAAACCACCAAGGATAACATATACTTCTTAAATGGCAGTCTGTACGGAGTAAAAACCACCAAGGATAACATATACTTCTTAAATGGCAGTCTGTACGGAGTAAAAACCACCAAGGATAACATATACTTCTTAAATGGCAGTCTGTACGGAGTAAAAACCACCAAGGATAACATATACTTCTTAAATGGCAGTCTGTACGGAGTTTTTGTTTTAATGAGGCCGAATCATCGAAGTAGATGACATCCACAACAGAGAAGCTTTGAATTTTGCATGGGCAAGAACAAGTGTTCTTCATGAACTTCTTTGACGCAGAGATCGTTGACAGAAATATTGGTTATCCATGGTCTTCACTCTCGAGGTTTTGCTATAATTATCGGCTGTGGCTGAATAAAAAAAAATATCTCCTCATTAGCCAACTGCAGCCCAGACATTTTTGCGAGAGTGGAAATTTAATCAGCAGTTAGCTTAATTTTTATTTAAACATATGTGACTAGAAAAGGTAGACGCGAAAATGATCTTTAGGTGATTACTAGTGTAAATCCACCATCAAAAACAAAAGTGTTTTTTTTTTCGCGTGAGTATGAGCTTCACCTCATTCGCGAGAAACGGTTTTAAAATAACTTATTTTCTTGGTTAGATTTACTTATTTTAGTGTCAGGATAACATCGGAGTAAAGTTCAATCTAGGTTAAAAAAATCTAGCGAACATAGTTCGTCAATAATACCATGGGTTTGAAAATGTTCGTAAAGTACATACATGCTTCAATTAGATCAGTAATTCTATCAACCATCAACTGAAAGTGCGTGATGAGCGTATCTGTGATGCAAGCTTTGCTACCTCTCCAGTTTTTCATAAGTTAATCCTACACTAATGGTCTAGAAACACAAATATATCCTAATAATACTCCAGAGCGAAATTTTATTTTAATATTAAAATTCATTACGATAATATTTTGTTAATTTAATATTTTAAGGATTTCACGCTGGTAAAACGCATGATACAGAAAAGCTCGTCATACATTGTTTGGCAGTCACAGAACAAAGAAAACTCAATGATAATTAATTATGGTCGACAAACAAAGAAGGTAAATCATTTCGTTTGGTTTGTATGGAGCACAAAATAACATCACGCTTTGACTGCTCGTACAACTGGCACTTGTGATGAGCGTTCCAATAACTCAGGCTTCACTATACCGAGACACAGGCATAGTTAACTCTCGGATTTTTCTATATTTTTCCTGAAATTTTCACGTTTACTCACGCACACCTTGACAAATATTTCTGTCATAATAAAACTTTAATTTAGAATTACTATACAAGTGCGATAGCTCAGCCCGTATCACTCGTGTGAAGTAGCTCATACCATTCCAGTCAATTTCCATGATTGCAGACATAATTTTTCATAAATTAAAACACGACGGTTACTGTTACTTTGGCTAGCAAAAAAGGAAAAATTTGTCATTTTTATGTCGTGTTGAAGTATCCAATTTACCGATTGGGAGTAAAGACTGACTCATAAAGAAGTATGCAAACCAGCAAGCAAGCAAGAAATCAAGTTAGTAACAAACTGTGTACGTATTATTATGAGAGGAAATAGTGGGTTACTGAACCGTACGTACGTTGAACCGTACATAGTATTGTTGACTCATGAATGAGTCAAGCCCGCAAGATGTGCACTTCCATCAGTTTCAACTTCTCTTTGTGGTCTAGATACATGCGAGAGGATACTGTCGAATATCCAGACAAAGACTTCACGGGTATGTTGCGCGAAGGAGAAATGAGTTGTGTGAGAGTACCTAAGCCTGCTGCGCTGCCCTGATATTGTATGTAAATGACAGGCAGTGTGTACGTGAAGTGATCAATATTAATACGGACGTCAATTTAGGCGGTCATTGACCTGCCCTAGAAAGGGAGCAATGAACTAGCATTCATTTTTTGCGTAGCCTAATGAGTATACTGCTGCACCTGCAAAAATGTTCATGGAGACGCATTGGCAGAGAAATGTGTAGTTCATACCAAAATTCATTAGTCGCCTGATTGACGCATTCCAAAACCGGTGGAGTGTCTCTCAAGATCATTACCCTGTAACGTGTGCATGCATAGCACTCTGACTAACATGATTCACCAGTTTTTCCACCCAATCCATTGGTTAGTGATCTTTGCTAGATACCAGCCACAAATGCAATCGAGATAAAGCGATGCATTAATTTCGTTTAGCAGTCACAATCTTGCTGTGGGACCCGTCTCTCACTGCATGCTCTGGTGTTCACCATATCCAGTCTAACTTTTTTGCTCAAATATCTACAATTTTTGCCGCCCAGTGCAAAAACTAAACATTCTTACGCGGCTAAAATCATAGATGCACCGGCGAAAAAGTTAGACTGGGAACGTAAGCGTTCCGTCAACTTGTCAAGCTCCCATTCAACGCTGGTTCGAACTGCTGTACATTTAAACAGCATTTTTAACTTCGACTTCTTGGTGTTTCCATTACGCCTGTCGATAGGACAGTAGAACTACACTGGAACTTCACACGTTGTGCGAACTCTTGTTCAGAATCTAAACTTTTAACACGATGAAATTTGGTTTAATTGCTCTGTAGCTTTTCAATTTGACCTCATCAAATATTCTTTATTGGCATTGATTATTCTGATAATGGCTTTAAATTTAGACCAACCAGATTCTTCTCGACTTGATGGGCGAGTCTGCTTGGATTTACTGCCTCTGTAACGTTGTAAAATTGAACACAACCGGTCCAAGTTTCGAAATGATTCCCCCATATTTTACCTATTGCTTGCAATACGACTCACCGGTGGGTCGTGCTTAGGTTTTTCCCGCTGCGAAACGACCATCGATGGATCGTTTGAAACATTCTAACAATCTTTTTTAAATTAATGGTATTCAGTGGACCCAGTTAAAGTTTGGTATTTGTAAAATTGCTAATGACATTGGACTTTAAATTTGAGTTTAGTATTGAACTTCAGTTTAACCCATCGCAGTCAAAGTGTTAAGCAAATTTACGCAGCTGGCAAATAACTATGACTGTGTGAATGGTTATGCGAACAGTATTTTCAATATATTTACTAACATGCTTGGCATCACCATATATAGTGAAATCACTTTAGTTACGTTGGGTAATTAGCAGTTGGTCGCGTATTTATAGTGTCACCTTCACTAGGAGCATTTCTACTCTAACTTTTTCGACGGAACATCCTTGATTTTCTCTGCCAAGTAAAAATTTAGATGGGTAAAATGATCCCTGCAAAAGCAAAAAAGTTTGCCCGGGTTTTCAACCGCGCATAACAAAGTTTCTTTTGCTTTCCAGCATTCGTGACCCAGTACAGCTACCTGGCCACTTTCTGCTGGCTGAGTGCCATGTGCTTCGAGATGTGGTATAGGATAAGGTGGGTAGACTTGGTACAGGATAAGGTGGGTAGACTTGGTACAGGATAAGGTGGGTAGACTTGGTACAGGATAAGGTGGGTAGACTTGGTACAGGATAAGGTGGGTAGACTTGGTACAGGATAAGGTGGGTAGACTTGGTACAGGATCAGGTGGGTAGACTTGGTACAGGATCAGGTAGGTAGACTTGGTACAGGATCAGGTGGGTAGACTTGGTACAGGATCAGGTGGGTAGACTTAGTACAGGATCAAGTGGGTAGACTTGGTACAGGATCAGGTGGGTAGACTTGGTACAAGATCAGGTGGGTAGACTTGGTACAGGATCATGTGGGTAGACTTAGTACAGGATAAGGTGGGTAAACTTGGTACAGGATCAGGTGGGTAGACTTGGTACAGGATAAGGTGGGTAAACTTGGTACAGGATAAGGTGGGTAGACTTGGTACAGGATCAGGTGGGTGGACTTGGTACAGGATAAGGTGGGTAGACTTGGTACAGGATCAGGTGGGTAGACTTAGTACAGGATCAGGTGGGTAACTTGGTACAGGATCAGGTGGGTTATCTGCACACATCTTGTCCTCGTAGATTGTACGTCACGGTGGAATCGTTCTTTGTCGTTCTGAAAGTCCTTCTTTTATTTTTTTCTGCATGCGTTTGAAGTAAATAAAGAGATTAACTGACTTTGCTTCGTAAGGGCAAACATCGTCTTGTTTTAAACAATGAATGTCATGAAAAAAAAGAAAAATCTTAAAAAAGGCCGTGCTCCCCTCAGAGCGTCTGACTTGTTACAGTGTAAAATATTTTCATTGGTTCGGGGTATCTGAAATAAAATTGTTGGATCTCAATCGATTTATGGGGAAAAATTTGATGCCTCATGATTGAATATCAACAGATAAGTTGTCAAAAAGGAACTTATTTCAGGACATGGCAAGTTATGAATATGCTGATGAGAGGGTTACTAAAGTTGCAAGTTTAGTATATTGAGTTTGAGAATATGTCTGACAACCATTTTACGGAAATTTAAGAAAACAAGATAAAACTCACTTTCATAGAAAATATTTACGTTTTTGAGAGTTCCGTTTCAGTTTGCTGCAGCAAACTTTTCATTTTTCTTTCATACAATGAAGTAACGTTTCATCTTGGGTCGCATTAATGAACATGGATAAATACACACTCACAATATTATGACATTCATTTCCACAAGCAAAGTTTTATGACCTAACTAATGCACGAGTTGTGGATACCCTGATTGCAATCATCACTTTTTTTATCTGCTGCTAAGATTACACAATATTATTTTTTAAATGAATGAATTATCACATTTCAGGTTTCTTCCGACACGTGCCGTGTCTCCGTCGGAGGCGCGCTACAAGTACAAGATATACTCGGCGTACGGCTGGGGCGTCCCTGCGGTGATCACTGCGGTGACGGGCGTGGTGCACGGGACCGTGCCCGTGTCTGACCAGACCAGCATCACACCCAACTTTGGGAACCCCTACTGTTGGTTCAGAGGTTGGCATTTCGTTCAGCTGAAACTCAGAACGTAGAAGAACTGTGATTTTTGGGAACCCGTAATGATGGGTCAGAGGTTGGTATTTTGTTAGGCTTCAACTCGGAACGTAGACGAACTGTGATTTTTGGGAACCCGTAATGATGGGTCAGAGGTTGGTTTTTTTGTTCAGCTGCAACTCAGAACGTAGACGAACTGTGATTTTTGGGAACCCGTAATGATGGGTCAGAGGTTGGTATTTCGTTCAGCTGCAACTTGGAACGTAGAAGAACTGTGATATTTGGGAACCCTTAATGATGGGTCAGAGGTTGGTATTTTGTTCAGCTGCAACTCGGAACGTAGAAGAACTGTGATTTTTGGGAACCCGTACTGCTGGCTCAGAGGTTGATATTTTTTCAGATGCAACTCGGAACGTAGACGCACTGGCATTTTCTTACCTGAGTTTTTCTTGGTAGAGCAGAGTTCTTCTCGGTACTTATCGCACACAATTGATAGTTCTTTTCGTCTTTTCTTGGCCCCTTATCATTTAGCAAGAACTCTCTTCTTCTGGGAAAAGAGAGTTCTCTCTCTTCCTTCCCATTTCGCGATGGGAAGAAATGGGCGTGAACTTAATCTAATGTATCGCAACATGCTAAGAAAACAACAGTCCAATCAAGGTCGAAAAATTTCAGGACTCATTTGGCATCAAAAGTTCCTCCATCTTGAGCCGTCACCGACACGAGTTTCAAACTCTCAAACGCCGATACTTAAGAGCCTTGGATTTTATTCACATTTGACAAGCAATTAAATCTCAGAATCCTATTTGCTCTGCTTTGAAAAGTTGCAGCGTCTCGAGTGTTTTTTCTGGTATTTTTTTATGTACTGAAGTGAACACAATTCTGATAAATGGAACGTTTAAGACGGTGTTGTCAGACGAACCAGCGCCAGATAAGCAAAGCTGAATAGCGTCTGAATTCGTTAATATACTTTTTGCGAAATGGTATCCATCAGAAAGGCTTGAGTTAGACAAAATAATCTGGATATTTTTCGATGACAAAACTTCTTTCATTTTGACATACAAATTTCTTTCGTTATGCGTAGTTGTAAAGACAGGATTCCTAGAATTTCTACGGTAAGATTAACGAGTGAGACATTTTGCTTCTTGAAGATACATAAATGAAACTGTGTATAATAAATCAAGTTTTAAGAATCAGTGTAGGTCACTTAATCATGATTATAACAGAAGCCCAGGATACGAAAACAGTGAAATTGTCGAGGCAAAACAAGTGGCGGTGTCTATGCTGATAGCCAGTACAAAACGTGGTAAAACATCGTCATGGAAGAGGAATAAAAGGTATTAACTGAAATTAACGTGCTCAATCCCTCATATACTAGTACAAATTTCAGGTGAAAATACGAAACACGCCTGCGGTGTTCTACATAAACCTTTGTATCGTCGTGACGTCAAAGTTGCCGAGGGCTCGTGTCTAATTTGATATTTTAGGATAGACTTCTATGGCTAAACTTGTTTTTAACTGAAGCTTAAATTGAATAGCGAAAGAAGTAGTGTTGGGATCACTATAGAGAATTGAACATCAAGTAAATCTCGGGATCCGAGTTGCGCAAACTGAACTGTCTTAAATTACCCAGGGTTTCCATGCGGACTTGCGTGATCCTCTTTGTAGCCTCATCTCTATCTTCATATAAATGTATCCACATTCTCACTAGTAAAAACCCCTCAACGATCAAGTTGTTTATAATTTGTACCACCGCGTTCCAAGATAGTATTGCACTCATTTCTTTTGTCAAAAAAAATTTCATCATCCGAGAATACCAAAATATGAAGAATCTTCACTGACCTGTTGAATAGCTAGATCTCCAAGCAATTTAATGATTATGGGAATGTTAAAGCACTTTTTTTTAATCAAATTCCTATTTCAATTATTATTGACTTATTTTGTTGATTTTCACATGAATCACTTCACCGAATTATTGAGACACTTTGGAATAGATTTTACAGCGATGTGAGCCTGATTTATACATGCTTGATTTACATGTAACGTGATGTTTATTATTGAATTTTTACGTTGTAGATATTTATTAAACTCTGTACCTACTCACAGCGTAATCATGCAGCTGTGCTTGTAGGAATCTTTTATAGGCTTGACTTTACTTTCTTTTTTCTCTGGCGCAACTTGCAGCCAGCTTCTTCATTAAGCCCCTCCGCTCTTGTTTCTTCCTTACTATTTCACCTTCCCTTGTGGTCGAAAATATCACACCTTATATTTTTTTTGCTGTTTGGAGTCAGCTGTACCGACCACGGAAATGACATTACGAGTTTTTTCAGCATCACTTGGAAGTACGAGGCCTGTCTAAAAAGTATCCGACTTTTGGCCAGAAAAAATATTTCGAATACCTGACGGAGTTGGGACCCTAATCCCCTTCAAAGTAGGCCCCTTGTGCTTGTACACACTTAGCCCACCGATCCTTCCACTGCTGGAAACACCTGTGGAAGTCTTCTTTTGGAATAGTGTTCAGCTCCGTCGTCGCTTTCTGGTGCGAAGCAAAATCAATCAAGGTGATGCTGACTGTTTTCTTTGATGTCCGTGGAGTTTTGCATCACGAATACGCACCGGAAGGACAAACAGTGACAAAGGAGTACTATCAGGATGTTCTCCGGCGACTTCGTGATGCAGTTCGGCGCAAAAGACCAGACATGTGGACTGCGAACAACTGGCACTTGCATCACGACAACGCGCCCGCACATTCATCCCATTTGATCCGCAATTTCTTGGCCAAACATGGAATTACGACCGTTCGCCAACCTCCCTACTCTCCAGACCTGGCTCCTTGCGACTTCTGGTTGTTTCCAAAATTGAAGACACCACTGAAAGGATCCCGTTTTGAGAGTAGAGAAGAGATAATGCGGAACGCGACGACAGAGCTGAACACCATTCCAAAAGAAGACTTCCAGAGGTGTTTCCGGCAGTGGAAGGATCGGTGGGCTAAGTGTGTGGAAGCACAAGGAGCCTACTTTGAAGGGGATTAGGGTCCCAACCCCGTCAGGTTGTTGAAGTATTTTTTCTGGCCAAAGGTCGGATACTTTTTCGACAGGCCTCGTACATAGTTCGGTAGAGTTTTTCTGAAATAATTGTTCAACTTTGAGCGAAAACCATAGTTGAACCCTCAATTGAATTATCATTTTTACCCTTTTTATGATAATTTAAATCAAAACCTTTTTTCAAAGCGAGCTAATGGTCTCAAATCCGCCAGATGAACCGGCTACTTGGCTTTACTTCAGCGGAATCGTGACGCTGCTTTGCGTCGCGAACATTTTCTTTTTCTTGGACCTCGCCAACATCTCCCTGAAGCAGTGCCTCGGCAGCACGCTGATCCACGTGTCGCGACAGCAGCACATGGAGAGGTGGGCATGATGATAATGATGATAGCAGCAGTTGTGATGGACCACTCTCACATTATTTCCCTTGAAATAATTTACACATGAGCTCCGTTACTATCAGTTTGATGAACGATGTTTGACTGCCGACCTGTGCAGAGTGGAAGCCGAAATCTCAAACTGATCATCATGTGACCTGTTCTGAGTGGGACCCGAAATCTCAAACTCATTATCAATGACTTTACCTGCGACACTTTGAGACAGGTCACTTATGCATTGTCATGCAAAGATGAAGCAGCTTCGTTAAAGGTTACTAGTCTACCCCATTTTTTTTAAAGAGAGAAAGAAGGCGAAATGAAATAAGCAAAGATAAAGCAGCTTCGTTAAATATTTTTTAGTCTACCCCCATTTTTTTAAATGAGAAAGAAGGCGAAATGAAAAATAGGCCGAAAGAAATAAAAAATTGCAATTTCTCTAGAATTGATAAGGCCGAGTACAAAAATGTAAAATGATGTTCGACAAGCACATGACACACGTTCCTATATCCTAACAATACACGTGAAATTCATTCCGACTCCGAATCCGATGGATTAATACACCGAAAATGATATTGTGGAGTTGAAGCTTGCATCACAGATACGTTCATCACACACGTACTGCTGTTGGGTGAGACGGACAGACGGATAGACGCAGCTCCTATTATTGTAAGGACCAAAAAAAAAGTCAACAACCATACACAAATAAATATGCCCCCGTGAAAGAGTTTGAATTGAATTATCATGTTCAGGAATTCCATCGTTGGGATTAAGAAACTCGCACATCTTTGTCTTGGAACAAGATCTAAAGCATTCCCAGAACAGCTATACTGATCTGCAGAGCCGAAGGCACTTTCATTTATCGGGAATGTTTAATTAACATATCTTTAGACACTGATCAGGCAGAAACCCTTATTAATTGCCCCCAACAACCTCTGCTGCCGGGCAAAGGTTATTGTCTGTAGCGCCATGGAAAATTTCGGCGTGTGGAGCTGCTCTCATTTGTTTTATGCAGAAAACATTATTGTTTGAGAGTTTGTTCTATCCGCAAATTTTCAAATTGTTCACGATCATGATCTTTGTGATTTATAGTTCCAACAAGATGGTGCAATATTACATGCATCCCAGCGTTCACTCGCAATGCTTTGCGACATGTTTTCAGTTCAAGTGATGAATATCGGAAGGCAGCAGTAACTCTTGAAATAAATGTTCCAAGTGATACGAATCAAATGATTATGGTGAACTCTTTGAAGAGACTTCAGCATGGTGTCAACATTGGCGATCGTAAGCGAATTGATAATATTTTCAAAGCATCTTGAAATTATATTACATTCAATTTACTATATAGTTATTTTAATTTTATTTTATCATTAGTAGTTCCTTTTTCATTAGTTTTTAAAATCGCACCATCATTTCCTCTAGTTCACGTTCAACTAACTTCTATTTGATGGTCTACTGGAAGTCGACATTTGTAATAGATCGTATCCATAATACAGCTTCCAAGGAAGGTAAATTGGACCTTTAATAAGGGCCAAAATGGAGTGCATGAATTTTGCCCTGTTATTGCCAAGAGCAGCATGCTTGGTGTTGACCCATGTTCTTACTGAAAGCAGGACGTGAACAGTGACTAATTGCATACACGCTTTCAAACATACCTACTCACAAACTAGACTACCAGTGTTTTACAAGTAGATAAATACATAAACATATCATGACCTTCTTCCGATTACAGAAACAACACGAAAATAACTCAAATAATTTCAACAACTATTGGGTTATTACCATTTAACATCAGAGTTCGAGCTTTAGCAGCCCGATCTTCAGAATCTGCTAACATAATTTACTTCTGTTCAGAATCTTGCTGTGCTTGAAGCTGTTCATCGTGATGGGAGTCACGTGGATATTCGAGGAGATATCTTACCAGGACGGCGCCTGTGCCAGGTGGTGAGTACCTGCTTCAATCAACACCTCCCTATCAACAAAACGCAGCTGTGAACTGATAAATTGAGACTGAATTCAAGAAAAACATTGTTATTCCGTTTCTTATGGGTCTAATATGTTGTTAAATGTTCGAATGAGGGCACGAAATGTTCAACCAAGAACTTCCCCTTCTTGTACTTAAAATATACAAACCTACGCTGGTCCATGATCTCTCCGGATCACCAGAAATGGTTATGTGAGCCTACATTATGAGCAATCGTATTATAAGGTATTAGCACGCGCATCGAAAACTGATGTTTTTCCCCAGGTAAGGAGAGTCGTTGTTGATATTAAAGGATTTGCTGCGTTTGATGCGAGTTATACAATCAGGAGATCCCATTAATTTTTTTGTTAGGACTTAACAAAAATCAAAATTATTTTCTATCCGTTGCTAAGGAATGGATGCATGCTTTTAAAAATCATCCACCATATTTGTGAGTATCGAATTTACCAGAGCATTAGCTAAAATAAAATAATCCCATTTGATGAGCACAAACAAAACAGAAACCGTTTTTAATAAGTCCGAAGGACATTTTCTGCGTTCTTTAATATAATCAGAAGTACAGGTCACCAAAAGTACAAAACAGCGAACTCTAGAGCACTTCGACAGTTTACCAATTACACCAAGTTTTAAGAACTACTCTAATTTTCCTAACGTCTTAATGAGATAAACTTATTCACTTCACTTATTCTCGTTTCTCAGTTGATTGGGATTTAGCTTGAACGCGATTTCAATCTTGCTTCGGGAGATTCAAGATTTTTTCTCGAGCGTTGGATTACTGCATTTTTTGCGTGTGAATTCGTTATGAAATTAATTAAAGGAGAGTAATATGTTGGTTGTGGCATACACATTTTTAATTAAAAGAAGAAAATATCGTTTTCATACAATCTCAATAGTTTTTTCTTTTCTCTGCAAGTTGTTGAAAATTAGTACTTTAAAGCTTAAAATTTCATGTGTGTCATTGAGAGCCGTGCGTAAGTGAAACTTGTTTTGCCATTTTTTCACCCGCTTCTCTTGGTGTCTCTTCTTGCTTGTGAAGAGATAACTCTTCTTGCGTGTCTTCAGGCGGAAGTTCTGATTAAATGTTAAGGACATTATACAATTGAAATATTTGATTACACAAATGATGCTGAATAAATATTTCTTTTCAGTTCTAGGCCCTGAAAAAAAAATCCCTAAACAAGTTAGTAAAGACTGTAATGAGTATGATAGCACAACTTGAAAAATATTGAAACTCCTTGGTATACTCACAAAATAATTAAAATAATGCTCTTTATTAAGATATTTCAATAAAAACTCATACTTAATTAAAAGTTATTTAAAACCCATACCCTGAAAGTTCGTACTCTCAGATCCTCGCCAAATAATCCTCTCAATGTACTGCGACGGAACTTTCCTCTCGGTCCTCCGCTACTTGGCCACTAACTTTGCCAATTATTTGGAGCCTGCTCCGTTGCTGACAGTCTCCCATTGTTTTCGGAGAAAATACATCTGATGCTAATTTGTTGGGAAATTGGATCTAACCCTCTGAAGAGGTTTGAGTACAGCTAACGATAATGCTAGCGTCTATCTGGAACAAGTTAGTTTAAATATAAATTTTACATTTATTAATATTATGTGCTTTATTTTCAGAGAGATGGTCGGATGGATTTATCAGCTTTACGACACCTTAAATTCAAAGTAAAGTCATTATCATTCAAAGCAAGTGTTTTAAAATGAACTTCTCACTGAATATTGCTCTTGCGACTTGAGCTTCACGATCATCTTGAGCACATAACAGCGGTCGCACGTGGACGACCAATTTCCAAGAATTTATAGCCCTAAAAAGTTTGAGTAGAAAGTTGCGTGATTGATAATAAAGTTTAGGAAAGAGCTTTTATGAGACTGGTAGAGCAAAGTTAGGACCGAAATGAAAAGCTCGAGATGAATCACAGAAGCCAAAGCTTCTTTTACCAACTTAAAATGAAAATTTGGGTTTCGATAGTTCGTTATGGGAATTTTTTAGCTGTGCTATTTCAGCAAAGATATTTTGACTCACCAAATTTCACGAGCGTATTTCAAAAAACCACGTTGCATACTCTGATTTGAATTTTTCCTTATGTAGCTCCAACTAATCTATTCCAACTGAAGAATTTTCACTAATTTAATTGCCTTCAAGATGCCTTGACTCATGTACTTGTCCAGGATACCGACGGACCTGATCAACATCTTGAGAGGCCCGTGTGTGTTTCTCTCGGTGGTGTCTACACGCAGCGTCATCAACAAGGTAGGAACAGGTGCCGCATGTGTCTGCCAAAGAAATGGTCTTGGGTAAATCGCAGGCCCTGCATTTCTTCTCTGGAAGAGAAATGGAATTAAAATTAAACGGAGTGAGCACTCTGTTTGTCTCCAATAAAATTTGTAAGTTTGCGAACGAAAATTTAACCACATACTCATTAGGGTTTCATGAGAAGTATAAAACTCGAAGAAATTTTATGAGCCAACTCATGGAACAATAAATATTAACATGCTCCTGAGTGGATCGCTAGAGTTTGAAGCTAAGGAAAGCTGATACTTGGAGTCATGCTTATGAGTCGATTTATATGATGTTCTAACTTTTCCAAAATGAAGGGATGCTTAAACTGTAGCGAGAGCGATCTTAATCATATAGGATGTGGTTTTATGGTTAAAACAAAGAAGGGAAAGCCCCATCATACTATGCCACTTAATTAGATGCAATAGTGCCGGTGAGAGACACGACGTTTCTTGTCCCCCTCCTCTCCCTCAATGAAACTGGGGGAACACGGGTGTTCCTTGAGAGGCGTTAGCATTCACCCACTTAGTGCGTCAGTGAAATGCATCACTTGAGGTCACCAAAAACGATTAAATTTGGGCTATGGAGCCACTCTACCATTCTTAAAATCGACTTGGGTTTTACTAATAAATAAAATAAATTGATACATTTGTACTCCAAGCGCGCAGCACAGATAGGTAAATTACATTCGTGGTGAATATTCAGTGAGGCTTATTAAAAGGGGCACAAAATCTTGGCAAGTGAAGGCACTTGAGAGATGGGCCAAGTGCGTTAAAATAATGTCTCTGTTTTCTCCATGTGTTATGAATTGAAACTACGGGGCACACCAAATATTGAAGCGAAAAATTGTTTGTCTGCTTACGTCACACATTTGTCACAAGCAGCAGCAACTTTTGAGACACACAGAGCTTGTAATTAGTTCTAGAAGTGTCAAAAATAGTAACTCAGAATCAGAAGCGCGTGTTTTCCCACGGAATGATTTCTTTATCTTCATAAGATGACTGGTAGAAAAAGTAAGAGCTGTTTTTTCAGTATTTCAGTACTGTTACTACGTTTATTATCATAAAACTGTGGCAGTTTAACGTCTCGCCATAATATCTTGGTTTAAATCTGTAAGTAAATCATTCCCGCTATAGAAAAATATCCTACTTTTAGTAAAGAGTCTGTCACTGTGCTTACAAAATTTGAGGTATTTGAAAATTGAGTCACAGAAGAGAGTATTGATAATGAGCAGGAGGACAGCTGTGCTTGAAATTTGCAGTTGATCTGTTGTAAAAAAATGAGGGGCTTGCCGACGAAGAAATTAATTCCTTATCAGATTATCACTTTGCATACATTTCAGATTCAGTAATTAATTCAAACGAGAAAAAATGCAAATAAAATCAGTCATTTTACTCCAAATAGAAAACTCATTGGAAACCAGCTCAGAAAACTATACAGGGAATGAACTAAGGTCAGCTGCAGCAAACATATTTTCGTCATTTCATTAGAAAAATGATCGATAGATTGCGTTGAACTTTTTGAGCCTGTATTTCATAATCTTTACATTCGGGACATTTTGTGGGTTTTAAATTCTGCATAAATTCTAAATTCCTTGAACTTCATACTGGACGGCGCCTCTTTCCTCTTTTTTTTGGAATACTCAGTCTAACTTTATCGCCACCTGCATGCATGCTTTTCGCCGCTCTAGTAATTAAATCGCTTAGGCGGCGAAAAATATGCATGCTCAGGCGAAAAATTTTTACTGGATACCTATGTTAGGGTTAGAGAGGATTAAACTGAATTTTCAACCCTAATATAGTGAAGAAATTATCCTATAAGCATTCACCTCGAGCAACCTTGCGCGTCGCACTGAAAAGCAAATTAAAAATCGGTTCCTTCTTACGGTACAAGAATTCTATCCCCGGGATGATGCGCTCTTCTGTTGTGTATAAATGGAGTTGTGCGCAATGCGCATCAGCGTACGTTGGCTTAATTTCCCGCAATGTTTAACAATTAACAATTTCTATAATTTGAACTTTTTTATTTTCAAATGTGCGAGCAGTTCAGCATCACTGAAGTTTTCGCACTTGCAACTTCTTTGCTCATTCTCCTCATTCAGCAAAACGCGACTTTATGAACTGAGCGATGATATTATCTTTGAAGGCGATTTTAGAGTGATTGACGCATATAACTTTGAGGGAGATGTTAGGATTTTAGAAACGTTACATATTATGATAAAAAAAAGTTTTAATAAAAAGATAAGTTTATATACACTTCAGGTGTTCGTAAATAAGTGATTGATTTATTATTGATTGTTCTGTGGATTTTATGTCTCGGAGCGTAAACGTTTGCTTATGGTTTGTGACTTCATTCTTTCGTAGCGTGTGTCTTCATAATTTGTTTTTAGCGGAACTGATGATGAAAATTGTATTCGAGACGTTTTCGACTTTTTGATTAAAGTAACTAATTTTATTAGAGTTCTTCTTCACTTTTAAGATTTCGATTTTTTCCTTGTTTCTTGTGAGACGAGAATGCTCGATCCTGTCTGTGCGGTGGCGAAGAGAAATTTCACCGCGCGAGGAAAATGTAGAATTAGGAATTTGACCTGTCAGTGTTTGGATGTTTTTGGCTCTGCATTTCTTTGTCTAATAATTCGCGGAATTCTGGCTATCGTATAGCTAGATGGACAGTAATTTTTACAAAGCACAAACGTTTCACTGTGGAGGAAAATGTTCAGTAATGAAGGACGCGGTCAACTCAAGTGTTTGCAATGATATTAGGTTTGCATAACTCAAAAATTTTAATTACTTTGTCTCATGACATATCGGCATTATGGATGAAGCTGCAGGAGAAGACAAAGACTGATGATATAAGGAATTAATATCTCACTCATGAATCAATGATTGACTTTTGAGCGAATTATCGTTGCTAAACTCATTGTTTGATATTATAAAGAACAATTAGGAGTTATGCTTGCTCTGGGATAACCAAAGCGTTTCTTTATGCTATACAATAGTCAGTATGAGTACTCCATGACTTCTTAGCATCGCTAACAACATTAATCAAGAAGCTAGAGGCACAAATACACTGACAGCTTTATACTACTCACATCAATTCACGTATAAGACTTGTAACGTAATCAGTGATAAGCTCTTGGCACTTGATCAGTCTCCAGTACACTTGGGAAGCACGCACAAGGCGGAACATTGAATGCAATCGTCAGAAATGTGCAACCATCACAATCGATCCTTGAGTTATACGTTCTCAACTTTCGTGAATCTTTACTTGACCGTATGGAAATTAATCTAACTTAATATTATGATACGATGCTAACGCGTCTTCGTTACAGTCGATCCTTGAGTTAGGTTTACGATCTCATCGTATGTGAACCTAAAACTGATCGAATGAAATTAATCTCTCTTATCTATCTAATACAATGATTGCTTCAAGCTATGAAGAACAGCAAAGATCTGGGACTAATACTTACTTGGAAAGTTGAAATTTGCATAAGATAATGTTACATGACACGAGGATCGACTGTACTTGCAGATAGAAATACGAAAACTCGTTGCAAGAAACGAAGCGTGTCAGGATGGTGATCGTAACCTTATGTTGCAGCTAAAGGCAAAACAGGAGGCCTTCCAGTCGTGGCTCTCGGACCGAGGCGCGCCCTTCCTGTCCGGGTCTCCCTCCAAGGGCCCCTCGACCGCCTCCTCCAGCAAACGGGTCCCCAACATGGGTCTTGTGCGGGCCAGGTCGGTCGCTTGCGTTTAAAATATTCGTGCTGGTTGTTTGAACTGTGTGTAGGCGTTTGGGATCTGACAGGGCTTGTGAATTTGTGATGAATTAAAGCGTGCATTGAATGCTAATGGGATTTATTTCAATCAAATAACATAAAGTGAAAAGTTAGATTTCCGTGCTAATCGTCCATTTAAGCAGGCTCTCATCTAATTAACGCATGAGTTGCATGCTAACAAGGCTTATTTGAATTAGGTAATAAAGTACAAGGTTCAAAAGCGTCCTACGTGCTCACATTCTCTTGCAAATGCTATGTGGAGATTAAGGTGCTAGTATTCATTCACAGAGTCAGCAATATAATAGGAAAGTTAACTAAATTACATCAAGTATTAAACTTGAAGCCCAAATGAAGTAAAATAATTAGGAATTATTAGAAACATTGTTTTCAAAAAGCTTTCAGGACTTCGGCAGGGAGAATCAAACAGGAATTCAAAACTCGCTTATTATTTACATGTATTGATAGTTTGAGCAACTGATGTGTTTTGCGTGGTAGTCCCCAGCCTTCTCACCGCTGCAGACCGTCCAACGTTTGACAATTTTACCGCGGCTCGGGGGAGGGGAAGATGAGTGCAAAAGTTTGATCAAATCCAAGTTGATCCATCAAATTAATGTAATTTAAGTGTTTATTTAAACAGACATTCAAAATAAAATACAAGTACATCAGAGAAATGAATACAAAGTGCGTGAACATTTTAACTCACCCGAACGCTAAATCGAAGAGACCTCTGAGCTTGTTTATCTGCAATGAGATGGTTCCATCAGGGGGTGCTAGCAGACAAAGGCAAATATGCAATCTTTTAAACAGCAGCCTCTCCTACCAACTTCCAGCAAATGTCTTTAATCCAGGGCAAGATAAATTCTTCACAGATATTGAATGGCTTTTTAGCC
Organism: Morinoia aosen; assembly: GCA_030386875.1. Classification (NCBI taxonomy): domain Eukaryota; kingdom Metazoa; phylum Arthropoda; class Malacostraca; order Amphipoda; family Talitridae; genus Morinoia; species Morinoia aosen. The sequence continues at coordinate 49,193,043 of CM059566.1, forward strand.
TAAGCAATACGTTTAGCCACCAAATATGATGGTCTCAGTGCATTGTCTTCTATTGATGTGATGGACATAAGAATTTTTTTTACCTATCGTGTTCCCGTTTTTTCTTCCAAAATACTCCAGGGGCTTGTCTTATAATCCAGAGTACTTGGCGTTCAGGTGGCGAAGCAGTTTTAAAGGTTTAACTGCCTCGTTAGAGAGCCGGTCGCCGCAAAGCGGGGTTGTTGCTTGGGAATTACCTTAATTACCTTTCCTTAAATCCAAATTTTCAGTAGGTTTCTTGGAATTGTCTGTTGAAAGCTTTCTGTTTCTTTGATTGTGGAGGCTCTTCTTCTGTCTCTTCGTTGAGCTTTTTCCCCTTCGCTACAAAACTTTTTAACGACGTCTGTTTTATGCTCATTTTGCTAATTTGTGGGTTTTAAGTTCAGCGCTCAAGTGGCCGATATGTAAGCTGGAAAACAAAAAGAAGATAAAAAATCGTTGGACTCGAGCAGTAAACAGAAGTGAAAGAAGTAACCCTTTACAGCACACGTTTTGCACGGCATCATCAAAATTATCTTTTTTAGATTTAGAAAAGATACGCAATGAAAATAAAGAGGATGAACCTGACAAGAAAAAGTAGTTATTCGCAATACACTGCGATAAAATGGAGTAATGTAGTAGATGCTATGTCTCAGGGCAGATGTGGCAGAAACAGATGTATCAAGTGAGTGTGTGGATGTTTTAACTCGCCTTTAGTCCCATTCCCTCTTTAGGAGAAGGCGATTGGGTAACTAAAGTATGACTCCCTGTGAGGGAGAATAGGGCAAATTTTGCTTTGAAATATTTGATATAAAAGTTAATAAAAAACATGTTTGAAATGCAGAATAAGTAAAAAACGAGACAAAATTGATAAAAACAGAAAAATAGACAAAATGTTTTTAAACGCTGAAAAAGTTTTTCGTGTTAGTCATAATTATGTATGAATCTGTATTAGTGTTAGTATTTTCATATTTTTGTGCTTTTTACATCATCATTCTCGAATAAACATTAATTTCTTGAATTAAATTCTAAACATTTTTCACACACCGACTTTGTCTTATAGCTTTTAAAAATGATGAATGTTTAATGCTCATATAAAGAACGGCCTAAAATAATATAATAATTAATAAATCATACATATAACTGAAATAAACACTATCATTACAATGTTGTACTGTTAAATCTAACTTATCAACCGTGATAAAAATATATTCTCTTGTGTTCACGTAACTCTGGTAAATTTTACATTTAGTTCATCCTTCTTGGTTTGTCAGTCAGTTGCAGTTTATCATAGATAAGAAACGAAGCCACCACCCGATTTGAATTCTTTCTAACTGACTATAAACATGGAATGGAACAGCTTGGCTCTGCTCTCAATGAAATGGAACCGCAACTGAACAAGTTTAGTGCTCGTCTTCTTTACTAATATGCGTTCTGAAGACTTAACAAAGAATTGTTTAAAAGCGGACCGTATGGCGCTTGTGGGCTGTGAAGGGTCAAATATTGCTTTTGCGGCCCGGTACCAATTGACCCACGGACCGGTACCGGTCTGCGGCCTAGAGTAGAGACCCCTGTGGTAGAGGACGCATTACTTTTTTGGAAAAATATTGATAGTGAGCAAGTAATAATTATATTGAGGGAAAAATAATGATATTGAGTGAATAATAATAATATTCAAGATTGAATAATGATATTCAAGATTTTCCTCGACAGCGGAGCAAGTACATGATTACAAGAATCATCAAAGAACACATAATTTACTATAAACTTGGTTTCGGTTCATGAAGGAGAGTCGGTGTTTAGTGTTTAAAGCGATCATAGTACCATTCGCTAAAAACTGAATCGTTAATTTCTAATTCGAAATAACAAATTGGCCAATCTTCTAACTAATTTTTTCCACTGCACGGGTTGTGGAATAGTCGTGGTATGCAGCCTGGACGTTGCTGTTTTTACTAACGTTGAAGACAAAAATATCACCAAGAAAATATGAGTATTCAAATGCGAGATTTTTTAAAAAGGCTGGGATATATGAGCCCTAAAATACTACTGTTAGATAAATCTTTAAAAATAGATTGACGTATGTTCCAGTGGACTGAAAAGATCACATGATTACAGGGAATCAAGTAAGTGGCATCAGAGAAAACTGCCATACACTCAAATGAACAATAATTTTTTTTCTTAGATATAAACATCATGAAAAAATCGCTGCTGTCTTCTTACAGATGTTATTCTGCATTTATCTTTCTTGAAACATTTTCAAGTCCAAGTCAACCGATGTAATTAAATTTTCACCCGGTCACCAGCCAAACCGTTGACTCTTTTGAAGGTATTTTTATAATGTATTTTTAGCAAATTATGCAATTATGAGATCAACTCAACCGGAAATTTTTTGCAGGGGATTTCCACAAGCCCGCCAGCCCACAGACTCAGGGTCGCACAACAGCCTGGCGTCTCTCAAGACGCAAGAAACTTCCATTGACCCAAAATCTGATTCTTCTTCGAGCGCCCACCCGCAAGAAATATCGGAAGTGTACCACAGAGAAAATTCGGTGCTGACGCAAGACTCTGAATGCTCGTCGGCCACTGAAAATAACGAAGTGATTTCTCAAAGTCCCAGCGTCATGATGCCTTCTGAAAAGGATACTGAGACCTGGAGCGATGCGTGCCCAGCTAGAAAATGCCTATCTGCAGATGGAGCTAAGACTCGACCAAAAACTGACGACAAAAGGGATTCCGGAGTAAGTTGTGGGGATGAAAGTACTGGTGGCGAGGAAGAAGAAGATGCAGTAGCAAATATTGAAGGCAAAGGAATTGATTCGGCTCATGAAAGTGAAAAAATAGAAGTAAAACAAAGTGACGAGAATCAAGCCGAGAACGAACACCAAGCGGGAAATGTAAAGGATCGGGATTTTGCTACTAGAAAGCTCTCAAATGAAGTCTCTGTTGAAATTGAACAGGAAAATGCTAATGTGGGTGAGAAAAACGGCCCTGAGTTGGGAAATCCATCAGAAATTGACGATGAAAAAGTAGTGTAGAAAGTTTCGAGTCACTGTAAACATGAGGAAATTTTTGAGAGGATTACCTCAATTGAGAGCAAAATTGGTGTGGATTAGTTCGCTTCACAAAGAGAGGCAAGAAGTGAGCCGAATCACCACCAGAATTTCCAAACGAACTGATTGGAGTTCCTCTCATCACGTACTCCTTCATTTCCCGAAAAAATTTTCTGTAACAAATTTAACTTGAATTTAATTGACTGGGAGAAGTACAGTTTCTTGATAGGATGCCATGAATGCTGTCGAGTAGGACGGAATGCTTTATCATTATTCCTTGTTTACATACTTCATAAGTATTAAATGAGTGTCTTTCAATCGCATGGAAACATTCTAGACGGTGACGCTGTAGGTTAAAAGTGTAAATAATTAACTAAATGTCTTAAGTATTTTACTGCTGCCATTATTACTCAGAGTGATCCTGTTTGGTCGCGGGTCTTTAGCAATAATAGATCATTTAAGGTGATGTGCCATGTGTGAAAATGCCTTTCTTTTGTCAAAAGGCATCTCGAAACACCATTCCTGATAGCAGTGTAGAAAGATACATCAATGAAAAATCGTAGTGTGTGTGGAACTGCAGGTGAATTTTAGTCGTCTTTATCACAACAGTTGAATGCATACATCTGCTCAGATAAATATATGATACATACAACTTCTCCTTATGTAAATATATTATATTATGCATATATAGGCTCTTCATATGAAGAATATTTTAATTTGCTGCCCGCTCATCAATTTGATTTACTGATTTTCAACCACTAGTAAGCGTAAACTTTTGTATTTTATAAATAAATATCGCAGTCTAATATATAACACACTGAATACATTGAATTGCTATTGATATGAAGTTTGCACTAATGGTTTGTAATAAATTTACAGCATCATTGTACTGAATAGACACTAAGTCGCTTGACCCTCTACTCTTATGAAAAAATTTCAATGATCTTAAAAAAAAAATGGTAGTGGGTCAAAAAAAAGTCAAAAAAGATGCTGGAAGATCATCGTTAATAGACACTAAGTCGCTTGACCCTCTACTCTTATGAAAAAATTTCAATGATCTTGGGTACTGGTGGGTACTTAGTGTGGTGGGTACTTAGTCAAGAAAGGGTGGTGGGTACTTAGTCAAGAAAGATGTTGGAAGATTTGTCACTATTTGTTAATATTTTTTAATGATATTTGAAGAAAAGAGTTAATCTGTCTGTTAACGATGGTCTTGAAGTAAAGATCTTTCGTGACCTTGATTCAATTCAATTAAACGTCTGGGTAAGTAATCTGAGAAGCTTAGTTCGGTTTATTAGTTTTTTGCCTTAAAAAATTATTGTATTAGCACAATTACTGTTTGGTGACCCGCTGGTGATCACTGAGTAAATTTCCATAACGCGGATAACCGTCCGGTTGTCACCAACTGCGTTTTTATTCATACATAATAATTGCTGTCGAGCGCAAACCCGTACATACGTTACGCACAAAATGACTTATGTAATGTCACTTTCAATTCATTTTTTGCCCATTTTAAATTCATTTTTTTTTGTGCTGAGTTTAATTGGAGTAGAATTTAAAACATTAGTTTACCCTCCCCGTAGTGTGAGTGTTCATGCGAGGGTGAGCATTCTCAAGCACTCGAGCTTTTGTTCAGAAAGTGTTTGCCAATACGGCATGGCACATCCATTAAAATCAATGTGCTATGTTACATGGAATTACCGATATATGTTCTGTATAATAATTATTGTTCTACGCATTTTAAATTAAGGTTCATCTTGAAGTTACCGCCTCCTACCGATTTATTTACTGTATTGCAATGGCTCAATGAATTTTCAAATACGGGTTCATAATATTTTTCATAACAATATATAATTGCTAGCGTACACGTGCCGTCAAAAATGAAGGCACGTGTTTTATTTTATTTGAAGAGTACGCAGTCTTATATGATGGAGGAAATGGAGTTAAAAAAATTAGCAAAATTTGCTACTGACGCTAAGTTTTCGCCTTTCCGTTGGTTTTTTCACCTTTCTCTGTCTTCGGCTACTTCCTGCTTAATTCTTTCTACAGTTCTAATTCTTCGTGGTTCTGCTCTTTGAGCTCCGTGTTCTTGAGTGCCACAAAGTCCCTGAGCCTGAGCATAACGAGCTCTTCTTGTGAAGCTCTCCTTCACTAGTTTGGACTGGCTCTGCATCTTCGGAAATACTCAGCTCGAGATGGTCAGCTCGAGATGGTCAGCTCGAGATGGTCAGCTCGAGATGGTCACTGCGTAGTGACATCTTCGAAAGAGATGCAGCTCCTACCACGTTGTCCCTGAATATCTGTAGGGAAGTTAATAGTGAAGCAAATTCAAAATAAGTCAATTAGGACGGTATAATCAATACACAATTGTTTGACATGTTCAAAAGATGAATTATGCATTATGGCTTCCCAGATAACATGTTACACGTTAATTCGCGTCAATTGAGGGGTGGCATTGAGTGGGCAACAACATTTTAGAATGTGTAACCTAACAAACTAAATTAGGAAGAGCTGAGTAATAATTGTAGAATTTACATTTTTAATTTGATTATAATTAAGATCAATTTTGAGTTAATTGAACAACCCATGATATCACTCGAAAATTAAATGAAAAATTGGAAGTATTACGCATAGGATGACCTACGATTATAAAATATTAATCATAGTGCTGTTACTCATAGATTGAAAATTTTAGAAACCTTTGCGGTTTATTTGTGATCTTGATATTTAATTTTTTCAGAACCAATCATAAAATCTCGTAGTTAATCTTGACTGATGAAAAGACCTGAAGTATGATTACTCAGTAAAAAAACAATGAAATCTCGTAGAGTATCTCAGATAATGTACGTTCGGAATGTACTTTCCGACAGCAAGCCATAATCACGGTGGATATTAAACCTCTCCTTGCTCAATCACGGTTGGTTGCTAAGCATGAACAGAACAGTTTTTAAGCAAATATACCTACACGTGTATAACTAAACTAAGATTATTTGTAATATTTTCATAAATGAAATGCCTGCTAGGTTTTGATCTCCGCATTTTCGATCATCTTTTCAGATCTCCCAAATTACAGAACACCTTTTGCAGCAAGCTGCGTACTTGTGTCCGATGATTTGTTCCGAGACGTTCCTTATATTATACTGACCACAGCTCATACGGGTAAAATTTATTTCCAGTTATTCATTGCTTGAATCAAGCGTCGTATGAGCTCAATAATTATGGTAAATTTTGATCTGTGTAAGTTGATATGGGCGTAACACGATACCGTTAATTTTAATACCGTATAAGTCGTTAATTAGCTTCACAATTCTCGTAGTGGGTCACGAAATAAATTAGAAATAGTCAGTCAAGGTCATTTGCACCTCAACATAATCATGATATGCAGTTTCACTAATCCATCGTAGACCGTAAACTAATGTGTGTCCCACCGGTCTCTCTTATGACAAGTGTGCTCCCATGCAATGGTTTTCGATAACATCGATGCCCATCGCATGAGTACAAATAAATTAATACAATATGAAAGATTCCAAGGGATTTATACGAGGTTGATGAGAAAGCCTTTCTCATCGTTTGATCAGGGTTTGACGGGACACGGGCTTGATCTATTTGTTGTGCTCCATCTTTCCTTTTAGATCAAAAATATTTCTACTCCGATAAAAGACATGGTCGTTTTAGAGCGTGTCAGTCAGTAGTGATTGTCGGTTTGAGGGGAAATACTGTTTTCATTTCCTCAACCATAAGCCTGCATCATCTCTAAAAATGATGAATATCTCATAACTTAGAAGGGCTGAAAGGCCTAGTATGTTTTGCAGAGGTTCTTTAACGTCGTCGTCGTGCAAATGAAATTTGGATGAGAAAGTTGGATGATTAGCTAAAAGCTCGAGGGCTTTTTATTTCCATTCATTTTTTCCGTACAGCTAACTAGCTCGAACCAATGACGAATGTTCTTGGTACTCAAGACTACGTGCATGGTTGACTGAAATGGCCTACCCTGTTTTGGTCAACAACGTGCTTGGTTGACTGAAATGGCCTACCCTGTTTTGGTCAACAACGTGCTTGGTTGACTGAAATGGCCTACCCTGTTTTGGTCAACAACGTGCTTGGTTGACTGAAATGGCCTACCCTGTTTTGGTCAACAACGTGCATGGTTGACTGGAATGGCCTACCCTGTTTTGGTCAACAACGTGCTTGGTTGACTGGAATGGCCTACCCTGTTTTGGTCAACAACGTGCTTGGTTGACTGAAATGGCCTACCCTGTTTTGGTCAACAACGTGCTTGGTTGACTGAAATGGCCTACCCTGTTTTGGTCAACAACGTGCTTGGTTGACTGAAATGGCCTACCCTGTTTTGGTCAACAACGTGCTTGGTTGACTGAAATGGCCTACCCTGTTTTGGTCAACAACGTGCTTGGTTGACTGAAATGGCCTACCCTGTTTTGGTCAACAACGTGCTTGGTTGACTGGAATGGCCTACCCTGTTTTGGTCAACAACGTGCTTGGTTGACTGGAATGGCCTACCCTGTTTTGGTCAACAACGTGCTTGGTTGACTGAAATGGCCTACCCTGTTTTGGTCAACAACGTGGTTGGTTGACTGGAATGGCCTACCCTGTTTTGGTCAACAACGTGCTTGGTTGACTGGAATGGCCTACCCTGTTTTGGTCAACAACGTGCTTGGTTGACTGAAATGGCCTACCCTGTTTTGGTCAACAACGTGCTTGGTTGACTGAAATGGCCTACCCTGTTTTGGTCAACAACGTGCTTGGTTGACTGGAATGGCCTATAAAGATACGGTCAACTAACATGTTCAATTGTCCTATAGAAATGAATGTGGTAGGCTGGTATCTTGCCTACAAAATGTCATAAAATCCCCGCCTTTGACAGGGGTTTAAAAGCTTACTGAAATTGAGAAATAGTGTGCATAATTTACAGTAGTTTTAAGTGTACATTTTAAGACTATGTATGACATTTTGAATTCTGTTCTTATCAGGTTGGTGCAAAAGTAATGTCCGATTTAAAGATCTTGGGTAAAAACGAATAAGGAAATGACTATGGAAATATTAAATTCACTAACACAATATACTCGCCATTGCTTTCCATGACCTCATTCTACTTTTCAACGAGCTTATAAATGCCTCGCTTGTAAAATTCTGCCGGTTTCGAATCAAAATACGAATTCAACCCGTTTCCAATCTCTTCTCCCGCTGTTAACTCAAGTGCACTGAAATGAAATGATTTTGCAGTCCTAGGGCCAAATGGAAATCAGTAGTGGGCTATGGTACCACAGTACACGCGAACATTCCCTTGTGCCGTACGTTTTATTTCGAATCAACATGGTAGTGCGTTGCTGCATGGGCCACGTCTCACTGTCTTGCAATTTTCCTAGCGGTAACAGGATTCTCGGGCACGAGAAGATTCAACTGATCGGTATCAAATGTCCTTTTAAGACCCTTGGCTCATCTTTCAAAGTGAAATCACCACTTCGAAAACGAGAAAATCATTTCTTTCAATCCTTCACCATTTTTCCTTCACTGTATCATCCCCATAAGTGTTCTGAATAGATTCTGCTGCCGCACTTGCGTGAACAGTGAACACCTTTGTGAAACTCGTACCGTAGAACATTTTTATTTTGTCTTTAACATAGGACAAACATGGATATGCCAATATTTATCAAAAATATGAACATGACTGAGATAATCTGAAATAAAATTGTTTAGTTTAGTCACAGAAATATACTTCCCGTATAACAGAACGTAAAAAATTGGCCAATCCAATTTTAAAAATCCTTTCTAAAAAATCAGACTTCACTTCTGCACCAACCTGATTTTTGCCATAGCTTTGTGAAAAGCAGCTCATGAGTAATTAGCATTAAGTAAACATTATTTGCAGTAAAAGTAACAATAAGCAGCGAATGCCATATAGATTTGTACAAATCATATAATCTTCTCACGTCTTTCATGGCGCTATCATAATTTTTTGATGAGGTCAGACTTTCTCTCAATTGTTTTAAATGTTGCTCACTTCTTTCCTAAGTCATCAAATCTACTCGTACATTGGATTGAAATCTACTCGTATATTGGATTGAAATATACTCGCATATTGGATTGAAATGTACTCGCATATTGGATTGAAATATACTCGCATATTGGATTGAAATATACTCGTATGGTGGAGTGAAATATACTCGTATATTGGATTGAAATACACTCGTATGTTGGAGTGAAATATACTCGTATATTGGATTGAAATATACTCGTATATCGTTCCTCAGTTCAGTTCTCAATAACACGTGACTTAATTCAGATTCGATATAAACTATATTCATTGGGCCGAGTCTGATCACTTCAGCTGCAGTCCCTATGTCTATCATATCCACTCTGTTAGCAACTGAAATGTTTTCCCTGTTGAATTACGTCAAGCTGTCTTTTACATCAAACACAACGAGATTATCTCTTGAATAAGAATGCTATAGTGAAATGATTGTTCTTCCATTTACTACAGATTAGTGTTACGAAGATACTTATCAATAATTAAAAGTAGAACCAGTAGGCATGAATATAGAAATAAAAACGTAGATAAGTCGTTCAGAAGCCGTGCACCCCAGTTCAAATCCCAGGGCGAGAGGATACTCGTATACTGTAGCGGTAGAGCGTGATCTTGGTTACAGCGACCGTGTGTCAGCCTCTGAGTTAGTCAGTTGTCGCACGAAAACTGCGAATGAATCGCAGAACATTCAGTTGGATGTTTATGAATACGTACGAATGAATCGCGGAGAATTCATTCCTATGTATATGAATACGTACGAATGAATCGCGGAGCATTCATTTGAATGTATATGAAAACGTACGAATGAATCGCAGAGCATTCATTCCTATGTATATGAAAGCGTACGAATGAATCGCAGAGCATTCATTCCTATGTATATGAAAACGTACGAATGAATCGCAGAGCATTCATTCCTATGTTTATGAATACGAACGAATGAATCGCGGAGCATTCATTCCTATGTATATGAATAAGTATATAGCCCTGTACATTCATATGTGGACGAGATCAATTTAGTCGTAAATATTGCTGTAAGACTTAGCCCTAAGTTTTTCATCGCTTAAATGTTGCTTGAATGAAATAGGTAACAGTATTTTATGCTCTCTAAAATATACGGAAAATTTTTTTTCTTGATTTTTCAACCTCAATCATTATTCATTTGGGCGAAGTAGTACCTAAGATCGCTTTATTCTATGTCGAGGGCTTAACACCTCGTAAAAATCCGTGTTACTTCCCTTTGGGAAAAAGGATAGAGCCACAATACCCCACAATTCGTATCCAGAGAAGTTACTGTCTGTGTCCGTTGCATGGGGGTATTAGGTATCAGGCATTTGAAAAATCAATGCACAAGATGATATGCTTCACGTTGATTGAAATAAAATAACCTTTCGAGGTTAGGAATTTTAGGTTTAGGAGTTCGCTTTCGACTTCCAGTTTTACCTTTAGATTTGCAAGTGTTCATGTGGCCTTCGAGTATGAGGTTAAATTTATTTATGAGACACTTGCCATGGTGTTCAGTTCCATAGCACTGCTTGAAGAATTTGAAGTTTGGTAAATGACATAATTGTTTAGCTGGGAAATGTCCCCACTCTTGGATAAATATAAATGCTATTTCTTACGTGTACCTCCCCCTTGCTCATATCAGCCATTGTTCCCTTGTGACATCCTTTCTGACGTCTCGCCAGGATTGTTTCCCTGGGCCCCTCAGGGGGATACAACTATTGTATCTATGGGAATTAGCGCTCCCATGGGAAAAATGTGAGGGCCCGAGCTGAGAGTTAGGTAGGCCTTCTTTTTGTTGAAATAAAATGTTTTTGTTATGTTAAGGACCACTTTTTTTCGGTTCACTACTGTCCTGTTTTTCAGCACCTCTGACTTTCTTCTTCAACTTTTATCTTATTTCAAGAACTTCTTTCCCATCTTACTGTTTCTATGACCTTTCTGCATAGATTCCTCATTTTCTTATCTCCATACTAAATGGTGCCTTCCACCTTCCTCTCTTCGATACGCTCTATTTTTGCAGTGGTTAGGGAAGCTTAAAATAACTTATAATCTAATCTAATCTGTTTCCCTGGGTCTTATTTAGATGACACAACATGGGACGCTCCTACATTTGTTCAACTCGCGCCCTGAAACCCATTTACCCCAGGATAACTAGGAACCTTTGCTTACAAACCTCCTGTGGTACTACTGAAAGTCCTATCTTACATATCGAGCGCTATGTCATTGATTTTTATTATAAATCCAGGCACTTTTTGGACGGCTTCGATCATGTCGAAATTGATATGACAGTAATATTTAGGTCGTGCCTCATGAGCCACTCTCGCGGCGCTCTCTGCTGCTCTCGAGGTGAGTTCAGTCTTCAGGTATGTGATATTGATGCGGCTCGTCTTGAAACCTGATAAAGTTTGGCCATCTATTGTGTTTCATTTCATACTGTTCGCTATTCATCCTGCTCTGATAAGAGTTAATGTTATCACTAAAGAAATATTCACGAACGTTTGTCTTGTGCTCATGGCGTTTGTCAGGCGTGGTTAAAATAATACTAAAATCATAAAAACGCTGCCACACATCGTGCGTTCAAAGGGTCCCACGTCTAGGTCCCACGTCTAGGTCCCTCGTCTAGGTCCCACGTCTAGGTCCCACGTCTAGGTCCCACGTCTAGGTCCCACGTCTAGGTCCCTCGTCTAGGTCCCACGTCTAGGTCCCTCGTCTAGGTCCCACGTCTAGGTCCCACGTCTAGGTCCCACGTCTAGGTCCCTCGTCTAGGTCCCACGTCTAGGTCCCTCGTCTAGGTCCCACGTCTAGGTCCCTCGTCTAGGTCCCTCGTCTAGGTCCCTCGTCTAGGTCCCTCGTCTAGGTCCCTCGTCTAGGTCCCACGTCTAGGTCCCACGTCTAGGTCCCTCGTCTAGGTCCCACGTCTAGGTCCCTCGTCTAGGTCCCACGTCTAGGTCCCTCGTCTAGGTCCCTCGTCTAGGTCCCTCGTCTAGGTCCCTCGTCTAGGTCCCTCGTCTAGGTCCCACGTCTAGGTCCCACGTCTAGGTCCCTCGTCTAGGTCCCACGTCTAGGTCTCTCGTCTAGGTCCCACGTCTAGGTCCCACGTCTAGGTCCCTCGTCTAGGTCCCACGTCTAGGTCTCTCGTCTAGGTCCCACGTCTAGGTCCCACGTCTAGGTCCCACGTCTAGGTCTCTCGTCTAGGTCCCACGTCTAGGTCTCTCGTCTAGGTCCCACGTCTAGGTCCCACGTCTAGGTCCCACGTCTAGGTCCCTCGTCTAGGTCCCACGTCTAGGTCTCTCGTCTAGGTCCCACGTCTAGGTCCCACGTCTAGGTCCCACGTCTAGGTCCCACGTCTAGGTCCCTCGTCTAGGTCCCTCGTCTAGGTCCCACGTCTAGGTCCCACGTCTAGGTCCCACGTCTAGGTCCCACGTCTAGGTCCCACGTCTAGGTCCCTCGTCTAGGTCTCTCGTCTAGGTCCCACGTCTAGGTCCCACGTCTAGGTCCCACGTCTAGGTCCCACGTCTAGGTCCCACGTCTAGGTCCCTCGTCTAGGTCCCTCGTCTAGGTCCCACGTCTAGGTCCCACGTCTAGGTCCCTCGTCTAGGTCCCTCGTCTAGGTCCCACGTCTAGGTCCCACGTCTAGGTCCCACGTCTAGGTCCCTCGTCTAGGTCCCACGTCTAGGTCCCACGTCTAGGTCCCTCGTCTAGGTCCCACGTCTAGGTCCCACGTCTAGGTCCCACGTCTAGGTCCCACGTCTAGGTCCCACGTCTAGGTCCCACGTCTAGGTCCCACGTCTAGGTCCCACGTCTAGGTCCCTCGTCTAGGTCCCACGTCTAGGTCCCACGTCTAGGTCCCTCGTCTAGGTCCCTCGTCTAGGTCCCTCGTCTAGGTCCCTCGTCTAGGTCCCACGTCTAGGTCCCACGTCTAGGTCCCACGTCTAGGTCCCACGTCTAGGTCCCACGTCTAGGTCCCACGTCTAGGTCCCTCGTCTAGGTCCCTCGTCTAGGTCCCTCGTCTAGGTCCCACGTCTAGGTCCCACGTCTAGGTCCCACGTCTAGGTCCCACGTCTAGGTCCCTCGTCTAGGTCCCACGTCTAGGTCCCACGTCTAGGTCCCACGTCTAGGTCCCTCGTCTAGGTCCCTCGTCTAGGTCCCTCGTCTAGGTCCCTCGTCTAGGTCCCACGTCTAGGTCCCACGTCTAGGTCCCACGTCTAGGTCCCACGTCTAGGTCCCTCGTCTAGGTCCCTCGTCTAGGTCCCTCGTCTAGGTCCCTCGTCTAGGTCCCACGTCTAGGTCCCACGTCTAGGTCCCTCGTCTAGGTCCCTCGTCTAGGTCCCTCGTCTAGGTCTCTCGTCTAGGTCCCACGTCTAGGTCCCTCGTCTAGGTCCCACGTCTAGGTCCCTCGTCTAGGTCCCACGTCTAGGTCCCACGTCTAGGTCCCACGTCTAGGTCCCACGTCTAGGTCCCTCGTCTAGGTCCCACGTCTAGGTCCCACGTCTAGGTCCCTCGTCTAGGTCCCTCGTCTAGGTCTCTCGTCTAGGTCCCACGTCTAGGTCCCTCGTCTAGGTCCCACGTCTAGGTCCCACGTCTAGGTCCCACGTCTAGGTCCCACGTCTAGGTCCTACGTCCAGGTCCCACGTCTAGGTCCCACGTCTAGGTCCCACGTCTAGGTCCCACGTCTAGGTCCTACGTCCAGGTCCCACGTCTAGGTCCCACGTCTAGGTCCCACGTCTAGGTCCCACGTCTAAGTCCCACGTCTAGGTCCCACGTCTAGGTCCCACGTCTAGGTCCCACTTACAGGTCCCACGTCTAGGTCCCACGTCTAGTCCTACGTCTAGGTCCCACGTCTAGGTCCCACGTCTAGGTCCTACGTCCAGGTCCCACGTCTAGGTCCCACGTCTAGGTCCCATGTCCAGGTCCCATGCCCAGGTCCCACGTCCAGGTCTCATGTCCAGGTCCCACGCCCAGGTCCCATGTCCAGATCCCATGTACAGGTCCCACATCCAGGTCCCACGTCCTAGTATGACCTCGAGATTGAGCAGCCTTCGATAAATTTATTAATACACCGCCTATTTGTTCAAGTATTGGTATCAATGCTACCTAAAATTCCGTTTAATTCGACTCACATCACCTATTCAGACACGGCCAATACGGGAGAGCGCTGCCAGTGGTATGCAAAGTGAGCCTCCCCTCTCAACAGAGCGCCTCTGTACTCACTCGGCCTGCAAGTGGCGGTGTCCGGCGTGCCGGGAAGCTGCGTAACCGGGCAACTTCCTTGAACATTCACTCAACTGCACATCATTAATTAACAGTAGCTGTTCGGGCTTCAAAACTCTCTCATCTCTTCTCAGAAGGGATGTAAGTTATTGCGTAAATGTTACATAGCTTGAGCTTTGTCTTGATAACTCGTTAGCGTTATGTTATAATTTTCCTGATATGAACCAAGATGAAGATGTAAGCAATTTCGAGCTCATAAACTTTTACGAGCCTACGGAATCTTTGGCGTATTATCTTCAGTGTCATGGTTTTAACTATGTTTGTTAAAGGGAAGCATAGTCATTCTTTGCGCGAAGAGAGAGAAGCTCGCAGTGTGTAATCTTGATGCGAAAGATTTGCAGGAGGAGCTGTTATCGGACGTTATCAGAGATTTTCCTCACGCTATCTTTTCGAGAAAGTGTGTGCCGCTTGTACGCTTTGCACGCAACGAGCTGCAGTTGCCCTATTGCATTCGTTGCGTGTGGTTGTGTGTGGTTTCGCTCCGGTCATCGATCTGTCGCGCCGAGGAGAATATTTTTTCATGTGTTAACCCGACCTAGGGATCAACGAAGTGATTATTTTTCATAGTATGTTTATGAAATATTGAACTATCGAGAAAACTATAAGATGATGGGCTGTGATATATCGGTTACGATACATAGAGAAGTGTCATAACGTCATGGAGGTAAATATCACATCTGCAAGAGTGCTTTCTGTGAGTAATGTTCTATACAATATTTAATGAAAAGTTTTGTGCCACAATTTCACTTCTTTTTCACGCACTCATATGCAAATGCGTGCTATTACTACCTCATTATGCAAGCATTCAAAAAGCCGCTTCACAATTCTCTAGTGACTGATCAGTGTGATGCAAATATCTATGCAGTTTTTACGGGAAATTACGTCGTGTGTGTACGAAATAATTAACTATTTGTTCTTTCATTTTTTTTATCTGTGCAATATTTACAGAAAATTACGTCGTGATTGCGATATAATTAATTTCTTTGTTCAATGGAATTGCAGACTAGAAATTTAATTTACATTTATTGTCTTCTCCTTTCACTCACGATCATACCTACCTAAAGCCTTCACACTCATATGATCACGCGAAAGAAATTTTAATACGCATCTCACAGCAGCTGTGAGCTCGCATATCCCCCGCCGTATCACGTTCAGGTAGACCGGTCAGTCCAGCTGTGCCGCCTGCCGCACAGTTTTCACTGAGCGTCTCCCGCGCATCGCAGCTCAGGTAAGTGGGCAAGCGAATGCGTAGGTATCGCTCAGGCAAACGCAGGCAAACGTGGGTAAATGCAAAGACAAACGCGCTGGTAAGCGCTCAGGCAAGCGCAGGTAAACTCTCAGGCAAACGCGCAGGTAAATGTTCAAGCAAACACGCAGGTAAACGTGGGTAAACGCTCAGGTTAACGCTCAAATGAACGCTCAGGCAAACGTTCAGGCAAACACGCAGGTAAACTCTCAGGCAAACGCGCAGGTAAACTCTCAGGCAAACGCGCAGGTAAACTCTCAGGCAAACACGCAGGTAAACGCTCAGGCAAACACGCATGTAAACGCTCAGGTGAATGCTCAAATAAACGCTCAGGCAAACGCTCAGGCGAACACTCAGACAAGGGCTCAGGTAAACGCTCTCCTAGGTGCAGTGGCCGGCTGTGTGGCGCGACCTGCACCCGGTGTCGTGGCTGCGGCCTGTGCTGCCTGCTGGGGTGACGGCGCTATACCCTGCTGCTGCACCGCCTGCTGGAGGGCAACATAACACTTCACGGTGCGCGTAACGGTTTCAGAATTGGAAAGTCTAACGTGGTTGGAGGTTGAAAAAATGAACTTCAGGAAACTTCCGTCAAAATTCGATATGATGAACTGGAAATCTTACTGGCTTCAAGGATTTTTTGTGCTCACCCACCGATTTTCTTCTGGTCTTGGATACCAGTCATGCTGAAGCCATGACGGTCAAAGCTCCAGCAGGACATACATGAGGCGGTATTTAGCGTGACTAAGTGTGATAATAACTCACGCTTGTCATCCTGGGGCTTTAGCGAAATTGTGATTACATTTTCAAGATTTCCAGGCTCGTGGAATTTTGCAATAAATCTTCAATTATTGTATTGCTTATTCGACCCGTAGAAAAATTAACGATTTTTGGTTTAAATAACTTAACTGTAAAATTTTGAACCGAACGTGATCTATCCTAACTTATTTCGACTTAACTTTTCTGGATTTCAGAAAGAAAGCGTGTGTTTATGCTTATCGAATCCCGTCATTTTTGATGGGCCGTGTAGAAATGAGGCACTGATTGGATCACTGTTTTTCTCGGTGCGGAGGTGAAGAACCTGAGAGGGTCTGCCATAAATAGAAAAGGAAATAGGTAGACTTGTAGGGCAGTATGGTGTGAATAAGTGGAAGCGTAGCATGTGCGGAGGAAAGCCTACTTTAGGATGGTATAGGAGAAAGAATGCACCAAAATTAGAGATATCTGTTTCTTGATAAATTTTTTAGAAGCCAACACGTATTTGCAGTCAAAGGCTTCAAAGTGAACAGACGCACGTGGAAGTGTAATGTGGGAAAATGAGTTATTTACGCAGTACGTCAGGAGAGTGAAATGATCAGTAGAACATCTGACTTCAGGATGTAGTAAGTATGGGCATGAAAGAGAGGTCCTTATGAGTGTAGTATATGAGCAGCAGGGAGAGCACTAGTGGCAGAGCAAGTATGCTGAGTGTGACTTGCAGGGTTGGATGAAGAATGCAACCTGACGTTGTTGATGCACTGAATAATTTTATGGTGTATGTGTGGGATAAGGGACACTGACTTTGTGCAGTCAGTCATCTAGAGGTCGTATTGACGACCTGCAATAAATACACGAGAGTTTACTTACGAGCTTTCTCTTCCAGTGATGTCCTTTTAATTTGTGTTGCTTGCTATGACACGGGATTATCCCAGAGTAATTCCTTTGGACTAGTCTGGTACACAGGCAAGAAATTCAGTCAAGCCAACCTGTTGTGTGTGTATGGAGTAGAGGAAATCGTGACCGTAACAATCGGCCCCCGCATATAAGTTCAAGTTCACGGGCCGTCAACCTTGTGACGTACGTGATGTTTGAGTATTGAAAAAAGTGTAAAATAAATCTGCTGGACTCCTAATATCAAGTGTATTTATTATACAGCTTTCATTGCCTGGTAACGCTGGCGGGTCAGTTTTATGCCGTTATAGCCACGTTGCTGAGAGGTGGCCTCTGCGTAACGATGCTGTAGTTGATTACAATTTACTGTTAATTACCTCGTTGTAGTGTGTCTCCGTGCTACGGACACTTAAATTAAACGGCTTAAACTCAAAGCCTTTTTACATTGTGCCGTTGTTGAAATCGCCTTTACGTATTAGTGAGGCACTGACATCAGAATGATGAAGGAAGGAGCGCCTACTCGATAGTAAACATCGAAGAACAGTAAGAAAATGAATTTTTGAAATCCACGAATAACTTTGAACTGCGTTGTTGGACGTTGAGATCACATCTCTTTTTCTTTTTATGCTGTAATTTACACTATCGTGCTCTTGGTAGCCTTTTCTTGGGCAAATTGCATCACTTCATCATCTTCTCACACGAGAGAGATTCTCCTGCTACGAAGAGCAGCGTAGGCGTTCAGGTACAGTGATTGCTTGAGGGCCTCGACCGCTGCCCTACAATGATCGTCGTCGAGCGTGGAAGTCTCTCCAATTACTAGAACTTTATGTTAGTCCCAGGTGCGTCCTTTCAAGAACTCAGAAGTCATGCGGGTCAAAAGGTAATGCGGTGCTAGAATAGAAGCTATTTAGTAAACAAAAGATAATTCGGCTTATGAGAAAATACAAATAAAGTTTTATTTCTGAATACAGAAAGAACGTGACGAGCAGAAAAATGCCACGCAAAAAATTGCTCAAAATCCAAGCTCATAGACCCAATACGCCATGCGTTATGGCAGCTCCCGTAGGATGTTCTTGGAACATGGATGCATTCAATTTTTGACCAGCTTTACGATGCGAGCGAAAATATTATATAACCAGTACACGCGGAATAAATTTTATGAGTTCACCTTAAATAAAGTTCTTTCAGGTTACTTAAAATCTCATTTAACCATTTCACGTAGCATGATATAGTGCCTATCCTAAAATGATGTTTCATTAGTTCACCTAAGATGGTATTTTAAACAGATTCATCATAAATAAAATTTTAGCAGTCCTCCTAATAAGAAATTTCAGAAGTTCACCTCTAATGACATTTCACCAGTTCATCAGAGATGATATGCCACCAGTTCACCTAAAAATGAAATTCTGCCGCTTCATCAAAGATGAAATATGACCGCTTCATCAAAGATGAAATATGACCAATTCATTTGAGCCTTAGATGAATTGGTGGACTCAATATTCTAGTTCACCTTGAACTAGTAGAAGAACTGGTCATCTTTCATCAACTACATAGTAGGAGTCATCTATTTTCTTGAATAGTAGGTTAGTTAGTATAACAGAGCTGGTTTTATTTAACCCAAAGGTTAAACCAATCCATCCCTGTGAAGCCAACTCGCTTCCACGAGCGGAGCGAGATGAGAACCAGCGCGGCATGGGTGTAGCCGAGCGCGGCGTATCCACGCTACGGGGGCAGCGGCACATCTGGGTAGGTGCCGGAATTCGGGCGGCGTTTGTATGGCCCGACACGGCAGCTTTAGTGCGGCAGCTGAGCGCGCTGTTTCAAGGTCAGCAGCGGTCGTGCCGGCACTGCCTTGTTCCCAACAACGCTACCCTAATTGTCGCCCTGATTGCCACCTCATCAGCGCACAAGGACGCGATCGTAAGTAGGACAGGACCGCAACTCTACAGCAGGACAGGACCGCAACTCTACTCTAGGACAGGACCGCAACTCTACAGCAGGACAGGACCGCAACTCTACTCTAGGACAGGACCGCAACTCTACAGCAGGACAGGATCACGTAGCGATACCAGCTTTGGAGTGCTGTTCTGCAGGTCCTATACAAAATATAGCCAAAATAATCTTTTATGGGAAAAAATTCACGGGTACGTTATTTCGATACAGAGAGAGGTAACATCAAAGTGAGGTTTCTTATCCTCCTATGTAATAAATTTGTTTGGAATCCCTTTACAGGTGACTGAATTTAAAACTTGAGCTCTTAAGCTCTTCGGCCGTGATGGTTAAATTGCGGTCCTTTTTGCTTGACCACTTTTACTCGTGAGTTGCTCTCACTGAACCATGGCGCGTTGCGTCAATTTTTGTAGCTGCTCGCTTCCTTTTGATTCTCTAACGCCTCTTTTTACTAGCGATGATTGTAATAGATATATGATGCTGGTTTGCAGTATATAAGTTGAGAGCCGTTTTATTATAGAAAAATTATAGTAGATTTCGATGGGTTGAATTATACTGGATAAAATGATATAAGGTTAACTTAGTAATTTCATTCAAGAAAAATGGGTTCAATTGAGAAAAAGAAAGAAATTGTTAGTGACTTACACTTAGCATGAAGTTGGATAAAACTATCGAGATTGTTAAATGATCTGTTCAGCTGTGAAGCTTGTAATTTTGCGATATGTAGAAACAAGAATCCTGGAAAACAGCATAAAAAGTGGTTACAAACAACCTCCATGAACAACAAGTCTTGGCATACCTTAAAGTATGGTCCAAAACTTCAGTCTGGAGATTGATTGCATTCTCGTATGAGTTTTGTGGAGCGTTTCTCTACGAAATGATTGTATTTGACATGCTATTTTTGGGTGGACAATTTGATTCTGTCATAACACGCTCACACTGAGCCTTATTCAGCGAATTGAGGTGAAAAAGCGGGTGTGTGCTTTTTACATAACCTATGATTATTATTGTTACTCGAAACGTTCCTTTATAGTAACTTTTTACTCGTTTAGCCTTGCCTTTAAAGAATTTCAATTCAAAGAGTAGGACACGGATGCTAGCCTTTCTCTTTGCATTAAAACTACGGAATGTTCCACCTAATATGTCGAATCGTTCTTTTTATGTTTCATAAAAAGATTTCATATTTTTCTGTGAATGAAATATAAGGCGAATCAACGCGGCGAGGTAAAGTTTACATTGAGAGGATTTTTGTACAATAGTGGCACAAATTTAGGCCTCTCGTTTTCGGTATGGCTAAGTGTGCAGCATGTCGCTGATTTTGAATTCATGACCGATGAAAATCAGGACAGAAGTTCAGAGTAAAGCTGTGAGCTTTAAGGCAAATTATTATAGATTTTTGCTTTTTCGTCGTGGCCAAACGAAGTCGATGTTGCGGCGGTTGTAAGAGTAACTATATTGTGTCCAAAACAAAACACAAAACACGTCACACTATTGTGTGACGACCGGTGTTGCGGTGACTATAAAAATAAACCCTAGTAATTCGACTAAAACGAGGGATGAACTTCGACTGAAAGTTGAGGCTCGCGCTAGGTGATGTAGTACTCAAAGATCGACTGCGTACATCAAAGTTGTTATAAATGGATGCTAAGCTATGTCCTTAACACTCGTATATTTTCAAACTTATCGATCCTACTCTTAATTTTGGATGTACAATTTTCGTCACCCCATATCGCCTAAATGAGCAGAAACGGAGGTTAAATCTTAGATGTCATGATAAAAATAATTTTGTGATCTTAATCCTACATGTAATATTTTATCTGTGGACAAGAGTAGCGCTGTAGTCTGTGCAGCATGTGTTATCGCCTCATGCGTCAGCGACTCGGCGTGTCTCTTCACTACTCGTTACGAAGCTTTTGGAGGGAACCTTTTTCTGAAGAAAGTGATCGCGTTTATTTAGGATGATTTATCTTATTTAAAATGGCTTAAGATACTGACGAAGATGACGTACCCATTTTTTTTTAAAACTGACTGCGTTGTGGATTGGAAGATTCTGACTCAATTACTCTGTCGTCAAACGACACTGAAACGCGTATGAAGGGGATAGGTGTTATAAATGTACCTTATTACGTTGGACATCCTTTGCATCTGAAAAAAATTTAATTTCTTTTGGATCATGGATAAACGCTGGAATTCATTTTCTTCAGAGTGAAACGCAGCTAATAATAGTAGAGTTAATATGTATTTTAGAGTACAAGTTCAAGAAGAATTACTGTGCGCATTATATTGACACGAGCATGTAAGAGAGCAGGCCTATCGCTTCTCAATGTGCTAACGGATTCTTGGGTACTTCAATTTGCATCAAATTTCAGAGCAGAGGTTCGAATTAACTCTGCTCCTTTTGATTTTTAGCGTATCATGGCTACAGGTAGTTAGCTGGTAAGGCTTATCTCGTTACTTGACACAAGCGCACAGCTGGCGTGACTTTGACCCAAGAATTAGAATTTTGCAGCCCCGTCTTCTGGTCACAGTGCAATATCGGGCCAGCTTTCTGCAAAAGTCCTGCTAAGCCCAAAGCTGGAAATGGAGCTTCACTTGAGAGCGAAGTGACGCTTCTTCCTCGCCGGACTTGCAGGTATTACACTGGGCATGCAAATAGACCTCGGCTTTTAGTAGTCTCTTCGAAACTGGTCTGCAACTTGGGAAGAAAGAAATTGGCTCCGCTTTTGAAGCGTTTGAACGAAAACTCGCGTGAAGTGCAAATGAGATTTGTTTTTCGTATGCGTTAGTGTCACGAGTAAAGGACTGGACCAGACTTGGAGATCTGGTCGTGTTCTGTTGGCAGGTCACGTACGATACTGGAGTGCAAGATTTGAGGCTTTTATGTTAGTGACCGATGTCTTGTTCCATTCGCACAGGCGGTCCTCAAGTTAATCTCATACGTACCTCAACTGAGTTTGATTGAAAATAGTTTCAGTTGTTCCTTTCCCCTCCCTCACTTGTTCATTAGTTGAATAACTAGGAAAAATTTTTGTCCGCGTACGTTGCGGTTCGCAAATGATGTGTTCAACTTAAATCCTTCCCATGCTTTTTTAGTGAAGTCAAGTTACGGTGCCTATGAAATTTGTTGTGGGTAGCTTTATAGTTAACTTCTCTCTGATATTATCCTGTTCTTCTTCTGTAACTTCATTTTTCAACATATTGTTTGTTACAGTTACTTCTTACCATCATCGTCTGACCGCTATTTTGTGTTTATGGTACCAATTTCTCTATATCATATCTCTCATTTCTTTTTGTTCAAATATTTGTGAGAGGAATGCTCGCACGGTTCAAACCAAAACGTTAAAGTATGCAGATGATTACAGAGTTTCTTTAGGTCATCAAGACGTGGCCAACCTCCAGTCTGTAGTGCTGTAATGAAGAGGTATCATTGATACGAAGGCCTTGTACCTTATCATTCACGAATCGATTTGTCCCAAACGAAGTCTGATTTGTCCCAAACGAAGTCTGATTTGTCCCAAACGATGTCTAATTCGTCTGTAACGAAATACATACAGCTCGTCATTAAAATGGTCTGGTTGATAGTGGATAGAGTAAAGATGTACCGTGAGTAAAATATTGAGCTCATAATGAAGCTCTGGTTCAGAATCACGGACTAGAACCCGACAATTTGCGGGTCTGTTCGTTTGAGCAAAACATGATATTTAAATGAAGTTGGCATGCTGATGATGTGCCTCACGCCATTCTTTCATTACGCAGCTTCTACCAAGAGAAATGTGAACAATGCTTCCGAAATTTGAAACTTCAACATCTTGTGTTACTGATCGCGTTGTACAGCTGACTAAATTAAAAACATATACATTTCAAAGGAAGGCTGGAAGGTTGTCAGTTGTTAAGCAGCTAGGGATGATATCCTTCTCTAATAGCACGAAACTTTCGAGGCATCCTAGACGTTTAATAAGTATACTTACAGCTCTGTAATTGTCCCTGGAATACCACACAACTTAAAAATAAAATGACATGTCTTTTTCGGCCATAATATCTGGCCTGAAAATGGAACCACTCTGTTGTGCCAGTTTTAATTCTAACATCTGATGAAACTGAGGCAACCATCATGAGGCAACACACCTCATTTCAGTGGCGCGGTCATTATGCAATTATGATGCAATATTTAACTACACTTGTTTGTAGCCCTATCCGTTCTGCACTTGGCAATATTGAAGCTGTTCGTTTGATCTACAATGCTTACAGTCGGAATTTATTTTGGGTTTGTGCCTAAATCCGTCGCGCGTTATTGTCTCTCAAATTGCGATATTTTGTCATGCGCTCGGCTTAACTCGACCATGAATAGCTGCTGAAGTTTTGAGGAATGCATGGAATATGTTTTTACGATGAGCATTTACTCTTGTGCAGCACCATGCAGTTTCATGTTTTAAGAATTCAGTTTGTCTACCAAAGGAAATAAAATCAATCATGCCCCGTTGCTTACGCTGGATAAATCATTGGAGATAAAGTTCTCGTAGAGTTTTAGGCTTTTGAAACACTGGACCTTCATTTCGTGGAGGAAGTAATTGACGGTCCCGGTGATATTTACAGCAGGCGGTGTTCACATTCGGGGATTTTATTTTGAGTCATGAAGTACATTTCAGATAACCTTTCTTACATGAACTATGCTACGGAGCTGCACCAGTAGAGGTACAGTATCTCTTTCCATTTCGCTTACTGAAACTGTTTCATTTTCGAACCCTTATTAGCAAATTTTCATTCTGTTGTAGCTGAAAACGAACACTTCCTATCGTAGGTAATTGAAATTTTCTTTAATAACTCTGGGGCGAAAATTTACTTTATTGTCAAAGTTTTATGTGTTCGTACTTTCAATTTCAGAGATTGATAACTTGATTTTGTGTGTGTAGGCAAAAAACATATTTTGATCACTTGCTTCTAGGTGCCTCTGGTTTTCCCGTGAACAGGTTCGTATTATAATTTTACTTGTTTTAAATTACTGGATCCGTTACGCTTTTGAATCAGTATGGTAACTTGACTACTGGATACGTATTATTTTCTTCTTTTACAATCTGGATCTGTTACGATAGG
Organism: Morinoia aosen; assembly: GCA_030386875.1. Lineage (NCBI taxonomy): Eukaryota > Metazoa > Arthropoda > Malacostraca > Amphipoda > Talitridae > Morinoia > Morinoia aosen. The sequence goes on from CM059566.1 coordinate 49,217,362, forward strand.
TAAGATGAAGTAAGGGTTAGTTGTGATAGAATAGGAAAGACTGGGAAGGATTGAGCCAGGTTGATAAAGTTATAAAATACCCTTGATATTTTCACGGGTCTAGCTAGTCAACAATATAATGACAATAGCTAACAATGACGGGAAGTTGACTGCATGACAGATACATAATAGCTCTGTTGGAGGACAGCTTTCCATGGAACACAAATTATGAGGAGGTGTGAATTATCTGTTCGTGTTGTGGTGCGAGGTTGATACTGCTACGACCCCGTGGATATATTCCATGTACGCGGCGCATTGCTATATTCCGTTCAACAATGCCGCAATTTTTACTTGACTGATGTTTTCGTGAACCTCGTTTCCTTTGTTTTCAAACTTTTCTGACGTGCGTAAATTTACGCATGAGTGTGATGAAATATTTGAGCACTGGAATATATTATTTGTAGAATAAAGTACTGCTTTCCTTGATTATTACTTTTATTTTTTGAACATTGAGGTAAGTAATTCTTGAAATAAAGTGGTGCCTTACTTAGTCATTGCTAGCGTTGATTTCTTAAGGGATTTTTCAACGAAATGGACTTATCAGCGTAGTTTTGTTATACGTCCTAGAAATAGGCTCCCTATTTTAATACTTTAACCAGGAGCAACTCCCTGACAGCTGCAGAGTGGGGACACGAGCGTTTCTAAGCTACAGTAACAGAGTTTGTGCAGTATAATGTTGATAAGAACATATTGTTGTTGTCTCACTGTGTGAGAGTGCCTACCATGCACTGAACGAGGCGAGGGTATCCGAGGTGACGCTACACAAGCTCATGAATCGAATGTAACTGTAATAACGTGATCTCAGCAAAGTTCCGAAAGAGCGTTACCTTATTTATTTTCGGGACAAGCACTCTCCTGCATGTGAGCGAGATGCTGACGATGAGCGTGAACCGCTGACATTGATGCCCGGAACATGTTAATTCTATATCGACCGCCGTCCTTGCTAAAGAGCATTACGAAATTTCTGGCATCGTTCTTATTTTCCCAATTCTTCCTTGAAAATTTCACATATAAGGTGTTTCATTTATGATAATGTAAGAGAAATTACCGTAATATTTCGTTCGAGACGCGAAAAATTTGGTCGTGATACGGTTAGTAACATCCGGACCTTGTGTGTTGGTGGAGCTGCATGCTAAGATGCTGCTCATCAATGGGCATCTCTGACATGCTCAGGCCTCAGGGCTACTAGATACATGGCCGTGCTGAGACATAATTTGCTGTACTTGCTTACCTTACATCTGAATCTGTGCCAAGCCATTCATGTTCTGCCTTCTCAACACAGTATATCTTCCTTGAGGAACGAGTTTGCTGAACTTTGTTGCTTGAATAAAAGGGGCGAATGATGTGCGGGAATTATTTAAGGTCACGTTGCAAGATGGGGGAGTTGCGTCTATGAGCAACAGCGTCGAGTCATTGTTTGTGATTTTATGAATGTGTTTTTTTCTGTTTGCAGTCCACGATAACTGGTCAAACTTTCTTGCCGACATGCTGGTAAATGTGGAGAATATTGATGTGCATTTTAGTAGCATTAGACCGCCCACTGCCGTCACACAGCGTAACATTCTACAACGTGTTACTAGAGCGTCTACGAATTGAATGGGCTTACCCCGCGCGCTACAGATAGTTAAGTCAGCATTACTGAGTTATCAGGCACATGAAGCTCTACTGCTATTTAACATGTTACCCACCGTTGCAGTGCCATGAATATAAATCCGTTGACTCCTAACTCTGGAACCAGTCACTAAAGCATTGGACAGTTGTAGCATCACAAACATACATCCAATTTCCTTTCACTCTGCAACCAGTCATCTAAACATTGTACTCTTACCGCGTAAGAAACATGGATATATTTACTCCGCATACTGCAATAGTCATGTTAGCATTGGACAACGTTTACGGAGGTGGAAACTTGGATACGTTTACCCCTCACTCGGCGATCCGCCATCTTAGCATTGTACAGCGTAGCGGTGCGAAAACATGAATACGTTTACTCCGCGCACCGTGACACACGACGACTTACGCACCCGACGAATGCGTCCTAGGATGCTGCTAGAGACGCGGTTGCCAGTCCAACATTTTCGTCGGTTACCTATGATTTTAGCCGTCCAAATATAGCTTCTGCATAGGGCGATCATAATGACAGATACTACGACGAAAATGTTAGACGGGGTTTCGCCGCCGCTGAAGTGTTCCGTTCGTAGTGCGCTTGCCAAAGTACACAGACGCTGCTTGATCGAGGGAGTCGGGCTGTTTACTTCGGCGTGACTGCGAGCGCCGCGCTTTGGTCTCTGCTCACCTGGCCGGTCTTTGGTGACGGTCAAGGCCGGCTGTTGTGATGGCCGTACTGGTGATTGTGTCTGTGCCCATCTGCTGTTGTGATGGCCGTACTGGTGCTTGTGTCTGTGCCCGTCTGCTGTTGTGATGGCCGTACTGGTGATTGTGTCTGTGCCCATCTGCTGTTGTGATGGCCGTACTGGTGCTTGTGTCTGTGCCCGTCTGCTGCTGTGATGGCCGTACTGGTGCTTGTGTCTGTGCCCATCTGCTGCTGTGACGGCCGCACTGGTGCTTGTGTCTGTCTCCGTCTGCTGCTTTGACGGTCGTACTGGTGCTTGTGTCTGTGCCCATCTGCTGCTGTGACGGCCGCACTGGTGCTTGTGTCTGTCTCCGTCTGCTGCTTTGACGGTCGTACTGGTGCTTGTGTCTGTGCCCGTCTGCTGCTGTGAAGGCCGTACTGGTACTTGTATCTGTCCCCGTCTGCTGCTGTGACGGCCGTACTGGTGCTTGTGTATGTCCCCGTCTGCTGCTGTGACGGCCGTACTAGTGCTTGTGTCTGTCCCCGTCTGCTGCTGGCACTGTCCCCTTCTGCTGCTGGCACTGTCCCCGTCTGCTGCTGGCACTGTCCTCATCTGCTGCTGGCACTGTCCTCGTCTGCTGCTGGCACTGTCCACATCGATTCTTTTCATATTCTTTTCTTAATTATTATTCTGCTTAGAAATCAATGGAGGTATGACGTCGCTCGTCGATTACGACGTCGCAACTTTCAAGCAGGATATGGTGTTCTTTGTTGGTGTGAGGCACGCACTGACAAGGCGCAAGGATAGCCTTAACAAATATTAACACTTGGGTGCGAGGTGATACACCGGTGGTCACTGAGGGGATGATCATAATGCTGCTGGCCGACCAGCAGTCGGAAACTCAATTTTCATAAATGCTTGGTGAAAATTAAATATAGGCACGTTCTATGTAATGTTCGTTATTCTCAAAATTGATCTCTAAAATTATCTATATTTGAATTGAATATTGAACTTCAGTTTAATTCGCCGCAGGTAACGTGTTAACTTTATATCAGCTCATGACCACATAAGCGTTGAGGTCACACATTTGATTCAGTTCCGTCTCTGTAAAGAGCTGCCTAATCTGAAAATGCTGCTAAATCCCATGTAATAACGCCGATTAAAAGTAGTTCACCTACGCTTGAAGGAAAAAAAATGACTGTAAGGCAGAAATTTTTCAGATTGATTCAGTGTAATTGTTCACTGAAACATGGCGTAGTTTTATTCTTTGATCTCAGCCGTGATGCTCGGTCTATGCGTAAACATTGCTCAGAGAGCCGACCTTGTGGTGGGAACTTCATTGCTCCTGCCTCGTCAGGCACAACAGTTACTGTTCCACGTCGGCGCGGACAGACTAATGACACGTTTTGTCACTGTTTGTCACACAGTTACGTCCACAGAGTTAACTTTACCGCTCGCGTATTATTTTCAGAGTATTCATGCGTACTCAAGTTCTTGTTCAAGTATCAGGATTTGGAGAAAGTCACTACCTACTTTCATTTTTACGAGCAGGTATGCGATGAAGAACCAAGGAAGTCAGTACAAATGATAGTTGATAAAAAAATTGAAAGTGGTCCCGTTTTTAGGAAAACTTATGGATTCGTATTTTGCGCTTAGACATGCGTATTTTGCTGCTAGCTGCTCAGCTGCAGTAATAATTGCTCGTTGTTACTGCACAGTTGTACTGCGTAGGGACATAGTCTCCCTTTACGACTAGTTTATTATTTATAGGTTTAAAGGAATGGAATTTCCTTTCCTCGTGGTCTACATTTCGTCAAAAATATCATCTTGTGCGTGAAATATTCTGGTGTTCGGTTGAGTTGTGTCGAGTGGGAGTTTGACAGTTCAATTCAAACTCAGTATCGCCATTTAGTACAAGCTGTATCTATGAGTACGAGAGAGGCTGAGCGCTCTGATTTTCAAAATGCACAATTTGCTATCACAAAACAAAGCAAGTGTTTGGTCATTATTTTAAAATAACAATTTCCCAATATTTTTCAACGATAAGCTATCATTTTCAGAGAATAATTTCAAGTTTTGGGACAGTGAACTATAATATTTAGTAAACAATACCTCAATATTTTCGGATAATGCGCACAACAATTACCATACAGGTTACATTTGGCATGCGAATCAAAAGCTCTCAGCTCGCTACGAGCTCAGAACTCGTGTGTCAGCGAGGGCTTTAGTGGGCATGCGTTCTTTGAACCAGTGTCAATGTTTACTTCCTTATTAATTAAGGAGGCCCGAGGCGGCGAGCTCTTTCTTCGCTTGGAACTCACCATGATCGTCCGCACAAAGTTCTGTTAATTATACATCCTACGCTGCGGTGATGCTTCTCTCTCCACATGCCCTCAAATGCGTGCGTGTTGGTTACTTGGTTCTTATTCCACCAGATCACCGTTTAGTCACGGCAGCGGTTCTGTAGCTCCTAACGATATCGCTCGTCTTGACAGCTAATCCATGCATCCGCCCCCTTCCTTGCCCCTGCTGCTTCGAGGCCAAGTTTTCGGACAACTTGCATCGTTGTAGTGGGATGCCTAAATTCTGCTGTTAACTAGGCAACATTTTATGCTGTTTTTTTTCTGACATAGTTCTCAAGTTTCAAATTTTCCCAAATAAAATATGAGGATTTTAGCTGTGAAAAGAGCTCATAGTATGGCCAACAAGCGTAAGCACCTTGGAGTACTGTTGCTACAACGCAATTTATTTGAAAATCTATGAACTGACCGCTCAATACATGCGTATAATTTTCAAGTAAACCCAGAGCATTTGTAGCCAAATGTAAATCTTGCATTCCCGTAAACACAGCATCGCGTTCCCTGATGTGTTTCTCCTGTAGTTTCCCGATACTTTCCATTACGGCTTAGTTAGCGATAGGTTTAGGTTAGTTTTGCCTGCCACGTGCTGTGCGGACTGGTGCCCCCAGGGGAGATGCTGTTAGGTTATCTAAGCAATAGATAGGCCTTCAACGCTTCCGTTTTTCGGGCCCACCTTTTTTCAGTTTTCATGCATTTTTCCGAAGTCTCTTCTTTGTCTATTTTTCCCTTTACTTCCTTTCTTGCTTTGTAACTTACTGTTTATATGCTTAGGATATCATATATGTGGGAACAAGCCTCTTGCATAGATTCCTCGTTTTCCTTAATCCATACTTAATGGTTCCACTCTTTAATTTGTGGTAACATATTTTCAATGGAAACGGAGTCGTAAACTAACCACTATACTACAACTACCTAATAATTAAAAAAGATATTGCATTTGATGAGAGACATCATTGGCTCTCAACATGCTTCTGCACTGTCTCGCCGGCGTGTCTTCAGTCACTCGCCTTATAGAGGCTGTGAAGGAATGCCATTGTCCACACGACTCACATTGTCCACATGCTAGGGAATTTATCGTCAATCAAAGTAATATCTGCTATTTATTTTCGCACCAGTAAAACTTATTTCAGGATGTCATGTTACTTTTCACTCGCGTACGCAACGCATTGTATGAATCGATACGGAAGTTCCTTTCCATGTGCACTACGTTTCGTCAAAAAATAACAGCTATTAGAATCTGATGTTCTTGGATGCTCATTACTACCTATTTACGAGTACTGAAAACCGATGGTCGTGTTTAAGTTTTGAAAGTATCATCCCGTGACATTCAGCATGAAACATCCCCATGCACTATTTTTGTCAGAATATTCTGTACTTCGTTTATGAAAATTAAACTAAACTAAACGATGAAACTCATCGCGTTGAAAAGCTGAAAACCTCCATCATAGATTTATTCACGCATTTTCGGCGAGATTGCAATGTCTATACTCGTATAGTGACTGACCATGACTTGAGTGTGTTTACATATAATCTAGTGGACTACATTTGCAGGCAGGCGTGTACATCGTAATGTTTATGTTATTCTACAGCCTTATTAATACATTCTTTTCTCGTCGCACATGCTAAGGAAAGTTCTTGAGACGAACTTGAGGCATTTACTTTCTTATCCGCAGGTTTAAATTTCCGCATTTTATGGTTCCGTAGCAACCTCTGTACTGTTGAGTGCACTGGCCTTCTGTTGGCCCTGCTTTGTCGTCCGCCTCGTGGTTAGCAGCATTGTCCGCCTCGTGGATAGCAGCATTGTCCGCCTCGTGGATAGCAGAATTGTCCGCCTCGTGGTTAGCAGCATTGTCCACCTAGTGGTTAGCAGCATTGTCCGCCTCGTGGTTAGCAGCATTGTCCGCTTCGTGGTTAGCAGCATTGTCCGCCTCGTGGTTAGCAGCATTGTCCGCCTCGTGGTTAGCAGCATTGTCCGCCTCGTGGTTAGCAGCATTGTCCGCCTCGTGGTTAGCAGCATTGTCCGCCTCGTGGTTAGCAGCATTGTCCACCTCGTGGTTAGCAGAATTGTCCACCTCGTGGTTAGCAGAATTGTCCGCCTCGTGGTTAGCAGCATTGTCCGCCTCGTGGTTAGCAGCATTGTCCGCCTCGTGGTTAGCAGCATTGTCCGCCTCGGGGTTTGCAGCATTGTCCGCCGCGTGGTTTCATTTCCACTGAGTGTGCTCGCTAGCGGTCTACAACGTAGTATCGTTAAGCGCTGCATTCCAGAAACCTACAAAATTTCATCCCTTAAAAGACAGTATAATCAAAATACCTGTTGCGCGCAAGCCCCTGTGGCTCGAGTGCTTGTTCTGAACATTCTATACCTCTTAGTGCGTTCAGCCTTGCATCGTCGAAATCAATTTACAAACGGATTCTTCTTTAATATTTACTAACGATGCCTCAAAAACGATACTTCAGAAACTTTTTGAAAAATTGCATGTAACTCTCTAATTCTCTTGTGAATTGGTCTCTTAGGTGCATTCTGACTACAACACATCGTCGTAGGATGTAGCCCACAGTGCGGTTGACTTAATTTTCAAAATTGATTTCATGTTCCATCACACAACAAAATCACCGCAAGTTGTCCGAGATGAACAAGCACAGAACGTAATCTGCCGATCAACATTGGTCTGCTACTCATTAAACTTGTTCAGAATTGCATCGAGCTCAAGCCTTTTATGTCGCGAATCACATCACGCACTTATGCATTATCTAGTTCCTTGCCACTGTAACGTTACTGGAGCTTCGACTGAAGGCTCCTAATTAATTGAATTACGTAGGCCGATTTAGCGTGGCGCAATTGCGATGCATTTTCCCGCGATTGATGGATAATTTCCAATCATCGGGCAGCTTTTTGAAGTATGCGAGGCCGGTGAATTTAGCTGCATCAGAGCCAGCCATCATACCGCATGTTAAACGAGTAATTAGTGCGTGCGCCGCGAGGGTATTTGCTAGCAGTCGTTGAGTACGTAGGTTGAAATTTGAAAAGGAAAAAATGCGGTCGAGAGAGCGAAGCTAGGCGTCATGGAGTTTTAACATCATTACCTGTAAAATTCAGAGTTGCGATTCACCAATCCTTCCACACATTAACGCGTTCTCATCGTATTTGGCATTTTGTTTACCATCCGACAACTTGCTCGTTCACGTACCGGTATAAATGAATGACATTTCATCTCTGTCGCAATTTAAAAAAATAACGATTGTCAATTGTCAAATGAAGTGAAATGTTATCGTGCGATTGCATTTTCACATTTCTTAGGAAGGATAAAAATGAATTCGAGCGGTAAAGTCGATTTGCCAGTTCTGCTACTCATAGCCTAAGCAAAGCAACCGTTAACAACCACGGAAACGTGTTCAAAGCACTGACAATGTCCCAGTGTACAGACGAAGGAAGACACCGCGTTCTGGAGCGCATGTTTCTCAACTTTTGGTCTCTGGTGAGAGAGCCTGACGTGTGTGCACGGACGCGCATAACTGGAGCTAGAGAAGTTGTTTTTTCTGCTGGGAAGTGCACTGGTGATGAGCCCTCATGATATAGAAACTCTGAACCTTATTTTGCGAACGTGCCGTTCGTTCTTCACGGCCTCAAGATCTGACCACTATAGGTACAGTCGATCCTTGAGTCATGCATCATCTTGTGTGAACTGCAACTAATGCAGATGAGAGTTAGTCTCAATTGTTCAGCTAATATAAGATGCTTGATAAAAGTTTTCAAAAACTGGTACTAAGTTTTATCCGTACTGTTAGAGGTTCGTGTTAAACGATGTCTTGTAACTTAAGGATAGGCTCAACTGTCATATTTGTGAAAGGTAATTATATTTTCTAAGTTTGACAGATGTTTTTTAATTTTCTCCCCTTTATCGTTCATGGGCCTCAATCTCTATGAGGTAATGTATTTCAAGCATAAAAGTTTTCGTTCTAATTTTATTATTCAGCGACAATGGATGCGGGGCTGGCGTGGGATGAGTTGCATGTAATTTGATATGGCAGAAAAGAAGTCTACGATGAGGCCATCCATCATCGCAGTTAGACCTGCCCTTTTTTGTTTCCTTTTACTTTAGTTTTGTTCTCTTCTTACTGTAAATGTCTATGAAAAATAGTGAGTTTCTTTACCATTTTAAATAATGCTCGTGTTGAACGCATGCAATGAAAAAAAAATCAAGGCAATCTAGTGAAATTTTTGAACTGTATCCGAGCAATTTGCCTTGAGCAATTTGCCTTTTTCACTACTGGATAAAACCTCAACCCTTTTTTAGCACCCCGAAAACAGCCTCTATATATTGTACTTTTTGTTACATTTCTTCCCTAATCTCATCTTTGAAGTTCACTGTCGAGTGGCAGTTCTTTTCTTGTTCTGATGTCTGTGACAACCTGATGGCAGTGCCATTCGAACGATGGTAGTGGTTGTGATGACGGTAATACGAGTACGAATATGCTCACGTTAAAGAGTCAAAGTTATCGACACAATAAGCTACTAAAATAAGAAACTTGTTGCCACGTTGTGGCGGTTATAGAACGTTTTTTAAGTAAATTTAATGAAAGAAAGTTGACGTCGATTGTGAAGGTGTCGTTTGTGCCTATCTATACCTGTTAGGTTGCTAGCGCTTGCAAACAACTCTCCGACGTTGTCCCACTCGTTGACAGCATTAACGCCCATTTTGCCGCCAGGGCAAATGCTGTTAACACCTGTTGAATTGCTTTTGTTCTGTGTTGACGTTCTCGAAGCTGCGCAGGTACTTTGAAGCGGCCACTGCAGCGAGGTCAACTGTTATTTTAGGTCAACGAACCCCAATTGACTTAATTTCAACACTAAACTTTGAAGTAGAGAAAAAATGAATTAAAAAGTGCCCTCACCTGGCTTTGGTAAAATAAGATTAAGATTATTTATGCGTACATTGTGCAAATCTACCTCGGCCACCGGTGGGTCACCGAGCCGTTAACGTATTAGTCGCTTGATATTGCCTTCATTGCCAGTTAGTATAATAGAAAGTGGAAAAATGTTGTACAAAGTATATAACAGTTGTTTGAAAAACAATTGAGGTGAAAATCTATCTGTTTTAGACTTCACCCCTGAGTATAATTAGACTGAAGTTCTTTGCAACTCAAACGAGACAGCGATGCTTCCATGTTTTTGTAAAAAAAAGTTCCTTCTTCAAAATCTTGTCGTATTTGTTCATGCAGAGGCTATGCCAGCGGCAGGCAGAAATTGGACACGCTTCGACCCAAAAGTGAGCAATTCCCTTAATGACATCTGCGCCTGGGGCCGCAACCGCCTCGTGCAGCGACACCAAGTCCTCGCGTCTCGTCTTACGAGTTCAGCATGCCTTCAGTTTATCCCTGGAGCTTCTGTTAAGTTGCCTTCAGTTTATTCCTGGAGCTTCTGTTAAGTTGCCTTCAGTTTATTCCTGGAGCTTCTGTTGAGTTGCCTTCAGTTTATTCCTGGAGCTTCTGTTAAGTTGCCTTCAGTTTATTCCTGGAGCTTCTGTTGAGTTGCCTTCAGTTTATTCCTGGAGCTTCTGTTGAGTTGCCTTCAGTTTATTCCTGGAGCTTCTGTTAAGTTGCCTTCAGTTTATTCCTGGAGCTTCTGTTGAGTTGCCTTCAGTTTATTCCTGGAGCTTCTGTTGAGTTGCCTTCAGTTTATTCCTGGAGCTTCTGTTAAGTTGCCTTCAGTTTATCCCTGGAGCTTCTGTTAAGTTGCCTTCAGTTTATTCCTGGAGCTTCTGTTAAGTTGCCTTCAGTTTATTCCTGGAGCTTCTGTTAAGTTGCCTTCAGTTTATTCCTGGAGCTTCTGTTAAGTTGCCTTCAGTTTATTCCTGGAGCTTCTGTTGAGTTGCCTTCAGTTTATTCCTGGAGCTTCTGTTGAGTTGCCTTCAGTTTATTCCTGGAGCTTCTGTTGAGTTGCCTTCAGTTTATTCCTGGAGCTTCTGTTGAGTTGCCTTCAGTTTATTCCTGGAGCTTCTGTTAAGTTGCCTTCAGTTTATCCCTGGAGCTTCTGTTAAGTTGCCTTCAGTTTATTCCTGGAGCTTCTGTTAAGTTGCCTTCAGTTTATTCCTGGAGCTTCTGTTGAGTTGCCTTCAGTTTATTCCTGGAGCTTCTGTTGAGTTGCCTTCAGTTTATTCCTGGAGCGTACACTTTTGGTGGTATGGCTTTGCTGTCTCGTCTTACGAGTTCAGAATGCCTTCAGTTTATTCCTGGAGCTTCTGTTAAGTTGCCTTCAGTTTATTCCTGGAGCTTCTGTTAAGTTGCCTTCAGTTTATTCCTGGAGCTTCTGTTGAGTTGCCTTCAGTTTATTCCTGGAGCTTCTGTTGAGTTGCCTTCAGTTTATTCCTGGAGCTTCTGTTAAGTTGCCTTCAGTTTATTCCTGGAGCGTACACTTTTGGTGGTATGGCTTTGCTGTCTCGTCTTACGAGTTCAGCATGCCTTCAGTTTATTCCTGGAGCTTCTGTTAAGTTGCCTTCAGTTTATTAGCGTACACTTTTGGTGATATGGCTTTGCTGTCTCGTCCTACGAGTTCAGAATGCCTTCAGTTTATTCCTGGAGCTTCTGACAACGTGCACTTTGGTAGTATAGCTTCGTTGGTCAATTTTGTTACCTATCTCCCTTGCAAAGGTTTAGCTACTGTCGTTGACGCTTTGTTCTATTGAACATTATTTTGTTGTTATTGGTAATACGAAAGGTAATGTCCATGTTATTGAGTATCCCTGATTTGATGTGTGTTGTCATTCAAAAACTTAGTTTGGGGTGTTACAAATGAGCAAATTTTCTCAATAATTTGCGAGTCTTACGCAAACTTGATTGGTTTGGTCCAGCTTGTACAGGTGCTGGCAATCATTTTTGTCGCGCTATGTTGAATTCAAGTAGTTCACTCTGAAATACGTGTAGGACTTTGGATTTTCAGCTGAGTAGTTTCACACTTCAAAGCGTTGACTTAGAGTTCTTCAGGAAAAATCCATTGATATTCCTGGAGTGATTTTTTCATGAGAAATGAGCGTGTTACAGACACTGGATATAATCACGAGTTGTTCATACTTGCAAGAGGTGATGCACTGAGTCTCGTTTAATCTGTATCCCCATAGCCTGCTGAGAAAAGTATACTTAGCTGCGAGTCAAGTACAATGGGGACGGCATTACCTAAGAAGATGCGTGTGGAGCGTCCTAAGGGCTGTATTGGATAATAAGGTAGCACTGTAGACCGCCAATTGCCTTCACTGCAGCTAACATCAGCCGGCTGCCTGCAAGAACAGGATCTTCCATCTGCATTGCGTTGTTCCGTCGGTAGCGGCACTGTCGCAGCTCACAATGCCATCGTGATCAATACCACTGCCTTGTACGACAACCCTAATCTATTTTAATGAACTTGCGCCCTCGGTAGTCGCCTTCACAGTTGAGTTATTTGCGTTGCCGCCCTGATATTTCACTCATTAGGTTGCTAAGTCACTACTGTGTGCAGTGGACGCAGATCGGGACGAGGTTTCTCCTGAGGTTTCCATGTCATATAAGCAATGCTTCAAACAAACTCACGCATGAGGAACATCAAGAATCTTGCATGATCGACTATCTAACTTGATGAATAAATTTATGTATGTATGTATAATTATATATTTATAAGCAATGCATCAAACAAACACACGCATGAGGAACATCAAGAATGCTGAAATGATCGACTATCTAATTTGATGAAGACGTTTCTACTTGGGTACTCCGTACCTCAGTATGACTTGTTTACGGGATCTCTGCCACGATTTATTTACTCAAGTCCACTCGTGAACATGGCTGCTGTTTACTTTGCAGGAGTTTAACGTGAGGGGTTTTTAGTAGTGTTCTGTACTATTTTTTCATTTTCACAAGTATAATTCTTTTTAATTTATCCGCAGTGACGTCAATGACAAGGCAGTTATGTACTTGTACCCTCATCTGCCTCCTGCCGACTGAGCGTGTGATGGAATGTTGTTTCCGTGCTTTTAGTCGAACGTTTAACAAGAGGATGGATTTGTCAGGTGCTAATACTGAGCATCAAGCGCGTGTGAGATCGTTGTTTCTTCTTGCCTGACTCGTCTAAAATCTTAGGGTTTATTGCGGGGAGTAGATGAACGCAGTTTGGTATGCACTGTCAGGTTCATAGTAGGGTCTCGGCTCTTGCTTTCTAGGGTCGAGCTAAATGATTCAAAACGTGGGTATGATTTGGAAGTTGGCCTTTTTGCCTACTTGTCGAGCCGCTTAAAAAACGACGAATGTCTACCCTCCATGAACAATTTCGTTGGCAGCTCAGGAACGAACCTATAATTCCTCATGGATCTAAGGAGTCTAAGCCAATTCTTACAATTGAGCACATGTAATTTTAAAGCATAATATTCTTCCGGCATACGGACTGCAAAGCAACGCTGACTTTGCCGCGGCCATTAGGCAGGAGATGCAGTGGGCTATTTTAAATGTCATCACCACGTGCTTGCTCTGAGCCATTTCTCAGTGACGCGGCCAAGGCGCCATACAACACTCGCGTACTGCGAGGATGTCGTCCGTGTGTCATGTCTTGGCTGCCTCCGCACATGATGGTGCCGAGCATAAGGTGGTGATAGTGACAGTCAAAATAGCCCAGTGTATTGCCTGCATTGACAGTCGAAATAGCCCAGTGTATTGCCTGCATTGACAGTCGAAATAACCCAGTGTATTGCCTGCATTGACAGTCGAAATAGCCCAGTGTATTGCCTGCATTGACAGTCGAAATAGCCCAGTGTATTGCCTGCATTGACAGTCGAAATAGCGCAGTGTATTGCCTGCATTGACAGTCGAAATAGCCCAGTGTATTGCCTGCATTGACAGTCGAAATAGCCCAGTGTATTGCCTGCATTGACAGTCAAAATAGCCCAGTGTATTGCCTGCATTGACAGTCGAAATAGCCCAGTGTATTGCCTGCATTGACAGTCGAAATAGCCCAGTGTATTGCCTGCATTGACAGTCGAAATAGCCCAGTGTATTGCCTGCTTTGACAGTCGAAGAAATAGCCCAACGTATTGCCTACATTGACAGTCGAAATAGCCCAACGTATTGCCTGCATTGACAGTCGAAATAGCCCAGTGTATTGCCTGCATTGACAGTCGAAATAGCCCAGTGTATTGCCTGCACTGACAGTCAAAATAGCCCAGTGTATTGCCTGCATTGACAGTCGAAATAGCCCAGTGTATTGCCTGCATTGACAGTCGAAATAGCCCAGTGTATTGCCTGCATTGACAGTCGAAATAGCCCAGTGTATTGCCTGCTTTGACAGTCGAAGAAATAGCCCAACGTATTGCCTACATTGACAGTCGAAATAGCCCAGCGTAATGCCTGCATTGACAGTCGAAATAGCCCAGCGTAATGCCTGCATTGACAGTCGAAATAGCCCAACGTATTGCCTGCATTGACAGTCGAAATAGCCCAGTGTATTGCCCACATAGACATGGAAATAGCTCAGTGTATTGCCCACATATACATCAAAATAGCCAGTTTATTGCCCACAGAGACATCAAAATAGTCATTGTATTGCCCACATTGACGTTCACTGGTCAATCACAAACCGGGTTTGAACTTCGATGAAGTTCTTCGAACACGAATCGATTTCAAAGTTCGGTTTAAATTCACCAGCTCTAATTTATGATTTTTCTTGCTCACTTAAAGGGTAATGAATACGTTTGATCTGTAATTGTTCCGCGGGTTGTATGCCAACCAACATGTTCGATTGCGATGCTCATGCAGCGCGTTTGCCAGAGAAGGGGGTCCTGAAAATAAACGAACATGTTGTGTTTTCATGTGAAAAAAATACATATTCTATATGCACATATGTTATGTGCAATTGACAAAATGCTGTTTTAGTTTGAAGGTATCGCTGTTTACACGGTAATTGAGATATGGAGTTCAGGTATGTTATTCACTCTCATTTACGCAATTAGAGGCAGATATATGTTTAATTTAATTGGATGATTTTAAGCAATGCATGGTGCTTTGGATTTTGCCTCTAAACTTAGAGAAGGAACTCTTCAAGAGAGGCGCAGGGATGGGCGCTGTCGCCTAGCGTACGCGTGACTCGGCAGACGGTCCTCGCAGGCAAACTAAGTGCTCGGCTCAGACGTCCCTTTTTCTGGCAAAAATCTTTTAAGTTTTTTCACCTGAAATGTAAGCAGAAGGACCACTCAGCTTTGTCAACTGTGGAGGGCTGCTTGATTCTGAGTGACTCGCGAGACGCGTAGATACAACAGTAGTTGAATAAACGCAGGGCAAAATCTGACGCATGACAAATTTTATCTGGAAAAGCCCTAACTTGAGGATTTTGACCCAAAAACAGACCAAATTTGGAACCCTGCCTTCTAGTGTGTAGACAATGGGTGAGCCTAGCATTGAAGGGTTCGTGGCGCTCCTCTGAGGTGCGTAGAGGAACGAGTGTGTACAGCAACTCTTCTATTTTGTTGGGGTTGTTCAGAGTAAGGCATTATTTTCCTGGCTACCTCTTCTTCAAAGAGTTAGTGCCCTCCTCCCCCTCAAGCAAGGTTATAATACATCTGGTGCTGTCTCCTCCGCTGAGGCTGTTAGTGCCCTCCTCCCCCTCAAGCAAGGTTATAATACATCTGGTGCTGTCTCTTCCGCTGAGGCTGTTAGTGCCCTCCTCCCCCTCAAGCAAGGTTATAATACATCTGGTGCTGTCTCCTCCGCTGAGGCTGTTAGTGCCCTCCTCCCCCTCATGCAAGGTTATAATACATCTGATGCTGTCTCCTCCGCTGAGGCTGTTAGTGCCCTCCTCCCCCTCAAGCAAGGTTATAATACATCTGATGCTGTCTCCTCCGCTGAGGCTGTTAGTGCCCTCCTCCCCCTCAAGCAAGGTTATAATACTTCTGATGCTGTCTCCTCCGCTGAGGCTGTTAGTGCCCTCCTCCTCCTCAAGGAAGGTTATAATACATCTGATGCTGTCTCTTCCGCTGAGGCTGTTAGTGCCCTCCTCCCCCTCAAGCAAGGTTATAATACATCTGATGCTGTCTCCTCCGCTGAGGCTGTTAGTGCCCTCCTCCCCCTCATGCAAGGTTATAATACATCTGATGCTGTCTCCGCTGAGGCTGTTAGTGCCCTCCTCCCCCTCAAGCAAGGTTATAATGCATCTGATGCTGTCTCCGCTGAGGCTGTTAGTGCCTTCCTCCCCCTCAAGCAAGGTTATAATACATCTGATGCTGTCTGAGCTGAGGCTGTTAGTGCCCTCCTCCCCCTCATGCAAGGTTATAATACATCTGATGCTGTCTCCGCTGAGGCTGTTAGTGCCCTCCTCCCCCTCATGCAAGGTTATAATACATCTGATGCTGTCTCCGCTGAGGCTGTTAGTGCCCTCCTCCCCCTCAAGCAAGGTTATAATGCATCTGATGCTGTCTCCGCTGAGGCTGTTAGTGCCTTCCTCCTCCTCAAGCAAGGTTATAATACATCTGATGCTGTCTCCGCAGAGGCTGTTAGTGCCCTCCTCCCCCTCAAGCAAGGTTATAATACATCTGATGCTGTCTGAGCTGAGGCTGTTAGTGCCCTCCTCCCCCTCAAGCAAGGTTATAATACATCTGATGCTGTCTCTTCCGCTGAAGCTCGTCACATGCAGGCAGTAGGGGGCGAGGTGATCTTTATTGGCGTGAGGTGCTGCTTCCGGGAGAGGGGCGAGCCCAGGCTCTTTACTTCAACGCGTGACACGTGCGTAACTGAGATATCCTTCACGATGTCTTCTGCTGTTGTAGTTTTACGGGGCTTGGGATCTTGAGAACGGAGTTTTGTGGTGATGTTCAATGTGTGTGGGCTTGTTGTCAGGTGCTCTTAGTTGCTGTTGTACGGAGCTTTGGATCTTGAATGCGGAGTTTTGTGCTGGTGTTGCATGTGTGAGTGGGTTTGTTGTCAAGTGCTCTTAGTTGTAAATGTACGGGGCTTGGGTGTCAAAGACAGAAATTTTGACGTGGGTAGAATGTGCGCGGTCGTGTTGCAGTTGCTTCATGGAAAAATCTGTTCCTCGAAGCCAATGTAGAATTTCTTCATTTTATTGTTTTGAAAGTTTAATCAGGAACGATGCGAAGGTTTGCTGAATAGTGCTGGGTTGGAAGGTATGCGAATCATTATTGGATTGTTAGGTATGCCAATTAGTACAATGGTGAGCGAATTAATTCTGAATTGGTAAGTATGCGAATTCGTACTTGATTACAAGGTATGCGAACAAGTTCTAGATTGCTAGTGGCTAATCAGAGAAGGCTCGTAATCAGAGCTGGATCGCTAGAGTTACTGGTCAGTACTTGACCTCAATATTCAGTGACCAGCGTTAGATTACTCTCGCTACTGAACACGCTAAATACTGCGGTGCCCACAACGCTACCGAGTACTCCGTGATGCTGCACTGCGGTCTGAAGGCGCCCTCTGTCCTCAACCTCATTTGTACATCTCGGCTCTGCGGGTTGTTCACCTTTTGCTGCCATTCCTCATGTGCTGGTGCGTTTAGCTGGTTCCTGGACACCGGTTCCATCATATTCCATTTAGCTCAGTGTTTTTTCAACTACTGATGTATGTCTGTACGTGTCTCGCGAGTCAAGCATGTGCAGTAAATCCTCGAATTGTACGGCATCATCGTGGGAGAATCTTAACTTATGCGGATGGAAATTACTCCTAGTTATGTAGAACGTGAATTGAGCATCGTGCTCGTGGAAT
Organism: Morinoia aosen; assembly: GCA_030386875.1. Classification (NCBI taxonomy): domain Eukaryota; kingdom Metazoa; phylum Arthropoda; class Malacostraca; order Amphipoda; family Talitridae; genus Morinoia; species Morinoia aosen. Next base: position 49,234,781 of record CM059566.1, read on the forward strand.
AACTGGGATTAATTTTTGTCAGTATAAGATGAGGTCCGCTTAAGATGATGTTTAACTCGAGGATCGATGGTACGTCGAAATTCCCATGGCAGCGACGCCGATGTGGTGCGGCAGCCATGAGCTATGAAGTCTAGTGTGCATCTGTGCAACAGTTCATGGCTCTTCATAACTATTTTATTTAGTAAAAACACGAGACGGGGGATCCATGCCAGTATCGAGTTAGGAAAGCTATTCAACATGCTCATGGTTTATCCTGAGGTTCCTGAGGTTGAGTTCGGGTCATCCGCCCGGGCCACGCGTTTCGCCGCCCTCGTGCCGCCACGCCTCCTACAGCGCTCGCGCTCTCCGGTCGGCGAGCTGCTGCAAGATGCTGTTGCCAGAGGCGGTCTGGTAGTAATGTGGGATTTATCATTTATCACCCTTATCATTCATATACATTTCCTGACTCATATACGGAAATACGTGTTGTGTTGGGAAACACTGTAAGTACATAGTGGGATTTTTTTATCTCTCTTCTTATACGCATATATAGAACAATTTTGAACAACAACTCTTGAGTTTTCAAAGTTTTTTCAATAGTTTCTCTAAAAAATATCACTAAAGTTGCTATGTACGTTGTTAAAACACATTATTGCCGTTCCTGTCGTGATGGGCAGTGTTGCGGAGGGCCGCGCCGCGTGTTGCTACCGAAAAGGAATGGGCGTGCAGACGTTGACGAATGATCGGGCTAGCGCTCACACGCTATTCCAGTGAGGGCATTTCAAGAGTGCCTCGTATTGACTAAGGAGATGTAATTCCCTGATTTCGATTCGGGAAGTGGGTAACAAAGTGCGGTCCAGCCTCAGTTTCTTTCTTACTCTAGGATTCCTCGTACTCGCGAGCGAACAATATGAAGCTGCTCAATTTCTTGCTGAATCTGTTTTGGCTTCTAGTCCCGTCTTTCATGCATAGCAGGAAACCCCTTCCATCACATAGTCCATATCTGTCGTTAATCCTTCGATTGATTCGTGTGGTGGGAATTGTTTCTTTTTAGTACACGGTTTGAAGTTGTGAATAATATAACCTCATGGTGAATCACATCATAAAGTTCTAATACTGAACAGATTCCCTACCCAACATCGTTCGGTTTCTTTATTAACATACATACAATACTTGGTTCTTCTTCATTAGTGCGTGGAGCTCAAGTACGATATATTTTTATCTTCTCATATTGAAATAATAATCCGGGGTCTGGCCTTCCCATCACCGCAACAACCGGAACTCGGTCACGGACGTGATTACGCTGGGCGGCAGAGAATGCAAGAACTGATTTACTGCGCGCAATTTGCGATTTGTGGCGGACCTGAGACTGATTTGTGCGAACCCAGCAAATTTGATTGGTGTCTCGAGGTTCTTAATCTGAGGACGATTTTTTAGTAACTGTGGAACTCTGATGAGCGGTTCACTGTAAAACAAATGCCCTCGACGGGCCCGGGGAGATCTTTTAGAACTGGAGAAATGCGCCACTTCGACGGCGAATTGTTGTGCTCTCTCTAGGGACTGGAAGCTAAGTAATTAGTAAGACACAAGGTTGCTGCGTTTCTTGAAGGCATAGAATTCTCGCATTTTCCAAGATCAAGTATTGTGCGTTTTTGATGGGCATTCGAAGAACGTTTGTGAAGACGAAATGTGTTTGGCTTGAAGAATGCTGGAAGAGCAGCTTTTTTTACAGGCGTTAATATTTTAAGCGGGTATAAAAGCAACGAGTTGCAAAGAGCGAATTTTTACTTTATATTGAAGCGGAAAGAAAAGCGAGTTTTGATGGCAGCGCTTTTTGGCTACGATCAACTTATTCATTCAAAAGAAGAAAGTCGTTGTTAGTTTGGAAGTCCGTTATGGAAGCCCTGAACGGCATAAGTTTGATTGTTTTTGCCATCAATATTCCTACATTGATTTGAAGGGTGAAGGTTATACTCGCGGAAGCGCTACGAGTATTCGCTGTAGTTTTAGAATAATCAAACGAGACAACTTTTAAATATTTGCATGAGAAAATAGCAATGTTCAAGTCTTTGAAGTGGAGCAGAGAGTTGAGAGACAAATTCCAGGTGTTGTTTAAAGGAACGCAAGAAAGAGAGCTTTTAAAGGGACAATAGGTGCGTCCTCAGAGGGGGCACTGCAGCGTAAAATTTGAAGTGGCGCAAGATTCTTGTTTTGAACAATGCAGAAAGGAAGAATTTACGCCCTCACAAAACATCAAGGTAAAGCGGTGCGGAAACTAAGAGGGTGATACCAGAAGAGCGGGGCTATGTGCAGTTGGGCATTTTAGGCTAACCCTAGCTTTAACGTCACCATGTTACTGTACAGTGGTTGTTGTGCACATGTTACTGTTATCACAACCACCGTCGTTTGACTGGCACTGATCTCAGATTGTCACAGACATCAAAATAAAGAATGAACTACCTCTCGGCATTGAACTTCAAGGAAGAGATTAGGGAAGGAATTTTACAAAAAAATTATCACATTAAAACTATTTTCAAAAGAGAATCGTTAAAGAGGAATCAGGGGCGGTATAGGGTCAAGAGCTGAACTACTATTGTAATTGCACTCAAAAGCTATTGTATGTAAAATAGAGCGATAAATGAAAAAAATTCTGTGGCCAATGCCACAGCGCCGTGCCGGCGGTAGAGGAAAGACTGGCGGCTGCCTCAGAGGGGAAGACTGCATTCCGAGTGAGGGGAACTCTTGATCGTTAGATGAGCTGGAGCTGGGGGAGCTGCGTACACCAGTAAACGGTTGGCTTCATGCATGGAACTCTAAAAATGCTGAGGTGTGTGTTTGATTAAAAAATGCAGAATATTTAGATTGTACTCGTGAATGTCGATATAAAAGTGTGCTGTTCAAAACATGGAATAACTGAATAAAATGGAGATTCAAGACCATCGAGTTTACGAGCATAATCATGTCCGATTCCCAGCCTTGAAGTGTCTGCAAAATTATATAGTGAGTAGTTACACATAGATAACGCGTTGGTTAAATAAATGTTATTTCCAATATTTCAACATGGTCTATTGACTTTCTGAAGCTCCCGAAAAGTTGTATTAATATATCAACGATGGCTCAGCCAATTGCAATGCTTCATGACCTGTCCAGTAATGGTTTCCACTGCTGTCACACCTAGAACACTACGCAAAAAAGCACTAGCAGCAGAACTCTACCATATTATCGCCGAATAGGCAATTAATGACCTTCACCGCTAACAACAGCAGGGACAAACAACAATGATGCCTTATTATTCCTCGACTTGAACCTGGTACGGATTTTAGAATTCAATGACGCCGAATCTCTCTTCGGAAGGTTAAAACGACTCCAAATATACTATAAATATAGTTACAAGGACAATTTGCTGTGTGTCTGTGGTACAGCGGTCGAGCGTACGCTCTCAGTGAGAAAATCTTCGGTTCGGTCCCACTCCTGGCCGTTACGTTACTGGGACAAACAGCTTCTGTGGTGTTGTTGAGAAAACGGAGAAGACGAGTAGGAGAATTTACAGGCGAAACCTCATGCTGAATGAGCATACATTTTATTCCCGCTCTTTTAATTTAAAAGCTGAAAAATCATTGTTATTGTCCTGAAAAGTGATTCTATGTAAGGTAATATGATCAACAAAGATGTTTTCTTGTCGAATATTCAGTATTTCAGCTGCCATTTTAATTTCGGTGACATTCATTCGAAGTATCTATTAAATTATTTCCTTGCAGCCAATTCGGAGGCTCTGCACCAGCTCATGTTATCATTACTTTCTCATCCTTCATTATCAATATGTTGTTTATCATACTAGCCTATTGTGATATTTCAAGAGAATTGACGTATGCTGCATTTACTTGCAAATTACTCGAAATTAGGATAGACTAGGCGAATGATAAACAGTTGAGCTTATCATATCGGCAGGTGCGGGCGCGTCATGACGCATCGTCCACGACGCGGGTGGTGGCTGGCGCTGTCAGTTGCTCATGTTTCAATAGAAAAGTTTAGTTATTTCTGAACCATTTTTTCAACTGTGCGAAATTGGTCGAGTTCTTTGCGTTATAAAATAATAACAAAATTTTTTATAATTTATATTGAAACATGTTAATCGTTATTTTTTTTTATTTCTGTCAGTCTACATGTAAAAAGCGACGTTTCGATGGAATTCATCCCATCCTCGTGCTGAAAATACACAAAAATTTTATAAACTGACGGATATAAAATTTCAACAATTAAAACTCGGTAAACTTGACAAGTTATTTACTTCGTATTTTAACGAATAAACAACTCGACAATAAGTTTAGTACTGAGGGAGGCTGCACGGAAATGATGGGACGGGACTAGATAAGCTGTAACGTTCCTATGCTACCGCTGAAGTACTGTAGATCACAACATCAGGAACCCGTGGGGGTCAAGAGCTGATTATATTATGGACCCTAATTATTTGGGCTTTCATGACAGCCTAATCCTTAACCCGGATTCAAGCACAGTTAAGCGCAATACAATTTTTATTGACCTTCAAAACGAAAGTGCAGTTTCATCGACTCCACTTACATTTTCACTTATACAACGAGAATAGTTTTCATTACGTTATCGATTTTTTCATTTAATAACATTTTAAATTTTATTTAAAATTAGATCGAATAATAATAACAACGCATCGATCGTTGGAATGTGGCACACAGTACACTCGCTGCAGGTAACGGATCTAACCCAGTCTAACTTTCTTGCCGCCTGCATGCATTTTTTTCGCCGCCTAAGCGGTTTAATCGCTTAAATCGCTTAGGTCACGATAAACATGCATGCAGGCGGTGAAAAAGTTAGACTGGATAAGTACTCGTGCATTCAAGGTTGCGTTTGCCATGGCTACGCACACAGTGACGCTTAAAAAACAAAGTTTGCTACGTGTCGGTTAGATTTAAAGAAGCCAGAGCGCCGTGTTTGTGTTCATGAATGATCGTGGGAGAGGCTGTCAAGGTGGAGGCTGTCGCTCTCGTGTCAGCCTCAGGGCCGAGGACCTGTAAATTGTGACGCCGCGTGAGTCAAGAACTCCTGAAGCGAAAGCGAGATCAATTTTGTAGCTAGCTTATGTGCCGTATTTGCTGCAAGAAAATTCATTTAACACTCCGATTACACTTGAGTTCAATATTTAACTCGAGTTTAAAGTTAATTATAGTGAGCAGTTTTGAAAATAGCAAACGTTAACTGGATCGTGCCTTCATTTTGCTATCATTTTTTATGAAAATTGAGTTTGTGCATGTGACTACTGGTCGAGCAGGAGCATTATGAAAATTGCCTCCGTAGCCACCAGTGGTGCGCGTTGCGGTCCAAGTGTTAATGTTAGTCTGAATGTATATTGTTAATCAATTTACTGCATTGCATTGGATTACTATTTGAGATTATTGTAACGGCTATATTGTACGGTTTGGCCTGACTGTAAAGGTTCATTTATGAATTGACGTTACACTGTATATGTTCTACTCAGTGTTACGCTCAACATGATTTATGTTAAAGCTCATCTGCGCTATCTTAAACCTACGGACGAGGATGAAAAAACACACCATAAGTCACTACGAGCATTTGAAGGTCCGTTATGATTCATTGCGGACGCTGACATCCGCCGCAAGTAGCAATTAGAGCGTACGACGCGAGAGTTAAATTTGAAACGGCGAGGTGTTAGCAGACGTGGAATGTGTGGTAGCAGCTGATACGCTTTGCAAAAGAGCGGCGGTAGACATGTCCAAAAATGCGGATTGAGCTCAAAGCAACACAAAAGCACACAACACTGCAAAAAGCTGGAGAGACGGAGTGGGGCATTAAGCGAGAAGGACCTCTTGGAGACATTTTTTGGACGACTTCTCGCAACGAGAAGATCTCGGCTCTGAGGTAGGCCTAGGTTATCGGGATGTTACGTTGGCCTGTTTTCTAGCAAAGTTCTTATGTTTGGCGTAATTTCAGGTAAAATTTCACCAGAAAGACCGCTCACCATCTGACAACCCTGCAAAGCTGCCACACGTTGAATTCTCAGAGGTTAAGAAATTGTCAAGAAAAATTCGAACTGGGGATTTTGGCCAGAAAACTCTGGCAGCCCTACCCTGTTATTAAGCGAGATGCAGCTTTTGTTGCATGGCCGCTGCAGCTGCCCGTCCGTAGCCGGCGTTTTTGGCGGGCGTTGCTAAGAAAACTCTGTTTATTTTCTCAGTGACCTTTTACTTTTCTCCTTTCATTCAAGGCCTGCCAACTTGAGGATCATTTAGGGTCGAAAGAAGGCAGAGATTTCAAGCTGCTACACGCGACAGTTACGACAGGTCTCGTTGTTGTGGAATATTTTGTTTAACGAAGGAGGATCGTGATCTCAATTGGTAGCTCGAGCTGCGTTCCATCGACAATGAAAATGATGAACGTAATGGCCATCACACTATCTCTCCATTTCGGAAAAATAACTACGAAATGCCTGTCCATTCATGGGGTTAGCGTAATTTATGTGCAAAAGCATTTACATTCAGCAAGGCAATATGTGGACATGTCAGCTCGTTTTCTTAAATTGTTGCTCTCTGAGGACTGGTCGCATCGCATTTATTGTGGTGCGAGAGAGCTTCATAAATGATTCCACTCGAGAAGAAACAACTCGAAAATAAAATAAAAATGAAACCAAGCCTCGATATCGATGTAGGCTATCGTGATGTTGCTCGTTAGGTTGCTTCCGTGTTTTGAAAAGCCTTTAAAATCTGATGACCATGAAAAAACGATACTTTAAAGAAATACAGCCTTTTAGAAAAAGAGAGTACATGTTGAATAGAAGGGGAATCGAGCACTGTTTCCATGCTGAATTAGATTTAATGTTCTCTCATAAGGCAATGCAATAAAATACCCTCGCTTTTTCGAGGTACTTTGTATTTTAAGTTCTACGTTTTAAACATTTTTTATTGTCAATGTCTATATAAATATGTACCAAATTTTCAGCAACGTACACGTTGCATCAAAGAACTTCCCAATGCAGGTATCGTGAAGATTACCACAAGCCCCCATTGTACGTACCCTCATAACCATAATCTGCCCGTCACGTGATGATACCGCGTAAGCCAGCTTTGCCCTCTCGCTCCGCTGCGACTGGCGAGCGCGCTCTGAAATCACAGGGAAATATTCTCGTGCCGAGGTACAACGCAACTAAAATCCAGAAATCCCTAATCATAATGAAAGGTTGATTTCACGCTAATTATTTAATGCGAGACGACGCTCGCCAGAAATTTGAATAATGTCAAAGAACGTGTTTCTCTGCGTTAACAGCTGTCGCAAAGAGGGCATAATTTATGAGCGGCCGAGCACTGGCTGCGTCTGTTGAGGGCTTACCGGAGTTACGCTTGCAGCAACGGCAATACGGTTTACATCATGAAGAGGCTACCATAGGAGGAGCATTTTTAGCACTTGTGACATTCTACGCTGTGACAGGGACAGCTTCCATCCGTAGCATAATTCTGAGCAGTGACATTCTGCACCGTAATATCAACAGCTTCCATCCATAGCATAATTCTGAGCAGTGACATTCTGCACCGTAATATCAACAGCTTCCATCCATAGCATAATTCTGAGCAGTGACATTCTGCGCCGTAATATCAACAGCTTCCATCCATAGCATAATTCTGAGCAGCAACGTGGTGAAATTTTGCGCCGTAATATCAACAGCTTCCATCAATAGCATAATTCTGAGCAGTGACATTTTGCGCCGTGATATCAAGAGATTCCATCCATATCAAAAATTTTGAGCAGTGACATTCTGCGCCGTAATATCAACAGCTTCCATCCATAGCATAATTCTGAGCAGTGACATTCTGCACCGTAATATCAACAGCTTCCATCCATAGCATAATTTTGAGCAGTGACATTCTGCGCCGTAATATCAACAGCTTCCATCCATAGCATAATTCTGAGCAGCAACGTGGTGAAATTTTGCGCCGTAATATCAACAGCTTCCATCAATAGCATAATTCTGAGTAGTGACATTTTGCGCCGTGATATCAAGAGCTTCCATTCATATCAAAAATTTTGAGCAGTGACATTCTGCGCCGTAATATCAACAGCTTCCATCCATAGTATTATTCTGAGCAGTGACATTCTTCGCCATAATAGCAACAGCTTCCACCCATAGCAGAATTCTGAGCAGCAGCATTGCAAGACTGCATTGTAGCTCTGCAGCAACTTCACGATCGTACCAGGAGCAGGCTGGCATTTTGACTGAATCACGACGTTGAAGGTCAAGTTTTCTACATCAAATAGCCCCCTTAGAATTATGTGTTCGCCTTTTTCTTATTTAAATGTCATGTTAGGTCATGTAATGTGCTTGCGGTTTTCTTTACACCATATAGAGCGCTTTAAGTTATCTTTGTAGCATGTAATGTGCTTGAAGTTATCTTTATACAGGCATTAGTGTTTAATTACAGGCATTTTAACACCAAATAAATCGCTTGAAGACTTTTAATACATTATATAGCGTTTGCTGCCGTGTTAATACCTCAAAGAAAATGCTTCTAGCTATCTAAATATCAAATAAAGAGCGCTTGCAGAATTGAAACTTGTATCGCATGCTAACAACAAGATATCTTTTATATATGGCTGACACATGTAATCACTTCTTTCAGGTTTACGTTATGCATCTCTGCAATGGAATTAAAAAAAGAAATGTTATCTTGGGTTCTGGAGCTCTATTTATTTTCACTAAAATATGTGGTACATTTGAAAAAAACTAAAGATTAAATGTTTCGTGAGTCCCAATCAAAGGTTTGGCGCTGTTAAATCGCTTAAATCAAGTTAAATTTACATTGCTTAGTTCAAGTATGTTGATTAGAACTCTGGAAAAAAACGGGTGTTTTATCTGAACCGAAAACGTACCTAGCGGATTAAAAAGGACCTAATGTTTTGTATTTAAGAAGGATCGCCTTTTTTTAGTAATACTGACAGAGTAGCGTGAGTTTATAACGACTGTTGAAAAATATTCTATCAATTTATTCACATGTACTTCTACCACCTTCACTCACAAGAAAATGCATTCAAGAAAGTGGAACGATTGAATCCAGGTTTTGAAAATAACTCCATTAAGATGACTTTCGTCCAGCGTAGACATGCTTATAGCGAGCCTTGAAGTTCATCATACTCCGCAACATTGCCACAGCAATTTGATTCACCTTTTCTCAGATCCGTTCTTTCAGTTTTTCAATTGTCCGTTGTGGGCTATACCCTGATATACTTTTCTTTTCAGGTAAAGCCACAAGAAAAAGTGGTACGTTCTTAGGTCCGATGATATCTATACTTTCCAAAGATCACTTGATTAGGAAATGAAGTATTAGCAACGTTCTTGGTTATTTTTGTGGTGTGAGAGGTTGCTTCGTCTTGTTGAAAATATTTCACTTCAGTTACATCGTACTGTGTAAGTTGCAGAGCAAGATAGGTGTCGAATATGCCTGTGTATCTGTGTGAAATCACTGTCATACCTAAATCATCTTCGAATACGTAGGGCGCTATGGTCCCTGACGAAGACAAATCGCACCACACAGTCACTTTTACGAAATGGAAAGGCTGATGATGCAGTTGACTAGGATTCACGTCGCTCCAGTACCTAAAGCGCTGCGTGTTAATGTGACTGGACCTTTAGAAATGGGCCTCGTCGCTCATCATGAAATTATATGAAATATCTTTGTCTTAATTAATTAAATTAACCATTTCTTCAGAGACCCGTCTTTGACTCAGGTAATCTTGAAGAGACTTGCGCAATTTGGATCTTGATATCATGATTGCGTCGATCATTGTGTAAAATATGTTGACCGTTTTGTTGAAAATCCCGAGAATAAGTGCCATGCCGGTGAGCTGAGCGACGCTGGCTTCTATCGATTCCAACTCTCACACGCTCGATGGTTTCTCGAGTATGCTCTGTCTTTGGTTTCCTCGGCATAATTATCGTCGTTTACGAAGAGTCACTAAAATTGGCAGCCCACTTTATTGCGGCACAGACTGACGGCACCAGTCGATTCTGGTCAATTTGAAAGTGAGTGGGAAAGGCGCGATGTGCCTGCAAGTAACGACTTTTATTTTAATAAAACGTGCGATAAATAAAGAAAACGAGTTGTTCGCCGCTCCATCGCTATTGTAGGTCTCAGGAACATGGCCAATAACATCTCCACACCGGTTTCCATCAGCTGCGCTCGATTCCCGTGTTTCTCAAACTCGTTCTATTCTGCTCACCCTGTTGTTCTTCAGATGCATAAATATACGTTCTTTCATAATTGTTGTCGATGCAATTTTGGCAGGGAAATCTTAAAAGCACTGGAAACATAATCTGAGCGTTTTTCTTCGGCATTTTCAGCCCAATCCATTCCATTTAATTATAAATTTTTAGACCAGTGGGAAGACATCCCGTTTACATTTGGGTGACACTGCGTCTCAAAAATATAACCTCCCATCTTGACTAACTTGCGAAGCCATGAAACACGTATTACATTGCTCCAATTCAAAACTTGGCGACTATAGCTTCAAGGAAGCCGGCATTTGAGTCGCAGAAGTGAACCGTTCCCTTATTGGTGAATGGTTGAGACTTGATTGCTAAATTATTCTTGTGAAATATTTGTACGAAGCTCAAAAACTGCAGCTCACTTTTACAAATTACGCTAGTTCGCAATAACTTATGATAGAATGATGCGGTGGCCGTACAACCTCATATATTCGTATATGCATAAAATCAACGCTACGAGAAATAAACTACGTCTAGCTCGCATATATTTCTCTTGTCCCGTGGGAAGATTTGCTTTGATTCGAATGAGATATGTCCCCGCGAAGCACCAAAGTACCCGTACGTCCTGCTCTACAATCCTTCAGAAGATCTCCCTCGTCATGAATGTTTAATACGGTGAACATCGGCGTCTCGGCTCGCATTTGTCTGTCCCTCTTCTCGACGCCGATTTAACACCTATCCTCACTCTCCATCTACACACGCCTCCTCTTTCAGCCGACTACGAGCCGTGTCTGGATGCTATTTCACTTCGAGAAACATATTTACTCTGATCGTTTCGAATTTTACTCAATTTTTAGAGATTAAGTAATTTAATAGATGATCCATCTATTAAATTACTTTATCAGATTGTAGATATTTCTATCACTTAATTTACGCATTTGAGACTTGTTGTAGGTACCGTGCTTATTATCAAAAGAAGAAGCCAGATAGCTAGGACCGTTACCCTGAAATGAGGCTCGGACGTCGTTGTGTAAGAAGGGAGCCTAACGTCTACGCAAGATATCACCAGTATGGTGGTGCCTCCACATTCTGTGTTGTGGTCACTCAACTTGAACTAGCGTTATATATACATATTACGCCTCTTGTATCTTACTCCACCTACTCTAAAACTAAATCAGAGATGAAAAAAACGCCCTTCATCTAACTAATACTTATCAACATTAGCCATGACATCTTCGCGTTCACATCACCGACGCCACTTAGAATCTCGTTAGACACGTTTTACTTTGTGTAATCGTGCTTCCCTCTCACAACAGCATTGAATATTTTATTGATTACCATCGTTCGTAAATTTCTTTGTGAAATAGTATAGGTTCTTTCATGCCGTTAATTTCCTCCGCAAGCTAGGAAGAGAGGGAGACAAAGGTGAGAAAGAAAACAGAGACGATAACGATGGAACTTTATTGATGAAACTGATTGTGCAAGAATAGATGATTGGCTTGGAAATTTGGCTTTATTGATATGTTCGACTCGATTACCAAAATGAGTCATTCGATTACTTCCTCCATTAAAAAAATTATATAATTTTATGAGCGTAAATTGTTTCGACCCTGGAATGATGGGGGGTGTATTAGTATTACTAGTATCAGAAAGTGATTCGAGTCTTGGAAAAACTACATAATTTCTAAGGTGGAACCGATATAATCAAAATGAGATTAATAGTAGACACATAACAAATTAGTAGCCGTAGCAATGGAATTAATACGTCCAAAACATGAATCATAACACAATAATTACATGAAATATGTTGGCTGCTATGTCTAGAATATACTTAGTTATGTATGAAGTACGCGAAGTTGAGAGTGATCTTAATATGTAGGCTCGAAGATGTTAGTGAATGCAGAGCAAAGTTAGTGTAATTTCTCCATTGGATCAGAATATAGGTGCTATTTAAAGTAGCTACGTGATAATTACTGATTACAGTGGTTTTACATCTTCAATCAGCGCAGCATCTAGGATATGGAAAGTTAGTATTTCTAGATTAGTCCCTAGAAAGTGAAGATAGTACATATTTAACTTTAGCTATACGCGAACAATCTCCGCCAGCACGCGGTAAGATACACCTTCATACTATTTGCGAAATATCATGACCATACTGCCTCGATCATTATTTCCAATGGAGAAATGTTTACCGATTGATTGCGTTAATAATACTTGCATTCATGCGTTAAACGAATATTCTTCAATGGATCCACGTGAGTTTTTTAACTTTCCCTGTCACCTGCCGCGCTTTAATCGAGGAATTTTTGCTTTTTTTCGTGCATACTCTCATCTAAAACATGGTGTAATATGATGTATATTGTAATATCTATTTTGAATTATTTCTTATTGAATTTGTTTCATTCTTACTCTCCAGTATCGGAAAATGGGATAAAAATATATCAACATCCATAAATTTTTGTCTACAGTTTACACTAATGAAAATTTACCTCAATTCTACATTTTTCTTCATAGTGACTGTCTCTCTGAATCATTTATTGTAATCAGCCAACATTTTATCATTGGGTATTCACATTCACGCTATGCCAGCATTTTCATATCTAACGCCTAATATTCTCGGTAAGTAATGGCACGTCGTAAAGTCCATCATATCTCTTAAAATTCATTTCGTAACGTCTCAATGGAGGCCTTAAGAAGCCTAATAGCAGGTGGTAAACACGCGAAGACATCCAGTTACACGGTGTGATCCGTCTCTTTCAATTGAACCACAACAGAGACCGCGGCACTATAGAAGGGCTTCCATGAGCTGTGCCTCGTCTCAAAGCGAACAATAATTAAGGGATTGTTGCATTCAACTCAGACCATCGCCTCGGGAACGCAACGCTGATCTCGGAGCCTGTTCTGCTATAAGCTGGGGCGAAGTTCGTGACCCATTGCAATATGCAAACAAATTAGGGTTCTGACAGCAGCGAAGCCCTGTCATTAAGGTTTAGCAATTGAGGAACGCTCGCAGAGTCTATTCTGTTGTGGCGCTACTTGTGTTCTCAACTTGGGAGAGCCAGAGTTGATGACAAACACTGTGAGAATATCATTGCCAGGGTTTCAGTGATGACTTTGAGTGGAGATTCAGCGTGGAATGAAGTGCGCCTGCTCTGATTCTGTTGAGGTTTTGTAAATATCCATGGACATTAAATAAAGGGGTGAATTGAGGCTATGAGAATCATGTGGAATTAAGTGGAACTGTGAAGAAAACAAATAATTATGACAATTGGCTTTGAGAAAGGGGAAGTGCTGCATTTTCATTGTTTTGCACGCGTTGTTGGCTATAAGCGATTTCAAGCGCAAGGGCATGCCCTGCTTGAGCTTGAGCATTATTTGGCCCATGTACAAATTCTGTCATAGTGTTATTCCCCTTCCACCTTTAATGAGCAATTTCAAAATAAAAAACTATCATCGAGCAGAAATAAAACGGAAATAAAAATCTGAATATAGAACTTTTCTTCTAAAATTGATTAACTGAACACTCTCTGTCCCTTGAACTTACTGGGACTATGAACATAACGATAACTTTATTTCTGGTACTTCCGGCAGTTTTTTAGAAGCGTAACTCTGCTAAGGAATGTGCACCGTTTCGTTCCTGGTGCTTTTGGTTGTTAATTTTGAAACGTACTTACACTTATGAATATGCTCTGACGATTTCAAATGCTGTCATGATAGCTCATTCTCGAAGTCAAAAGCGCAAAAAATTCAAGTCTAAAAGCTGAATGGACGCGTGAGGCTCTGAAGAAGAAAACATAAAATTTGAAATTTGTAGCAATCTGTTGTGAGGTTTACGTGTTTTCGTGTAGAAAAGACAGAAAATGGGAATGAAATTTATAAAAAAGTTCTTCTTTTCGTCTGCCGTGAAGTCGACGCTTCACTGTATGACCAAAGTTATCCCACTCATGCATGACGGCCATTCAAAGTCATGCACTGGATGCATGTGTGACGCTGCGTGTTCACATTGTAACTCAAGTCTCAATTTTTAGTATAAATACATGGTATCTCAATTCCATACTTTGCTTTGCTTTTGTAAAATAGCAACTAATAGGATGCATGCACGAGCGTTACGTTTTCAGGGCAGCATGAAGGAAACTGGGGGCTTTTCAAGGTATGCCTGGAGTTCTGGGGCTTCTATTTATGCCCACTAAACAACTGCCGATCAATTCTACAAACCTTATCAAGCCTCTCGTAGAACATAAGTACTTGTTGAGCTGTGACGCATCATCTACAGGCTTTGTTCTCTGAGTTGCAACGTAATTCTATGCCCTGTTCTGCGATTTCTATTCATTATTCCAGGAGGTTTCACTTAGCAAATTAGTTTACGTGTCACTGCGTTCTATTTTTTGGGAGAAATCGTATTCTCATTCGCTACTGGTAAAATATGAAGTAGGATGTTTGATGGTATCATGCACAAGACAAACTTAGCGGAGTTCTCAAACACTTGCGAAATCTTTGATCATTGTATGGATAGACCCAGAAATTTTTTGCTGAAGATCTTCAGCGCAATGCGACATTATTCTTTGCCTGCGAGGCAACGAGCTCTTGAAACGTGCTCGATTCGCCAACACGGACTTGATTGGCTAAATGCCTCTTCAAATTGCTAGTGTTGTGCTTAAAACTTCATGTTCATGGATTTGTTTCCGCGGAAAAAGTTGTTGTAAACTTCTTAATTATTATTTGCCGTAGAAGATGAGCGCTCGAGTCACTTGTAGATTTGCGTGCAAATTTCTTCCCGGCTGATTATTTCCATCCGTAGTATAGGATGACGTTGACCTCCATTTGTGTTTTTTGTGTTAATATCATTTAAAGGTTTGGTAATTTCAATTCTATTTTAAGCCGCTTCTTTACCTGAACGTTAAAGAGGCTCGCGGTAAATTAAAAATGGAATCGAACGATTTTTCGTATGAAATCTTAGAAAAATAAAAAAACTTCCGGAGGGAAATAAGCTCTCGGGCATTCACAGCTTGTTTACAACATTGGAATAGACAGTTATAGCCCAATTTTTGTTTTAAATTTTCCCATACCCCCTCCCCCCCCCCTCCAATTTTTTTAACTTTCAATTTCTCAGCCAATATTGTACGTAAAGACAAACGTTATTTTTTTGTTAGATTCACAATGCAAATATCTACCAAAGGAATGGTTTGTTTTATTGAATTTTCACTAAAAAAAATGTATACCTATTTGAATATTAAAGACATAATAATTCTATTCATATGGACAATAAAAAATTTAGAATTAAAATTTTCCAAAAAAATCTCATAGCTTTTATGGTACTCACATTGATCTCCACGATGCAAAAAAGATCTCCTTCATAAGTGAAAAACTGTAGGAGAAATTGAGCCGCACAGCCATAAAAAACTTTTGATGAGGAATAAGCGTTCCAGTTTTATAATTATTTCTCACACAGTTTTTTACTTATGGAGGAGATCTTTATTGCATCGTAAAGATCAAGGTGAGTAATATACACCTGCTCAGTTGTTTATTGATAAGTTAATTAGAAAATTTTTTACTGACATGTAAAATGATAACTAAAAGTTAATATATTTTACTTGAAAAAATCCAAAAATTTCTTAATTTTTTTTTAAGCAAAACCAAACACATGGACCTAGCTTTGGTAGATATTTGCATTGTGAATCTAACAAAAAAAAAAAACTAATCGTCTCTATGTACAATATTAGCTGAGAAATTAGGTTTTTTAGAAATTTCCCTCTGAGGGTGGGGGGAGGGGGGTAGTGGCAAATTTAAAAAGTTTTAGGGCTCTGAACGTCCATTCGAATGTTCTAAACATGTTGTGAACACCTCCAAGCTTATTTCGCTCCTGACGCTCTCGAAGTATTTTTTATTCATTTTTGACGTCTTATACAAAAAAATCGTAGGGTTTGCAATGTGTGAGCAACTCCCGGCGACGGATCGAATATTCCTATAGCGCCACTCCCAGGCGATTGCTTCCGGCGAAAATATGAACAGTTTTTGGCTGCTACGGCGATTATTCTACGAATTTCGGGTCCTCAATTCAAAGAATATTTTCATCGATTGGGAATATTTTCGCGTCTTTCTTGGCCAAGCTCTGGCAGCCGGTCTGATAGTTCATTGATGGAGTTCATTGACGACTCGTTGAGATGAGTGGCGCACTTGTGTACAGCTCCTACTGCGTGCTTGTGTGTGATGTTTATGTGTTTCTGACGTGCTGCACAGACCATGTTTCGAGGAGGTATTTAGAATTTGTTCATTGATGACACGTTAGGATGGGTGTCGTATACTTGTGATATGCCAACTACGGCGTGCTTGTGTAAGATGTTTATGTGTTTCTGACGTGCTGCACAGACCTTGTTTCGAGGAGGTATTTAGAATTTGTTCATTGATGACACGTTAGGATGGGTGTCGTATACTTGTGTATGCCAACTACGGCGTGCTTGTGTAAGATGTTTATGTGTTTCTGACGTGCTGCAACAGACCTTGTTTCGAGGAGGCATTTAGAATTTGTTCATTGATGACACGTTAGGATGGGTGTCGTATACTTGTGTATGCCAACTACGGCGTGCGTGTGTAAGATGTTTATGTGTTTCTGACGTGCTGCAACAGACCTTGTTTCGAGGAGGTATTTAGAATTTGTTCATTGATGTCACGTTGGCATGAGTGGCGCACTGGTGTGTGCTCACAAACCGTGTTTTGGTGACCCCTGCTCTCATGTTTTTAGGTAGGTCAAAAAATGCTTCGAGAATATTCGTAAATTTTCATCAGTCAATTAAGATGAAGCTGAGAATGCTAAACTCTCGAAATTAAAATGAATGATGAATAGCAATGAAAATGATTTCCGTGAAAATATATAATTTAACATCAGAATTCAAGGTGTGGAAAAGTGCTAGGCTATACATCCAATATATAACACTTTGGGCACAGGGTGAGAACGTTACGCTCTGAAGTTTTTTAAAGCACTCATTAATAGTATATTTGCTCTTCGATCCAATAGTTGGCATGTTAATATAACTATTAGAACATTTCAAATGAAGTTTCAGAGCAGATTGAGGCAAAACATGATTCCGAAGAATGAGTTAGTGTATGTATATGTGTATGTTAGTGTATGTTAGTGAATATGTAACCGAAATATGTTATATGTTTTAGAAGATGTTTGTATTTTTTGATTAATCCCAGTGAAAATTTTTAATTTTATTAGTAAAATAAAGATAGACTTGATTTATTAATTAGAGAGTACAGTACGCAGAAAATGCTCTTGATTGTCCTTTCCATTTTGTGGGTGTTTAAACAGCCTACGACGCGTGCTGGGGCGCAGAACCTGGAGGTTCTCGCTCGTGAAATTTGAAGCTTCGGGATGAACCAATTTTCTTGCGGCCGCGTTTGTGCGAGTCAAATGTCAAATCGGAATAAAACATGCACTTAGAATACAATAAATCGCTAACTAATTGACAATAATGCAGAGCTAAAGAGGCAAATCTCAGGAGTGGTAAGGACATGCACATGTTTGTTGACTGTGCGCCTTTTGCAATTTAAGTCCCTTTGTTTTAAGCAATTTGAACATTTTAAACTCAAGCGATGCATCGGAAGATTGTTTCTTAAGGCTATTACAGTAGACACATTTGAGTATAGTTACTTGTGGGCCCGGATAAGTTCAGCGACTTCTAGAGCATCCTATCATCAACACTATCATGGGGTGTTCAATTATGTTTAACTTGACTCACCTAATCTAGTCATTTCACACTAGACTGATCAAAGAATGGGTGTTCATACATTCTTAATTACCCTCACAGTTGATCCGGTTGCGTTACGTTACGTTAAGATATGTTCGGTGAGATAAGTACTTTTTATTGACGTTAATTTGGGCAACCAACAATACCTAAAAACTTGGAAAACCAAATTACAAAGCGCTGACAGATAACGATCATACACCGTGTGATGCTTCCACGATTACCAATTCCATCTCAAATAGATACTTCGCTTTAGATAACCCCATTTCTTACATCATCATAAAATCTCCCATTCATCATATGTTTGTCCACAAAGAACAGCACGTATCGGAAATTAGCTGATGCAAAGGCACTCTAGAGTGGCTGCTAATGCAGCACCTCCAGCCCGCTTAATCTGGCGGGTTGTATGTCGCAACGGTGAGGCGTCGGCTTCTGCCTAGCTGGAGTTTGGATTTTGAGGCAATGTCGCATAGCACACTTGCAGGAGTTGTGCTGGTGCACATGGTGGTAGTCTGCTGCAGCTGTGCTGCCTACACTGCACAGCTGCGCTTACTCTGCGTCTGGGTGTGCCGTGTGTGTGTGTTGCGTGTGCCGAGTGTGGGATGTGCCGTGTGTGTGTTGCATGTGGCGAGTGTGGGTTGTGTCGTGTGTGTGTTGCGTGTGGCGAGTGTGGGTTATGTCGTGTGTGTGTTGCGTGTGGCGAGTGTGGGTTGTGTCGTGTGTGTGTTGCGTGTGGCGAGTGTAGGTTGTGCCGTGTGTGTGTGTGTTGCGTGTGCCGAGTGTAGGTTGTGCCGTGTGTGTGTTACGTGTGGTGAGTGTGGGTTGTGTCGTGTGTGTGTCGCGTGTGGGCTGTGTCGTGTGTGTGTTGCGTGTGGCGAGTGTGGGTTGTGCCGTGTGTGTGTGTCGTGTGGCTGGGGTGAGTTGTGTCAATGTGTGGTTATACAAGGCACAGGATGTCGCAGGCGCTGGGGGCGGGTTGTGTGTAGAGAGTATTTGTATATGTATGTACATTATACAGGTTGTTGCTATGCGTATACATCCAGCTTCGTTTGATCATTTCAGCTTTTATCTCCTCGTTGGGGTGATGCCATCATAGAGCGTAATCTACAGATCGTGAGAAAAAGGAACATTCAAAAACATTCCAGCAAAAATTTCAACACTAAAATCTTGAATTCAACCTAAAAACTTATCTCAATTCTTTTTACATACATAATGTTCGTCATGTTTTATTATTTTGATTATTACGCTAACAAATTTTAGGCACTTTTTTTTCGTTTGAGGCTACTGGACGCTTTAGTCGCAGTGAAGGTTGATGGTCTCATAAGGCGCTATTGCTGTGACGGGAGACTCGGGAGAGGGTAAAATATTTTGATCTTAAGTTCATCGCCTGAATTTTTCGGGGGTGACCACAGCTTTATAGTTCGTGTCTTTGAAGGCGCTTCAAGAGTGGCGATAGTTCCTGGGACTCGAGGATTTGCGAGGTTTTGGAAGAATTGTTTTCACTGCTTTGCTCAAATCGCGACGAGGGCTTGTTTTAGGGAAGAGAGAGTTCGGGATCATGAATGTGGACTGGAAAATGGGCATTGAACTCGCATCGTCCCTATTATTAAAATGTCTGAGGTGAGTCCCTTTTGAGTGTTTAGAAACTAGAATTGAATTGTAAATATTTAGGTGACCTACCCAAGCTAAGCGTCAGCTTGCAAATTGCATGGCAAATATCGAATGTTTTTAAGCAGCAATAGTTTTGACACGTGCACTTTTTTGATGAACACGTTGCCTTTTCTTGAAATTGACGCCGCCTCGATTCTTTGATAAGTTCAAGTCACAGCCCGCCGAGCAAAAAAATCCAGCAAGGAATTTTTTTATTGACATGCAACTACCCTTTGCACTAGAATAGAAAATGGCTACAGACACGAGCCGGGTGGTTCATTCTGAGGTTGTCCCGTGCTGTGGACACCAACCACTCACAGGCACCCACGAAACATACTCCCCTGTAGTGCATCTAACATTTGATGCTGACGCGTACAGTTCACTTATTGTGTTGAAGAGTATGGGCGTGAAAATGCATTTCTTAATTTCCTTTTTATAAAGTGGTGTGTTCTGTGTAAAAAGGCCCAGTGATGACTGCTCTTTTAAGTTTGACGCCATTGAGAAGCAAATCATCGTTTTGGTTTTCTCTTTCTTGAGAGTAATTCTCAGGATTGTGTGTTGTTTCAAGTTTTCTTAACTCCTGTTATTAAATGAAGAAGCTCCTTGGCATGATAAACATTAAATGAATTTCAGAGTTGAATTCAAAAACACTTGTTTTGGCTGTTTTTTTTTCAAATTAAGATCGAATACTGCAGAGGCGAATCTAGGTTTTGAATATAAAAATTTTTCTTTGAGGGAGATACATAGATCGTTCATATTGAATGTTTTACCTCGAAGCTTCAGTTTTAACGTAGAGCTATACCAATGTTAAAGAATATATCAAACACGAAGGGCAATTTTCAAGGTCTTTACACATGCACGAGTCTGTGTAGTCACTTCCAAGTCATCTCCGCTGCCCTGAGCAAGAAACTAAACTTCGTACATCACGACAGTCAGGGGCAAAGACTGAAACCATCAACGTCGTTGTTGCGCTAGCTGGAAGCGGAAGTAATCCTGTTGACTCGGCTGCATTATGCTTTGTTATTTATCTGATTCTTCATTGTCTTCATCATATCTTCATTACGAAATTTTATTTTGAACAGACAAAATTGTAGATTTTCTCTCGCAAAACAGCACGCTGAGCAGCCTTGCAGACAATATAATTTTCGCTCACGACTGTGCCGGTACGACGGTTTAATTTGCTCGAAAATCTGTCCTCTGGTGGAGACTTCAGTAAATGCAAGGACAAAAAAAAACAGTTTATTTACAATGAAGATGATACAAAAACCATGGTTGGTTTTTGAAATGTCTTAACTTACATTGGCGGTACCGCATCACACTACCACTTCACCACTCACCATGAACTGCTCCAGTGTAGTGCTTCTCTTCATGGTGGCAATCGGCACCAATCGATGAATGTGGACACCTGTCAAAAAACGCGCCAGTAAACTCTGTTCCCTAATTTATCAAACAATTATATCCATTGACCGTCATTTGTTGCTCTATTCAAAGGTATCCATCTGAATTACATAGCGAGAGAAATAAATGCGTGTACAAAAACCACGTCATGAACCGAATGTGTAAACAGCACACGTGATGTTTGGAGAGCAGTATTCTCGACCGTCAATTTATTTTTTCTGCGAATCGAATTTAATCTGATTTCAAATACTCTGTTCTATCGATTTATTTTTCTCCGAGTCCAATTCGATCTAATGCCAAATATTCTCGACTGTCGGTAGATTATTCTTCTGAATCGATTGTATCTGAACTTCAAATATTCTTAGCAGTCGATTATTTTTCTTTCGAATAAAATTCAGCCGCATTCCAAATATTTTCAGTCGTACGTATATTTTCTCCTGAATCGAATTCATACGAACTCCGAATATTCTCGGCTGCCGATTTATTTTTGCTGAAGCGAATGCAACCGAGTTCAAATTATTTGTGACCGTCAATTTATTTTTCTTCCGAATACGATCAATATAATTCCAAATATTCCGTGCTGTCGATTTATCTTTCTCCTGAATCGAATTCAATGAGAAAAGAACTGAAGCTCACAAAATTCCTCCGTACGTCCGGCCCGTGATGCGGTCACGACCGTAGCGCTCATGTCCAGCGTGGTGGTCGCTGTGGACGAGTCTGTGTGTGTGTGCTGAGTGTGTGTGTGTGTGTGCCTGTGTGTGTGTTTGAGTGTGTCTGTGTGTGGGTTTGAGCGGGTGCCCGTGTGTTTCCTGAGTGTTTGTGAGTGTGAGTCTGTCTGTGTGTGTGTATGTGCGCACGAGCAATTGTGCAAAGTCATTCACTATATTTTATTCCTTTTTCAATGTCATTTAAGCGCTCTTGCAATGGCTGCAGCCATTTAAACCTATTGTTTTCTGATAAAAAACGGGCAGCGTGATTAGTCTCTTCCTTGTTTATAGCGTGGGTCTGGCTGTCGCGTATTTGTCGTTTGATTTGTGCGAACATCCTTGCATGGTGATTAGTTTGCATGGCGTCTGTTACCTCGTAATGCTTGCTCCGTACAGCTTTGTGGTGTCTGTTCTTCCTTGTATTGTTTACTCACGTTTAGCTTGTATTGTTTACCCACATCCTTCGCTTGTATTGTTTACCCACGTCCTTCACTTGTATTGTTTACCTACGTCCTTCATTGGTTCTGTAACGCACGTCCTACTTGTACTGTTTACCCACGTCCTTCGCTTGTATTGTTTACCCACGTCCTTCGCTTGTATTGTTTACCCACGTCCTTCGCTTGTATTGTTAACCCACGTCCTTCGCTTGTATTGTCTATGCACGCACTTCGTTTATATTGTTTACGCATTCCCATCGTATGTATTGGTTACACACGTATTTTGTATGTATTGATTACACACGTTCTCCGCATGCATTGTTTACACACGTCCTCAGCATGCAGCTATATCAATACGGCTGTCGCAGCGGCAGCTATACACTGTCCCTCCTCCCACGCTGCAAGGTCTATTTTTGTGACGTCTTTATTTGCGATAAACTTGCGCTCCGGTCATTTTAGAGCGCGATACGTACAGAGCGAGGATGCGCTGAAAATTTTGGATTGTGTAATGAACCGCTGCTTGGAAAATGAAAGGAGTTCACGCAACTTTTGAGGCTCCAACTGTTTGGACTTGAACATCCTGCGTGCTAGCGAGCCATTTTTTCTTTTCGTGAAGAATATGAACAACTAGTTTATGGGCAATCGTTTCCATTATTCAAAGGGTTGGTTATCAAGATTCGGTTCCCTAGGGTTGGTTATAAAGATTTCTTTTAATGTTGTTATTCCTTGTTATAAGGTGTGTAAGTAATCATTTTATGGATAAGCGTCTCCCTAATGCATAGTAAACTCTAGCTTGAAAAATACAAACGACTACATTTGATGCAAAACAAAATATTTAGAATCAGGTATTTATAAGCTCTTCCTTACCCACACATTTCATTCAGACCGCAGTTATTTTTAGAAAGGATCATATGTCTTTCAATGGTTGTGTCACAGGGACCGTTTCCCCTCTAACCATAACACTGGATGATCATTAGTAATCTCACATTGAATGATTCGTTCCTTTTCGGACGGATTTTATTTTTCATTGTATATCTATTTCATCTTGTTCTATCTAACCTAATGCAATTTGTTAAATCTATTTTCGCTTGCTTTGTGCGATGCCTTTTATTGAAGCCGTTTTACCTTTCTCGACCTAATGACTCGCGTTATCGATCTTCAGCTTGCTCTTCCAAGTGATTCAGGTGAAATCTATTTTAAACTCGCTCTTTTTAACGTCTCATATGGATTCCATTTTTGCTTGCTATTGCTGAAATCTTCATGTTAAAGATTTTTGCTTTTCTATCTGATGCCACATGTCAAATTTCCACACGCGACGGAACCGAGATAACGTGTGAACGGCACGGGTGGTGCGGCTGGCGTGCTGATGCAACCAAGTCCGCGCAGTGCGCAACCTCCGCCAAGACTTGGAGGTGCGCGCCGCAGGAGAATGTGACGTCAGTTATACCAGCGAAATTTATTTCCCACCTAAAAAGTATCCATCTGAATTACAGAGCAAGAGAAATAAATGAGTGCACAAAAGCCAGTTCATGAATCGAATGTGTAAACAGCACGCATGATATTTGGAGTACAATATTCTCGACGGTCAATTTATTTTTCTCAGAAGCGAATTCGAACGTTGTTAAATTATTCTGTGCAGTGCGCAACCTCGGCCAAGACTTGGAGGGGCCCGGTGCAGGACAAAGTCACGTCAGTTATACCAGCAAAATTTGTTTCCTATATAAATAATGCTGGGAGAGTGATGGACAAGAAAATGATCGATGCATGATGCTAACCTAAACCCATAATGCCCCGGTGGTCGTAGTAATTGTTGCTCGTCTCGATAGGACTTGTGCCCTCAACTAGCTCGGCTGCGTTTGACGAAATGAGCTTCATTTGTTTCAGCGCGGAGTGATTGCTAATTTTCTAACTTGTGTTCTGGTTGTGAGAGCTATTAGCTCTCGAATAGAGTGGTGTTTAAGGTTTAGGGTTAGGTATTAAGATTTTTATTATTGTTATTCTATTTGCATGTATCGGTGTTAGAAATTACGTTGTCTGAGGTTACGTGATGAGAAACCTAAAATATTTTGGTTGTCTTTAGACTATAACTTCATTTTTTCGATAATTTTGCCAGAAAATTAAAAAATAGCTCATTTTTTTCATTTTCGTAGCATTTTGGATGCTAAAATATGATAAAATTACAAGTAAATGTATTTTATTCCATTAAACAGCTCTCGTTTGAATTTTCCTCGTCGAAATTGTATATTCTGACTAAATAAATGAAAAACTTCTATGATGCGTTTTTCAATTACACATCACTTCCCTATATTGTTATTGTCAAGCTCATGAGTCATTGTGTGCACATATTTCACCAAACAAAGTCAATTATTAACTGTACATGAGTGACGAGCTGAGACTATATTATTTTCATTCTCAATGCTTTAACAACATTTGTGAACGCAAAACCGAAAGGCAAGTGTGTCAACGCCTATATATAGAAATAGAGGTTTTCTCCCTCCCAAAAGCGTTCACACCAACGTTCCTCCCTCCCAAAAGCGTTCACACCAACGTTCCTCCCTCCCAAAAGCGTTCACACCAACGTTCCTCCCTCCCAAAAGCGTTCACACCAACGTTCCTCCCTCCCAAAAGCGTTTACACCAACGTTCCTCCCTCCCAAAAGCGTTCACACCAACGTTCCTCCCTCCCAAAAGCGTTCACACCAACGTTCACCGGTTTCCTCCCTTGTGAGTGGCTTTACGAGCTACTTAAACATAATGTAAACAAACCAAGGGATCGAACCCTTTTTATATTTTTCCTTCAATACTTTATTTAACCGTTGGCATGGCTTCCAAAAAGTCACTAATGGCTTCAGTATAATTTAAAGACCTCTAAGCTAAGAATTGGAATAAGCAATCTTGTGAAAAATTTGACGATTCAACTTTGCTGCATGGAAATGAACTTTTCCCATTACTTACTTTTTTTCAGGGAGCATTTATGTCGGAAATTCCCTAAAGTTGTTGTGTAGGTAAAGCAAATCATTTGAGGTAGTTACTGCGTACTATTTCGATGAGCATGCGCAAAAAAATAGTTTCGGATTTCTGACACGTCCATTTCTAATTTTGAGTACAGAAATATTTGCTAGCGCCCGCTATACTTAAACAATTTTAAACAATTTAAACAATTTATTTACCACAGGAGATACAGAGATAAAATGTTTCTTAAGTCTAGTACAATGGTCAAATTTGAGTATAGCTACCTGTGGGCCCGAATAAGTTCAGTGACTTCTAGGGCATCCTACCATCAAGGTTAGTCTTAGGAGTACAATAATGTTTAACCTAATTCACTTAAACTAGAGACGCAGTAGACTGATCAATGAGATAAGTAACTCGAAATTAGATACTTCATTTCACAATATAGTTCATATGGACTAGATTTAACAGTATATTCGACAAACGATTCAAGAACAGACTGAAGATCGGCGAAATTAATCAAGGCGAATTACATTATTAGGACCAGTTATGTAGGGGACAAGGTTTGACTCTGTGATCTTACACGACTAGTAATCTGATAGGAAGTGAGACTCAAGACTTTTTTTGAATACCTTATAAGAATTACTTTCACGGATCTCCGCAGGTATTGAGTTCCAAGTTTTAGTTCCAACGAAGAGGATACTGTGTTGTGACCGAGCCTTTGAGTAATAAGGAAGCATGAATTTACTTCTATTTCGGGTTAAATGGTCGTGATGACCAGTTTGCGTAGTTAATAGTTGTTTTAGGCTATTGTCGCCATCATTTGTTAATGTTTTGTTAATGAAATTGCAAATGGAGATTTTGTAGAGATCCGAGAGCTTAGGTATTCGTAAATTTTTGAATGAGTCATTTGTGTGAGCATTATATTCTAGATTCTTTATCGCTCTTATGGCTCTTTTTTGCAGGGTAAAAATTTTGTTGGTTTTATTTTTATCAGTTCCGTGCCATGCTTCTATTCCGTATTGCAAGTACGGTGAAATGAGCGTTCGGTAGAGCATTTGTAAGGCTGTTTCAGGCAGGAAATTCTTAACTTTATTTAGGATTCCGATAGATTTTGATAATTTAGAACTAATATGAGCGATGTGCTCTTTAAAGGTTAGATGTTTGTCTATTATGATGCCGAGGAATTTACTTGAGTTGGTTTCTTCGATTTCACCTTCGCCAATTTGAATGCGTGGGAGAGATATATTTTTCTTGTATGAGAATGTAATATATTTTGTTTTATCGATATTAAGGCTTATTTTATTAGCTTTAAGCCACAATGAAACCTTATGAAGTTCATTATTTATACGCTCCGCCATCCTAGCGGGATTTTGGTCTGGAAGGACGATACTTCAACATCATTTCCGGACAGCGCAGAAGCCACAGCTCATTTGACAATGTAAGTGTATACTGTCAAAAGCATTTTACATGTGTGTAACTGTCATTATAATTTATATTATATGTTTATAATATTAACCATTATATGTTTATAATATTAACCATCATATGTTTATAATATTAACCATTATCTTACTTAAAATATCTGACCATAGAAATACATTATCATGTTCTTCTCTAAATCTTTTGTATAACATTGACATGGGCTGTTATGACACCCATATACTTCTGCCAACTAAGGACCTTTATGGTGAAACATTTTGTAATACTTACTTGTGTATCAACTCTACTTGAATACGAACTTTTCATACAATTCGTGTCAGAGTACAAGTCCGTCTCATCAGTCTACCGAAAATAGCATTGTAATACGGATTCAACAGCGAGCATGTTTGTTAGAATGCTTTTATTCGGGTCGTAAAATGTTATGCTAATCTCGTGCTACAATTTCTCGTGTCCGACACTCGGAAGTGCATTGTAACTGCATTATTTATGTAATCAATTTCGTGAATTTCTCCGTTCGTGTTGTAAAAATGCTTGGTTACCATTATACAACAATCATTTTCTTGTTCCTGGCTCAACCAGCATTATTTATTTAGGAAATATCAAGGAGGCGTTGTGTGGTAAAACGTTTTCTCCGAGCTACTTACCTGGCACACTAGTTCATACTAAGCGGGTAAAGATAGCTTCGAATTTCTATAAAGTCAACCTTTTAGCCTTATTTATTTCATGTATCGATTGTACTTTAACAATTATTCCCTTATATCGCAAAAGGGTAAGCTAATTATTCCTCCTTCTCAGTGTGTGTGGGCACAAACAAAATCTTTTTATCTTTCGAAATTTTGTTGTACTATAGGTATTATAACAGTTATATGTGTTTACTAATTTTTTAATTAATGATTTTTATGTTGAGACATTTTTCATTCCAATGTTATGCATTTAATGTATCAATTTCATTGCAAATGAGCTCTTTCTTTTCTGTTTTTCATTCTTGAATTCGCGCCTTTATTTAACCGAAGCAAAGAGAACGGACGGAGTTCTGAATTAGTCAGCGCTACGAACTTGATGCTAATGCTAAGAAATTGACACACGCGTGTGTGTGTGAGTGTGTAAGCTCAGGAGTGTCATTGCGTCTTGACGATCCGATGGGGGAGTAAATGAACGCTGTGGTTCATGCGCTCTTAACGCTTTACATGGTTGGGCTCAGAATAGTTTCAGCATTCAAATCCCGCAATAAAGGGGCATGTCGCATGAAAAACCTAATAAAATTTTAAAGTGGCATGTCATGTGGGGCGTATACTTTCGTTGTGAAAAAAATTATCTACGATGATTATGCCAGTCATGCATGAACAGAATTCCCCGGGTGGAAGTAATGTATCTATGTAAATTGGTGCTGAAAGGAGAAGATGTGAGGTTTCGAGCTGAAGGTTAGGTTAGGCCTTAGCTTTTGTTAATATAAAATAAACTTTCTTTTTTTTTGAGGAAAATTTTTTTAGGTTCACTGCTGTCTTGTCAGGCCCATTCCCTTAACTCCTTCCTAAATGGTGCCTTCTTCCTTCCTCACTTTGTTGCATGACCTTAGTTGTGAACATGGAGGCTTGAACTAACTTTTGTGATTTAACCCGATGAAAGGAATGGGTCGCAGAAACCAAATGCTCGTATCGTTCTCGTCAACTTTTGATTAGTAAGAATAATTGTAACGTGATAGCACGTTACCTCGAAATCGCTTTCATGAGCGCGGTATTTCCGATGTTGATACTTTTTTATCACTATTGTCCTAATCGCCTCTTTGATAGGGTGCGTGGAAGATGAATCATCATATTATAGCCATGTGACGATTGCTTTGTTCTCCATAGATGAGGCACGCAAAACTGACCTCTGCTATGCAGGAATAATTTATGGTAAGTTAGTGGAGACTGCATACCGATGGGTGCACCAAAAAGCATGAACTGAAAGAGGAAACGTGTCTCAATGCATTTGTCGTTGGATGGAAGTGAATGCGCGCAATACAGAAAAAGCGTTTCAAGGAAGCGCTTCGTTTGTGCCAGACAATGATGACGCGGCTTTACTGATGCTCTTAAAGCTTGTGAGGCAATGGAGTAAAAGTCCGGAAACGATATAATGTGAGCTCGTTTACGTTGCGTAAAGTTCATTATAAATTCCTAAGGGTCTCGATTCTAATAAATTACGAAGGGTGAGACACATTGGGTTAGAAATGCGTTGCCCTTAATGTGGTTGCGTGGACCGTCAAACGTCATGGAATTAATACGCATTAATAATGTGCACCGTTAAAACGCGAGCAATAAAAATAGTTCAGTATCTCAAACTACCATAAAATTAGACAGTAAAAATGAACCGAAATAAGAACTTGACACTATTCGGTTCATGACACTATTCGGTAACTTGACACTATTGACTACTAAGATACTATTCGGTGTTTGAAATTAAGCTGAAAAAGTAAAAAATAGATGTTCGCTCTGGAAACTGCTACTTGTCAGATGAGCGCAATTGGCGAGCCCTGTACTTGAGGCCATGCGAGCGGCCAAAAAGCCTAGGGAGAACCTCTCAGCAATATTACGGTTGGTTAGCTCTACCAGACGCTGTACCGAATCGTCGGTAATTTCTGAATGTGCCGCTGTGCCACTGTATCTAGTTTCTGGTACTTTGCCTAGTACATAAAAAAATGCGTCACGGACTAAAAAATAACCAGCCTATGATGGTGATAACGATTGCAAAATAGCTGCCTCCGGGTGTTGCAACTGACTTTGTATGGCTCAACAGTCGAGTTCATGGCCTCGGGCCTGGTAGGGCCAAGCATGCATGGTACATGGTGATACATGGTGATCTCTTTGTCAAGTTACAATACATTGATGATCGAACTGCTGTGGACTCTTGCATGATGACATCGTATCTGGCAGATGCGAATTGAGGTGTTGTTTTAGAAAGGATGCACTGGTGCGTGATAATTAATTGATGAGAGTAAATGTGTTATTCGTGCGTCATTGGTACCGCAAGCGCATGGAACTTGGGCAATAACCAGAGCATGAGTGGCTCGTTTCTGTTACCGTATTCATTTCATTTTGTTTATCTCTTTGATTTTGTGTACTAGTCATCAAATTTTGAGTATTCAGACTATTATATACTGTATGTACGTCAATCCAGTTGAAACGATTATGAAATGAGCTTCATTTAACAACTAAATTATAGCTAAAGAACCGTGACAGTGAAAGCACTTCACCATTGAGATAACATACCGTAGCTCTTTAAGACCTTTTCTGCCTGACATTATGTTTAGAAATACTCCGTTTTTGAAATTTTATAAATTTTTGCCCATTGATCTTTTGATGTCCCCCAAACACTGTTCGAGGGATTGATGGTATCCTACGTAAGTAATAATTCTTTAAAAATTCTCAAACTATACCAAAAGTATTAAAAGAATAAAGGACTACTTCAGAATAAAGTGCTACTTCCAATTGAACTTTTTGAAGAGATTTTTTAGCTAACCGAGCTGTTTGAAAACGAGTATTATTGTGCCGAAGGATGACGCTTTCCTGTTGAGCAACGAGAGTCGCTTTCAAACATAAGCATCTTTCAAACGACCTAGTTGATTGCAGGTGAGGCAGAACAGATGAGATGCAATTTTCTGATCAGTATTACACAAATCATAAAGAATAGTTTATTTAGTCTCTCGTCCATCCCTCAACATCACCTTTGAATGAAGTTCCCATTGCGGTAGCTGAACAATTATTCCACTTCTCCGACCAGTACATGAACAGCGGTGTGCACAATGCGCAACAGGGAAGGATCCAGTTCCCATGACCAGTACCCAACCAGCTCAAAAAAGTACCTGAAGATGACATTACAGTAACTTACTAGGGCAACGAGATGTCGCAGTTTTTCAGAAACCGTTCGTGCGGGCCCCACTTTTCAACGACGGAGACTTAGCTTACCAATCCTTTTATTTGGTGCGGGGTGCTGCTCGGCTCACGCTTAATGGTTTTGCACGTTCTACACATACAGAGGTGGGATATTTGCGCGTTTCCTCTCTTCTAGAAGTCAACTTTTTCTTTTTTGAATGACCTCCTCTAAGTTCTACAGATATGTAGTGGTGGGATTTGCTATGATCACGTTTCGTCCCTTCCAAGAGTCAACTTTTTTTTGGGACGACCTCCTTTCGTTTCAAACCTTCAACCCCTCTGTCGTACAAAACTGGAAAAAAAATTCTTGCATCTTCTTCTGTTCACTGCATTATGCATTAATATGTAAAAGAGCTCTGAATGAATCTTTAATATGTACCGTAGTCTTTCACATCTTAATGCTATCTGCATTAAATATAGTAAGTGTAGCCTGCGGGGGAAAAGAGCCTGATAAACCACTGATCAGGGCTAAAAATGATGAACAAATTTGAAACGTCTAAACTATAAGGCGTGGTCTGTAGTAAGCTTGGAATTGTGAACAATATTTAGAGTATTTATAAATGCGTCTGAGACCTTATTAAGACGTGATTTTCCCTCCCCTGACATACAACGAAAGCACGTGTGAATGGTAAGTTTCGCTAATGCAGGCATGCAGCAACAATGAGACCGTTGAGACGTTACACAAATCCAGGGCTGCACAGAACACAAGCCGCAACACGTCCTGGCGCGCAAACACGCGCCGCCTTTGTTCCAGCGAGCCTTCGTAATCTTGTGCGAAGTTGAATGCCACTCGACTTGTCGTGTGTTTGCGAGATGTTGGTGTTAACAGGGCTCTGAAAACGGGCGGCTTATTCCATAACGTGAGAAGCTTTACATGCGTACTTTTTTCACGGGTGTGGTTGAAAATTCAGACTCATTCCATTACTTGTCAGGGATGCTAGGAAACAACAGAAATGTCTTATTCAGTGTAACGTGCTGTTTAATCAGCTTCTTGAAGCCCGTTTATTAGAGAACTGGATAATTTTTGTGATAAATGTTACGTACTGACATTTTGTAACGTAAAATAATAAAATAATATTTTGGAAATGAATGATGGATGTGGTAGTCAAGTCAATTCTGTTCTTTACTATTATAAGTGCTTCGACCAATTCACGGTTAATAACCACAACTGAGAGTCTGACTACTCAAATATATTTTTGACGAAGTAAATCATACTCCCTTCCAGGAAGATAAAAATCTAATTAATACAGGGACCATAGGGGTTGAAATACCTTCCCTTTGCTGCGATACGGAGCAACAAACATGCGTCAAAATTTTCGACCATGTGGTACGGGTCTTCTGGCGATGGACGGCCCACTCCCGGTGCTGCGATTGCTTCTGAAACTCTCTTACGATTCATCGCAGAATGATCAGCATAAAATATCTAAGTAATTACTGTTCAAAAGGAATTATGTAAAAGTGAGATGCCGGAGGAGACTGCCTTGTGATAGACGGTCTTCAGGGACTCAGTTGTGAGTCATCTCAGAATGATCAGCATAAAATATCTAAGTAATTACTGTTCAAAAGGAATTATGTAAAGTGAGATGCCGGAGGAGACTGCCTTGTGATAGACGGTCTTCAGGGACTCAGTTGTGAGTCATCTCAGAATGATCAGCATAAAATATCTAAGTAATTACTGTTCAAAAGGAATTATGTAAAGTGAGATGCCGGAGGAGACTGCCTTGTGATAGACGGTCTTCAGGGACTCAGTTGTGAGTCATCTCAGAATGATCGACATAAAATGCCTATGCCAATACTATTCAAAAGGAATTATGTAGAAGTGAGACACAGGAGGAGACTCTGCCGGGTGATAGACGGTCTTCAGGGACTCCCTTACGATCCACCCCAGAATGATCAAAATAAAATGCCTACACCTTTACTTTTCAAAAGGAATTGTGTTAGAGTGAGACACCGAAGGACGCTATACGTATCTGTTCGCACCTTCCAACATTCCTTCCTTTGTGCTATGGGGTCGACATCGACATCACTATCTGACGACAAATGCAAGTTATGAGTGCACGAAGCCTAGTGCCTCGAGGAGGCCTAATTTTGACGTCGATAGAAACTTTTCTTGCTAATATCCTTGCTGAGTCATAATTTTGGTTTTATATCCAAGGAATATTACGTAAAATGTTATTAGATGTTATATTGTTATATCAGGCTGTTATTATTGTGTAGGATGTTTTGAGCAATTCATATCCATTAGTATTCCATCGATTGAATCATTACTGGGAACTATTAAAATGAACAGGGTGAAAAATGACTACTTGTGGGCTCTACTAAACTCAGTGGCTTTGAGGAAATGAAATAAAAACTTTATTGTTACGTTTACTATTTCAAATATTCCAGAATTATCAAGTTGAACATACACTTATCTCATCGAGGAATTATTCTAAACATGGGAGCGTGAATAAATCATGACTTAGAATTAAAATTAATTAGAAAATTCAGAAAATAATTTAATATTTAATATTGGGTAATGATGTAAGCGAAAACTGCATACACAAAAATAGAGTTGAGTTCAATTTCATTTCAGAGTAATAGGTCTATCAATTTGAATCATGGTGAAAAATGAGACAGCCATAATTCTCCATGACTCGCCTCATTAATACACCTAGATTAGAAATGACGTTCAAGGCCCTGCCTTAATTAAATGCACCGTAACAGTTTTTCTCACAGATGTCAGCAGGCATCGAGTTCCAAGCCTTTATTTTAATAAAGTTGAAACTATCTTGAAATCATATTTTGTTATAGTGATGGTTAGTGAGGGAGTGTGAATTGACTTCGATTTCCAGTTAAATAATCATGATGGGCAGTTTGAGAACTTACTAATTGTTTTAGATCTTAATCGCCCTCATTATTACATGTGCTATACATGGAATTGCGCAGGCAATACTGAAAGAGATCTGGGAGCACAAGTATTTTTTAGTATTATAATGAATTTAGCTCTCCATTAAGCTCAGAATTTCAATTTAATTGGGCATTTAACTCCAGGTTTTTATAGCTCTAACAACTCTCATTTATGTGTGGAGTAAACAGTACATGCGTTGTATTTTTTACAGTCTAATAGATGCCTTGCTTCTATTCCATGCCGGAGAAATGGATCGGCTGGTGTTCTACGCAGCATTTTTAATTTTTCCATGTGATACATTTCTTACGCATTCTTCATAATAATTCCCAGAAATTTGTAGGAAATAGTTTTCTCAATCTTGTTCTCACCGTTTTGATAAGCGGAAGAGCTACATTTCGCTTGCAGGAGAAAAGAATATATACTTAGTTTTATGGATATTCATGCTTATTTTATTTGCTTGGAGCCACTGCCAGATATTTTTACTCACCGTTTATTCTCTTTGCCTTTGTATCATAGTTCATCATGGATTTCACTTGAAATAGTTGAAGATTGAGTACTACCTTCAGCAAAAAGTTTTCACTTAAAGAAAACTTATAAATATGGATCAATATTATATGTGAAAGTGAAGTTCAAATTCAAATCATGCTTTAAAATCCAATCAGTCACTTATAAGGAGAATCTCCTCTTAGGAGGATACAAATATTGTTCGTATGAGAATTAACGACCCCAGGAGGAAGATGCTAGGTCCCAAGCTGAAAATGATCCCATCATCAGATGACGCTGCTCCTCTGAGAAATGCGTTCGTAATTATTTTGTATCGACGTCATGGTAAAGGCCGCATCACTTCTGCAGCTCAGGGCGCGGTGTCATTCGAACTTTATGCCGACGCAAGAAGTTCTTATTGTCGATCTTATTATCTCAAGAAGTTCTTACTATCGATCGTATTTATCACCAAAATATGTCAAACTCCGTCAAACTCCGAGCGCTGTCAGTAAATCATGCATGATGAACATTTTAATGTTTCATGGTCATCACATGTGTGACCCTTGCACACATCTTTTCTGAATTGTGGACTTTATGTGGAGTCTGAGCGCTCTAAGGAAATCTGTAACCCTTTCATACATTACTGTGCGGTGGAATAAATAAAGATTAAATGAACAAAATCGGTACGTAGTTTGACGATCTAAAGGCGAGATGAGCATCACCGACCTCATTTATTCGTATTGTGTGCCCAATTCATGCTTCTGATTCATGCGTAGGAGTTCTTTTGATGCACGGTTTTATCGATAATCGAGATATCTTCTTTTATGTAGTAAATTGATAATGTGGTTCAGGTCGTCACACTTTCCTGTTTGAAATAGACTTGCAAGCATCACTCAAGTTTTAAAAGTTGTGATGGTGAATATTTACGCGTACTCTAAGCAGCAAAGATAACCACAAATTTTCTCATTCTTAGAATGATTAATATCTGACTTATTGATGATTCACAATAACAATTGATATTGATTGGAAGCATCAGTGTTTTGCTGATGGCGCAATTTCCTCCCCAAACCATCACCGATTGCGTATTTTGGAGGAGCTCCACAATTACTTAACTGCCGCATAGGTCAGTGAACCAACGTGTCGTTTTGGTGGTTGTGCTCTTGTTCCACAGTGGACAGCTTCTTGCCCGTGAAGAAGATGCGCACCCATCGCTCACCTGCGGCCCAACGCTGGCGTTGACGGCATCTTTGGAGTTGCAGACGCTTGTAGTCATCCCTTAGGAGCCGAACTTTTTGCAGCATCTTGGGCTGGAGTTCGGGTTCCTTTGTAGCTTTTATTTGAATCGATTTGCGGTTGATTCTGGTCTCGCTTGTGAATGTTCTCATGGAGACCTTCGAATGTCTGTCATGTGGCCTTTTTGGTGTGTTTGCTATTGTTGGACGTGTTGACGTATATCTTTTTCATCCAAGACGATCACCGCTGTGGTCAAGCTCCTTATATCGCCATACTGCGACCGAGACCGGCATTTTGAGAACACAAAGCGAAAAAATGATTTCACGCTGACGTTTTCCTTGCCGAAACATTCCAAAATCGCTCCACGTTTATTTGAGGCTCTAAAAACACACAACGATTTATCACCATTGCACGTTGTAAACACATGCAGGTAGAAAATTACTGAAAATCTTTAAAAAAAATCCATTCAGCTACCGTACTAGACACTCGTGGTAGCATGCGTTTAACTTTGTAGGAGTTATTTCATGTGACTCTCATAATAAGTTTTAGCGCTTACAACGAGACTGATTTTCCTGGTTGTTCGTTGAGTTAATCTTTTCGTTCGCCAAAGGGTGCGCATTGGACACAAATTTTAGTGTTCGATCTGGATTTAACGAGTTTCTATACATACATGTCGTATTCGAAGTTGAAAGGTCTCTCTTCATGTTGTTGCATTCGTTAAACAGAGACGTTAAGTGTGCCACTGTCGGAACGTGAGTTTTAAAGCAATCTGTGACCTTGCAAACCTACAAATTTGTCACATCAACGAATTCACGTGACAGTGAGATGATCGGACTCAGGATTATGGAGGTTCAAACTTCGATGAAACTTTCGTGTAAAGGTTGAGTAGGTTGATGAAGATACGTTGAATATCATGTTGTAATCTCTTCACAGTGATAAGTGCTAATCTCGTATGTTTGGATGGTATACTGGACTTACCTTTTTATCGCAAGTCATGTTCGATCATCCTTGACGTAACATTTTTAAACCGTTTACTACCATAAGAATCAGTGTTAGTTAGATCAAGTTCTCTTTTCATTCTGCCTCTTCATTTGGTAGAATTTTGCTGATTTTAAGAACAAACCTACGGTCACAAAGCGAATGATAGAACATGAAGCAAGCAAGGAAGTTGAAATATTTATCTCAAGTTTCTAATTTCACAAGTCTTCGCTAAGTTTCAATCCCGTGCCAAACCCATACCCATGAATGGGCCATTAACTAATACATCACGCTTCGGTTTTCCATTACATTTGATGTACCGACGACGGTAAATAACAAAGTGCTCGGTGTATAGCCGCCGTAACGACGCTCAGTGACCGTGAGAGGCCTGCGACGGTCGCTGTCGCTCAGGCCGGAAGATTGTCCGGCCCCGTAAGGCACATGAGGACGACGATAATATTGACAGACAGCGTAAACGGTCGTCGTGTTTTGCTTCAGGCGGAGGCTCCTCACGTTTTCCTTGTTCCTCTCGTTGAGAGAGGCACTGTTAGTGCTTCTCGGCGCTAATCCGTTATTGCACATGGACCATGATGTCCTTCTTTTCTTGGACTCAGCAACTGTGATGTGTTTTCGATGTCTTACTTTTTTACACTCTACAACTATCATGCGTGTTTGACGCTTGACAACCGTCGTGTCTTCACTCAAAGTCGCACTCGTTGTACTTCACTGTAGACGATTATCGTACATGCACTTTATGTTTGAGGCATTTAGTGTAATCTAAATGGCAACGAATATAGTGTGCATCTTAAACACTGTGAGCAGTACTCAGTACTACTCATGTTCTCTTAAAGTCGATCAACATCGCAATCGCTTAATATCGACCTTAATGGCTTAATATCGATCACAAAATCTACATACATCGCGTGTTTCCCGTGAGTCGTCTAACATCGCGTACGCCATCAAAGTCGACAAATATCAAGTGTGTCACTGGAATAGACAGTTATGATGCGTTTCCTAAAGCTGACGAACACCGCGTGTTTCTTTTGAGTCGTCCAACATCGCGTACACCATCAAAGTAGAAAAATATCAAGTTTGTCACTCGAATAGACAGTTATGATGCGTTTCTTAAAGCTGACGAGCACCACGTGTTTTCTTTTCGAGTCGTCCAACATCGCGTGTGTCCTTTAATATCCGCAAACATCACGACCGAGCCTACTCTATGTCGACAAACGTCCCGTGATTTCTTGAAGTCGAATAACACCGTGTATTTGCTCAATGTTGATCTCAATCATCCACTAGCTGCATATTTCCCATTAAATGTATCAAATTTTCGCTACCATTTATATTCCTTATTTGATGTAACCAATTATCGCAACGCACCATATTCCTCATTAAATTCAACCTTTTATCGGCACGCTCCATATTCCTTATTAAATGTAACCCGTTATCGATACGCGTCATATTCCTCACTAAATGTAACCTATTATCGGCACGCCCCAAATTCCTTATTAAATACAACCCATTATCGCTACAGTTCACATTCGCCTTTAAATACAACCCATTATCGCTACGCGTCACATTCGCCATTAAATACAAGCCATGATATAAAGCAATCAGAGCAGCTGCCCGCGCAGCATACCCGCAGGAAACTTCGACGGGATCACAAGTATAAGTTCCATTGTTAACGTCACGAGTCTGGCGGCGACGCACGCCGGGGCTTTTGAAGTGTTGAGTGCGGCTCGGGTTTTTGCGCTGAAGTTCGTCGACCGTGATCAATAGCGGCAGCTGACACCACAGCCTGCGAAATGAAGCTCAACTCTCGAAATTAGAAATAAGGCTCATTTGTATCTTTCCAGTGGGAGGACGTGGTCCATAGTTATAAGCGAGACTGCCACAGGAGGGAAAGGTTCATCGATTAATTCATGTGGGAGCAATTACGCGTACGGTGCATTTCTTTTCTGGAGTGTGGGATGTAATCCGTAATTACTAGCGAGCGTTTCAGAGAAATGACTTGTTCTGTGCGATCCTATAGATTAATTTGGGTTTCTAAACCGTTATGCAGAGTTACAATGATGTTTTACTTAAATTGTAGAGGTACAATGATATGTTATTTTGATAACCCGTCCCTGTTTGACGCTTAAATCAAAACGTTCAGCATTTTTACCAACGTTGTCGGTTAAATTTCATCATGAGTTGGAAACAGATTTTGAAATTTTTCTCCATCTCCCATTCTAGTAACGATAAATTTAGTGAACTTTAGAAATAAATACTAGTTATTTATACCAAACCTGCTCTCAAGGAACGGACTTCGCTACATGCAGGCGAGCATCATGGCTCGTGCTAGGAAGCTCGTTGGTACAGCGGCAATGCCTGCTAAATGGATGAGGTCTGCATTGACGAGGTTAAATTGCATTTCATTTGATATTGTTTTAAATTTTCAAGGAAATCAGGAACCGTAGAAACACGACAAATCCATGAAAATATTATGAACATTCCTCAACCAAATGGAGATTTGATTTCACAGACTTGGACTCCCTCAGGTAGCACGGGTGATAAGTCATAGAGGCAAGTCGACGCCTTCATGTTCGATGTGTTAAAATATGTTGCCCGTAAAATATTCAGTGCCATGTTTGCCTGCATGGCCGCGCACATGCCATGCATATCCGTTCGTGCAGTCATACAGTTTTTGTATGGTCATGTGTATGTGCTCTACGAATAACTGCTGTGTATGCTGGACTGTATATACATACAGATGTGTACGGCATGTGCAGGACCATATACACAAATACGTCACTTGATATTTCTCAAGCTCGAACATCATATTTCAGTGGATGTGGGCACATGTAATGCAGCATAACATGCCTATGTCATCTTATCCTTTTTATACTATGTTTATGTGTATAGATCTCTATGTACTTTACTTAGGTGTATAGCCCACTTGTATTTACCACATTTTTTTAGTTTAATATATTCTTTCTTTGTATGAAACCTTACACGTTTTATGCTCGTCAGTATTGACCTGTGTGTATTGTGTAAATCATGCAGGACTGTTGAAGTCTTTTGTGTACTATTTTACACAATTCTTGTACACCTATATTTCAAACCCAGACCTGTAGCTGTACGGGAATGTGGGGCATGCAGCAATTTACCTCTCGAACAGAGCGCATATCTGTTGAGCACCAATATTTGAAACATTTGAAACGGTTATTGAAGCATTAATGCTTGGAGTCAAAGAACATAATGCTTTGTAAATGCTGTAATGCTGTAAATGATGTAATGCTTTGATGTAAATTGACTCTTCAAGTTTGCTAAGAGTGGCTTAATTTGGTCTCATGCTGCTTCATCTTTAGTAGAACAATTGCGTGTGATATACGAATGTGTGTGTTATGTATACACATTTGCGTGCAAGTTAACAGTTTCCTATATTCGATACTCATCATCTCATGCGAACTTCAACTTTACCGATAAAAATGAGTCCCAGTTATTTTCAGCTGTTCGTGACTAAAGTTGAACATCATAGTAGTGGAATAAAATCAGACTATTTTTTTACGTTCAAGTTGATATTTACGTACCGAGTCTTATAAATCCGTACAAATTTAGAAATGTAGGTTAACTCTAATCTCTGTGGAAATTGACAACACTGAAGTCTTGGTTATCTATGAAGCTGATGACTAACACTTAAAGTTTGTTGTATGAACGAACGATGTGTAACTGAAGGATTGACTGCATTTAGTTTAAAGAATCCACGTGTGCTCCGTAACTTCGTAGCCGTTTAAAAGCCCACGTACTGATAACAAGTGACATCTTGTCCAGGCGATCTAACTCGCTCACTTGGAAGTGAACAGAAGCACGACAGGCCACAATCTCCATGGGGGAGGGGGGGCAGCTTGTGTTCTAGTGTAGTATAGTCTTCCATTGCAACACAAATATTAATATTGCACAGCTTTAAACTTGATATCAGAATCGTTCGCTCAGATGGTTTTTTCTCAATCTATTTTTTTCGTTTGTTATCAATCCCATAGGGCCATACGGAACTTTGCCAAACTTAAATATGCCCAAAACTTAGATAAAATATTAACCTTCACCTCAATTATGATCTGCTTGTATAAGTGTTATGATGAATTATTTTATTTGAGTGAACCAAAGCTGCCCTAGCCCGTCCTAACTCGACCTCACTTTGTCACGCTATATAACTGCCCTGAAACACTTGATGGCGAAGCCTGTCAAAACTCGGATTGTCAGCCACGTGTACGAATTGTGCATGGATTTCGATCGTTCTCCGCGTGGGCCGTGCTCACAAACTCTGGCGGTAATTCTAGTTCTGTTTTTTGGGGGGTATTATTGATATTCTAAACGATTGTGATGATAATTGCGCAAATAATCCAAGTGTTAATGAACTTCAAAGTTTATTGTAGGTGCACATTTACATTACTAGAACGATAATTAGGATTAGAAACATCAGCCTATCAAACATCAAGAAGACTATTGAAGTTAACATTTACCTATTTTTTGTTAAATCTGTTCCAAGAATTACTTGTTTGTTTTGTTGGCACTTTTTATTTTTATTTTTTTAGCGGTGGGGTGGGAGGGGTGGGAGTTTTCGGGCCGTTAGGAGATCTGCGGTAATCTTAAGAGCTCATTGCTCACAGCTGCAGGATTTTATCCGTGTTGTCAGTAGGAGGCGAAGTCTCTGGTAATCCAGCGGAGATCTGCCAGGACGAAGGACTCGTTCTGCTGAGCCA
This sequence comes from Morinoia aosen, assembly GCA_030386875.1. Taxonomy (NCBI): domain Eukaryota; kingdom Metazoa; phylum Arthropoda; class Malacostraca; order Amphipoda; family Talitridae; genus Morinoia; species Morinoia aosen. The sequence continues at coordinate 49,275,568 of CM059566.1, forward strand.
GACACGAGCTGGCCCCGCAACTTCCGCTCCCTCCCTCGTGCTCGTGCTATGCAATTCCGAGTATGGATTGTCACTTGAAATGACATGACTCTGAACTTTGTCTGAAGATGCTTACGTGTAAATTAGTAACGAAATAACTTGACTCTGAACTTTGTCTGAATGAAAACACTGAAGAATTGTACCCGTATTGTGTGCTTCATATTGCCCGTTGGCACATACTCGTATACTGAGATGTGATGGAACTCGTTGGCCGTAACATGAGAGTTAAAACTTGTGTTGTCAGTGTATTAAGAAATGAAAGTATCTCAAGTTATTTCGTAAGTGTGTTTAAGTTTGAGAGTAGCTCAAATTATTTTGTACGCATACCAAAACATGGGAGGAGTTCAAGTTATTTCGTATTTGTATCCAAGCATTGGAGTAGGTCAAATTGTTTTGAATGTATGTTTACACTAGAGCGCAGCTCGCCTTATTTAGCATGCACTACTCATCACATACCGAGGGGCTCTCACGGAAGCACCCACACGACGCAACAGCGCAACGTTTTGCCTTCAGAGTCGATGGTTTCAACAAATGCACCGCGACTAATGGTTTCTTTAGATTTTCAAGCACAATTTCGGTTGTAAGAAAAAATTTAAATCTCTAAAACATTCCATACACTGACTCGATTTCTTCACGAAGGATTCAAGAATTTTTACATGGATGGACTAACCGACGGATTGCAATGGCTGGGTAGTTTTCATGCCTCAGATGTTCATCGCTGAACTCAACTGAACTCAACTGAACTCAACTGAACTCAACATTAAACTGGATGTTTAATAATGAACTCAACTGAACTCAACTGAACTCAACATTAAACTGGATGTTTAATAATGAACTCAACTGAACTCAACATTAAACTGGATGTTTAATAATGAACTCAACTGAACTCAACATTAAACTGGATGTTTAATGATGAACTCAACTGAACTCAACATTAAACTGGATGTTTAATGATGAACTCAACTGAACTCAACATTAAACTGGATGTTTAATGATGAACTCAACTGAACTCAACATTAAACTGGATGTTTAATAATGAACTCAACTGAACTCAACATTAAACTGGATGTTTAATGATGAACTCAACTGAACTCAACATTAAACTGAAATGTTTATTGCTGAACTCAACTGAACTCAACATTAAACTGGATGTTTAATAATGAACTCAACTGAACTCAACATTAAACTGAAATGTTTATTGCTGAACTCATTTGAACTCAACATTAAACTGAAATGTTTATTGCTGAACTCATTTGAACTCAACATTAAACTGAAATGTTTATTGCTGAACTCATTTGAACTCAACATTAAACTGAAATGTTTATTGCTGAACTCATTTGAAATCAACATTAAACTGAAATGTTTATTGCTGAACTCATTTGAACTCAACATTAAACTGAGATGTTAAATGCTGAACTCAACTGAACTCAACATTAAACTGAAATGTTTAATGTTGAATTCAACTGAACTCAACATTAAACTGAAATGTTTAATGTTGAATTCAACTGAACTCAACATTAAACTGAGATGTTAAATGCTGAACTCAACTGAACTCAACATTAAACTGAAATGTTTAATGTTGAATTCAACTGAACTCAACATTAAACTGAGATGTTAAATGCTGAACTCAACTGTTTCTGGCGCAAATTAAAGCCAGGATAAGCATGACGTCAGCGACCCATTAGCATGCAACATTAATCTAGATCGGCTTTGGGATGTCGCAACTACGGCCGGCTCTCGTTGTACTTGTTGGCATGAGGCACGTAAGGCTGTGGCATGAGGCGCGTGAGGCTGTGGCATGAGACGCGTGAGGCTGTGGCATGAGACGCGTGAGGCTGTGGCATGAGGCGCGTGAGGCTGTGGCATGAGACGCGTGAGGCTGTGGCATGAGGCACGTGAGGCTGTGGCATGAGACGCGTGAGGCTGTGGCATGAGACGCGTGAGGCTGTGGCATGAGGCACGTAAGGCTGTGGCATGAGACGTGTGAGGCTGTGGCATGAGACGCGTGAGGCTGTGGCATGAGGCACGTGAGGCTGTGGCATGAGACGCGTGAGGCTGTGGCATGAGACGCGTGAGGCTGTGGCAATGTGACGCGTGAGGCTGTGGCATTAGACGCGTGAGGCTGTGGCATGAGACGTGTGAGGCTGTGGCATGAGACGCGTATTGCTGTGGCATGAGACACGTGAGGCTGTGGCATGAGACACGTGGGGCTGTGGCATGAGACGCGTGAGGCTGTGGCATGAGACACGTGAGGCTGTGGCATGAGACACGTGAGGCTGTGGCATGAGACACGTGGGGCTGTGGCATGAGACGCGTATTGCTGTGGCATGAGACACGTGAGGCTGTGGCATGAGACACGTGGGGCTGTGGCATTAGACGCGTGAGGCTGTGGCATGAGACGTGTGAGGCTGTGGCATGAGACGCGTATTGCTGTGGCATGAGACACGTGAGGCTGTGGCATGATACACGTGGGGCTGTGGCATTAGACGCGTGAGGCTGTGGCATGAGACACGTGAGGCTGTGGCATGAGATGCGGGTTGCTGTGGCATGAGACGCGTGTTGCTGTGGCATGAACGAGCATATGGCTGTTGTGTGGCGTCAGTGTGTGCCCAGGTAGCTGGTCACAACCAAACAACCCACATAAGCTCAGTGTTGCCATGGTTGTTCGTGTTGTACAACCGGATGCGATAACTTCTTCTGCCGACTTGGCTACTAAACGTCATGTTACTATGGCAAGATTTTTAAACAATTTTTGAAAAATCTTCCACTGGAGAATTTTGGCCTGAAAAACAGCACGGCGCATAGCCAAGTCGTCAGATAAACTTAGGCTGCCAGCTGCACCGATGAAAGACGGGAACTGTATAGCCTGAAAAAAACAACAGGGAGCGCAGCCAAGTCGACAGAAAAACTTAAGCTGCCAGCCGCGCGGGAATGACATGGAAATGTGTAGGCAGAGTGGCAAGTGGAGGTTGTGGTGCATGAGGGCCGGGTCGCACGTCGGTGTGAGGCGCACATCGCACCGTGCTGTGGCGCCTATTGTGTTCTCCGTAGTGGTGCGGGTGCGTCCTTCTGTGTAGCGGCGTTGCTGCCAACAGGGAGAGATTTGTGAAGGAGCTGGATTTTGTGACGGAGCGGGATTTTGTGAAGGGCAGGATTTTGTGACGGAGCGGGATTTTGTGAAGGGCAGGATTTTGTGACGGGGCGGGATGTTGTGAAGGGCAGGATTTTGTGATGGAGAGGGATTTTGTGAAGGGCAAGATTTTGTGACGGAGCGGGATTATGTGATGGGGCAGGATTTCCATCAGGGAAGGATTTTTTCGAGGTTTAGGTTATTCAAACCCTACCCGCCGTCGTAGCAACATGACTTGCTGCCTACTCTAACTTTTCCTCCATGGCATCTGAGATTTTAGCAGTTCAAGTGTAGCATCTACACCCGGCGACTAAAATAATAGCTGCAACGGCAGAAAAGTTAGATTATGCGGGTAAGTTCTTTTGAGTGGACATACGATGCTAACCGTACCTGTACGTAAGTTGTTGGAAAATTTGAGCTCATGTGATTTTTTCTATTTAATTTGATTGGAAACCGTGCAATTGCGGATGAACTGGTGCCTTGATCTGCTCGGTACATGACGGCATGAACCTTCAGCGAGTACGCTTACCTTGGTACAGCAAGCGAGTAAACACGGCTGGTAGATGTGGGCGTTCATGGTAGTGGCATTGAGCGCGTACACATGAGAAGGACACACAACTGGTCTCCTATATGAGACACACCAGGTATAATCACCGGACATTGATCACATAAATCCTGAAATTATAGCAAAAATACTGAAATAAATCCTGAAATAGTAGTGAAATGGTCACCTAATGCGTTAGGGCAAACAAAGAAGATGTGGGCCCGTGGCAGGCTCGTTCTATGGCACCTCCTCACATCGGCTGTTAGATCTCGAGTTCGCTTCGTCAGATGAAAACGAGATCCAGTCTTGAAGTCTATATTATTTATTGCAAACGTATAGGAATATCTAAAACTTCATTTTCGATGCTCAAATATGAAAGTTTAATGTCCTATTGGCCTTATTGGATGTACAAATTTGGTTTTTACCCCTTGGAGCTACGAGTTGCGTCACCGATGAACTTAACTTACTCGGTCTGGCATTCAAATTGAAGATGGCGCTACGCTTTTTATCTTATGTCGCTACCGATGAATTTTGCTCATTCTGTCTGGGATTTATATTGGTGATTGCACGAACATAAAATCTGTTCGAGTTTCAAACACGGCAACGTAATGACGTAGCCCTGTAAACTTCAACATCACTATATGTTATAGTATGTAGCTATTCTCTTTATCGACATTAGAATAATTGGAACACTTTCAGCTGAATGATTTGCAGAAATTTCCCCTAGAATTTAAACAAAATGAAGAGATATCATAAAAGATAAACATTTGAGTCTTGAAAAAATTCCTAAATTAATTGTGTGCTAAAAGTTAACATTAAAACCCATAGAAGCACCCAAACTTGTGGGAGTGCGATATGAACTTCCAGGCATATATCCGCTCGTATTGCAGTGATCGAGCATTCTCATTTCAGTAGATCAGGCACTCACTGCTTGAAAAATGGCTCAATTCAACAGACGTATCCGCTGCTCATGCAATGACTAATGAAGTAATTGCGGTTATCGTAGCAATCTCTTTGAAAGGCTGAAGCACCGTTTTTATGCATTTTCTCTGCTGTTGGTTCGTTGTGTAAGTGATCAATTCCAAGGGAGATGCGGGGAGCGCAATGAAAGATGTGTCTCGCCGTCGACAATTGAGTTTGTGATGCGTTTTTTTATCATTGGAACCGACATATTTGTGGACGTATTTCTTAGCGTTGGCATTTTGCTTGATAAGCTTAGCATTTGTGCATACTATACATCTCCAACATTATTATTTTCGAAGCAAGCGTCTTTTTCATTGTTTTTTTTTGTTCTTACTGTTGAAATATGGTTTTCGAAGTGATTTTCAGTCTTTAACTCAAGTAGAGGCGAGGCGAAAGTGAGTAGAGGACAAGCTCAATTTGTAAAAGTTCCTACTCTGCCCGTCTTTTTCGTTTCCTTTAATTAACAGAGGAGCTGCGCAAACTTTGGCGGAAAATACTGTGAGGACTAGACTGGGATAGAACCAGAGTCGTTCTTGTTCGGAGTGGGATGCTTACGCGGATGCCTAAAGCTTTGAATGACTTCCGAGCACAATCGAGCGCATGTGTTCACTCGTAAATTAGATTAGATGTGATGTCAGTTTGAGCCTCTCTAACCGCAACAAAAGCGTTCCAAAGAGAGGAAAGCTCCAGTTAGCATAGAGTTGAGGGAATGCGGAATCCATGCTCAAGGTACATAAAAACAGAAAATTGAGCTTGAAATTCATGAAACAAGGTAAAAGTTGAAGAAGACAGTAGAAGTTGCTGAAAAACAGGACAGCAGTGAACCGAAAAAGATGATCCGTAACAGAAAAACATTCTATTATACTTCAACAATAGGAAGGCCTACCTAATCTTTAGCCCGGGAGCTCACATAATCCTTCGGGAGCGTTAATTCCCATAGATACAATAGTTGTGTGCCCCTGAGAGGTATGGATTCACTCGAATGTTAGGCTTTGATTGAAGGATTTTTTTTTTGCTGTATAGTTTGTGGCCAGACTGCCAAAAAGTAACGATTAGTAAATTCAAAAGACTATAAATTCGTACTTCAGTATAACGTGAATTTTTTGTGATACTTTCATTGAATGATGCACTACATCATTGTTTCAAAATTCGTTTAACTATTTTATATTTTGACGGTAGTCAAGGGAGCCTGCGGAGGAGTGAAACTGAAATCTGCCTTATATTTTGACCACCATAATCGGCTTCACCTGTGAGTTACGAAAGCGAGATCGATGGCTTACAGCATGCTGATAAATTTCTACTCGATCAGGAGCCAAATGTTAATAAAGCGACCTACGTCGTCGTAGTTCTATACAACTGCTAGCGGCAAGTTCTTCCGAGTGCACATGGGCACATTACGTGCTGTATTTCTCAAATGCAATTTGAGCATGAAGAGAGCTCTTCATATGCTTACACGGCGTCGGTGCCTTTGCTCTGGCAAATAATCAAATTTTTCCTTCACCGAGAATCCCTGGCCACGTTGCGTAAAGAGACATACTTCGAAATGTGTTTTCTAGTTGTAAATACTTATTTCTAGCGCTTCTCAAACCTGTCCTGAAGATGTTTCTGAAAATTTTCCTGTAATTGAATGCTGTAAATGAAAATATAGTCAACTGAAGTATCGGAGGCACAATTAGGAAGAAAGTTTTTGTAACATTTATGCCACTCATGAACTGAAGTTGCTCCTATCGGAGATTTTGAAGTTTTTCGGATGGAACTAACTTAACATCGGAACATTTCGTGTAGATGTGCTCCCGGTCTACCATGCACTTGTATACGCTACGTTCGTGTGTTGCTTCATTTCGTGAGCAGCCGCAAGTGGCTGCATATCTTAAAGATCTCAACTGCTGTCCGAGCCCTACACACTTGTACGTCTTTTTGTTGAGGGATTTATTAGCGATAACATAACTCAAAAATAATGTAGTAGAAATTCCAAGTGTTTCGGTTCAATTGATCAGCGTTGCAGAGTTAGGTATTTTTTTACCGATTTTACAATTAAGTTTTTTTACAATTAAGTTTTATTTTACAATTAAGTTTTATTACATATTTCCGACTCCTCGTACCGGAAGTTTCAAGGTTTAATTTTCGAGACCTTCTTTCGACTAGCACTGATAAACTGTTCAGTAATATCATAATGTGTTCAGTCATTGCTTAGGTCAAATTCTCAGGAAGAAGAAAATTAAATTTTTGATAATTTAAACATTGCTCTAAATTTAGGTTTTCATTTATAACTTCCAACTAGGCATATTGTACAACTATTCCACTCGTAACCATCGAATTCAGACTTTGCAAGTACAAAATTTATGTTCCTATAAAACCGAAGCATCAGTTTCAAATCTTTCTCATTACTTTAGTGCTTAGCCTCCTCTCTAGGGAGGCGTGAGTCAAGCAACCGCGCTTTTTGCTCAGCTGCGTGAGCGAGCGGCGGGCACGTAGTGACGGGTGCTGCTGCGTTACTCTTCTGTTACACTGTGAGTCAGCTGCGTTACTCCTGTGTTACACTGCGAGTCAGCTGCGTTACTCCTGTGTTACAATGCAAGTCAGCTGCGTTACTCCTGTGTTACACTGCGAGTCAGCCGCATCACTCCTGTGTTACACTGTGATTCAGCAACGTTACTCCTGTGTTACACTGTGATTCAGCCGCATTACTCCTGTGTTACACTGTGATTCAGCCGCGTTACTCCTGTGTTACACTGTGATTCAGCCGCATTACTCCTGTGTTACACTGCGAGTCAGCTGCGTTACTCCTGTGTTACACTGCGAGTCAGCCGCGTTACTCCTGTGTTACACTGTGATTCATCCGCATTACTCCTGTGTTACACTGCGAGTCAGCTGCGTTACTCTTGTGTTACACTGTGAGTCAGCTGCGTTACTCCTGTGTTACACTGCGAGTCAGCTGCGTTACTCCTGTGTTACACTGCGAGTCAGCCGCATTACTCCTGTGTTACACTGCGAGTCAGCTGCGTTACTCCTGTGTTACACTGCTATTCAGCTGCATTACTCCTGTGTTACACTGCGAGTCAGCCGCAGTACTCCTGTGTTACACTGCGAGTCAGCTGCGTTACTCCTGTGTTACACTGCGAGTCAGCCGCATTACTCCTGTGTTACACTGCGAGTCAGCCGCGTTACTCCTGTGTTACACTGCGAGTCAGCTGCGTTACTCCTGTGTTACACTGCGAGTCAGCTGCATTACTCCTGTGTTACACTGCAAGTCAGCTGCGTTACTCCTGTGTTACACTGCGAGTCAGCTGCGTTACTCCTGTGTTACACTGCGAGTCAGCTGCATTACTCCTGTGTTACACTGCGAGTCAGCCGCGTTACTCCTGTGTTACACTGCGAGTCAGCTGCGTTACTCCTGTGTTGCACTGCGAGTCAGCTGCGTTACTCCTGTGTTACACTGCGAGTCAGCCGCATTACTCCTGTGTTACACTGCGATTCAGCTGCGTTACTCCTGTGTTACACTGCGATTCAGCTGCGTTACTCCTGTGTTACACTGAGAGTCAGCTGCGTTACTCCTGTGTTACACTGCGATTCAGCTGCGTTACTCCTGTGTTACACTGCGAGTCAGCCGCATTACTCCTGTGTTACACTGTGAGTCAGCTGCGTTACTCCTGTGTTACACTGCGAGTCAGCTGCATTACTCCTGTGTTACACTGCAAGTCAGCTGCGTTACTCCTGTGTTACACTGCGATTCAGCTGCGTTACTCCTGTGTTACACTGCAAGTCAGCTGCGTTACTCCTGTGTTACACTGCGAGTCAGCTGCATTACTCCTGTGTTACACTGCAAGTCAGCTGCATTACTCCTGTGTTACACTGCAAGTCAGCTGCGTTACTCCTGTGTTACACTGCGATTCAGCTGCTTTACTCCTGTGTTACACTGCAAGTCAGCTGCGTTACTCCTGTGTTACACTGCGAGTCAGCCGCATTACTCCTGTGTTACACTGTGAGTCAGCTGCGTTACTCCTGTGTTACACTGCGAGTCAGCTGCGTTACTCCTGTGTTACACTGCAAGTCAGCTGCATTACTCCTGTGTTACACTGCAAGTCAGCCGCATTACTCCTGTGTTACACTGCGAGTCAGCTGCATTACTCCTGTGTTACACTGCAAGTCAGCTGCGTTACTCCTGTGTTACACTGCGATTCAGCTGCGTTACTCCTGTGTTACACTGCGAGTCAGCTGCATTACTCCTGTGTTACACTGCAAGTCAGCCGCGTTACTCCTGTGTTACACTGCGAGTCAGCTGCGTTACTCCTGTGTTACACTGCGAGTCAGCCGCATTACTCCTGTGTTACACTGCGATTCAGCTGCGTTACTCCTGTGTTACACTGCGATTCAGCTGCGTTACTCCTGTGTTACACTGAGAGTCAGCTGCGTTACTCCTGTGTTACACTGCGATTCAGCTGCGTTACTCCTGTGTTACACTGCGAGTCAGCCGCATTACTCCTGTGTTACACTGTGAGTCAGCCGCATTACTCCTGTGTTACACTGCGAGTCAGCCGCATTACTTCTGTGTTACACTGTGATTCAGCTGCGTTACTCCTGTGTTACATTGCGATTCAGCTGCATTACTCCTGTGTTACACTGCGAGTCAGCCGCATTACTCCTGTGTTACACTGCGAGTCAGCCGCATTACTCCTGTGTTACACTGTGAGTCAGCTGCGTTACTCCTGTGTTACACTGCGAGTCAGCCGCATTACTCCTGTGTTACACTGTGAGTCAGCCGCATTACTCCTGTGTTACACTGCGAGTCAGCCGCATTACTCCTGTGTTACACTGTGAGTCAGCTGCGTTACTCCTGTGTTACACTGCGAGTCAGCTGCGTTACTCCTGTGTTACACTGCAAGTCAGCTGCGTTACTCCTGTGGTACACTGCGAGTCAGCCGCATTACTCCTGTGTTACACTGCGAGTCAGCTGCGTTACTCCTGTGTTACACTGCGAGTCAGCTGCATTACTCCTGTGTTACACTGCAAGTCAGCTGCGTTACTCCTGTGTTACACTGCGATTCAGCTGCGTTACTCCTGTGTTACACTGCGAGTCAGCTGCGTTACTCCTGTGTTACACTGCGAGTCAGCTGCGTTACTCCTGTGTTACACTGCGAGTCAGCCGCATTACTCCTGTGTTACACTGCGATTCAGCTGCGTTACTCCTGTGTTACACTGCGAGTCAGCTGCGTTACTCCTGTGTTACACTGCGATTCAGCTGCGTTACTCCTGTGTTACACTGCGAGTCAGCTGCGTTACTCCTGTGTTACACTGCGAGTCAGCCGCATTACTCCTGTGTTACACTGCAAGTCAGCTGCGTTACTCCTGTGTTACACTGCAAGTCAGCCGCATTACTCCTGTGTTACACTGCAAGTCAGCCGCATTACTCCTGTGTTACACTGCGAGTCAGCTGCGTTACTCCTGTGTTACACTGCGAGTCAGCTGCATTACTCCTGTGTTACACTGCGAGTCAGCCGCATTTCTCCTGTGTTACACTGCGAGTCAGCTGCGTTACTCCTGTGTTACACTGCGAGTCAGCCGCATTACTCCTGTGTTACACTGCGAGTCAGCTGCGTTACTCCTGTGTTACACTGCGAGTCAGCTGCATTACTCCTGTGTTACACTGCAAGTCAGCTGCGTTACTCCTGTGTTACACTGCGAGTCAGCTGCGTTACTCCTGTGTTACACTGCGAGTCAGCTGCATTACTCCTGTGTTACACTGCGAGTCAGCCGCGTTACTCCTGTGTTACACTGCGAGTCAGCTGCGTTACTCCTGTGTTACACTGCGAGTCAGCTGCGTTACTCCTGTGTTACACTGCGAGTCAGCCGCATTACTCCTGTGTTACACTGCGATTCAGCTGCGTTACTCCTGTGTTACACTGCGATTCAGCTGCGTTACTCCTGTGTTACACTGAGAGTCAGCTGCGTTACTCCTGTGTTACACTGCGATTCAGCTGCGTTACTCCTGTGTTACACTGAGAGTCAGCTGCGTTACTCCTGTGTTACACTGCGATTCAGCTGCGTTACTCCTGTGTTACACTGAGAGTCAGCTGCGTTACTCCTGTGTTACACTGCGATTCAGCTGCGTTACTCCTGTGTTACACTGAGAGTCAGCTGCGTTACTCCTGTGTTACACTGCGATTCAGCTGCGTTACTCCTGTGTTACACTGAGAGTCAGCTGCGTTACTCCTGTGTTACACTGCGATTCAGCTGCGTTACTCCTGTGTTACACTGCGAGTCAGCCGCATTACTCCTGTGTTACACTGTGAGTCAGCTGCGTTACTCCTGTGTTACACTGCGAGTCAGCCGCATTACTCCTGTGTTACACTGCAAGTCAGCTGCGTTACTCCTGTGTTACACTGCGAGTCAGCTGCATTACTCCTGTGTTACACTGCAAGTCAGCTGCGTTACTCCTGTGTTACACTGCGATTCAGCTGCGTTACTCCTGTGTTACACTGCAAGTCAGCTGCGTTACTCCTGTGTTACACTGCGAGTCAGCTGCATTACTCCTGTGTTACACTGCAAGTCAGCTGCATTACTCCTGTGTTACACTGCAAGTCAGCTGCGTTACTCCTGTGTTACACTGCGATTCAGCTGCTTTACTCCTGTGTTACACTGCAAGTCAGCTGCGTTACTCCTGTGTTACACTGCGAGTCAGCCGCATTACTCCTGTGTTACACTGTGAGTCAGCTGCGTTACTCCTGTGTTACACTGCGAGTCAGCTGCATTACTCCTGTGTTACACTGCAAGTCAGCTGCGTTACTCCTGTGTTACACTGCGATTCAGCTGCGTTACTCCTGTGTTACACTGCGAGTCAGCCGCATTACTCCTGTGTTACACTGCAAGTCCGCTGCGTTACTCCTGTGTTACACTGCAAGTCAGCCGCATTACTCCTGTGTTACACTGCAAGTCAGCCGCATTACTCCTGTGTTACACTGCGAGTCAGCTGCGTTACTCCTGTGTTACACTGCGAGTCAGCTGCATTACTCCTGTGTTACACTGCGAGTCAGCTGCATTACTCCTGTGTTACACTGTGAGTCAGCTGCGTTACTCCTGTGTTACACTGCGAGTCAGCTGCATTACTCCTGTGTTACACTGCGAGTCAGCCGCATTACTCCTGTGTTACACTGTGAGTCAGCTGCGTTACTCCTGTGTTACACTGCAAGTCAGCTGCGTTACTCCTGTGTTACACTGCGAGTCAGCCGCATTACTCTTGTGTTACACTGTGAGTCAGCTGCGTTACTCCTGTGTTACACTGCAAGTCAGCTGCGTTACTCCTGTGTTACACTGCGAGTCAGCCGCATTACTCCTGTGTTACACTGCGAGTCAGCTGCGTTACTCCTGTGTTACACTGCGAGTCAGCTGCATTACTCCTGTGTTACACTGCAAGTCAGCTGCGTTACTCCTGTGTTACACTGCGAGTCAGCTGCATTACTCCTGTGTTACACTGCAAGTCAGCCGCATTACTCCTGTGTTACACTGCGAGTCAGCTGCATTACTCCTGTGTTACACTGCGAGTCAGCCGCATTACTCCTGTGTTACACTGCGAGTCAGCTGCGTTACTCCTGTGTTACACTGCAAGTCAGCCGGATTACTCCTGTGTTACACTGCGAGTCAGCCGCATTACTCCTGCGTTACACTGCAAGTCAGCCGGATTACTCCTGTGTTACACTGCAAGTCAGCCGCATTACTCCTGTGTTACACTGTGAGTCAGCTGCGTTACTCCTGTGTTACACTGCAAGTCAGCCGCGTTACTCCTGTGTTACACTGCGAGTCAGCTGCGTTACTCCTGTGTTACACTGCGATTCAGCTGCGTTACTCCTGTGTTACACTGCGAGTCAGCTGCGTTACTCCTGTGTTACACTGCGAGTCAGCCGCATTACTCCTGTGTTACACTGCAAGTTAGCCGCATTATTCCTGTGTTACACTGTGAGTCAGCTGCGTTACTCCTGTGTTACACTGCGAGTCAGCTGCGTTACTCCTGTGTTACACTGCGAGTCAGCCGCATTACTCCTGTGTTACACTGCAAGTTAGCCGCATTATTCCTGTGTTACACTGTGAGTCAGCTGCGTTACTCCTGTGTTACACTGCGAGTCAGCTGCGTTACTCCTGTGTTACACTGCGATTCAGCTGCGTTACTCCTGTGTTACACTGCGAGTCAGCTGCGTTACTCCTGTGTTACACTGCGAGTCAGCCGCATTACTCCTGTGTTACACTGCAAGTTAGCCGCATTATTCCTGTGTTACACTGTGAGTCAGCCGCATTATTCCTGTGTTACACTGTGAGTCAGCTGCGTTACTCCTGTGTTACACTGTGAGTCAGCCGCATTACTCCTGTGTTACACTGTGAGTCAGCCGCATTATTCCTGTGTTACACTGTGAGTCAGCCGCATTATTCCTGTGTTACACTGCAAGTTAGCCGCATTATTCCTGTGTTACACTGTGAGTCAGCCGCATTATTCCTGTGTTACACTGCGAGTCAGCTGCGTTACTCCTGTGTTACACTGCGAGTCAGCCGCATTACTCCTGTGTTACACTGCAGGTTAGCCGCATTATTCCTGTGTTACACTGTGAGTCAGCCGCATTATTCCTGTGTTACACTGCGAGTCAGCTGCGTTACTCCTGTGTTACACTGTGAGTCAGCCGCATTACTCCTGTGTTACACTGTGAGTCAGCCGCATTATTCCTGTGTTACACTGTGAGTCAGCTGCGTTACTCCTGTGTTACACTGTGAGTCAGCCGCATTATTCCTGTGTTACACTGTGAGTCAGCTGCGTTACTCCTGTGTTACACTGTGAGTCAGCTGCGTTACTCCTGTGTTACACTGCAAGTCAGCTGCGTTACTCCTGTGTTACACTGCGAGTCAGCTGCGTTACTCCTGTGTTACACTGTGAGTCAGCCGCATTATTCCTGTGTTACACTGTGAGTCAGCCGCATTATTCCTGTGTTACACTGTGAGTCAGCTGCGTTACTCCTGTGTTACACTGTGAGTCAGCCGCATTATTCCTGTGTTACACTGTGAGTCAGCCGCATTACTCCTGTGTTACACTGCGAGTCAGCTGCGTTACTCTAGTGTTACTCTCTGTAAATATTAGGGCAGCATTGAATTAATTTTTATGACCAGGTTCCCTTAAATTAAATTACGCAAAGCGTATTCTACAGTTAGTATGTAAGGTCAGAAGTACTTCATATGTTTCCTATATCGTGAAACCAATCGGTCGAAAGTTTTTTAATTACGTTATATTTAAAAAAATTAACGTTTAACAATCTGCTAGGTGTTTATTCCTTCGGAAATGTCAAAAATACAACACAAATTTTGGTTCTTGATCGGCATTAAGTGGACGACAAAAATATAACAAATTATTATTTACATTTTGGGTCATCTGCAAATGTCATATTGCTGAAACTAAAGTGGGAAAGTATTTAGTAGAGTGAATCGATCCTTGCATATTTACACAATTTTCAAATGAAACTTTGCGTTTCAGTTGCGATTTGATTCCCTTTGGAGAACGAAATCAAATGGCAATGGGTTGAAAAGCAGCAGAAGTCGATGGAGTTAGAGCAGCCTCGCCTATTTCCTCAAATTTAACACGTTGATTGCGATGGTTTATACTGAAGTTCAATATTCAACTCAAATTTAAAGTTAATTGTGGTGAGCAATTCTGAAAATAGCAATCGTGAACTGAATCGTGCCTTCATTTAGTTTAGATTACGCATGTCTCAAAATTGAGTTTGTGACTACTGGTCGGTCAGCAGCATCATGAAAATCCCCTCCGTGCACACCGTTTGCTTCCGTCGCAGTCAGCGTGTGAGGCTATGAACCGACGTGATGCTGCCACGTGTGCCTCAAGTTTGTACGACGCGTTCGAGAGCATCACCTCGAGCGTGCCTTCGAGCACTCACTTCGTGCGAGCGTCATTAGTTGTGCTGCACTCCAGTGAGCTAGGGCGTTGTGAGTGCAGGATTAGAACAGCCCTCAGAAATTCTTCAATTATTGAACGATCATTATTGGAATATTGGTTTCATATTTTGCTTCTTATTTATTCGTGTTTCATATTGGTTTGTCATATTAATGGTGAAATATTTGTAAGGCGTTTTTGCTGTGAAGCCACCTCCAGAAAGTTTTGGGTGTACGTGTGACTATATGTGGAGTACAACTAACCAGAATTTACGTAGTTTTCTAGATGCGCGACGATTAGTACTTGACTTAGGTACAGAAGTCGCTCAAACGCCGCACGCTGATCGAATTTAGAGCAGGAAACTGAACGATATTTTACTCCGGTATGGTCACCGTGGTCTAGTGATTGAGGGCATGTTCTTTACTCGGGAAAGGTGGCCGGTTCGATTCCCGGTGCATCTCCCCTTTGGCAAAAGGGTGGCCATCCGTAATTTTCCGCTCATCTGAGATACGGGTACCGACTAAAGAAGCGTGTGTAACCATCATTGCATCTTGATGTTAGTTATAAGCCAATTGAAAAATCGATGTACAAGATGATACGTATCATGCTTGATTAGAATACAAGGTCCTTTTATGTGACGATTTTCAGTAAGACCTTTTCTACACTGCATGCTGGTTTCACGTAGAACGGCTTATGAAACTTGCTATCTAGGTTATCTCCGTGTCCATTCCGTCCTTTTCTCGAATTTCAATTCACTTAGTCAATGAATATCAGGGTTTAGTTGAAGTGCATGACATTTCAAGTCACCTTTGTCAGCCATGTTCAAACTGCATCGTCAGATGCGACTCCTGGAGCTTGTGTCGAGACACTATGAAGTCGAATTCAATTTTAGAGTCTTCATTCAAAGCTGAGATTGAAAATCTAATTGTTTCCAGTCTGAGAAGCTTTTAATGGGGTTGCGTTTTTAATCAGGTTCAAGATTCAAGGGTAAGTTGCGTTGTTTCATTTTTGATTTTTTATTATTTTATATTTTCATGTTTTTATTTCCTCAGCTGTTTTTGTTCAATCTTCTCCTACACTGCGTGCCTGATTAGGCTCAAATCAACTCACTCGAATAACAATACGAAATTAATATTTTAGTACCCAAAATACCATGTATAAAAACTACCACCAGATTTTTTCGTTCATTTTGATATTTCCAAAAAATAAATGCCATATTACCCTTGTGAAACGCGCACTTTTCAAGCCTCTGTTTTTTACATTCCTTATTTTAAATGGTACAGAAAAAGATTAAAGTATGTCAATGCCAATCCAATAATGGACAACATGTTTAGTACCTGTTGTCTCTGGTCAATTCAATATATTGCCCACATCTGGTGGCTGTAGTCTCTAGTCAACTCAATATATTGCCCATATCTGGTGGCTGTAGTCTCTAGTCAACTCAATATATTGCCCACATCTGGTGGCTGTAGTCTCTAGTCAACTCAATATATTGCCCACATCTGGTGGCTGTTGTCTTTAGTCAACTCAATATATTGCCCACATCTGGTGGCTGTAGTCTCTAGTCAACTCAATATATTGCCCACATCTGGTGGCTGTAGTCTCTAGTCAACTCAATATATTGCCCACATCTGGTGTCTGTTGTCTTTAGTCAACTCAATATATTGCCCACATCTGGTGGCTGTTGTCTCTAGTCAACTCAATATATTGCCCACATCTGGTGGCTGTTGTCTTTAGTCAACTCAATATATTGCCCACATCTGGTGGCTGTAGTCTCTAGTCAACTCAATATATTGCCCACATCTGGTGGCTGTAGTCTCTAGTCAACTCAATATATTGCCCACATCTGGTGGCTGTTGTCTCTAGTCAACTCAATATATTGCCCACATCTGGTGGCTGTTGTATCTAGTCAACTCAATATATTGCGCACATCTGGTGGCTGTTGTCTTTAGTCAACTCAATATATTGCCCACATCTGGTGGCTGTAGTCTCTAGTCAACTCAATATGTTGCCCACATCTGGTGTCTGTTGTCTTTAGTCAACTCAATATATTGCCCACATCTGGTGGCTGTTGTCTCTAGTCAACTCAATATATTGCCCACATCTGGTGGCTGTTGTCTCTAGTCAACTCAATATATTGCCCACATCTGGTGGCTGTTGTCTCTAGTCAACTCAATATATTGCCCACATCTGGTGGCTGTTGTCTCTAGTCAACTCAATATATTGCCCACATCTGGTGGCTGTTGTCTCTAGTCAACTCAATATATTGCCCACATCTGGTGGCTGTAGTCTCTAGTCAACTCAATATATTGCCCACATCTGGTGGCTGTAGTCTCTAGTCAACTCAATATATTGCCCACATCTGGTGGCTGTTGTCTTTAGTCAACTCAATATATTGCCCACATCTGGTGGCTGTAGTCTCTAGTCAACTCAATATATTGCCCACATCTGGTGCCGGGACATGAACCATGGTAGCATGGAGCACATACCAGACCATGCAGTGGTGCGGTACTTTCGGCTCGCGCACCGATGACGCGTTTCCGAAACGCGTATCAAGTACTTGTCAAATTCATTCTCGTTTTTCAAGTTGTTCAACTTTTTAAGAGATATCCTGTAATATAATGTGTTGTTAGAGAAATATTTGTGTTAGATTTCGCTTAATTCTGTGCCTGAAATTTAGTAGATTTTGGTTCCTCTCTCGACTCAGTTACTTTGTAAGTGCGTTTTTTTTCTCGGCAAGGTTCTCAAGTTGCCGCTTTAAAAAATAATATTGAAGGATTTTTGGTTGTAAAAGCTCGTGATATAGCTCTATATATCGACAGCAAGAACTTCGCTGGCAGCTGTAAAGCGATGACGACTTGATTTGTTTGAATGGCTGGTTTGTATAGCTGCGAGGGTTAAATGAGCAACGTATTGATAATAATAATGGAATAACTGGCTCCCCTGCCTTGCTGTCGAAGTTTCCATTTTGCTCTAGTGACCGACTCGGCTCTACCGCGTGGCTCCTGGACTCCAGTTCAGGGCTGGGGAGTCGGAGTCGAGGAGTTGGAGTCAGATGTTCAGAGTCCCGACTCCTCTGCCTTGATCCATTCGGGGCACCAAGACTTAGGGTCCTCAAGCTTCGAATCTCTCGCAAACTTACCATGGAATTAGACCTCCAATTCTGCAAAGTTGAGGCGGTCGACTTCAGTTCTGTAGGCCTGAAGCAGTTCAACTTAAGCTCTACAGCACTTCAACTTGATGATTTTAACTCACTCTCGGACTTCACAGTTTTGGCTCGCTGACTCTGACCTGTATTCTAACTCGAGAACTCAAACCTAATAGCTTTTAGTTAAGAACTGACTCAATAACTCAACGACTCAACGTGATTAAGCTGATTAGATCACTTTGACTGATTGAATATACGCGCACTGATTCAATTTCTCTGCTCGATAAGCCTGTTCCTGGGACTCTCGCTTGAAAATTTCTACTCATTGAGTGAGACGTGGTGACTCTGAATTATTTTAACTCGATGACTCGATGACTTCGACTCACCGAGTTCGGCTTGATGACTTTCACTCTCCACTACACTTATATTACCTATCAAGTTAAGTACTGCATTATTCAGTCTCTTTCATACACACAGCGACTCGACAAAATTGCTTTAGTGCATGCAGCGACTCTCCGACTCAATGTGGCTTTAGCAACAAGTGAAGAATTTCTCGGGTTAAAAAAATATATATGTATATATTCCCTGTTATGAAATGATGGAATTGCAAAATTCCAATATGTTAGGATATCGGCGATGTCAGGCGTCCGCCGCTCCTGAGTCGCGGCAGTCAGGTCCGTCTGCACCTCGTCCGGCGTTTGTGGCGAAACGCGAGCCTTCAAAACTTACTTTCCGCTCAGCCATTCCGGCGTGGCGTGGTTATTGGCAGAGTGTAAGCAGCACGTCTGTCACTGCCAGAGTTCGGGAAGCTCGTCCATTGCTGGCAGAGTGTGCGTGTCACACGCCCATAACTGGCGGAGTGTGGGTGACGTATGACAGTACCTGGTGTCCTGGTGCATGTTCATAGCCTTGCTTGTGTCCTGCGTTACTCCATTCCTTCCTTCTCCTTCCTTCCTTCCTTCCTACCTTCCTTCTCCTTCTTCCTTCCTTCCTTCACCTTCTTTCCACTGCCTCGCAACTGCGGTGCCCCGCCGACGCTTTGCAACAAATATAATATATACATATATGAAAGTTGTGAAAAATAAACCATTTGCATAGTTTGAACATTATTGTATGTTTTAGAATAACGCTTTGAGGCGAGGTGATAGATGCCGCTAACTTATTCGGCGCACAAATCGCCATACATATTTATAGATGTCTATTGGGGTGATTTTCTTCCAGATGTAATTTGAAACATCTTGAAAATAAATTGTTCAAGTGGTTTAAAATTGCTTAACACTTTCAAGAATGGCTGTACGTTTGGTAACAATTTCCTTACAAATTGTGTCCATTAATCCAGCGTTTGACTATGTTTTACTTGAAAATCGTGTTTCTTCAAAGGTTGAGCTGTTTGCTCTGTTCTACTCAGCAGCTATTTCAGGTTTTGCTGTTGTTACTCTTTCGGTTGTTACACTAGCTAACATGGTATTGTGTCTTGTCAGCAGCTATTTCCTGTTTATTGTTCTTACTGTTTTGGTTGTCATCAGATGGTGTACCCGTTAACTTGATGTTGTGTCCTGCTCAGCAGCTATTTCCTGTTTATTGTTCTTACTGTTTTGGTTGTCATCAGATGGTGTACCCGTTAACATGATGTTGTGTCCTGCTCAGCAGCTATATCCTGTTTATTGTTCTTACTGTTTTGGTTGTCATCAGATGGTGTACCCGTTAACATGATGTTGTGTCCTGCTCAGCAGCTATATCCTGTTTATTGTTCTTACTGTTTTGGTTGTCATCAGATGGTGTGCCCGTTAACATGATGTTGTGTCCTGCTCAGCAGCTATTTCCTGTTTATTGCTCTTACTGTTTTGGTTGTCATCAGATGGTGTACCCGTTAACATGATGTTGTGTCCTGCTCAGCAGCTATTTCCTGTTTATTGTTCTTACTGTTTTGGTTGTCATCAGATGGTGTACCCGTTAACATGATGTTGTGTCCTGCTCAGCAGCTATTTCCTGTTTATTGTTCTTACTGTTTTGGTTGTCATCAGATGGTGTACCCGTTAACATGATGTTGTGTCCTGCTCAGCAGCTATATCCTGTTTATTGTTCTTACTGTTTTGGTTGTCATCAGATGGTGTGCCCGTTAACATGATGTTGTGTCCTGCTCAGCAGCTATTTCCTGTTTATTGTTCTTACTGTTTTGGTTGTCATCAGATGGTGTACCCGTTAACATGATGTTGTGTCCTGCTCAGCAGCTATTTCCTGTTTATTGTTCTTACTGTTTTGGTTGTCATCAGATGGTGTACCCGTTAACATGATGTTGTGTCCTGCTCAGCAGCTATTTCCTGTTTATTGTTCTTACTGTTTTGGTTGTCATCAGATGGTGTACCCGTTAACATGATGTTGTGTCCTGCTCAGCAGCTATTTCCTGTTTATTGTTCTTACTGTTTTGGTTGTCATCAGATGGTGTACCCGTTAACATGATGTTGTGTCCTGCTCAGCAGCTATATCCTGTTTATTGTTCTTACTGTTTTGGTTGTCATCAGATGGTGTACCCGTTAACATGATGTTGTGTCCTGCTCAGCAGCTATATCCTGTTTATTGTTCTTACTGTTTTGGTTGTCATCAGATGGTGTGCCCGTTAACATGATGTTGTGTCCTGCTCAGCAGCTATTTCCTGTTTATTGTTCTTACTGTTTTGGTTGTCATCAGATGGTGTACCCGTTAACATGATGTTGTGTCCTGCTCAGCAGCTATTTCCTGTTTATTGTTCTTACTGTTTTGGTTGTCATCAGATGGTGTACCCGTTAACTTGATGTTGTGTCCTGCTCAGCAGTTATTTCCTGTTTATTGTTCTTACTGTTTTGGTTGTCATCAGATGGTGTACCCGTTAACATGATGTTGTGTCCTGCTCAGCAGCTATATCCTGTTTATTGTTCTTACTGTTTTGGTTGTCATCAGATGGTGTACCCGTTAACATGATGTTGTGTCCTGCTCAGCAGCTATTTCCTGTTTATTGTTCTTACTGTTTTGGTTGTCATCAGATGGTGTACCCGTTAACATGATGTTGTGTCCTGCTCAGCAGCTATTTCCTGTTTATTGTTCTTACTGTTTTGGTTGTCATCAGATGGTGTACCCGTTAACATGATGTTGTGTCCTGCTCAGCAGTTATATCCTGTTTATTGTTCTTACTGTTTTGGTTGTCATCAGATGGTGTACCCGTTAACATGATGTTGTGTCCTGCTCAGCAGTTATATCCTGTTCCGCTGTTGTTGCTGTATCAATTGTTATCAGCCGGTGTACCAGCTAACATCAGTTGTCCGACAAAATGAAGGTGCGTTTCATTTCAGCGTTCATGTCTCGAGTTAATTGAGGTGCGATGCCATCCAGCTCTGTAGTAATATGTTCCGTGCTGTAAAATGACTCCAGTTGTTTTTCCACGGTAATGCGTCAGGGAAAACGTCCGTCAAAGAGCGAGCTTGGCCTAATTTCAGCAAAGAATATACGTTTTCCGGTTTTGTTTCCTGCACCTTTGGCAACATTTTATGCTCTCCTCACATTTATTTTCGAGAATACATCCGACGCTTTTCTTGGACACATTCGATTAAAAATAAAGTCAGTTTTGAATTTTCTCATTCTGAAAAAATATTCGTAATTTATACGTGCTTTGTACCTGCAGGTGACATTTTTTGCTAAATTTTTCACAAACGTCAATGTTTTTATCTGTGTCGCTTCCGTTGATTTCCCTGAAACTTTTTTAGCAACAATTTTTCTTCACACATTTCTGCATTATCGCCAGCATGCGCGTGCCTGTGAGCCTGTGCACCAGAGTCTGTGTAGCAGTGTATAAGTGACAGTGTACGAGCGTCTGTATACCAAGTGTACCAGCGTCAG
Source organism: Morinoia aosen (assembly GCA_030386875.1). NCBI lineage: Eukaryota > Metazoa > Arthropoda > Malacostraca > Amphipoda > Talitridae > Morinoia > Morinoia aosen. The sequence goes on from CM059566.1 coordinate 49,297,181, forward strand.
TGTACCAGTGTACCAGCGTCAGTGTACCAGCATCAGTGCACGCGTCTCCCTCACGCTACAGGCACAGCAGATGCCACTCGCTCCCGCTACACTCCGGAGTCGGAGCAGCTCCAGCGCTGCAAGCGGCCACAAGCGCATGAAATTGATGCGCCGCGTCACCTGGTCCTGTGCTGCTCCGAGCTTGCGAAGCGCCTCTGCTCCTCTTCACACTATGTCTGGAGATTCTCATGTGTATTTGTACTTGATAAAATTTTCGAAAAGAGTTTTCCTCTCTTAAACTGTAGCATGGAAGGTATTTTTCGTAGCTCAATCGTGAAGAGCATTTCCCGTTGACAAATTGTTAGGAGATCCTTCGTTGTTGCAGGGGAGTGATGAAAATCATAAAGGTTTGGTCAATGAGAGACTAAATGTCATGGAATGACGACAAATGCGACGAATACCCATGACTATTGTAGTTGAGCTGGCATAGAGTTGCTCAAGGCTTTTGTAGGAGCTACAAGTTCTGATGGTATCTCGGCTAAGACAAACGTTACTGTCATTGACTTTAAACTATGGAATAAAAACGCTTTTTTAGCGCTAGTAGTTGAGCAAAACAGTTTCTCAATTTTGTGGATGTAGTTAAAGGATAAATATTGTAATAATAAAATCAAGTAAAACCCATGTTCTTAAACTGAAAACATTTATTACATCACCTTGAGCTGTGATTTTCGTTCTATTTCGCTTCAACTGTCAGCACTTCTTGAAATCTTCAATATTTTTAAAACCGAGAGTAAAATAATTGTATATTCTCCCCTGTGTTAGGAAGCGTGACAAAAAAATACTTCTCAGTTCACTCAATTGCGAGTCCCAACTGATGATCACTCGGCCGCGTTTTTGCGCGAACATTTTATATCAGTTAGCCTGCACAAAACATGCTTTTGTTTGTCTCGCACAGGAGGCCGTTGTTCTTTGAAAACGACCTCATCGTATCCAAGTACTTTCTTGTCTTGATTTTTCTGTTTTCGTCTGCGACTGGTGGAGGTGATTTTGTTAACTTCCATTCACCAGCCATTGCGGGCTGTGCCATCCAGTGTACTCACATTTTATGTTCTTAAAGTGCCCGTTTACCAACGTTTTTAATGATTCCACCTCGGTAATCGCTCGACTTCTTTCTAAGAAAGTCATAATGCCTCGTACAAAATAATGACTATGATAACGATTACGAAAATGACCATGACAACGATTACGAACATCATATCTAGCTACGTTTTTTGCTACATCATGTGCGAGGTATTCTACCAAGTCACATGACAGGCATGTTACTGTACTTCGAGACAGGTTATATGCCAAACCTCGAGACAGATATTCTGTCAAATCTCGAGACAGGTTTTTTGACAGATCACGAGAGAAGTTTTCTGACAGATCTCGAGACAGGTATTCTGTGAGATTTCGAGACAGGATCTGTGCCTGATCTCGAGGCAAGTGGCCTGGCAGATCTCGAGACAGGTAACCAGCGCCGTCTCGAAACAGCATGCGGGCCTCATGACTATCTTATCAGTCGCTATCGTGGAGATGACGGGCGCTGATAGGGCGCGCTCAGCCAGCGCTGCGCTCGTCTCTCCTCAGGTGCGCTACTCTTCCGAGCTGTAATTATTTACGGGCCTCACGCTCCTAGTTGTGGCTGCCGCTACCGTACGCCAACCCTGGAGGCAGGCAAGCCTTCTTTAATGCGTCTAATTTGGCCTTACGCTTCCGGTGGTCGCTGCCGCTACTGCACGCCAACCCTGTGTTTGCCTGCCTTCTTTAGTGTGTCTAATTTGGCCTTACGCTTCCGGTGGTCGCTGCCGCTACTGCACGCCAGCCCAGTGTTTGCCTGCCTTCTTTAGTGTGTCTAATTTGGCCTTACGCTGCCAGTGGTCGCTGCCGCTACTGTACGCCAGCCCAGTGTTTGCCTGCCTTCTTTAGTGTGTCTAATTTGGCCTTACGCTGCCAGTCGTCGCTGTCGCTACTGTACGCCAACCCAGTGTTTGCCTGCCTTCTTTAGTGTGTCTAATTTGGCCTTACGCTGCCAGTGGTCGCTGCCGCTACTGCACGCCAACCCTGTGTTTGCCTGCCTTCTTTAGTGTGTCTAATTTGGCCTTACGCTTCCGGTGGTCGCTGCCGCTACTGCACGCCAGCCCAGTGTTTGCCTGCCTTCTTTAGTGTGTCTAATTTGGCCTTACGCTTCCGGTGGTCGCTGCCGCTACTGTACGCCAGCCCAGTGTTTGCCTGCCTTCTTTAGTGTGTCTAATTTGGCCTTACGCTTCCGGTGGTCGCTGCCGCTACTGCACGCCAGCCCAGTGTTTGCCTGCCTTCTTTAGTGTGTCTAATTTGGCCTTACGCTTCCGGTGGTCGCTGCCGCAACTCTACGCCAGCCCAGTGTTTGCCTGCCTTCTTTAGTGTGTCTAATTTGGCCTTACGCTTCCGGTGGTCGCTGCCGCTACTGCACGCCAGCCCAGTGTTTGCCTGCCTTCTTTAGTGTGTCTAATTTGGCCTTACGCTGCCAGTGGTCGCTGCCGCTACTGCACGCCAACCCTGTGTTTGCCTGCCTTCTTTAGTGTGTCTAATTTGGCCTTACGCTGCCAGTCGTCGCTGTCGCTACTGTACGCCAGCCCAGTGTTTGCCTGCCTTCTTTAGTGTGTCTAATTTGGCCTTACGCTTCCGGTGGTCGCTGCCGCTACTGCACGCCAGCCCAGTGTTTGCCTGCCTTCTTTAGTGTGTCTAATTTGGCTTTACGCTGCCAGTGGTCGCTGCCGCTACTGCACGCCAACCCTGTGTTTGTCTGCCTTCTTTAGTGTGTCTAATTTGGCCGTACGCTTCCGGTGGTCGCTGCCGCTACTGCACGCCAGCCCAGTGTTTGCCTGCCTTCTTTAGTGTGTCTAATTTGGCCTTACGCTTCCGGTGGTCGTTGCCGCTACTGTACGCCAGCCCAGTGTTTGCCTGCCTTCTTTAGTGTGTCTAATTTGGCCTTACGCTTCCGGTGGTCGCTGCCGCTACTGCACGCCAGCCCAGTGTTTGCCTGCCTTCTTTAGTGTGTCTAATTTGGCCTTACGCTTCCGGTGGTCGCTGCCGCTACTGCACGCCAGCCCAGTGTTTGCCTGCCTTCTTTAGTGTGTCTAATTTGGCCTTACGCTTCCGGTGGTCGCTGCCGCTACTGTACGCCAGCCCAGTGTTTGCCTGCCTTCTTTAGTGTGTCTAATTTGGCCTTACGCTTCCGGTGGTCGCTGCCGCTACTGCACGCCAGCCCAGTGTTTGCCTGCCTTCTTTAGTGTGTCTAATTTGGCCTTACGCTTCCGGTGGTCGCTGCCGCTACTGTACGCCAGCCCAGTGTTTGCCTGCCTTCTTTAGTGTGTCTAATTTGGCCTTACGCTTCCGGTGGTCGCTGCCGCTACTGTACGCCAGCCCAGTGTTTGCCTGCCTTCTTTAGTGTGTCTAATTTGGCCTTACGCTTCCGGTGGTCGCTGCCGCTACTGTACGCCAGCCCAGTGTTTGCCTGCCTTCTTTAGTGTGTCTAATTTGGCCTTACGCTTCCGGTGGTCGCTGCCGCTACTGTACGCCAGCCCAGTGTTTGCCTGCCTTCTTTAGTGTGTCTAATTTGGCCTTACGCTTCCGGTGGTCGCTGCCGCTACTGTACGCCAGCCCAGTGTTTGCCTGCCTTCTTTAGTGTGTCTAATTTGGCCTTACGCTTCCGTTGGTCGCTGCCGCTACTGCACGCCAGCCCAGTGTTTGCCTGCCTTCTTTAGTGTGTCTAATTTGGCCTTACGCTTCCGGTGGTCGCTGCCGCTACTGCACGCCAGCCCAGTGTTTGCCTGCCTTCTTTAGTGTGTCTAATTTGGCCTTACGCTTCCGGTGGTCGCTGCCGCTACTGTACGCCAGCCCAGTGTTTGCCTGCCTTCTTTAGTGTGTCTAATTTGGCCTTACGCTTCCGGTGGTCGCTGCCGCTACTGCACGCCAGCCCAGTGTTTGCCTGCCTTCTTTAGTGTGTCTAATTTGGCCTTACGCTTCCGGTGGTCGCTGCCGCTACTGTACGCCAGCCCAGTGTTTGCCTGCCTTCTTTAGTGTGTCTAATTTGGCCTTACGCTTCCGGTGGTCGCTGCCGCTACTGCACGCCAGCCCAGTGTTTGCCTGCCTTCTTTAGTGTGTCTAATTTGGCCTTACGCTTCCGGTGGTCGCTGCCGCTACTGTACGCCAGCCCAGTGTTTGCCTGCCTTCTTTAGTGTGTCTAATTTGGCCTTACGCTTCCGGTGGTCGCTGCCGCTACTGTACGCCAGCCCAGTGTTTGCCTGCCTTCTTTAGTGTGTCTAATTTGGCCTTACGCTTCCGGTGGTCGCTGCCGCTACTGCACGCCAGCCCAGTGTTTGCCTGCCTTCTTTAGTGTGTCTAATTTGGCCTTACGCTTCCGGTGGTCGCTGCCGCTACTGTACGCCAGCCCAGTGTTTGCCTGCCTTCTTTAGTGTGTCTAATTTGGCCTTACGCTTCCGGTGGTCGCTGCCGCTACTGTACGCCAGCCCAGTGTTTGCCTGCCTTCTTTAGTGTGTCTAATTTGGCCTTACGCTTCCGGTGGTCGCTGCCGCTACTGTACGCCAGCCCAGTGTTTGCCTGCCTTCTTTAGTGTGTCTAATTTGGCCTTACGCTTCCGGTGGTCGCTGCCGCTACTGTACGCCAGCCCAGTGTTTGCCTGCCTTCTTTAGTGTGTCTAATTTGGCCTTACGCTTCCGGTGGTCGCTGCCGCTACTGTACGCCAGCCCAGTGTTTGCCTGCCTTCTTTAGTGTGTCTAATTTGGCCTTACGCTTCCGGTGGTCGCTGCCGCTACTGTACGCCAGCCCAGTGTTTGCCTGCCTTCTTTAGTGTGTCTAATTTGGCCTTACGCTTCCGGTGGTCGCTGCCGCTACTGTACGCCAGCCCAGTGTTTGCCTGCCTTCTTTAGTGTGTCTAATTTGGCCTTACGCTTCCGGTGGTCGCTGCCGCTACTGTACGCCAGCCCAGTGTTTGCCTGCCTTCTTTAGTGTGTCTAATTTGGCCTTACGCTTCCGGTGGTCGCTGCCGCTACTGTACGCCAGCCCAGTGTTTGCCTGCCTTCTTTAGTGTGTCTAATTTGGCCTTACGCTTCCGGTGGTCGCTGCCGCTACTGTACGCCAGCCCAGTGTTTGCCTGCCTTCTTTAGTGTGTCTAATTTGGCCTTACGCTTCCGGTGGTCGCTGCCGCTACTGTACGCCAGCCCAGTGTTTGCCTGCCTTCTTTAGTGTGTCTAATTTGGCCTTACGCTTCCGGTGGTCGCTGCCGCTACTGTACGCCAGCCCAGTGTTTGCCTGCCTTCTTTAGTGTGTCTAATTTGGCCTTACGCTTCCGGTGGTCGCTGCCGCTACTGTACGCCAGCCCAGTCATTGTGTTATGAACCTTTTAGATCCTGGCATTTCAACATCAAAAAGCCACAAATCATAATATGAGCTCAAACGGAAAACGGAGTTGAAATGATTTGAATGATTAATATTGAGAAGCCTCCAAAAACAAAATACGTATCTACCTGCACTAAATCCAAGTTCTACTATACTCACCCTAAAAATTTTGGCTGGTGTACTAGCTTGTGAAGCTTTGTATGTTCGCGTACTCATCGCACATCCTGTATATTTTCAGGTGTACTAGATCACACCCCTGAACTTTTATGTTTGGCTGCTCAAATAATTAGTTTTTGGGAAATATTCGGAAAACAAACATTTTCGATAGATCAATACAAATCAATGCAACACAGCGTGTGGTAACTTCAAATGTTGCTCTATGTAATTACTTAAAACGAGGGGTGTAATTTTTTCCTGTTTTATTGAAGAAAGACATCCAAACGAGCAAACAATGTTAACAGCCTTTTATGGGCATATAAATGTATTGAGTTTTATCAACACGTTAGACTCACAACTCCTCGCTGTTCGCTTGTATCCGCGCGGTTCAGTTTGTGCCTCCGGCTAGCTTCCACTTCATCAGATACTCCGACCTTAACTAGCCTTTTTATCGTTTGCGGTTTACATCCAAGAATGACTTTTGAGGTAGTTCAATATTTCTCTACATCAATTTCACACAGTGCTCGTCCTTTCGCAGTTTTACTTAATTTATCACTATGCATTACTCTTGGTTCACAGTACATTAATGTACAACTCATGTTAATATACCTGCATGTTGCCTCTGTAGAACCATCGTGGGATTATTTCAATCGTAAATTTCGGCAGAGCCCAAAAGCTGTGTTTTGGAGGTGTTTCCGCTTCCCATGCGTTCTCGCCTGAGGAACGCCAGCTCTGCATCAGCTGCGGGGCAGCGGTGTGTCGGTAACTTCGTGAATGGGTGAGAGGCGGCGAGTACGGACGAGGTTTGGCCAGTGTTGCCAGTTCAGCTTTTTCTGGCCAACACCCCCGAATGTAGGGCGTTTTAAGTAGAATTCGAGCATTTGAAGTACTCTGCTTCCGATGATCCTTAAGAGTTGCGAGTTCGTGAGAGGTGTTGATGGTTTAATTGTGTTTGGAAAAAAGCCAAGCTCGGGGATTTGTCCATGAAAAAGCCAATCTGGCAACTCTAACTCTGGCAGCTGCGAAAGCCGTCATTCATTGAAGAAACGCGCGTCTACATTAGCGAAATTTAGAGCTCAGCCTTGAAATGCCTGCTAAGAATAGGCACATGTGTGCGTGTGTGTATGTGTGTGTGTGCGCCTTGCCTGTACTCCTGTTCCTCGTCTTCATCATCATGTTCGACTCTTGTCTCTAATTTATGCAATTGCTTATTTTTAACCCAACAGTTTCGCAATCCTTGCGTGGAGTTAATTTAATCCTGCTTCTTCGTCATCTTCTGGTTGTTTCCTCTTTACACTTTCTGATTACTCACTCATCAATTACCTGTTGTTTTTAACACCTACTTACCAATCGCATATTCACCTGATGCTGAACATATTTTTTTGCGCCGTGCTCAGCCTCACATTTTGTGACGGAGGAAGACGCATTTGGCCGAGTGCCTTCGTGTCAACTCAGCCTCCTCTTCTTGTCGAGCACAATCATCTCTCTCCGATATATACTCATAATTATTGCTTTTTTGACCTTGCTATTATGAGCCGCGACGCGTCTGCCCCTACACTTCGCGATGCACAGCTGCTCTCTGATACCCCTTGCTTCTAGCATCAGGTCTCAGAGGCTCAGAGTTTCCTTGTATAGAACTAAAGCGCAAAATGAGGGAATTTTGCTGTATTCCAAGCGGGCAATTCTGGCGCGATGCCGCTGTATTGCAGAGCCTCTGTCATTATGTCGCTGCGACATTCTTATGCCTACTGCTATTATGTCACGCTGCCTCTACGCCACAATGCCACCATGTCGCTCTGCCACGCTACCTCACGGCCACTACACTGAGAAAATTTTGGTCACAAAACCGGCACACTTTTGTGTGTCAAGTTGTCACAAAACCAGCACATAAAAGTGGGTCAACAATATAAATGGTTAGTCTATGTATTTTGACAAACTTTTGTGTGTCAAAGGCCTATACGACACTCTTAAGTGTGCCAACCGTGACATACTGAACGTAAGTCAATTTCATTTCCCATAAATATTTCCCTTTCTTAGATTGGCAACTGATTATACCAGTATACAGACAATGTCTAAGAATTAGGAGAAAAATTATCGAAGGTATCAAGGTTATTGGGGAGAATTGTACTCCATTCACAAAATTTAAACACAGTTCGGTTTTCTGCAATAAATATTGAGCCATTTGAAACGAGAATATGTGATTCGACTCTCTCAATCGCTTTAATATATGGTCAAAGGAAATTCTTTAATGTGTATCAAAATATTTCTGAATAATCGTTTGACACACACAGGTGAGTCAAAATTTTTCTTAGTGATAGTCGAACTGCCGCTATGCCGCTCTGCTATCAAGTCGCATAGCCACTATGCCACGTCGCTTCTGAGTTACGTTGCCATATATGCTCTTTGTCATCAAGTCATTCTGCCATCGTGCCACGCAGCCTTGATGTTTCGCTGTCACTATGCTATTTTGGCGTCAAGTCACACTGCAGTTGTGCAACGGTGTTGTTATGTCCCGCAGCCATTAAGTAACGATGTCGCTATGCCTCACTGCTATTAAGTAACGATGTCATTATGCCTCACTGTAATTAGGTATCGATGTTACTATGCCTCACTGCCATTAAGTAACGATGTCACTATGCCTCACTGCCATTAAGTAACGATGTCACTATGCCTCACTGCCATTAAGTAACGATGTGACTATGCCTCACTGCCATTTAGTATAACGATGTGACTATGCCTCACTGCCATTGAGTATAACGATGTCACTATGCCTCACTGCCATTAAGTAACGATGTCACTATGCCTCACTGCCATTAAGCAACACTACCACAATGACGGTTAAACGCTTCCACGCGGGGGGACACAATAATTATTAATCAAGTCACCTGCACTGGATGCACTCACACACACACGCCACCCGCCTCCTGTGGCGCTCGCACCTCCCCACCGCTCCTGGTGAGCGCCCTGCTCTCGTGTGCTTGTTAACCCTGCCGCCTCTCCTGAAGTCGTTTTGCTGAACTTTTACCTTGGGAGGAAAAATGTGATGTATTCTATAGTATTCAATGCTACATTACATGTGAGGGGGTAGTCAGATTCGAAAAGAGCAGTGAATGTAAAAGAGCGAATGGTCCTTGTTTTGACCCGTTGACTTAGACGCGTTTGTGTGAAGCGTGTCCCATTTGCTACGTTGGGACTGAGAGAGCGAGTTTGATGCTGCTACTCTTGAGACTCTGAAGACCTGCAGCTCAGGTATCACTTCGCTTCTATCATCTCGAGTTTCTTTGAACCGTGTTGTTGGTTCAGATTCATTTTAAATGAATAATATTATTTAGGTTGAGATAAGTGAACGCGCCCCGCCTAAACTGATGGCATTATATACTGATGTATAAAGCACGTGAATCTATAGGTTGGTGTTGCAAAGTTTTGTTGCTCTCTGTTTGCTCAATCAATTTATGGAGTGTAATTTGTTATCTATGACACAGCCTTTATTACCTCTTGAATTTTCAGTATCGTCATCTTTCACACATGAACACCGAACTAACTTATCTATCTTAAGAAAAACCCTTGATTTAAACATCATTATATACCCGCGAGGCAGTGGAACGCGTGTCACAGAGACAGTCATGAAGTACTTATGTCTATACGAGTACAAGTTTGAAAAGAAGCAGCACAAAATGTGTATATAAACATACGACGGCTATTACTTTATGAAAGTTATATGTTTTTCACACCTTTATAATTCTGCACATGTATGACTAAATTCATTGTATTGTGTTGATTTAAACTAATTTGACATTAATTTTTGGTAGCCTGGGAGGTTGAATTACAAAGTTTTGCGTGTATGCGGGAAAAAATGCTTAGATGCTCAGCGTACGACTAGTTTTGCGCATTTTGCCGTTTTCCTTGTGGCTGAGTTCCACTTCGTTTTAGGTGAAACATTAATGCTCCCCTGCTCGATCTACTCTGGTCTTACAGGTACGGATTTGATTAGTGATGGATTGTTAAGTAAAAAATGCTCACCCGAAATTTGGTGCTAGTTATGCAGAGCATTGTTGTCTAATATTTTTTTCAGGCTGCAGTTTCAAAAAGCTCAACATTTAATTAAAATGGGCGAAAAATTGTAATTATATCGAATGAACGTACAATTTGGTCGTGTAATGAGCAAAACCTTAAATTATAAAGAGCAAAACTTTCAGTTAGAATGGATAGAACTTGCATTTATAGCGAATAAACTTACTCGCTGCCAGTATAATGAGCGCAACATTCATTTGAAATGAGAACAGCTTGCAATTCTATGGAATAGGCTTACAACTTGTCATTTTAATGAACACAACTTGTCGTTATAATGAACACAACTTGTCGTTATAATGAACACAACTTGTCGTTATAATGAACACAACTTGTCGTTATAATGAACACAACTTGTCGTTATAATGAACACAACTTGTCGTTATAATGAACACAACTTGTCATTTTAATGAACACAACTTGTCGTTATAATGAACACAACTTGTCGTTATAATGAACACAACTTGTCGTTATAATGAACACAACTTGTCGTTATAATGAACACAACTTGTCGTTATAATGAACACAACTTGTTGTTATAATGAACACAACTTGTCGTTATAATGAACACAACTTGTCGTTATAATGAACACAACTTGTCGTTATAATGAACACAACTTGTAGTTATAATGTGCAAAACTTGTCGTTATATCGAGCAAAACTTGTAGTTTTAATGAGGAAAACTTGAAATTATAATGAGCAAAACTTTGAGGTAAAATGAGCAGAACTTTAAGTTATAATGAGCAAAACTTGAAGTTATATCCAACCTAACTTGACTGCTGCTGTCCTGGGAGGCAGCAGCTGTGTAAACACCCTAATTTAATTTAGGCCTAACATTACTGGACCATATTTTCTAAGTAAATCATGTTAGTTTAATTCTGACTTTGCCTACTGTAGCCAAAGGTTGAGCTTTATTGATATCTTCGGAGCGTTACCGTGTTTACTTACTCGTTTTCTCTGGCTCTAAATGGACAGTAGAATTATTTGTCAACAAACGTCATGAGCAATAAAACAAACGTAGACGCTTTAGTATGTCGTTCTAGAACTATTCTCTTCAACAAAATAAATTCAGAATATTTTTGGTAATTATTTGTTACTGGAGGATGATTTCTGAGCATTTGGCATAAATGATAAAATAAATACAGAAACTTTATGTCGCACTAGAACTATTCCTCAACAAATGTCCTAAGCGATATAAAAGCGTAGCCAACTTATGTCGATCTTGAACTATTTCTCCACCAATGTCCTAATCGATGAAATAAACTCAGAAAATTTATGAATTAACACAAATATAGTTTACTAGAATTATTTCTTAACGTATTTCCTTAGCGATAAAGTTAACATAGGAACTCCGCGTAGCGCATCCTGGAATTTTCCGCGACTGAGATGCTCAAGCCGAAGCGAGGCATCGACAGGCACGTGTTTGTTGGACTTGTTAGCAAAGTAAATTCTTTCCTGTACCTCGTCTGTGTGACGGTGCCGGCAATTTTCATGGTGTGCGTGACAGGCATTTGCTCGTGTCAACAGAGGTGTAAGCATCTGCCGATTGCTGGTCGCGGCTCGTAGTTGCTTTACGTCTCGTGATATTTACTGTGTTCAGAAGCGTCGAGTCCTCGTGCCTAGAATAGAATATCTTTGAGAATAGATTATTGCGAGTGCACACGGCCCGTCAAAAAAAAAATGATAGCGTTAGATATAGGACCAACAACATGGCTTCAACATGGCTTTCCCGTGATTTCCCATGCCATTCTATGGCTTTCCAATACTTTCCCAAGTCTGAACCGCTGATATTCTATTCAATCAAATATAACCAATACACGTGATATTCATTCCGACTCCCAATCTTCTGGGTTAAGGCACCGATATATTATTGTGGAGTAGATGAAGTTTGTATCACAGATACGCTCATCTCACACTTTCGGCTGGTGGATGTGACACACAGACGGACTGACGGACACAGCTCCTTCTACTATATACTCGTAGATTGTTTTGTTGCCTTCAAATCCAAATTAAATATCTGACATGGGTATGGTCTGCGTCTTGTGGTTGTCCATCATTTTAGGATATTTTTTGTTTTCCAATATTCAAAATCCAATTGGTTGTAATGAATTTCTTGTGTCAGCTTTTTTTGGAAACGGTTTTTCTTTCGCCATTCTTATAAGAACGATTTCCAACATACGACAATTTTATGAACCTCAGCATCGATGGTATCCCTATTGCCTATATTGTATGTTAATTAAGCATAGTTTTTCGCATTTACATTTTACCTACCTCGTGGCAAGTCCATAATTATTTTAAAAATAAGCAATGAGAAGTTAATTTTTTGAGGGCTAACTTTGGCCATCTGTGGCAGGAGAACAAAGTAAGCATTAATTTTGTGAACACATTCGGTATGCATGCACTAGGCGTCTGGAACACGCAGTGCAGTACAGGTGCAGCGTCCTATACCCCACGCTGCTAGATGCAATTCATCATTGAACACACTGTGGCGGACGCCGCTAATTCTAAGCACACACATGCATTGTTTGTCGCGCTGCCAAAGTTCCCTCTCATCGTGCCCACCATTCATCATGGTGACGTGCTTGGTACACCGTCATCATGGTCTTCCTCTTCTCATTTGAAAGTTTCAGCGCTCGAATGTCCCGATGAGTGTGGGGACCAACGTCACTCATGCGGCGTCTGCACGAGCTCGGGATGAATAATATTGGAGCTCTCTTGTGAGTGTGCGGAATGCGTCGTGTGCTCTTACTGTGCTGTGTTATACGGTAAGTGGCCAATGCCATGCGCTAAGTGGCCAGTGCTATGCGCTTAGTGGCCCGTGCAACGCGCTAAGTGGTCAATGCTATGCGCTAAGTGGCCAGTGCTGTGCGCTACTTGGCCAGTGCTATGCGCTAAGTGGCCATTGCTATGCGCTATGAGGCCAATGCTGTGCGCTAAGAGGCCAATGCTGTGCGCTATGAGGCCAATGCTATGCGCTATAAGGCCAATGCTATGCGCTAAGTGGCCAGTGCTATGCGCTATGAGCCCAATGCTATGCGCCCAGAGACCAAGTTGCATACGCTGTAATTTGGCCCCTTTGAGTGGTCTTGCTCTTCCAGGAAAAAATTCACGACGAGGTAATGGTTGAGTTGAGCGACGTGTTTTGGTTCACATGCAGTTTTGGAGCCAAAACCTGGACTGTTTTTGGTTATGATTTTTTGTTAATTTTGTCACGTTTTAGTGCTGTTTTTATTCGTTTTTTAAACTTGCATCATCTTTATTGGTAGTTTTTAGAAATAAAAATCTTCTGGGTGTTGTTACTGATATATAAACAAATCTGCTCTCAGGGTCCGCATGAATGATTGTGGGACAGTGAAATACATTTTAACTTAAGATTCATTGTCTGCGTCTCCTCGACGTTTTTAACTTACATTCATTCAGTGAAGATACGCGTGATCTGTCAAAAATTTATGTGATAAGCCGATTAGTTTTTGTTTTAAATCTAAATAGGGTTAATTTATTGTCTCTGCTCTGGAGTTAGCGTTATTTTCATGCGTAGAGTAACTTTGTGTGAATAGGAGAAATACGTATGATAAAATCCTTATGATTTATTATATGGTATCGTAAATTGAAGACGTTGTCGAAGGCAAAGTTATGAAAAGTTCAATTGCTGTATAGGTTTATTATTTTGTTAACACAATTTCCTTTTTTCTAATTTAATCCTCGTCGAGTCCCTGTCCCTGTTATGTGTTAGATAATAAACTATCTACATTTATTCAGTGAGAAAAAAAAGCAACCCTGAAGAAAACAAGAAAAATTAGAGAACGGCTGATCATGCACGTTAGCATTTGTAACTTTACTACCGTCCCGCTATTGAATATTTTCCTCTTATTTACACGAGAAGTGCGAGTCTGCGGGTGTGCCTCCCACATATTTATCTTACTTGAGGTTAGAACGTAAGACAAATATACTTCTTGAGCCACCCATATCATTCTGCCCTGTAGTCATCCTTTATTCCTTTCAAAAGAAAAGAAAAATTACTCGGGCAGTCGGATTAATATGCGCCAGGTGTTGAGGGTAGACTAGATACCCAAGGAGTTACGAGCGATAAAAATGCCAACATCATTGGGTGCGTGACACTTGCGATATCGCTCTGCCAGGGCAGTCAGTATGCGCTCATTCTCATCTCTCCAAGTAGTTGACGTGTATACTTGACGTTATTGCTGTGAGATGCATTTAATATTGCAAAAAAGTTCGATGAAGAGAGAATTTGTATCGCTGATTGCATGTATTTTAGTTGTGACGATCATCAAGGTACGGCGAAAACTTGTCCTGCAACTTCTTGTTTGCAATTTTTTGAATGCTTGATTATAACTGATATCAAGTTGCTAAAGTTTATAATACACACGTATGTAAAAACAACTTTCAAAGCATCTTGTGTTAACGCTAGCTATTATGGCAGCCTTGAGACTCGTAGTGTGAGATAAAAATTAAACAATCGTGAGATTAGACGCATGAATGTGTAAAAAACGTATGATTGTTTTTATTGACATAGTGTTAGACAAAAGTTACATGATAGCAAAGAACGTCTGTACAAAGAACGCGCGAGTGTTTTTATTGACGACGTCGTGAATATTTTTGCGATACGCATGCATCATGCTCAAACTTCCGTGCCACTGATACTGACCGCGCACGTCGCTTGTTTGGCTGCCAAATTTCTTCACTTCATTCATCATTCTAGCGCGCTGCTATTCTCTACTTTTTATGCCCCTTAAATATGACTTCCGTGCACGTTTTTGTCGCCTTTGTGGTAGAATTTGCATTTCTGAATTAGCATTCGTTTCTCATATCTGAGTCGTGCACTGATACTCCGTTGTTCTGGTCGCGTGATACTCAAATTCTATCAATAGTTAGAGCACTCGCTCTTTTATTGTCACTTTTTGTACCAACGAATTTATCCCAAAATTGATGTTTTTCGGCGTGTTTTGATTCCATTCGCTGACATCAAAGTTCCAGCAAAAATGACGCTGGTATAGAGTCCCTCCTCTAGCCCGCGATATGGAGATGCTTGTTTATCTTGTGCAGCCAGTTGCCGTCTGCAGCTTTGGGACCTTGTTTTCGGTTCAGTTTTGTGGATACGCAGTCTTTTGCCCATCTTTGACGAGCGAAGGAGGGATTTTCTATAGAATTTGTATATTTTTGAAGTCTTAACCACGTAAGCTTCCGATGCTGCGGAACCTTCATGGAACCTTGACTGAGGTTATTAAATTAGAGGTTCTCGGACTTTTCTGCTGAACATCCTTCAGGAGTTGGGCTTGTACAGTTTTAATTTGAGTACAGCTATAAAATTAAGGGTCCTCGCACTTTTCTACTGAACAACCTTCAGGAGTTGGGCTTGTACAGTTTTAATTTGAGTACAGCTATAAACTTAGAGGTTTTCGAGCCTTTTTGCTGAACGACCTTTAAGGGTTGTGCCAGTGTTCAGTTATTGTAGCTGAGCTTCGAGTAGTGCTGAGCCTTGCAACATTTTAATGACTCCATCGGAATATTTCAATTCCGTTGTATGGATATGTCACCGGTTTCGTTACGGCGTACCTCTAACTTGCATCAGTCCATACGCAATTCTGCTTCGCTGTGGGCTGATCATCTAAAGTGGAATTGAAATTTCAAAATACAACGATAAAGTTTATTGCAAAAACTCATGTTTTCATGCAGAAATGTGTAGAAAGACTGCGTTACATCTCTACTTGAGGAATATCGGTTCGTGCGAGGAGCAAAATTCCAACCGCTTATCAGGTTGAAGACGAAGAAGTCTGTGTTGAACTAAATTTGGTCAATTGCCCGTCATTTTTGATATGAGTATGTTGTGATGATTGGTCAGCCCGCCTTAGTTTCATCTCCAATCTAACGGGCTGTGGGTTATCACAGCTATGGGGTCATGCTTTGAATAAAATGTGATGTGATGTTACCACTAAAATTTTGTCAACTTTCGTTTGAAAGGGGATGTTGCCTGCAACGTGCAGTCAAACTTTGAGTTAAGTGTAATGTTAAGCCCAAACATTTAGTCGACTTTTGTGTTGAAAACGACGTTATATGAAACGTGCTGTCAAACTTTGAATTAGACGTGATGTTATATATATCAAACATGCAGTCATTTTTTGAATGCGATGATATATATATAAACAATAGTTAGCCTTTTACAGTAAATAGTTTCTTAACAATTGGATCACGAGTGCCTCCATGCAAAACATGTAGTCGTAAAACGAACTGGTTGTGATGTTATTCTCAACAGGAACTCGTAATTTTAATTCAATGCCATAATATCTGAAACATGTAGTCATGCTTTTTGCGTGAAGCAAAAGCTTTGCGTTGCCAAAACGCGTGCCTCCATGGAAAGAGTGTCCAATGTTCGTTGCAGGAAGATTTAACCTCAGTAATAGGGTGAGCCACGTTGAGGTAGTAACTGCGCGCGAGGCTGTGAATCAATATCTCATTCTTTTTAGTTTATTTATTTCTCCGTAAGTCTAACATTAGTTTCTAATTCCCATTGTTGTTCTGTAATGGGTACAGACGGGCCTGTACACCGGCATAAATGATTTCCTTCATATTGATTATGAGAAAACTGAAGCTGCTTGCTTACTGCGTGCAGTGATTCGCGTTGATTCGGTTCATATTTCAAAGAAATTTGTTTGAGTGAAATTAAGTTTGTAACAATTACTTGTGTAGTCGAGTAATGTGTGTTTCATGTCATTTTAATGACAACTTTGCTCGCGTGTGTTCAATTTTAATATATTCAAGCCTTATTTCCTATAAATCATTTCTTTGCGGTATTCTTATGGTTAAATTAATGGGCTTTAATTATGTGTGCAACATCGTCTCCCATTCCTGCAAGCAGCCCCGCTGTCCTCACGCTTAGAAGCGTAATTTCGCCTAGCATTTTGCTTCAAGAATTTCGTGTTGCTGCCTTCATAAATTTCGCTGGCATGAACCTTAATTTCATTATCTACTTATTAGTTGCTTCGAAATTTGAGTATACGTTTTTTGAACTTAGACTGCCATTCCTCTCTTAATTCCAATTTTTCTGCCATTCCTTTTTTCTGCCATTATACTGCCATTCCTTTTTTCCGCCATTATACTGCCATTCCTCTCTTATGTAACACTTCATTACACATACGGCCTTTTATTTCGGATGTGTATTGTGTACCACTTCATTAGGTTACACTTTACTATTATTGAACACTTACATAACGCTTATGTATTAGGGGTAACATTTATTTGTAGCACTTCATTACAAATACAGCCTGTTATTTCGATGTGCATTCATCTTTTACTTGTTTTGATGACAGAGGTGGATTCCGAAACGTTTTATGATGAAATATGATTAATTTGTGAGGAATTTACTTCCTTTTTATGTTTCAGAAATGCAGCCTCACTTTCATGTATGTAATGACCGGCTCATTTCGCTTCATGTCGCCAGTTAACTGAATGGTTTAGGTTAACTGCCAAGTCAAACAATAAACAATGTTGGAAGGGCGGGAACTTGTAGAATTACCTTTATTTTTTCTCATTTTTTGATGTTCAGTTGGCCTGAACCTTACAGTTGACTTTTGGTTTTCCTTTATTCCTTATTTGGAACATCATGTCTGAACGCATTTCTTCAAAACCCATAGCCTACTTAACAGAGAGCAGTTCGGAGATCACTTGCGTGCTTCCCTTTCCTTAGTGTTAGAAGCGAAAGACAACACAGCTATGGACAGATATTTCTTGTGTAATAAGTGCCTATAGCTGCAGTAACGTAATCCTCAATTAAGTGTCTATTACTGCATTTTTGCGGGATCACTATCATTTCCAGTAACATTTTGTATTTGATCTCCGACAGCATGCAGGCATAGAAGCAGATTTAGTGGGAGTGGGAGGAATATCGCTGAACGAGCGACAGATTTAGTATCAGTGACAAGATTATGGTAAAACAAGCAACAAAAGTAAAATGAGTGAGGGAACGTAGTAGAACGAGTAATAGAAGAAGGAACAGTGAGAGGACCATTGTAAAATGAGCATCAGAAAGAGAACCAGCGAAGAGAATATAGCAAAACGAGCAACAGGAGAAGGATCAATGTACACAGAAGAGGCATCAGAGCAGAATGAGTGAAGGGAACAATGTAGAACGGGCAAAAGAAGTAAAATCAGTGAGAAGAACATCGTGAAACAAGCAACAGAAACATCATCGGTTAGAGGAACATCGTGGATCAAGCAACAGAAGCAGCAGCAGTGAGAAGAGAAGTGCAAAAGGCGAATCAGAAGCGGAATCAGTGAGAGGAACATTGCGAAACAAACAACAGAAGCACCTTCGGTAAGAAAAGTATCGTGAAACAAGCAAGTCAAGCAGCCTCAGTAAGATGAACATAGTTAAATAAACGGCTCAAGTAGAATCAGTGAGAAGAACATCGTGGAACAAGCAACAGAAAGTGGATCAGTGAAAGGAACATCGTGGAACAAGCAACAGAAGCAGCATAAGTGAGAAGAACATCGTAAAACAAGCAACTCGAGCAGGATCAGTGAGAGGAACACCGATGACCGCGCAACAAGAGGCCGGTAGCAGCAGCAGCAGGCACTGGAACAGAGCCGAGCGCGGTGTGCGTGTCTGCTCTAATTGGTGTTTGCACGCCCCTTCTCAGGCCCACAAGGCCTATCTTGCATGAGCGAGCTCAGGATTGGCGGAATATCAGTTTCCAGGTGCGGGTGGCGGCCAGACGCCGTCAAATGTTCGTTGGGTAGTGGAGAATTTCACCTTCAATATCCTCACTGGTTTTTGCTGTGGTTTGATCCATGTTGTGGTTATTGATGTGATGCTTTAGGTGGGCACGATAATGTTTTCGCTCAAGGCGCGTAATTTACTAGCACTTCAACCATGAAGTATACGGCTTGGTAATTTACCTCAACTGTCTTCGAAACGTCAAGAGCTTTGAATTCACACACATTAGTTGGAGAAAGCTTTTGATGCAGTACAGAAGAGTTTTTGTTGCTTTGACATCGATGTAAAAATTTGTCATAATTCAACACGACCCGAAAGCATATACTGTAGCCATGATTAGAGCGGGGGTTTGATAAAACTTTCTACTTTTACTCTAAGTTTTGTACTCTATATTAACACAAGCATAAAAGAATTCGTCATGCGTCAAGAGTCTCGAGTGAATGGGCCGGAGTTATAATGAGAGCGAGAGCAGCGTGAATGCTTATTTTGTACTGTGGTCTCTGAGCGACTTTTGCTTTGGAATGAGTTACATAATTACAGTCGCTTAGGGTGCATATTTTTAGCATCACAAAGAATTTCCCAATCAAATCAAGATCGACATATCGATGGCAATAGAATCTGAAGAATGGTCAGGGATAAATAGAAGGTCTTGTGTGATATTATACGCAGAGTGTAAGGGCATTATATTGACAATGTTTTCTCTGTGTGAATGAATGGTTAATTGCAACATCTCGAGTATAATATAATGGAAAAGACGTTGAAAAAAGCAATTATATGACTGCCTACTCTGGTACGTAAATAGAAATATTGAAATACGGACACATTGGTGTGATTACATCGGAGTACAGTAATTAATTCGTGAATTATGTTTGAGCAAATGTTAAAAAGAAGCAATTCTAAAAATAATCACAATGTACAAAGAACGTAAAAGTATACGTGGAGCTGCTAATTAGACCAACAAAAGTTTAGACTCATTTTTTACTAAAACAGTGACTTCGAAACAAAAAATTTGCTACGTAACTTGGAAAAAATTCTATCTGCATAACGATCGAGATGCATGGAATTATAAACTTCAGGAAAATAATAGTATCTAGTTGATAGTTAAGTAAAAGCAGCAGTAAACAATTCAGGATCCATCGAGTTTAGAATTTATACCGCTTTAAATCATCAGTTAAGATCTCTGCTACATCTCGTCTGCACTAATATTGTCCGCAGAGTCTGTGCCATGTGCCTTCAATTACATCTTTGCCACTGGTGTCTTCTTACTTGTGGTCCATTATGTGATGAATACGACATAGAAAACGCAGGTTAGTTCACTGCGGTGAGCCTCAGATACGTTCGAGACCGCCTTGATATATTTCGATCGACCAAACGATCAGTCATGTGTAGCTACCTGTCTTGCGCACCTTGATAATTCCTCGTTGTGTCTTCTACGTGATAAGAATTTTTATATCGTAGAAATTGATTTGTTGAACTGATTTGCTGAATTTTCCGAGGATTCTTTGCTTTTCTCCCTTGTGCGAAGGTTTTTTACTTTTATTGTAGAGTATTCTCTGCCTGCTACCGTAGATTTACTTATTACGTACTTTAAATTCGTATTCTTAGACGCTCATTGGCATTATATAATACCAAAAAAACAGCACGGAAAACGAACGAAAAAAAATGTGATTGGAATGAGCCTTTCCAGAGGATGTGAGTACTGAACGAAAGAAAAAACGAGGAAAAAACTGGCACAACAAAGTGATGCTAAAGAGCCATTCTAATCGATGTGAGTACTGCGTCAATCATTCCGCGCGATTGATTTTAAAACCATTGTCGAAAATGAGTTCCAGTTTGCATGGGATTCTTGATTGACGTTACCCATTTGTAATAAAAATTTGTTGTTTGTCTGAATTGTTAAGAATGAGCTACGTTCAAACCCAATGTTGATGTATAATAATTATGCTCGTGTTTGAGAGAGTGACAGAACTCGGTCGGGCTCGTGTGCGGCATGTCGGTGTGTGTGTGCGTGCGTGTGTGCATCTATGTGGTGTCGTGTGATAAGCCCAGTATGTCACAGTGATTGAGTGCACACTAAATGTTGGTGACAAGTGCAGGATAAAACTAGGTCTTGGGACCTCGTCTATGTTAAAATAGCTTACTGCAGATTTCGCTGATACGTTACATTTTGATGAACGCTGTTAAATGGACGATGGTGTACTGGTTAATGAAAAAGAGGTAATCAAAACTGGTGGATCTAAATGAGTGCATTTTCTAGCCAATGGGCCTCAGACGGCTTGCTGGTAGCTGAGTGATAGTTTCATTCACCGCCTTGCTGCTGAATGGAGTCTTTCTCTCGCGCACAGAGCGCTTCTGACCAACAGCACCACGGAGCCTGTAGTGGCGGTGTAGATGGTGCTCATACGAGGTCCCGAGGGGGCCTTAGACTGACATTTTGACGTGCGCGTTCCTTGATCCGTGGAAATAAATGTTTGAGTAAAGGTTACAATGATCAAGGCTGGTCAGTAGTAGGAGTAAAACAGAACTTTTCGTTTGATTGTGCAGGAATTTCGAGGTATACATGTATATACAACTGATGAATTGACCAATGATTGTAATATTGTACAATCTCTATTGGAAATAAACTGTTTTCTTTTCTTTCTTTCTTTCTTTCTTTAAGACCGACCTGAAGATTAGCGCTAAATGGGTGTGGAAAAAAGGAAAATCTAAAGCAGAGTTTGGGACAACTTTGCGGCTGCTTGGATATTTGGTCAAGGCTCGTTCAATATTGAGAAAAAATAATTCAGTGTAGGATAGAATAGGACTGTGAAGAAATTGTTGTCCGTATTTACAGATGAATTCGTTGAAATTTGTGTTTAAATGTGAGCCGGTTATTTTCGACTTAGCTGCCAGATCTGGGAAAAGAGAAGTTGAATTTTAATGATATGAAATTTAATATGACAAAATGTTCTGAATAAAATCAATTATGGCTAAAGCCTTCTGGTCTGCCAAATGTACTCCATGCATAGTTGTTCACAACCAACTCATTGGCAGCAGTCCTTGGCAGGTAGTGAGGAATTTAAATCCTTTAGCAAGGAATTCAAAAATTTTTGATCGGCTTCCATGTAACGTTAATTTCAGTACCCGTAAATTTGAATTCATTTGATTTTTCATGTTTGAGTTTAAACTATATCAGCTCAACTCGAATGCCTCGAGTACGTCTCTAGAATGGCCTTACGTCTCATGCGAGACGTAATTTAATTTATCGGAAATTACAAAATGCGCTGCAGCCGTGGGCCATTTTCCCCGCTGATTCCTGCGATAACCTGCATTGATCGCGCCCTATTTTTGTTACCTATGGCAACGTGAGTGTGGGGACTTATATTTTAGTAGTGTACCTCAGTGTTCACTTCTCTTATTATATTTTACTCTGTTTCTTTTCATAGATCTAGCGCCGTAGCATTTTACGGGAATGATTGTGCTATTTATTGTTAAAAGTGCCTAAGTTCTTGCAAATATTCATTTGCAATACTGAGCTACAAGTTCTTTCTTTCATTTTTTATTATATTATACTGCCATTCTCTCAAACAATTATTTCTTAATTTTTCATAATATTTTCTTCCTATGCTTGACTGATGAATTGATTCGCCGCCAAGTTTTCAAACTTTTTAATTATATTAAACTGTCATTCTATCCCATCATTATTTTATGCTTTTTCATGATATTTTTTACGATGGTGAACTGATGAATTGACTCGCTCCCAAGTCTGCCAACTGTCTACAGATCCTGACGTTGATGACAGCGTTCAATAGAGAGAGCTGCTCCCGAACGCTGGTGCCGTGAACACGAAGTTGCTACTTCATGGTTCAGTAATGCTCGCCGCATGAATGAAACCTGCGCCTAACTCGAGCCCGTGGATATTTAGTTCTATTCCAGCTCCTGATTTTGTGCATCGCTCGCTCGTCTGAAGTGATTGCATCCATTAAGAGTGTGTGTAGTCGCTTTGTGGGAAAAAAGGTTTCTGACGCAGGTCACTTCGATGTGTGACTAAAGATCATCTGTTTTTGTCCCTGATGTTTTGTTTTCATTATTTCGATTCATTTCAGTCTATGTTCCGCAATATTAACTGATAATTACAATTGGTTGAACGCGATGTTTGATTTGATTTAGTATAATATAATAGTTTAGACTATTATCTGTTTGTCAATAATTTCAAATTATTGATTATTTATGTGCGCGTTAGGTTTGTGTCAGACCGATCATTTAAAATAAAAACAATGCTCGGCTTAAAAGGCCGTGTTTTCGAGAGTTTTTGGAAGCGCACGTAAAAACCAAGAGCGTGGTGCTGGGTAGCCTCTAGTGGAGACCACAGAGAGAGATGGTGAACACGTGCTTGGAAATTGTTACTTTACGATTTAAAAATCAGTCCTGAGATTGGTAAAATTATATGATGAGGATTTTTGAGGATTTTGAAACCGATGACGATTTTTAAAAACTGCTCACGTGATTCTAATAATGATGTAGATGTCTAAAGGTGATGATGGGACTAATGAAAATGATGATGAGGAGTGAACGATAAGATTTATACGATGATGACCAGAGGAGATGACGAGAGAAAGAAATCGTTATATTCGTAACAGTGAGGAAATTTTTATACGACTATGATCTAATGAGATGACAAAAAAATGAAGAAATCGTTAAGCTTTGTACAGTGATAAAGAGATATATACGATGATGATCAGATGAGGTGACTGAGAGAGAGATCTCGTTAAGCTACCAGGAATTCACGCGCGAGGAGATTGTTTTTCAAGGCAGGAAAGAAAGTGATCATCGGAGACCTGTTAGGGCAGAAGCAGAGCAATATCCGCTCTCTGAGATTGCTTCGAGTACGTCTCTCGTATTGCGTTTAGAACCTGCTCTGAGGGCAGCGACTCATGACTCGCTTCTTGAGTTTTACTTGTAAACCGTCTTGACTTGGTCTTGACTTTGATGCTGGAATTTTACTATGAGTACATCTTGTCTTAGTCAAAACAATGAGGTATAAATTTTACTTGGAAACCATCTTGACTTGGTCATGACTTTGATGCTGGAATTTTACTATGATTACATCTTGTCTTAGTCAAAACAATGAGGTATAAATTTTACTTGGAAACCATCTTGACTTGGTCATGACTTTGATGCTGGAATTTTACTATGAGTACATCTTGTCTTAGTCAAAACTATGAGGCATGAATTTTACTTGGAAACCATCTTGACTTGGTCATGACTTTGATGCTGGAATTTTACTATGAGTACATCTTGTCTTAGTCAAAACAATGAGGTATAAAATTTACTTGGAAACCATCTTGACTTGGTCATGACTTTGATGCTGGAATTTTACTATGAGTACATCTTGTCTTAGTCAAAACTATGAGGCATGAATTTTACTTGGAAACCATCTTGACTTGGTCATGACTTTGATGCTGGAATTTTACTATGAGTACATCTTGTCTTAGTCAAAACTATGAGGCATGAATTTTACTTGGAAACCATCGTGACTTGGTCATGACTTTGATGCTGGAATTCTACTAAGAGACCATCTTGACTTAGTCAAAACTATGAGGCATGAATTCTACTTGGAAACCATCTTGATTTTGTCGTCTTTGATGCTTTAATTTCACTAAGATTCCATCTTGACATGGTCGACTTTATTACTTGAAGTTTGCCTAAAAACCGTTTTGACTTTAACCTAGAATTTGACGTCCAGCTTGCCAAAAAAAAAAAACTGTCCTGCATGCAAAGGATTTCGCCGCTTAAATTCTTCGCAAATTCGTCGTAGGAGCAGCCTCAGAAGTCTTCTTGAATTGCCCTAGAAATTGGGAGCTTTTATTTGTGGAGAATTTATCCCTTGAAGTGACCGCGAATAATTTCAGCGTCAGCCACGAGCGTTTCTAGAATTGCTTGAAAACGGGCCGCGGCGGCCTAGGGAACGGCTTCTGACTTGCTCATGAGCGCCCCTTGAATTGCTGGCGTGAGCGCCGTGCATTGTGGGACAATGGCCCTTTAATTGTCTCACAATGACCTATGAAATGCTCGTGAAAGCCAAAGAGTTGCCTGAAAACGCAGGTCCAAATCTTGCTTTTTCCAGCAAAGCCGACTCAAATTATAAGAATTTAATGGCGCTCGGTAATTAAAAGTGTATTTCAAACTAAAATACGCTCCAGAATTAATGTTATTTCAAGTTGAAACAACCGATAAATCTTCGGTGTTTCACATCTCACCTAGGCTTGAATCCCCTTCATCTCCGATTAAAAATATGTTATGAACGACAGTCACTTCAGATTAATAGTAACCCTAAGTTACCGATGCATTAGACAGACACAAACTATCACAATATTAGACAAAAAAACCTTCATCTCTGACCGAAACTATTTTATAAACGACCGTCACTTCAAATTAACATCAACCCTAAATTACCGCTGCAATAAACAGCCATGCACCACCACAATACTAGACAAAAAATAACTTCCATGAGGCAGTGAACATTTGAGGACCGACCAGAGTCGCGGCGGCCCGTCAGGCGGCAGATAAGCACTCCTCTGCCAAAGTTGCCCGCACGAAGTCAGGCTGTCACCGCAAGTTGCGATCTGTTCTCTCGGGTGACTTTTATCCTGCTGATCGTGCTCATCTCGTAGTAGGGACAAGAGAAGAGAGTGTATATGTGTGTGTGTGTGTGTGTGTGGGGTAATATAGCGGCTCTCACACGTGCCGGGTGTTGTGTTTGTGGGAAGTTTACCAACCGTAACGTGCTTCGTGTAATGTTTTGCTTCATGAACTGTCGTCAGGTTTTATTCTTTCAACCTTAGTCTGGTTTTATTTATAAGGCCTTCGTCAGGTTTTATTCTTTCAGCCTTAGTCTGGTTTTATTCATCCGCCCTTTGTCAAGTTTTATTCATTGAACCTCAATCTGGTTTTATTTATTCGACCTTTGTCAGGTTTTATTCATTCGTCCATTGTCAGGTTTTATTCACTTAACCTTCACCAGGTTTTATTCATTCAACCTAAGTCTGATTTTATATATATGATCTTTCGCAGATCTTATTAATTCAATCCTGGCTGTTTATTATTCCATCTGCTAGGACTAAACTCGCTCCTGCATGGACGCAGGATGGCTGGACAGAGAAGGTGGGCACAATTAATGCCAAGCAGTAAAAGATGTTGAAAAGTCCACAAAAATAAACACATAATTAGGTTTCAAAAGGTATTATCTATCGAGCAACTTTGATGCATCATGGAACTGAAAAATTATAATTTATTTCCAGGTGAGTACATCTTCTGCCTGTGATAATAATAGAAATCCTGATGCGATTTTTCCAGTTTGAGTATCTATCAAAGACGGATGCAAAGGGTCTCGGTTGACCATGAAAGTTGCATTAAATGTTGTCTTTTGCCAAGTTTAATTTGCACTCTGTATTTCTCAGTAAATTTTTTTTTGTCGCGTGATTTCTGTAACTAAATCGTTGAATGGAAGAGCGAATTCTCCCTGGAGTCCAGTAGAAGTAAGACTCGTGTTCGGAAATTTAATAACTCAATATTCCATAAACATCCCCATTAATAACACAATCAACCACAAATAACGCCGTTAAAATAATCTTCTCAATAACGCAGCCAATAACACAATTGATACAATCAACTTCACGCAGCATGCGGGGTTACGGGGAGGTGTGTGTGCAGCAGGCGGGGTTACGGGGAGGTGTGTGCAGCAGGCGGAGTTACGGGGAGGTGTGTGTGCAGCATGCAGGGTTACTGGGAGGTGTGTGTGCAGCGTGCGGGGTTACAGGGAGGTGTGTGCAGCAGGCGGGGTCACGGGGAGGTGTGTGTGTACAACAAGCCGGGTTACAGGGAGGTGTGTGTGCAGCATGCGGGGTTACAGGGAGGTGTGTGCAGCATGCGGGGTTACAGGGAGGTGTGTGTGCAGCAGGCGGGGTCACGGGGAGGTGTGTGTACAACACGCGAGGTTACAGGGAGGTGTGTGTAGCATGCGGGGTTACAGGGAGGTGTGTGCAGCATGCGGGGTTACGGGGAGGTGTGTGTGCAGCAGGCGGGGTCACGGGGAGGTGTGTGTACAACACGCGGGGTTACAGGGAGGTGTGTGTGCAGCATGCGGGGTTACAGGGAGGTGTGTGCAGCACGCGGTGTTACGGGGAGGTGTGCGTGCAGCAGGCGGGGTCACGGTGAGGTGTCTGTACAACACGCGGAGTTACGGGGAGGTGTGTACAGCAGGCGGGGTTGCGGGGAGATCTGTACAGGGAAAGGTTGAGGACTCAGGGAAGCTCGAGTGAGGGATCAGGTTACTCCCCAAGGGGCAGTGGAGAGGCAAGATGATGGAGCTGGCACGCTGCTCCCGGCGGTGTGCTCCCCATTTTGGGGCACCTTCGATCTTCCAGGTCTTCTCCAGTTTACTTTGTCGCCGTTGCGTGTGAAGACTTAGCCGTTCTTTGCAGAAGCTACTGGCTAAAATCATAGATGGCGTGGCGAGATATGTAGACTTGGTTATGTCCAGGAATACCGGGTGTATGCTCACATGTTTTGTGCCCTCGTGTGCTCAGCGTTGGTTGCTGTTCTCTTAATGCCTATCCAGGGGGTAGTTTT
The DNA here is from genome assembly GCA_030386875.1 of Morinoia aosen. NCBI lineage: Eukaryota > Metazoa > Arthropoda > Malacostraca > Amphipoda > Talitridae > Morinoia > Morinoia aosen. The sequence goes on from CM059566.1 coordinate 49,324,161, forward strand.
GGTGCTTGTTAAGCTGGGGAATTTGAATCCCTATTTGCAGTAGTCATTCGTAGATGCTTTTTGTTCCCTCGTGAAAGGAATTTTTATTCTTGCATTTGTGAAACCTTTTCGAAATTTCATTGAGGCGTCAGGGTTTTGCTCTGATTCTAGAAGTATCGATATTTTGGACTTTACTGTGACGCAAAGGCAGAGCTTTACATTTCAGACGAGGTCCCACGTTTAATCCTTCGTATCTGCGCAGTACATTTGCCGGAGCGAGCTGCTTCTCTGGAAAACAGGAATGGCGAGAAGAGAGACTCTTCCACGCTTTTTGCTTCCTTCTTTACGAGCTGTTAAACCATATTAAATGTACTCCAGTCAATTTAGAAATAGAGGGATGCTTAAATTTTATTTAAAAAAGTTTCTTTGAAAGATTTCATTTGGGTTCCCACCTCGAGCCTTGAGTCACCTATTGTTCAGGTGTTCTGTCTCTTGATTAGGGAAGATTCCCGCCTTCCTGATTTGGACCTTAAGGCCGCACATCCTTAGTGTTTCCGACAACATTACGTCCCTTCAGGGTGTGCCACACGCACCTCCTCGTGTGTCCGACGACATTATTGTCTTTAAGATATGTGCCACTCGTGCTTTCTTTGCCTATCCATCATTCTGATGAAACACATTTATGTCCTTTACTTCTCCGACAACTTTGTAGTCTTTAAGGTCTGTTACGCGTTCTTCAAGGTACTTCTAGCGACATTCTGCCACTTCGGGCCTGTCTCGACACTCAAGTGTATGCGCAGGACTATCTTTCATATTGGAACTCGCCGTCGCATTTGAAGACAGCTTCGTACACTGAGGGCTTCTTACTTTGTGTTTGCTGTCTGTGGGTTGTCATGTTTTTACGCATGATTAAGTGCATTGGCTTCATGACATGTCTTAGTTTATAACGAGCCTTTGTCTCCTGCAATCGTTTCCGTAGCCAGCAGTGCTTGATATGTTGAACTGAAGCTCTGCTTCTGAACCTCAGTGATTCTAAGGTTGGGTTTTCGTTGTCAGCATTAAAGGCAGCTCGTTATCATTTTGTAAAGACGCAGCCATAGCATGATGCGTTTTATGAAGGGTGACGGAGTCTTGACATAATTTCATGAGCATGATGAGGTAACAGAGCTTAGACATGCATGTGTATCATGTCTTGGCTGTGTCACCGTAAGATGACTGCAAGCAAACACGTGATGACGACAGCCAAAAGATCCCAGTGTTTTGCCCGCTTAGAGCCCTGCACCGGCCTGATTTGATCGGCACCTTCAAACAGCGCTTGAGGTTAAAGGAAGGGTATGCGTTCGCTGCGCTGATCCACTCCAGTTGAGACGAAAAATTCTGATAAAACGTCGCTAAGTGAGCTTTGAATCGCGTCTATTCGTGACGAAATGAATTGCCTCGACCGAGTTTCTCGCGTCTTACGATGGTCGTTCTGTGCGAGCAATGCGTGACTAGGGATTGGTTTTGAAACGTTTGGGCTCTGATGCACATCTGTTTAGAGATTCGTTTTCAATAGAACTGATATCGCGTGTTCAATGTTTTTGATTGGTTGAAGAACAACTGCTCGAAACAACGATAGCCATTTAATGAACTGAATCTTTTCTGCTGGCTTCACGAGAGAACCAAATTGTTGTTCCGGTAACAAGCCCTTTCAGTTGTAGTTCAATCGTGAGTGCCCATGTGGAGGGCTTACGAGTGTGCTTGTTATGTTTAGTTTAGGAGTACTTCGTAATGTGCAAGTTTTAAAGTTAAAGTTTAGCTAGAATTTCGTAGTTGCGTTAGCGCTTCGTTCAGGCTGAGCCACTGTCCAGTTGAGACAAGCGTACGCCGTAAAATGATCGCGTGTAATATTTATGTGAACGCAGCAAATTTTCTTTTACCATGGAATTATTTTACTTGGAGAACATAACGCAGCATGCGGTTAGAAATGAAAAAAATTGAGTAAATGGTATGAATTTAGGTGCGAAGTTTTTCCGATAAGGAAGTTTTGCGACCACACTTGGTCTAAGAATCGATGAAATGCGGAACATCAGATACTTTTAAATAAGATGAAAGGACAAATGATCAATAACCCAATAATAATCCATTATATTGGAAATGAAAATTAAGAACAGGAATTTCAAGATCACCAGCTCCAAACCGAGACAATCTTACTCACAAGGCTACGTAAATGAAGGCTAAGGTTAACTGCTGCTTCGTAGACAATGCGAATAACTGCCTTTTTTTCTCGAGTGAGAGAGCACTCGCACTAAAGGAACAAAGCATTCATCCTGGAAGCACAAAGCAGAATTATCTAATCGTTAGATTCTGAATCAAGTTCACTTTAAACTATATTGGTATTGTAAATAGTTCTATTTTTTTGTGACGGAGCTCACAAATTGTCCCATTAGTTTTACAAACAAATGAATGCACTCTTCAGTGCTTTCTACGAAAGTGCAACTCACGAGACGAATTCTAAGCAACAACATATGGTTTTGAGAACGATGTTAGGGTTTTTTATCGAGGGGCTTTCCAGAGTGTAACTGAACTGAAAAAATACACGCACCCGTCGGATTAAATAAACGAAGTCAAATACTGTGCCCATTCATTGGCGACCAATTACAAAGCAGGAAGAAGCAGCAACTCTGCACCAGATAAGCTGCTGGACAGAACGTGAAGGCAGATAACGACTCAATGTAGACGGTACTAAATGCAGCTCAACCGGTCCCGCGTTCTCTTTCTTGCTCCTGCTGAGAATACCAGACGACATTCTTTACACATGAGCTTTGATTGTTGTGCTGTATCTCAGGGAATAAGAATCGAAAATTTTACATTTGGGAGGGTAAAATTATGTTCACATTAGCGAGTATATCAGTTCATGCTGAAAATAATAACAAAACGGCAAACAAATGCCTGTATAATAGCATGATATAACAAATGCCAATCTAAGTAGGTTTGATCAGGTCAAGTGTGATCTTCGCAGTCTTACATTTTCCCTTGGAATTTATCTATAATTCCTTGTTGTTGTCTTATATGCAGCCACTCATCGTTGGACACTCATGGCTTGATTTATGCACGCAATAAAGGATTTAATTTCGTCGCTTTCACCATTCTGTTGTGCGTCGACTCAATGGTTCTTTGTCTGTTGCTCCAATGGTTCCACTTGCGGTATGCACAGTTGTATTTTTCTTTGCATTTGTTAGAGTAAAGTATTTCTTTGTTACTCTCTCCCTTTCGATCTCCGCCATCAACTTGTGGAACTGCACCGCTAACACCACTTCCTGAGAGTGCGTGCCCATAAGGGATTGTAAATCTGAGTGTGCAGGTGTTGGTTTCGCTCGTATGTAAGGGTTGCTATATTTTTCCTGGCATTCAAAATTTGATTTCTTGAGTCTCTGACCTCATATTTTCTTTCTGATTAGTTTTGGCCGTGCGCATGACTTGGGACATTTATCGGAATCTTCCCTTTTTTAGACCTGAGTTTCAAGTTTTCAACCCTCTTTAACAGAAATAATTTACAACTCATGTGCTTGATTTTCAATCGGTAATTATTGTTGATTTCGGAAGCAGGTTTTTTAGTTTTGAGAAAGATAATCTGTATAAATACTATAATTAACTATTCTCATTATTTCGTTCGTTGTGTATCGTTTCATGTATTTAAATTTCTGCGATATATTTGACTAGCGTCATGTTGCCTAGCGTTTGTGAGTTGCTCCATTTTTCAGGTACTTGAATCTTTAGTGTTTTTTCAATTTTATTTATTACGAATTCATATTTAACAGGTTCTTAAATATCTACACTGCTCTGTTTTACTTTGGATTTCTTCCCCAAATAGTAATGATGCTTCAAGTCCCCACAATTTCTCGTTTTCGTGGGTTTTCAGCAACCAATTCCAAGTATTCAAGAGTAGGCTGTGAAGTATCGTTCTTTTAAACATTCTTTTTATACGTCAGAAGAAACTAAAAGTTCTCGGAATGTTACGCCGCTAAAAAATCGCTTGACTTTTGCGATTGCAGTGCTGCAATTTTGTGATAATTTAAATTCTTCCTGTTCTTATAACAGGATCCGAAGTGGCCATGGTTTACTTTTGTATTTTTTATTTTCGACCACCGTTTGTGAAGGGCATGTTTCACATAACTGCAATTCTGTAGCAGGGAATTCTCGAAGGTCTTGCTGAGTTTAAATGGAAGGTTCGGTAATCAAGATATAGGGGCTCTGCAGCTTGTTATCTCATTAGATAAGTTACATTTACATACCTTGTTTATCTGCTCGCTGATAAGATGATGAAAGTGTGCTCTGCCTTCCTTCCTATGTGACCTCGCTCTTCTCTCACTTATAAATCGTGGGCTGGATTTTTACACGATTTACTTTGCTGTAGCGGTATAGCGGAGAGCGAGAGTTTTACTGCCGAATTGGCTGCGTTGTGTACAATTTTTCCTCGCAAAATTCAAGAAGTTTTAGTTTTTCAAACATAATTTGAGCATTAAGCATTCGACAGCCCAGCAGGGTGGTTCAAATATGATTTACAAAAGCTCGAATTTGAGGATTTTGTCTTAAAAACCGCTCTTAGCGTCGCCAAGTTAACATGAGAACTTGCGGTTCCGCCTTGTATCGCCACCACGACGCACATCGTTGGGAAATTTAACTTCAGGTCGTCAGCAAACGATGACAGGAGCAAGAAACCCAACATGAGGAGAACGTACGTGTTCTGCTTGCGCACGCTTCGATCCCCGCAGCTTTCACCCAAACTGCACGTGTCTCATTTTCTTGATCAAACGTAATGAGGCTTCATCAGTCTCATTGTCCATCTCTTTGTGCGCGTCTTTGAACTCATTTCTAGCTGTCTTTCATTCTGTAATCCCCGTCTTGATAATGTCGTTCTATTCTGCTCGTTTATTCGTTCATTTTAAATTCCGTCAAATTTGTCTGCTATTCTTGTTGAGGCACGAATGTTGACATCCATGCATGCACGGTCTAGCGTCATCATGAATCACTGTAATTGCCACTCTGTGAACGTCGCGTATGCATTCATAGTGTTCCAGTAAGTTAGGCCTAAATTCTATTGTCGCTTTCTTGCACACCCGAAATTGGCATATGATGAGTTGTTAGAAATTTCGTTCAGAATGTGTCCTTTAAAGACACGGTTTAAGTTAAAACATACTATCAAGTTATTCATTCAAAAGCCATACGTCCGTTGCCGATTTTATTAATTATATTGCAAGTGATTCCGTAATCCTAAGCGTTTTTAAATGCAAAGCCAACTCCGTAGATTTAATTATTCACCGCGTTAGATCAGCATTCGAGAACTGAAATTCCTTGTGATTCAAAATGACTCGCCGGTAATTTTTCAACTTTTGACCGCTGTGTTTTAGGTATTGGCTCATCTTGGTGAACAGATATTCGATTTAATGTTGAACTACAGAATTTTCAACTCGAGCTGAGTGTCAGCAAATGGACGTTGATCGCTACTGGACGATGCGCGTCACCGTCATCTGGTTCTAAAACATGGAGCTCATATACGTATAGTTCTGCTTTTTCGGCAGGTTAACCAGACGAGCCTGATTGACTGTTCGTTGGCGTCAAAATTCTTGTTGGATTCTTTTTTCGTTATGAAGAAGTTGAATTATAACTGTCATTGCTGCCTCTGCAAACGTAGACTCCCCTGGATTGACGCCGCTAACCTAGATTTTTTCTGTTTTCAACCGACAATGGAATTCACTTCTATCAAGTTTATACCAATACAACTAACTGACTGCGTATGAACTTGCCTAAGAATTTCTGAGTAGGAATATCAAATGAATTATACTCTTGAGAATTTTTGAAACTATTGAAGACGGAACAGAGTGACGAGCCTGGGGCACAGCTTCAGATCAGCAGTGTGCAGGAGATCAAATTAAACTTGCATTCAAAAAATGGTTAGCGTAGAAGCAAAATTTCATAAAAATAATGAACCAGTTTCGTACGGTACTTGGAACATTCTGTCTTTGTAGTACCTCATTTTGGTTAAACGGGATTTATTTCTAACGAAATGTGACCAGCTGCTTCACTGATAAAGAACACATGTGGAAGCTCTATGTTATGCCCTACAAGAACATCGCACACAAAAGAGAAGCTGATAGTCCCCTACAGAGGCAGGCGCGCCTCACTCACCAGTTCTTGATTAACATCAAAGTGTGTACATTTTATTCATGCGTTCGTACCATGCATATTTCCTTTATCGTTCATAAAGTTCTTGCAGGTAGGATCAGAACAAACGCTTCGTTTCCGTGAGCTATGGGCGACAGCAAATTGTCGTAATTTAGTGCTGTTTTTCATGTACGTCTGTACAGTCTCAGTGTAGTGTAATTAATTATGGAGGAATTCTTAGACCACTAATGTGATGTTGTGATAGATTCATGATATTCGTCTACGCAAGACTCTCGGTGACGTAACCTGGTGCCACTGGATCGTTATGGATTGGAGGAAACAAATATTCGGATACCGAGAAATTCTACGTTGAACGAATGCGTTGCCTCTTCATTGAACAAATATGTGGCCTCTGGACTCGGTGGAAGATCGGATTTGATTCGTGTTAGAGGAATGAGTCTGTGTTACAATTAATGTTTCGGGAAAGGTTAACATCGGCATCTTTGGGATGCTTTATTTCCAATCAAGCCTGATACATATGATCTTAGCATTGGTTTTTCAAATGTCTTACAACTAACCCTATATATAGGACACCATGACGGTTCCCCCGTAAAGCCGGTACCCATTTCCGACACCTGGGTTGAGTGGGGTATTGTGCAGGAGCTTTCCCTTATACCCAACGGGGAAAATCTCTGCGCCAGCGCCGGGATACGAACCCGCGACTTCCAGCATGCAAGTCCGATCCCTTAACCGCTGTGCCACAGAGAGCACATAAAGAGGAGATAAAAATGAATGTCACGTTAGGAAAACAAGCGCTGAGAAGAGTGTTTGCAGTAACTCATTGAAAAACAGCGGGCGTTATAATAAAAGCATATGAAAAATTGCACTCCCATGTTTCATGGTAATTTCAAGCGTCGATTACGGAATGAACAGTGGAGTAGAACCTCAGCTGAGCTTCTAATTTGCACAGGCTTATTACATTATTAGGTCAAGAAAATGTTTTTGTCGATTTTACTTTAGTAGTGTGTGGAACCGACTGGGGTATGACCGACATTGCATAGCATTGCAATAGCAGAGTAATTTAAGCGGTGATCTGGAAAAAATTAATACGAAAACGTAAAGATTATTCTGACAAATTATGTTACCGGTTTTGAAAAGCAGCCAAGCTTAGCTGATCCAAATCAAACCCAAGAAACAGTGTATATAAAATGTTCAGTAATTTTTTGAACTTACTAGCCAACGCGAATGGCTGTTTTGTGGTAAGTAAAGAAGGCACGAACTAGGGAGGCAAAGTGCCGAAAAGAGGCGTGTTGTGATTGTTGTACTCATATGCAAGTTTTAATTCTTTACAGTTTAAGGTAACTGTGACTTACAATCTAAGGCCGTAGCTGTGTTTTACAAGATTAATTGTTGAATCAGAAAGCGTTAAGAACAGACGATGAGTTGGTAGACGTGTCTCTTTGCAATCAAGTAAGTGTTTGGCAGAGCCTTATGCTTGAGAGAGGTTTGAATGAGTGAAGGTATTGAAACGATGTCAGTCATTCTTCGTGCCTCTCAAAAAAAGAGCTGATAACCCAATACGAACTCAAATGGAATTTAAGTGAAAACTTATCGAGCACAGTGCAAAATGGTTTTCTGTGTTATATACTTCTTTTTCTTGTAGAATCCGAGTTTATGATTTTTCAAATTTTCTTTCTTTTCAAGTCTAAAATCAAAGGAGTTATTTTCCGAAAGAAAACACGTCTCTTTCAATGTGGCCACATCGTTTTTACTTGTTATAATGAAAGATGTACACAAAATATGACAATGGGGTAGATGAGACTAGCAAATATAGGAACAATTGCTACATAAGTCTTACGTATCTTTTGGGTACGCAGCGATGTCGGGGTATGATGACAAGATCTCGAATTGTACGTTAAAGTCTTTTACGTTAAGATTAACACAGAGTCAGGAACTAATACGGTGTGCCTACCGTATACAAGTTTTACAAATTAAAGAAAGCGGCACCGAGAGATCTTTAAGCGACGGAGTTTCGCTCTATAGTGATGATGCCCTAGCCCTCGTCGTACCCTTTAAGTAGACTCGCGCCGTGACCGTTACTTCTGGAGCACGCAGCAAAAAGCCGCAGCTGAACACCGTTGTCGTCGCTTAGGCTCAGCCGCGCCCTCGGGTAGTAGCGCCAGCCGTTGCCATCTACTGTTGCCGTCCGCTGCCACACTGGTGCCACGCTGGTGCCACGCTGGTGCCACGCTGTTGCCACGCTGCCACGCTGCCCCTCGGAGCGCAGGTGTTGCCTCTTTTTCGTAACGGTCGAGCCCTCGCTGTGTACACATCGACATCTGGCGCGTTGTATACTGCTGAGCTTTGAGATTTCCTGATAGCAGAGTTCGGTGTAAGCCCTCACGTCCAACCGCCCTTTACTCCTTTTTGTGGCGAAAACTCAACGGTTCGTACTCGGGATACAACAGAATCCCCCCAACCTATATTAATCAACATCCTCCTGGATGTAAAATGGAAGTTTCCGTCTACTGAAGTCACGCATCTGAGATTCGTACTTCATTGCAGGGGCGAAATTAGACAAGCCTTGAGATTTGTGCTTCTGACGCACTTCTGAATCGAAGATCCTGAACAAGCGATAGCTTACTGTAGTCGTCGGGACGTCCTATTCCAGTTCACTATCGAAGATCTTCTCTCTTGGCTAATGACGTTCTATCAGAGGCCTTCTGAAGACGTTCAAAGGGGTAAAAACCATCCTAATAAAATATCGAATATGCAATCGATCAGTCTATACTCGACCTCCTGCGTGTAGTTACTAAGGACATATTGCTGTCCAACGGTATCTTCTTTATTTATTTTTTTTTTTCGCCGTTGTTGAATCCGTGTCTGGCGAAAATATAGATGTTCAGGGGAAAGTCCAGTCCTTTGTACGAGTGGGTGTACTGTTGCTGCAGATGGGAAGCTGGGTCCGCCTATTGCGCCACGCACAGCTGTAGAAGGCCCTTTAACCGCAGGGTCGTCGTTGACGGCGCGTAACAGAAACAGCTGGTATGGAGAGCGGTGTTGCCATAGCGTTGGTAGTGTACTGTGCGCCTGCACACTGCCCCTGGGTCGCTGCACTGCTGCGCGGGCGAGCGGTGCGTGAGTGCTGTGCGCCTGTACACGGCTTCCCAGCCGCGGCGCAGCTGCGGTGGAGAGAGGAGGGTGTGTGCTGCCGCTGCTCAGACCCCAGTCGGCGCAGCGTCGCTGTAATCAATCGTTCCACGTTAATCTCAGGCCTTGACAAATTTTTTCTCTCGGATTTCTTTGACTTATCGTAATCAATTGTGTCCATCTACTCATCACATCTCCCCCATGCCATTCACATCCCGGTGTCACGAAACTTAGCACAGTGTTGCGTACGTGGCGCTGATCAGGCGCCTACACTGTGTTAGTTCGAATGGAGGACTCGAAACCTCCTTAGTAAGAGGGGAAAAATGAAAATACCAGAGCGGAAAACACAGCAAGAGGAAATGGTAGAACAGTTGGAAAAATAGAGAAAGTAGCTACTGATCTGCTCACCCACACCAATACCTCAGTTCAACATGGGAAATGAAACACTCGGTTAATGGTACATTATTGATTACTTTATTTCGAGTTAGTTAATGAACACGTGATTGGCATGAGACACTCTCGGCAAGCAAAGAAATTTGCGACACACAATATTAGCGAAAGTTACTGGCGCGCGTACCTTGTAACGCCAACACAAAACACCAACCAGAGACATATCCTGCACAATCCTAGGCAATCGCAGCGCGCGCGGAAGGAAAAAAGCACAGTCACCTATGGCCTATTATCCATGACTTCTCTTGATCGTTCCGAACGAAGCGTTTCCAAGGCATACCCCGAGCTCCTCTTGAATTTCAGAGAGCCTGAACATTTTCTAAGCTCTATTGCTTGCATAACTTCCCTCTCAGTGTGACTGGTAGGCAGTAGGCCCTGGCACTTCAGCTTGGTAAGCGCCATATGGTCAGGCTGCTCTGCAACCCGGAGTCGCCTAGTCCCACATCGTTGAAAACTCCAAGCCGCTCCACACTCAAACACCCGACCCCTCCTGGGAACAAGGATTATATTAAGTGACTACACTCCACTTGAATCTTTATTCCTTGCAATGCCCCTACTTCAAATCGAATTGATTGAATTTTACCCCCCTTTAATCCCCAAATCAATCATAAAATTTATTTATTTTCCCTCTGAGAATAATTGGATTATTTCACCCCGCTTCACAAAACAAATCACAAAGCACTCTGTTTCGAGATAAGTTACATGAAAACCATTTAGCCTACACTTCAATAGTTCAATAAGACACGAACATTCTGATTTCCCTCTAAAAATAATGCAATAATTCTTTCATTCCCGTCATTAAAGTGAACTCCAAACACGAGAACAATTCGAGGATGATTTAAAATGAAAACCCAAAGATCAAATTGCAATATTAACAATGAAAATTACTGCGCCCTACCTAGACAACAACTTCAATTGCAATAAAAAATTTTCAACCATTTCTACTTGAATCACTCCACTCTTTTTATGAACACAAATTTAATAAGCTGCATGAGGATCTTCAAAGAACAAAGAACAATATCTCACCTCCCCCTCGAAGAACTCGTATCCCTACATCCTGCACTGAGTCAGTAAATCGACGAAGTAGACCGGCTCGCCTTCTCTCTGCGTTATTTATACGCCCCTTCGAACAAAGAATGCGCTCCGTGGGCTTTGCTACACCCGCGAAAACTGAAAGTGACGTAGCGTATCGCGATTGGCTAACCCTCAAGCGTCACCTCACTATACTGACGTGTCCCTTACCTCACTATATTGCTACGCATACATCTCTAAAATAAACCCCGAAACCCCTGAGTTCTTACTCATATGAAATTCAATTTTTAACCCACTGTTTTCTGTGCTATGTTGTTTATTTACAACAACTCCCGTATATGTGATGTATTTTGGACTAGCTCTCGAAATAGCCTCTACCTCCCTTTACGAACTCCTCCTTGCTCCTGATGTACGTATGTACGTACGTCACACCTTCCTATTTTTCTCGGTATGCTGCGCTGCGTCGACTCTGGAGCCGGTTGCCTGCCTATCGTTTCTACGTATATATATATATGTAGAACTCTTGTTGAATATATCGTTACACCGGTGTACCATCCTTCGATAGCATTTTAACTAGAATCAAAGTAATCTAACGCAATAAGTTCTAAGAAATCCATTTAGAGAATATTATAACTAACGCAAAATAAAATAAATGCAAGGTAAATGAAATTTATGAGAGATCAAAGTAATCTAACGCAATAAGCTCAAAGAAATCCGTTAGAGAACACAAAATGCACGGTAAATGAAGTTAATGAGAAATACATAATATGACATTCAATATCTCGGATAATTAGTGGGCTGTAAAGGAAAGTTCCTACGCATTAGCACGCATTCCTGGGGAAGAGCAATGAAAAGACATACGAACGGGTTACAAATTTGACATCGAGTAAAATTTTTATCTGATTAATGAGCATCATCAAGGTAAATACATAAATTGATTTATAAATCGACATTAATCATGTAATACATCCTATCTGCATTTCGCTGGAGAAATCATTTAAATTTAAGTCGAAGCACTTATCCTAAAATTGAAATATGAAAGAAATGTTAAACACAAGGGAAATGATTAGAAAACATTCTTGATATTAAACATAGAACATTTGGGAGTGAAATGAGATAATCATTATTGAAGTTTTGGGACGTGGAAAATCAGTTAATTCTAAGTCAAAGCACGTATCCTAAGTTTGTAATACGAAAGAAATGTTAAACACAAGGGAAATGGTTAGCAACATTCTTAATATTAAACATAGTACATCTTTAGAATGAAATGGAGCAATCATCATCGAAGTTTTGGGACGTCCTTGCGAGACACAAATAATCATACATAGTTTGGGCGTCTCGTCCGATTTCTCAGAGAGTACCTAGGAATCATTCCTTCATTCCTCTGGCTCGTACTTTGCACTGCAGGAATGTCGTTCGTCCCTGCCCCTTGCGGTTCGTCTTCTTCGCCACCGTTATTGAAAGGGAAGGCCATGGCGTCGTCAAGATAAGCACGTTTCACACGGTTCAGGTGCACGGTCTGCTCTTTTCGATCCGAGTATACACCCTTGATGGTGATGTTATTTTCCCGTCGAGAGATCACACGGAAGGGGCCTCTGAACCTCGTAGGCCAAGCACGATCTACGTCGGTGCGACCTGTCTCATTCCTAAGCATCACTAGTGCCCCAGGTTGAATATCACATTCTTTGGCCGTTCGATTGTAGATGTTTGCGGCAGCTTGCCTCGCAGCTTCCGAATTCTTCCGAACTGCAGCAAATGCTTTAGACAGACGGAGAGAAACTTCAGTTGAATACTCTTGGTCACATGCGTAGTTGATGGGCTGTTCCTTGAAAATGTCGTGGTAAGGAAGGTTAGCATCTCTGCCGTAAAACAAAAAGAACGGCGTGTCTTTAATCGCAGTCTGGTAGGAAGTATTTACAGCTAGGGTAACGAATGCCACGCTCTCATCCCAAGAGAACCTATCTTCAGCAGCCAAGTGGGAGATCGCTGTTTTCAGGGTACCGTTCATTCTCTCGCAGCAACCATTCGCCATAGCGTGATAAGCAGTCGTAGTCTGTGACCTCGCCTTGAGATTTTTGCAGACATCCTGGAATAGCTTATTGGTAAATTCGCTGCCTCTATCACTGACGATCGTATTTGGGGCTGAGAACTTTCCGACGTATTGGACAAAAGCTCTGGTGACAGTATCAGCAGACTTATCTGTAAGGGGGTAAGCATCAACATATCTTGTGAAATGATCAACTATTGTTAGAAGGTATTTGTTGCCAGCGTAACTAACAGGAAGTTCAACAAGGTCAACTGCAACTCTTTCAAGGGGAAAAGAGGTTTCGGGGAATTTACCTAAGGGGACTTTAAATTGGCCCTGCCATTTCCTTCGTTGGCACTGCAAACATTTCTTCACGTGATCTTTGACGTCACGAATCTGATTAATCCAGAAGAATTTATCTCTGGCACGTTCAAGAGTTCTCAGGAAACCCATATGAGCGGACAAATCGTTGTCATGGCTCAGCTTCAAAGCTACCTTAACTAAAGACTTAGGAATGACTATTTGTACATTACTTCTACCGTTTCTGCGTTTCTTTCTCGACAATCTACACAGGACATTGTTCTCATCAATAAAATATTCGTCAATGTTTGAAATCTTAGTATCACCCAAGTCATTGCCAGTTTACAAGTTTCTTACACCAGACCAAAGTGAGTCCTTTTCTTGCTCTGAAACAACATCATCCAGGCTCAATTGCTTTGCCTCGACGGCAACACTGTTATCACGTTCACTGTACACGGGTGGAGGGCACACGTCGTCGACGGGAACATCTGTCGCATTATTATTAGAACAAGGCTTAATTCTAGAAGGAACATCAGCATTAATTTTAGGATCATTCTTATTACTACAGTTTGACTCAGCAGTGTCTACGACAGCATTGACGATTCTTTCGGATCTAGACAAATAGTCGGGCAAATGGTGTTGTGCTCCCGGCTTGTACCGAACAGAGAAATTATACTCCTGAAGAAGCAGAGCCCATCTTGAAATACGGTGATTACCTGTTTTATTAGCAAAAATGAACGTTAAGGGACGGTGATCTGTTACCACGACGAACTCATTTAAGTACAGGTACGCATCATAATGTTTGATTGAATCATGGATAGCAAGAGCTTCGAGTTCTGTTGCAGAATATTTAAGTTCATTTCCTTTTAATTTTCGACTATAGTATGCTACAGGTAACTCAATGCCGTCATGCATCTGAAGTAATGCTCCTCCAATTGCAATGCCCGAGGCATCAGTGTGCAACACAAATTCTCTCTGAAAGTCAGGAAATTTAAGTATAGGCGCAGACACAAGTTTATCTTTCAAGTCATCGAAAGCTCGCTGATGGACGTCAGTCCATTTAAATAAGTTCGTCTTTTTTGTAAGCTCGGTTAAAGGTGCCGCGATATGAGCATAATTTTTAATGAACTTTCTAAAGAATCCGGTAGAGCCTAAGAATCTCTTCACCTCTTTAACACTCCTAGGTCTCAAAGCATCCGCTAAAGCTCGCACTTTGTCAGGTCTGGGAGTTAGTCCCTCTGAACTGACTTTGATTCCAAGAAAGGTTACGCTACTCGCCGCAAATTGGCATTTCTTGAGACTTAATTTGAAGCCTGAAGCAGCTGTTTGAAGCAACGCCTTATCCAAATGTTCGACATGAGTCTCGAAATTTTTTGAATAGATGATGATGTCGTCAACGTAACAGAACAGAAATTTTGAAATGAATGGAGAAAAAGCCATATTAACTGCTCTTTGAAGTGCAGCCGCAGATGTGATAAGACCTTGGGGTGAACGGCAATACCTATAACTACCTGTCGGTGTTTTGAAAGCGGTAATGTCTCTGCTCTCTGGGGACAGTTCGATCTGATGATAGGAGCTTCTCATATCTAAAGTGGTGAACAAGTTTGAGCCCTTTAGAGATTCCAAGGTGTCTGTCATATTCGGAATAGGGAAAGAGTCCTTCCTACAAATCTTATTGATAAGTCGGAAGTCAACTACGATCCGATGTGAACCATCACTCTTACGTACAGCTAAGATTGGGGAAGACCAAGGCGAAAAACTTGGTTCAATAACTTTTTGCCTGAGCATCTCCTGGACATGCTCTTCAACCAATTGTTTTGTAGCGTGGGGAACTCGATACTGCGGTGTATTGATGGGGGAGTGTCCCTGAACGTCTAATCTATGCACAGCATTTCGCGCATGACCAATCTCGTCTCCAACCGCGAACGCATTCCTGTGTTTGTTAATCAAATTTACAAGGGTCGTTCTCTGATCTAAGTTCAAATGTGACAAGTCAACATCGTCAATCATCTGGTTGAATTCAGGTTCATTTCGTTTCTCTGCGACTGGCAACAGTTCACTGTTAGGCAGTAACTCAGGGTTGCACTGACTCAAGGGGCTTTCAGTCAGAGCGGGCGCTCGTCTGGCGTCATGCACTGTCGCTACGGCATCGTAGGCCTCGCGATGTGGCGGTGCTCTAGCATCACTCTCACTCTCGTCTGAGCCAGGCTCTGGGTCCTCAATGGCAACATCTAAACTAGCACAAATTTTATTTCTAGGCACAAGAACATTCTTATCATTATAATTTACAAAAACTACAGGCACGGTACCATCACGGACAGTGGCTTACGTACGAGGCACTGCTATTCCTTTGCACGTAACGCTCTGTTTTAGAACGACTGTTTTTCCATTCATGTGCTTGGGAACTCTCAAAAAGGAATGGCACAACGTGCCTCCCTCAATAGTCAGATCATGTGACATTCTCGCGACACTGAATGATGCATCCTCAGATTGTTTCACAAAATTTACTGAATTAGAAGCAGCAACTGATTGAAATGGGTAAATTTTATCATTAATTCTCACGTGACCTTTCTCATGCTGACTGTATTTTATTTCAATACCGAATCTCTTAAGGAAATCTCGGCCTATCAAGACAGCTCCAGGGAAGTAAGAATCTTCCACAATAATAGCGGAATGGCAATACTCAACATCACCTAGTTTAAATTTCAGGTCAATCGTGCCTCGAGTGTGGAGATTATCTCCATTTACAGAACAGAGAACTTTAGTGCATCGTTTAATTCGGGGTGGAGTTTGGAATAATTTGCTAATTACACAAGATTTCACAAGAGTCACGGAAGAGCCCGAATCAACGAAAGTGGAGCATTTTTCTGTTCAATATTTAGCAAAATCACGGGGGAAAAGCTTTTCGGTTGCCGTGGAAGTTTTTTGACTTTACTGCGGCGATGTCACCATTCTGACTCGGATGGCCATTGAATTTGCGTTGATAATTATTAAATGGGCGAGCATTTTTGTGTGAAGCACTTTGCCATTTGAATGGATTTTTAGGCTGGTACGCTCGCTTTTGTGGTGAATTGTATTGGTACTTCTCAACCACCACATCACTTTCGTGAATTCGCCTCTTCCGGCTCAACATAGTTCTTTCTTCGATCAAAGACTCCTCAATTGATCTCGCTTTGTCTAGGAGTTTTGTCACACTCTCAGGATCAAAATCATGAGATAATTTTTCACTGATCTTGGGATTCATATTTTTAATGATAGTAGGAATGAGTATCTTTTGTGCTTTGCTATCCTCGTAGTGCCATTCTGGACCGAACACGTCCTTCCAGCTAGCAAGAACGCGAGTTGCAAAGGCATTCACTGTCTCATCATTCTCTTGATGCAAATTAAATAGAATTTTGTGGACTGTCTTTCGGTAATTCATGGCTCCCTTGTAAACAGAAACAAGCCAAGTCTTGACATCTTCCAGTGTGATCAATTGGTCGGACTTGAGAACATAAGAATCCCAAGCCTTCCCAGTAAGAGCATTTTTCAAATAACGACATTGCAAATCGATGTCATTCGTGTAGATGTCAACTCTGGTCTGAAAGTGTTTTAAAAATGAAGTTACACAACCTTCACCATTAAATTTAGGCAGTTCAATTGCGTGATTTAAAGTGACAAAGCTACTTTGATTGTTCTCACCATTGTTACTTTGATTACTTTCATTATCGTCCCCAGCCATGGTTTCAACTGATAATTAGGGCAAAATTGGCGAAGCAAATAGATTCACAATGAACACTGATAGCAATTTTAGAGTTTCAAATTAGAAGTTTAAATGCAATATTTCGTACAATATGTTTCCAAATACACAGACATAATTGAG
Organism: Morinoia aosen; assembly: GCA_030386875.1. Taxonomy (NCBI): domain Eukaryota; kingdom Metazoa; phylum Arthropoda; class Malacostraca; order Amphipoda; family Talitridae; genus Morinoia; species Morinoia aosen. The sequence goes on from CM059566.1 coordinate 49,341,104, forward strand.
TTTTTTCGCACAATAAGTTTCCAAATGCACAGAAACAAATGAATCGTCAATAACATCAACAACAGTAATAGAAAATAGGGTCATAATGGGGATAAAATGGGGTTTTGAATAGGCACAATAATCATATTAGAAAGGTAAATGGGTTAAATTACGCAATGGGAATGAGACAATAAATGGGTAAAGCATCAAAATAGTAAATATGGTACAAGTTCACACGAAATAAATCAATACACTGACACAAGGTGCAAATAATGACAATAAATCACATGGGAAATACACAAGTAAATCAAAACAATGACATAAATTATGTGAATAGAATGGGTACAATGATGAGTGAAATAAACTTCCTAATCATGTGGCCATTCATGTTACGTTAAACATCTATTTTTTTTTTTGAATAGGTAGCGTGGCAACAGCGGTCTCTTGCGGAGACGTTAAGTTTTAATGGGTTATGATCCCACCGCTGCCACCATTTTGTTATATACTTCTTTTTCTTGTAGAATCCGAGTTTATGATTTTTCAAATTTTCTTTCTTTTCAAGTCTAAAATCAAAGGAGTTATTTTCCGAAAGAAAACACGTCTCTTTCAATGTGGCCACATCGTTTTTACTTGTTATAATGAAAGATGTACACAAAATATGACAATGGGGTAGATGAGACTAGCAAATATAGGAACAATTGCTACATAAGTCTTACGTATCTTTTGGGTACGCAGCGATGTCGGGGTATGATGACAAGATCTCGAATTGTACGTTAAAGTCTTTTACGTTAAGATTAACACAGAGTCAGGAACTAATACGGTGTGCCTACCGTATACAAGTTTTACAAATTAAAGAAAGCGGCACCGAGAGATCTTTAAGCGACGGAGTTTCGCTCTATAGTGATGATGCCCTAGCCCTCGTCGTACCCTTTAAGTAGACTCGCGCCGTGACCGTTACTTCTGGAGCACGCAGCAAAAAGCCGCAGCTGAACACCGTTGTCGTCGCTTAGGCTCAGCCGCGCCCTCGGGTAGTAGCGCCAGCCGTTGCCATCTACTGTTGCCGTCCGCTGCCACACTGGTGCCACGCTGGTGCCACGCTGGTGCCACGCTGTTGCCACGCTGCCACGCTGCCCCTCGGAGCGCAGGTGTTGCCTCTTTTTCGTAACGGTCGAGCCCTCGCTGTGTACACATCGACATCTGGCGCGTTGTATACTGCTGAGCTTTGAGATTTCCTGATAGCAGAGTTCGGTGTAAGCCCTCACGTCCAACCGCCCTTTACTCCTTTTTGTGGCGAAAACTCAACGGTTCGTACTCGGGACACAACATCTGTTATTACGCGCAATGCAGACATTTCTTATCATTTTCTCTCGAGGAGTGACCAATGCATCGACCTCTCACTCACGAGGCTTCAGTAAATCAGAAGTCAAATTCTACCTCCTAGTTTTACTTCTTTCAGAATTGTCACTGGCCAGCGAGATGGACTACGATACAGTACTACGTCGCTGCAAGAAATTATTCTTCGAGTGGACGCCGAAAGGAACCGATGAGTGTAAATCTTGATATTTTTGGTTTAGATAGTCACTGATTCATTGGACAGAGAAATAAAACATGTTATGTATAATTGCATGAAAAAGTATCTTATTCGTGTTGTAGAGAATGCTTGAAAACTTTTTCTTTCATGCATCGAACTCGGACGAGTGTTTTTCACAGAAGATAGCTTTGTTTATTTAATGTTATAAGAACAAAGTTCAGTTTTGATAATAAGAATACATTTTGACATTCGCTATATTGACATCATCATCACCGCTCGTCATTAGCTCTGATTCAATACTTATGCTAGAGCAATGATAGTCAACCTTGAGATGACTCTCATTTTAACGAAACGAATAGCAAAAACTGAGTGTGCCCTGATGAACGTTGATGGCTGGTTTATTTTTTATGATCATATGAATTTGAAATGACTTGAATGTTCAACAATTTGAATTTTGTGCGCAAATATTACACAGCCTTTAATTACGCTTTGAGTTCAGGTGCAGCTAATATCTAGCATTATTATCATGAATGTCTGCAATGATAACAGTCGTAACTGCTAAGTGAGTGCTCGCTATAGATGCTTCCACCACTTTTATGCTCGAAATATTTTGACGTGAATTGCGGGTGCAAATGGCGAGCTCTTGTTAGTCTTCCAGTGTGATGAATCAGTTAGCGGACGCCATCGGACGACGAGCTGTCGCCTTTCACTAATTGGATCGGGGAGTTGGATCAGGAAACCCACTCCTTGTCGCACCTTGGAGCGCCCAAACCGCTGTAGCTTAGCAGGAATCTAATCTGCCCTGTCTCTAGTTTCCTCAATTGGTCTACCTGTTGCTGAACGTTTCAAAAATACCAGCCACAACTGTTGCCAATCACACTTCTTGAAAAGAAGCTAATCTGCCTTAAACTTGGCTGTTTCTAGCTCCGTGATCAGGGTTATAGTTGTCGACGACGTGTCGCTGAACGCTTCATATCTATCAGTCACAACTGCATGGTGTCAATCAATGTGAATTGGCTGCATTTTATGTCGAATCCTACAAATCAAGGACGAGGTCTGCTCGCCTGATCAATATTGCATTCAGCTGTAGAGGACTGTTTTCGAATGTTGCACCTGTGACGATTTCAAAAGGCTTAGTAGTTAGAACTTTTGTTCCAATCAACATACTTATATTCGGCGCCTGATTTCCCTGTAGTCAAACGAGTATGCGCGCTCACACAGGCAACTCACCAAGTTCCAAAACTGCAAGAAAACTTCCGCACAAACATGTTTCGAAGTTTTGCGACGCTTTGAATGTGTGTTCTCTTATTTCAAAGCCCGAAAATTGAGAAGCCGTTCCTCTGTCATTTGTGTTTTTCTTTCATATTTGTTCAACATCTGCTTTCTGTAGACGGGATAAATATGAGGCTACTTTCGCTGCCTTTACAGGTACTTGGATCCTAACTTCTTGTTTATATTCAAGATGCTTTAATCCCGGAAGTTGCCAATCTTTTCGATATAAAATCCTCATTTCGGATATAAAGTCAAAGGCATCGACGTTTTAACTTTGACCCTTCAGTTGTTGACTCGGTAATCAAGTGATATAGAAATAAGACTAAGCAAATTTCACTGTAGAAGATAAAAGTAGTTACGAAACATCTGCTGCAATTAGCACACAGGAACGGTAAAGATGAAGTACATATACCATGTTTATTAGTTGTTTCAAGGTCGATTTTATTATACTGTTTCTGATTTTTACATTTGCTGATTTTAATTTTTCGTATCTATGTATTGCTTGAGTGTTAACATATCTTGTGGGAGACGTTGGTGAGTTGGCTGCGAAAAATATCTTATTTCGATGCTGACTGACTCAAATTCAACATTTATAAGACCCAAATCAAGGATCATATTATAAATCATTTTGTAAATATTCAGCAACTTCAGGTAACGTCTAGTATGTGAAATTCTTTAACACGAAAATAAATGGATGCATGTAAATAGTCTCACATTGCTTAAATAAATGACATCAATCATTATAGTATATTGAGTTTGAATAATTCAAGAGTTCATGCTTTTACTTGCAAGAATCGTTAAAGTCATTAAGAAGGATTAAACTCTACTCTCGCGCTACTCTTATGCACTGTCAGCTTGCTGACGTTACCTTGGTCGTACGCGTGTTCAGTTTGCTGTGGTGTGAGCGTTCCAGGGACCGGCGAGGTGCTGCTGGGGCTGGTCATGAAGTTCTTACATCTCGACAAACGTGATAACAGTTTACAAGATTGTAAGCGTGTAATTGTAGTACAACAATGTTATTCACTAATTTTTACAAGAGAGCCACTTCGGTTTAACGTGTTGATTGATTGAGAGAGCCGCAGCTACTGCAAGTTAGCGTATATTATGTAAAGGGTATATTAATTAATTATTTGATACATTTTCGAGAGCCGCGAATTGATTTATCACGAGCCGCGCCACGAATACCACTGCAGTATAACAATATGCATGACAGGGTTTACGTATGTTTTGCTCAAAATTTGCCATGCGTGTGTTTGTGTGCGTTTTAAATGAGGGTTTATACAATGTCTTCATGCTAAAGCCTTTTGTTCAATCATTGTTCAATCATTCAATATTATAACGCCTATGGAGGTTTACCAACTAAGGATCTTTATATTAAAACAATTTAAAAATCGATGCAATGCATTTTATCGATCAACTTTCTTGGGAATGAACAGTTTTTCGTACGTGTTGTTTTTGCTGCACCTTGCATGACCTGATTATATAACTGAGTGTCGTGTCCAACCGACTGAAGAGAAGTGGCAATATGAATTTTCTGATCATTGAACCACTACGGTCACGAGAAACAGAGGGTGCTGTAGCGGCCATGAAAAGAGGTTTTTGAGCGGTAAATCGAACTTTCATGACTGCTGAATTGTGATTTTAAATCATTGGGAACTCGATTTCAAAATGTATTTTCAACATCCACACACATTTTTCCTCATTTTTATAACTAAGTTCTTCTATTAACTGAGCCAATATTTTCGAGTTTTAGTTTTCGTGAGGGCGCATGTCGCGCAGCCGTTTAAAATTCTGGCGATGCGGAAAGCGAGCGCGTCCGAGTCTTGTCTTATCTACCTCGGCTCTGCTGTCTCTCTGCCCTGCCAGCCGGCGCTGCGCTCCTGTCACACGCAGCCACTGCGCCCTTGTCTCCTCGGGCTTCGTGCTGTGTCTTCTTCTTCTTCTTCTACTTCTCTTTTTCTCCTTCTCTTTTTCTTCTACTTCTTTTTATGTTTTCTCTTTTTCTTCTTTCCTTTTCGTCTACTTCTTTTTCTTCTACTTCTTCTTCGTTTTTATTCTACTTCTTTTTCTTGATCCCTTTTTCTTCTACTTTTTTCTTCTTCCCCTCCCTTTTCTACTCCTTTTCCTTCTGCTCTTTTTCTTTTACTTCTTTTTTTCTTCTTCTTTTTCTTCTACTTTTTATCATATTTTGCAATGTTGCTTGCACATGTGTAGTTTTAGGATGTCTACCGTTTATGCTTTGTTGGTGATTGGAGAATTTTTGCATTTTTGCGGAAAGTATTTCTGTGTAGTTCAGTCATCTAGGTGAAGATTTCAGATCTCTCTTTTCAGCTGATAGGTACAAAAAACTGTCACTGTTTTCTGACGACTTTCTACTTTCAGGTTGAAGCAATTAATCTTATTATCCTACCAGAAATACTAGGTGTAAAAAACTTAATTGGTATATTGATTTTGTTAGGTGCTTTTGCGATGTTGAAGCAAGCATGTAGAAACTCTATGTTTAGTTAAGATTAGCACAATTTACCTGGTATGCTATGTGCACACAAGACACTCCAATATATGCCTTATCTACTTGAAATAACAAGTGTTTCTAGTGGCTTTTTAGCTTTCGCTTGAAAGAAATAGTCTCTTCCGTCTATAAATTAGCGCATGAGCACATTCGAATAACGCTCGTTCGCCCTCGTGCAAAAGCTCAGGAATGTCGTCTTATGAAACACGTGCGAGGTAATGGTATTGTCGTGCACCTCATTACGTTCACTGTGAGAAAAGTGTGTTCAAAATTTTCAGCCCCTGAAGAAACTGCAGTTTGCTTTCGAGCATAAAAACGAGTTTCTTTTCTGACGAAAGTTGAAGTTAAGGGGGTCTTGTGAAAAGAATATACTTAGCAAACGAATTAATGATTTACGTTCAATTTTTTGTAGAATATAACAATTTCATTTTCTTCGTCAAATTTTTACGTTCTGGTGTTTTATTTTAAAGTATTTTCCTGCTAGTCCATTTTCAGATACAGTAGAAATTCCTTCAATTTAATTGATGTTGATTTTCAGGCGCTGTGAGATCAGGGCAAAGGGTTGGTTGGGTTGGGAGGCGACCAGCTTGAGACGAACCAACGAAAACAGTTTATCATTCATGGCGCCTTGTTTTCGGCGCTTCAAATTCTGACTTCCTGACGATGTCATCGCTCATTCTCATCGCGTACTACGTCGCCCACGTCTGGCTGACCGGCACACTTTTTCAAAAGAGAGCCTCGCGTCTCCGTTTTGTGCTCGACACAGGACCGCCAATACGACTCTGCATTGAGTTTGTTCTGAGCTTGGTTTTTGGGGCAGACATTTCTTGTCATTTTCTCTCGAGGAGTGACCAATGTATCGCGCAAGTGACCTCTCACTCAAGAGGCTTCAGTAAATCAGGTGTCAAATTCAACCTGCTATTTTTACTTCTTTAGACGCTCACTGGTGTTGTTGAGTGAAGAACTTGAACATGCTGTGAGGCAGCATGATTCACACCTACAGCTCATAACATTGTGCCTAGGACAGAGATTGCAGTGAGTCTTTCAGGACGGCCCTGATCGTGACGGCAATACTAGTACTACTACTCACAGTAACACACACACACACGCACACACACGCGATCACTCACAGACTGAGTGCCGCGAGCGTCATTACAGTGCGGCAGTTCGAGTGCCCAGCTCGAGCAGTGAAGGGTTCTGTGGCCAAAAGATTTGAAAACATTCATTCGTGTGTCTCTGGTTCTTACAAATACATTGTGCATGACAAAACGCCGACAAATATGCACGCTCGTGGAAGATGTACAGTAAGTTTGTGAACGTATGGAACAAATACGAGCTCTTTTGGTGTTGAAGAATAAGAATTATTGAATTATGTAGCTCTCTAGCTGTGCTCCTATGTTTCCTGGATGCCAAAACACCGTCAAGTGAGAACGTGCAAGTTGTTGCTGCTAGAATGGTGACCAAATGTGAATGCGACACTCGTTCTTTGAAAATTAAGTTGCCCGTGACGGCATAATGCTGCCGGTGTTGATGGTGCTGGTGAGATAAAACGCGATTTGAGAGTGTGACTTTGTTTTCTCTAAAAATGTCCTGGCCTCCGAAATTCAGGCCTCACGTTTTTTATTTTTTAGCGAAAAATGTATGCTCATTTGTCGGAAGACGAAAAATAAGCAGGAAAACTCATTTCGCAGGTTTGAAACAATGCTTTGAGTGGTGCTGGTTTATTGCGAATGTATTGTTGGTTAAAAAAAAGGGAAAGAAAAACACTTAACGCTGATTCGCGCTAAATTTGTGAACATATGTGGCAGATTCGCTCTATATGATGCTAGAGAAAAGAAATTTTTTAGTTATGAAAAATAGTCGTAAAAAATTGAGTCGTCGCTTTCTGAAACGATTAGGGTTTTTGAATAATAATTTCCTTGTTCCACTAACTCTATCATAAGGACATCGAGAAAGTGATTTTTAATATATTACTACTTATTGAGTTATATGTATTAGAAGAGTCGATTTGATTTTGTGAACCATCTTAGGTTCTCATTAGCGACTGTTTGTAATCATATTGTAAGCAGAGTGTGCTTACTGGCTCGCTTTGTTCAGAACCCACAGAATGATATATTGAAACGTCTTATCTGTGGAGGTATTGTATGTCCTTCAGCGTGATTGCGGTGCCGTTTGTGCGTGAGTTGTTGTCTTCAGACCTCACAGAGTGCAATTGGGCTGTTGTGTTGTGTTCAGACCTCACAGAGTGCACAGCGTGGCTGTTGTGTTGTGTTCAGACCTCACAGAGTGCACAGCGTGGCTGTTGTGTTGTGTTCAGACCTCACAGAGTGCACAGCGTGGCTGTTGTGTTGTGTTCAGACCTCACAGAGTGCACAGCGTGGCTGTTGTGTTGTGTTCAGACCTCACGGAGTGCACAGCGTGGCTGTTGTGATGTGTTCAGACCTCACGGAGTGCACAGCGTGGCTGTTGTGCTGTGTTCAGACCTCACGGAGTGCACAGCGTGGCTGTTGTGTTGTGTTCAGACCTCACGGAGTGCACAGCGTGGCTGTTGTGTTGTGTTCAGACCTCACGGAGTGCACAGCGTGGCTGTTGTGTTGTGTTCAGACCTCACGGAGTGCACAGCGTGGCTGTTGTGTTGTGTTCAGACCTCACGGAGTGCACAGCGTGGCTGTTGTGATGTGTTCAGACCTCACGGAGTGCACAGCGTGGCTGTTGTGTTGTGTTCAGACCTCACGGAGTGCACAGCGTGGCTGTTGTGTTGTGTTCAGACCTCACGGAGTGCACAGCGTGGCTGTTGTGTTGTGTTCAGACCTCACCGAGTGCACAGCGTGGCTGTTGTGTTGTGTTCAGACCTCACGGAGTGCACAGCGTGGCTGTTGTGTTGTGTTCAGACCTCACGGAGTGCACAGCGTGGCTGTTGTGTTGTGTTCAGACCTCACGGAGTGCACAGCGTGGCTGTTGTGCTGTGTTCAGACCTCACGGAGTGCACAGCGTGGCTGTTGTGTTGTGTTCAGACCTCACGGAGTGCACAGCGTGGCTGTTGTGTTGTGTTCAGACCTCACGGAGTGCACAGCGTGGCTGTTGTGTTGTGTTCAGACCTCACGGAGTGCACAGCGTGGCTGTTGTGTTGTGTTCAGACCTCACGGAGTGCACAGCGTGGCTGTTGTGATGTGTTCAGACCTCACGGAGTGCACAGCGTGGCTGTTGTGCTGTGTTCAGACCTCACGGAGTGCACAGCGTGGCTGTTGTGTTGTGTTCAGACCTCACGGAGTGCACAGCGTGGCTGTTGTGTTGTGTTCAGACCTCACGGAGTGCACAGCGTGGCTGTTGTGCTGTGTTCAGACCTCACGGAGTGCACAGCGTGGCTGTTGTGTTGTGTTCAGACCTCACGGAGTGCACAGCGTGGCTGTTGTGTTGTGTTCAGACCTCACGGAGTGCACAGCGTGGCTGTTGTGTTGTGTTCAGACCCCACAGAGTATACACCATGCAACCGTGTTGTGTTCAAACGACCATGACGGCTCCAGAATCTCCACAATCCGGGATTATTGAGATATCGCAACCAAATTAGGCGCTGTCCCAAGACAAGAAATGCAGGCAGACGTCTGTCTACTGGTCAGCAGAGTTACGTCGAACCCAGGCCGCTTTCATGTCTATGTGATGACGTTGCGTTGGCTCAAATTTGAAGGTTCGTATTGAGTTGCTGCAATTTGCTGAAGAAAATTTACTTGATGGGGGTTAATTTTTAGTTTTTCTAAACTTTGTGCTTTAATTGGTGCATTTATTTGATCTGTTTAATGCACCTTATCGTACGATCTTTTTCCAAACTTCCAACTTGATGCTGATTTTACTTTTATTATTTGACAGCTGTGTTAATAAGATGAATAAATAAAATTTTATGAGACGACTTCAGATTTCAGTGATTCTTTGGATTTCGTTTAAACACGAGTGTGTTAAGTACATGTTTCACTAGCGTAAATATTTTGCGTGAGATAATAATGACAGCAAAAGTTCAAGAAACCACTACACATGTTTTCTGAACTGGAAAACAACGCTCTTGTGTCGGAGAACATATCTGAGGTCGTTCAAGGTGTGCAAAAGAGTGAAGAGATTAGAATGTACTTCTAATGCTGCAAATATTGTGAACTTTCAACACTTGATATTTTTAAAGGTCCATTGTTCTGAGTTATTACATACATTTACAAAACTTTTAGATCCCGCCGAGAGAAAAACTGTTTCAATGACCGCTACGCGGCTTTTTCTGTTACTTGATGAATTCCAAAGATCTTGATTGTGTGTTAAGTGTGTGTGTGTTTCTTTTGACGACGAAAGAGTTGACTTCGGAGGTCTGGGCGGCGCTGTACGAAAATGCCGTAATTCAGGGCTGTGAGATGGCATTTGTTCTGCCATAATTGTCAATTTTGGGCCCTTAAAAATGGAACTGAGTCATGAGAGTAACTCAGTTCTTGTCGTCCCGTGGGATTGTAGTATGATATGTGTTCTTTTTGGTTGAATTTCATTTAAAAAAAGCCCAAACTTGGGGATTTCACGAGAAAAAATTACTCAGCCTCTAACATCCCTGCAGGCTTGTCCAAGTACGTTTTCTTATGGTTCAATTTCATAAAAATAGCCAAAACTTGGGAATTTCATATGAAAAAAGTAACTCAGCATCTGACATTCCTGCAGGCCTGTTCAAATGCGTTTTCTTATGGTTCGAATGCATTGGAGAAAGCCCACACTTGAGGATATTTGATGGAAAAAGGCCAATTTTTCCTACTGTGTCCGGCACTGCAGTCTGTGTGCAGCACGAGCGCGACCAGCATGCATATGAGGCCCTCACTGCCGTCATGTGAGGGACTCCTGCTCTGCGTACCAATCACGTCCTCCTTGAAGTGGATTTTGCAACAATTATCGTCGTCGTAGCGGTACAGGCAGCGTTAGTTTTTCCAGACCAATTTTGGTGAACTTACGCTGCGTACGACAACGACAATGTTGATTGTTTGGAACTTGTAGCAACACAAGGGGTAGCGTAAGTTGTTTAAGCCAGCTTAAATAAGTAAATAACTTACGCTGCGTACCGCAACGATGACGTAGGTCATTTGAAACTCATAGCAATATAAAAGTTCCATCGTAAGTAGTTTAAGCCATCTTAAATAAACTTACGCTGCGTACCCCAACGTGAACGTAGATCGTCTGAAGCTGAGGCAGCTACAAGAAACGGCAAGAAATGCCGCAAATTGACGCTGGCTTCCAATTACAGAGTTTCTCGAGGTCTGAAATGAATCAAGATTGATTTCTTGGGAGCCATGATGAGCTGCTTTGAAGTGTGAGAGGCAACTTGTGGCGGTGAGCGGTCCTGCCTGCCAAAGCAAAACTCGTTCTAAACTCGCCAGATCACGCGGCTCAAAGAGCAGGAGGTTTGCTTGGAAATACGCTTTTTTTATGTTACTTTTAGTGCTGCGTGACTGCTTATACATGGTGGATTGTGGTAGGTGATCTCAGTATCACGTGGATCAAAAAGGAGGAAATTTGCTTGGAAATACACTTTTTTATGATACTTCCAGTGTGACGTGACTGCTTATACATGGTGAATTGTGTTAAGAGACCGCAGCATTACGTGGATTAAAAAAGGATTTTTAGAATTTAAAAAGAGTTTTGGTTGGGAACTCGCGTTTTTTTGGGGCACTTCCAGCGCTTAGTAACCGCTTAATACGATGCATTCTCGTAGGATATTACTGCTACATGAAGTTAAAAACAAAGATTTGGCGGGAAATTCACGTTTTTTATTATACTTTTTGCGAGGCGTTGTTGCTTAAAAAACGCATAGTAGTTGCATGGATGTGGTGTGAGGGAGAAAATAGCGTCGTCTAGGAGTGCACTTTTTGAAATTTTTTCCTTAACACAAACGGTAACAGGTACTTAGGTACTTGCCGTTAAGTGAATACTATTTATTTGGTATCTCTTAATAACTCCGTGAATTAAAAATGTGTTTTATTTCAGATAAATATTTTACAGAGCTGTGTCCAGGTAACTTGTTAATGAAGTGAATATATTAGCAACTTTGAAAAGATATTTTGTACATAGTTTAAGAATATTAGTCTATTGTAGAGAAATATATATTTTCTGTGTGTGTGTCTACATAACTTTGTGAGTGTATCTCAAGAATGAAACGCGCTTTGAAAAGGACGTTTCAACATCAGTGAAACTATCAGTGATCAACAAAGTTAGCAGTGAGAAAGTGTCTAACTTTAGCATTCTACGTTGACCTGCTTCTTTACTGAAATAGACAGCAGTGAAGCATGTAAAAGGTGAACTTGTGTGATCTGTGTATCATGAACAGCGCTTGACATCCAATACAACTGCACGTTTACTTCGAGTTTGCAGCTACACACGCCCGCCATCATGTCCGGCTTACTTTCGTTTTTCAAGAAAAAAGGTAAGTCCCTTCGCTTTATCCCTAACTTTTGGGACTCAAAGTCTTTTGACCGACAGCCACCGCTAGACTGAGACAGAGTATTTTTTGAGACACCCAGTTGCAGCTCCCAATTTCATTATTAACCCTGTACAGTGTGCATTTCTTTAGCCTAGTTACCGTTATCAAAGTCGCTGTTATCAGGCTGGTACTGGAGGTCGTCACTGATTTCAGAATGACGAAGGAACTGCCACTTGGCAGTGAACTTCAAAGAACATGTTCACATTAACACAATATGTGGTTCATAATTTGTTCCTGAGGAGGGAAATATATAACTGCTGTTAATGGAAGTGGATACTGAAATTCAGCTGGTCGGATTAAGTTGGCTCATTTAATTATAACGGTAACTCTTGAAATGGAAGGTGACGGCCTCCACAATCCTCACTGCAGACAATGAAAACCTCAAATTGGCTTTAACCCTACCAGACCTGAGCTCTGATCCCAACTGTTAAATATTAAGCCGCACAAAGTCAATTCAATCACATGGAGGCAGACATGTGCCATGGCCAATCACGAGGTTTGACAGCGATTGCTTTTTTAGTTTGTGACGATTTTTTCTTTCATTAGGTGAAGTACCGAATATATTAGGTACAGCGGTATGGTGGCAGATTTGGAAATTGAAGTAAAATCGGTTCATCGGTTTGGTTAAATTGACCTTAAGACTGCAGAGATAATAGCGGTGGCTTCATTCTACTTGAAATTGTTATCATTTTAACTGTTTTGCTCGGTTCCAAACTTGATCAGACCGAGCGCTGTAAGTACCCATGTCGTTATTGCTTGCCGCTTCTCTTGTGAAGTTCTAGCTTTGGAACTTGTGAGGGTTCCTAATTATATTTATTGACTTTTTGTGTCTGCAAAAATCTTGTTTCCACTTTTTGGGGGTCGCACCCTCGTGCTATCTCGTTGTTATTTGTTCTCCAGGCATTATTTTCAGTATAGCAGCAAAATATTTTCAACTGTTGTTTGCTTTTCTCCAGGCAGGTAAGTCATCGGAATATTTCATGGCGGAATTTCGCTACGTGCTATGAGTGTTAACGTGTGTGTCCGCGCCTTTCAAAGTGACTGCGTTATTTCAAGTTAAATGTGTAACTCTTTCGTGAAAACTGGTTTCATGAAAATTTTAAACTCGTATATGCGTCCCGTCAAAAACAACGGCGTTCTAAAATGATCAACAAAGGACGTAAATTCCCTTATTTGATTGGAACTATAGAATAACATTGTTTGCAGTAGTCGTGATTAGCGAGTGCTGAAATACGTGTGATGAGTGTATTGACATATAGCACAACCTTCATTGTCTCTTGAGTTTTTAAAAAAATACATTAATCTTTCAATGAACTCCAAATTTGATTATGAACCCTTATAAAACCTGTGATTTGAGTATCATATTTTTACCCGTGAGATGGTGAAACCCCTATCACGGATACGTTCATCAAGTTCTTGCGTTTATGCGCGTCAAAAAACATATATCTAAGTACTTGGCTGCTGTTATTGTTCATTATTATTACTGAGAATATGTCTCCTTTCTTGTTTTTACTCCTCCATTTTTGTGTAAGGCAACACCAGAATAAATTTCAATGAATAGAAATAAATTGCAACTAAAAAATGGCTGTGATTCTGGGACTGGGGTTCAGTTTACAGGGCGGGAGTCTAGTGACGACCTACCAACATCAATCAATTTCCAATGTGAAAACTTATACTTCGCTTGGGGGCTCCGTGGAATATTTTACTCCAGCCTAACAAACAAAGAAAGAGTTAACTGTGAATTTTTCTTTGTTATATTGTTATATTATATGATGTTCTGAACAAAGACCGCAGTTCAGAGCCCTGTTATCGTCGTGTTTATCGACTTAATAATACTGCGAGAAGCACTAGCACGCTTTATTATTCGGTAATGTTTTCATGTGAATGATTTGTTCTAGAATATAATAAAAACATGCCAGGAGAAACAAGCCAAGTCGCTGACTCTCGAATTGCCCAAGACTGTCGTGCCGTCGCACCAGTCATGCACAGGCATCCGCGAAACATTTACAATGTTCAATTTTCACGCATCAGCGCCAGTACATTCTTGTTGTCACAATATCTCTCAGGGCGGCCGTTACGCTAAGTGTGTATCCATGATTCGACCTGACCGCTATCGTATTATCGTAAATACTGCACAGGCAATGAAAGTATTCCATTTAAGTGTTGATTGTGAACCATTTTATGGGTAGTGTGTTATTAATGAAAGTAATTAGAGAAAGGGATAACTGATAAGAAAAAATGTTTTAACGTTTCATTCTGAATGAAAGTATTTGGGCATAGTTCATCCATTTGTTTTTCAATTTTCTGTTCCTGAATTATAGTTACATGCTCTTTCACAGCTAAAACAAATCTGCATACTTTTGTGAACGTGAGAATTATTTTCCACCCAGCAACTGACATAAGCGCTCCAAAAGTTTCATGGGGCAAAATCATAGTTCGGTTTCTTCAATTTTATGCGAGCATTTCACTTGAAAAAGTTTGTGAAGACGATGTTCGACTGAAAAAACCGGCTGCAAATTTATAGGAAAAAATTTAGGATAGCTCAGGCCTTATATTTCTCTCGAGTTGGAATCGTTAGAATCTTGAACCAGCCAAGGGAAATGTCACTGCTGCCTCAGTGAATGCGTTCAAAAATCGCCTTGACCATTTATTTCGCTTGCATTCTACAATGCGAGGGTTGATCCGAGTTCCAAAGCGATTAAAAAAACGTTCTGCACGCAGGTCATTTGACATTATTAGAAACCATGTAAACGCATGTCCTTTTCAGGGACAACAGAGATTCTGAGCAGTTCTTTCAATATTTGAGCCAATATTATACGAAAGTTAAATTCACTTGTGAACTAGAAATGATTAATGAGTTGTTTTTAAATGTAAAAGTTAAAAGAGCTGAAAATACATTCACAACTTCAGTATTTCGAAAAACAACTCTTACAGGGTCGGGTACGAATTTTTTTAGCAATATTTTGTATAAATATAAACTCTCTGGGATGGTAACATTAATCCACAAAGCATATGGAATATTTGCTTACTAAAAATTATTCATTTTGGAAATGATTTTTTACAAAATTATTTCTGTTTGAATAATTACCCGAAGAATATTTTTACTAAGGAGTTACAAAAATTTTTTGGGAGAAAGTTTCCGAAACAAAAAGTTCTCACCGTGCCGAGGTTAAAGAAAATGTAAGCAAGCGTACATTTTCAGCTAACTTTTATAGGAACCCGTACAGAGATATAATGAAACTTGAAATATCGTCTATAATTAAGAGTTTTTTCCGCGAATAAATCCTCGTGTGTACTTAAAAAATAATAGCAAAATCGCGTCATACTTTAAATGCAAGGATACTCCAGATGTCATGTTGCGAACCTCAGTGGTATATCAATATACGTGTGACCGCTGCGGGCGGTCTTACATTGGTAGCACTGGGCTCCATTAAGATTTGTGAGGTGTGCATACCACAGGGGAGTCTCCTTTCGTACGGGCAATGATTTGACTAAGCCATCTAACTCGTCTATAAGCGAACATTGGTTGAATAACGACCATTTCTTTAAAAACACAAATTTTAAAATTTTGGATTCAGCGTCAAATTCATCTGATCTCTACATTTTAGAATCGATGTACAATTGTACATTTAAAAAAACCGTCCGTCGATGAATGAATGTGACACGACGGTCAAACTATCCATTGTTTGTTGAAGTTTTCTATAGTTTTTGTTTTATAATTGTCTTTTAACATCAGTGTTTTATTTTCGGTTTATTTGGGAAAATTTGAGTTTGGAAATTTTTTTTACACCTCGATTCATTTTTAAAAATTTCTCCACTTTTCTAAAATTACATTTTAGTTCATGGGAAATTTTAAAAAGAACAAAATTAGGGTAAAAATATGAGCATATCCTCATAAAATATGCTCATATTTTACCTTAAACTTGTTCTTTTTAAAATTTCCCATGAATTAAAAGGTGATTTTACAACAGTGGAGAATTTTTAAAAACTAATGTGAAATTAAACGCCGATATAAAATTTTTGATCTTTGGTTCATTATTTTTCAGAGCACTCAGGATGAACTTTTTATTATCCGAAACGTTCGTTTTTATCATGAAATTCTTAGCTACGTTGGGTTTCCCTTGTATTGTAAAAGTGCGATTTCCTAGAAATCGGCCAATTTCATCTAACGTATGTCAGATATTAACGATTCCACTAGTGCAGCATGTCAATTTCAAAAAGCTGCGTGCCACTGGCCAGGACGACTGAATATGTTTTATAAATTTTTCCCGACTGTTGCGAGAGGGGCGAGCACCGCTGCGTTCCCTGGAAAGCAGGTGCAATTTGCCTTTACATATGACCTGCATGATCTTTCAGTTCCATGCTCGTTGTGTGGAAACGCACGCATCCTCGTAACATTCAACACTATAGCCACTGTGGTATGATATTACCAACATATTAATGAAGGAATACAGGATAATAATTTTTGCCCTAAGGCCAGGGCCATGACGCACATA
Organism: Morinoia aosen; assembly: GCA_030386875.1. NCBI lineage: Eukaryota > Metazoa > Arthropoda > Malacostraca > Amphipoda > Talitridae > Morinoia > Morinoia aosen. Next base: position 49,357,381 of record CM059566.1, read on the forward strand.
TCTAACTAACTAAGGGCAAAATAAAAATAATAGATTACAAAAATCCTCATTAGCCGGGAATATAGGGGGGGAGCGACAGGGCACAGTTAAAGAGGGAGGTGGAACTCTGCCGCTGACTAATTTGAAGCTAATCAAAAATATTGCGCTCCGCATTTCATGAAGGGAGATTCCATTATCTCAATGTACAATGATTGCCTCGTGCGAAAATCAACGTTCGCGAAATGCAAGGCTAAATTTTTGAATTCAAGTCTATTTGAGCTTCTCTCCAATTTATCAGCTGTTGTATAAATTACCAACGTCCTAAATGCAAGGTTATATTTACAAATTCAAGTGTTTGTAAGGTTTTCCAATGGTCCATGCAACGGTACAAATTGTCCGCACGCTAAATTTTTTATTAGCCATGTATTTAATGTAGTATATGATTAATATATTGAGTGTGTATTTAAAAATATTTGACCTTCGAATGCGCGAACCATAATTTTACCCGGAAGCCAGTACATTCCTTAATTAACTACTGCGCGTGTACCTGCCGAAAATAGTTAACAGCTGCATTTTAGATTCAATATTATTTCAGTCGTTTTTTTCATGGCTTACTAAAAGCTTCAAATACGTCATTTTTCAATGTGACTTTTTCATTTTTTTGCTCCGGAATTGACGTTCATTTCAGGGACACTCAGTACACTTTCGTTTCCCCTCTGAAGGAAGACGTCGCACTGACATCTGACCTATACACACTTCCCTCTCATCCTCCACGCACGCGCCGCACAGACCATGTCCAGGGGAGTCGTTAGTACGGCACCTTGTGTAGTTCCTGCTGCTCTGCCTCACCTCGTCCAGCTGCTGCTGCTCTGCTCCTGAAACATCCACTATTCCTAAAACACATCCATCTATTCTCTGAAACACATCCATCTATTCTGTGAAACACATCCATCTATTCTTGAAACACATCCATCTATTCTATGAAACACATCCATCTATTCCTGAAAAACATCCATCAATTCTATGAAACGCATCCATCTTTTCCTGAAACACATCCATCTATTCTATGAAACGCATCCATCTATTCCTAAAACACATCCATCTACTCTGTGAAACACATCCATCTATTCCTAAAACACATCCATCTATTCTGTGAAACACATCCATCTATTCCTGAAACACATCCATCTATTCCTGAGACGCATCCATCAATTCTAACAAACACATCCATCAATTCTATGAAACGCATCCATCTATTCCTGAAACACGTCCATCTATTCTATGAAACGCATCCATCTATTCCTGAGACGCATCCATCAATTCTAACAAACACATCCATCTATTCTATGAAACACATCCATCTATTCCTGAAACACATCCATCAATTCTATGAAACGCATCCATCTATTCCTGAAAGACATCCATCTATTCTATGAAACGCATCCATCTATTCCTGAGACGCATCCATCAATTCTAACAAACACATCCATCTATTCTGTGAAACACATCCATCTATTCTATGAAACGCATCCATCTATTCCTCAGACGCATCCATCAATTCTAACAAACACATCCATCTATTCTATGAAACACATCCATCTATTCCTGAAACATCCTCCACGCATGCGCCCCACAGACCGTGTCCAGGTGTGTTAGTACGGCACCTTAGTGTATAATTCCTGCTGCTCTACCCCACCTCGTCTAGCTGCTGCTGCTCTGCTTTGAAACAATCGCTGTGCTCCATGGAAGTGGGAGCTTAAACCGCTTGAAGTCTATTGACGAAAATTTCATCGCACATTAGAAGCTTTGTATCACCGTGAAGAGACGCCACTGGAATAGCGGCTGAACCAATTATTTTCTAATAGGTGTATTGTCCTTTTTTGCTTGCGTTAAACTTGAGTTGTTGAAGAGTTGTTCGAAACACGTTTGTTCGGTGTATTTCTTGTTACTCTGTATAGCTACCGCACTGCTCTTCTCTACCATGTTTATAGCCAAAACTGCTTTACCCTGACATATGTGTGATAAATAGTTATTGCTGTTGTGCGAAATCATATACAAAGCTGTGCGATACTGCTCTGCTCCATTATATTTATAGCTACTTTACTGTTCCATTCCTACATAAATATTGTGTTGTGGGATGTGCAAATCCCAAGACCCAAGGTCTCAAAGCCGAGCTCCCAAAGCTCGGGTCGGCCTCCGAACCTCCCCTACAGCCGACGCCAGACACACCCAGTGTGAACAGACGCTGCCGTGAAACGAACACACTTCACGGCAGAAACGGAAGCACACACTAGCTCCGAGCTAGTGAAAACACTTCACGGCTGCAGGTCCTACCTGCTTGTGTCTCAGCAAAGAAAAAGAGAAAACACAACACAAGTATCTCGCAAGGATACTTCAAGAACGCAACCGGAAGCTCAAGCACGCACGACCACACTCGGCAGCAGCGAACGCAATAATCCCAAGGCCGGCGCACAAACCGACGCTCCATACGTCAGGACGTAAATCCCACAAAATACCTCCTGCCACTCAAACGGAGCAGCTTACAACGTAAAAACGTCGCATGTGCAATTCTAAACAGAATAAACACATTGGAACACCAATGCGTCCGTGAACACAAATTACGATGTGTACACAAGCAGCCCGCCGACGGGTGCAGCCCTGTGATTGGCCGCGCGTAGGAATACGTGCCTGGCGTAGCAATACACCACACATTGCTACTGCTGCTCTATACTGCACCCACACGAAGTTACCTACTGCACCCACTGCACTCCATCACCTAAGCCACGAAACCAGAACTCTGGTATTACTTATTAGCTGATTGAACTATTTTCATACAGTTGCTGTTATTGAAGAGAGTGTATCAATGATACTGTGATTTTAACTTGTCACAGTTGAGTTTTTGTGTTCCTCCAGAGCTGCATAGCTACTACTGGTCCACTTCCATCTGTTGCGCTCTTCGACACTGCCTGCGCCTTAGCACTTCATGACGGGACTCCCAGGTGTCCTTTTTCCTTTTAAAAGCGTCTTGTGCTGATTGTTGTGCTGTAAAAATATGAGACGCTCCTTAATATTCTGCAGTGAATCGAGTGAATGAATTCTTCAGTGCTTCTTCCCTAGTAATAAAATGGCTGCGCGAGTTTTCGCTGAACAATAAATGTCGATCTTTCTTGTTATATTTTCTGCTTTCTACGCTGTGTTAGACATCTGACAGCTGCAGTTCCATCCATGCATTCTAACTTTTATAATGGGGCGCCCAACGGTAATAGTCAAGAATAAGGATGTTTTGTGCAAAAATGTTCCTTGTTGTTATGGTGAAAGTGAGAAATTCTTATTTCTTATTGTTGTGGTGATAGCGAGAAAATCTTATTTTTGTGGTGATGGCGAAAAAATCTCGCTGTGTCACTGGACGCTGGATTATATCGACGGGACAAGGACTCGGTTCCGTCCTTCAATGCATGGAACGTGTGTGAAGCCATGCGCACATTCCTGCGTTGTACCAATGTTAAGTACGGAACATGCTTCCCTGTGTGGTGTGAGGTTGGTGTACATGCTTTCTTGTGTGATGTGAGGTTGGAGTTGTCACTTCACTGAGTGGTGTGTTCACGCTGCTTCAATCTCCGGCTGCACAGAGCAGCGCTTGCACCTGTGTAACGTGGTATGTGCAGCGGCTCTTACCGGCTCCTTCAGTAGTTCGGTGTCTCAGGTGCCAGACATGTTCCTGCATCCCTGCGCCTTATTGTCTACTGCACTACATGTCATGCTTGCCTCCCTGTATTTTGTTTGCTGTGTCGGATGCTCAACGCCTCTATTGGAGTGGTGCTCGTGCAAGGCTGGAGTTTGCTTGCTGCTTTTCTGGCGCGTCTTTTGCTGGCGTGGTGTCCATATTGTGTTTCTGGTCCTGATTTTGTTCCGATTTCTTATGGGGATGATTTTTCGCTTACATAGTGAATAACCTTGAGATCTCCTGGAGGAAATTTTAGTGATACTGGGCAGAAATTCGTTTTAGTTTCAGTACGTGGTAAGAGTTCCTCAATTTTATTCATTTGATTGCGTGGAAAGATTAGTTATTTAGATTAGTTGCCCTCTAAAAACCTCAGCGTTGATGCAAAAGTTTCAAATTACAATGAAAAAAATTTGCACTTGCTATTTCGTTCATTAGACCGCCGCTCGCATTGTTAACTCAACGTGCTCATTTCAGCTGGCAGGCTTGAATTATTTGAGGCATCCATCATTTGTAAGCGTGCGTCGCTTATAATGTTAAGCCATCGCTAGACTGTGTGAAATGGCAAGTCTGGCAAGTGAAACATTATATCTAGAAATCAAATGAACTGAATTTTACGTGATACTCGAAACTTATAACCTAATGAGCAATACTGTTAATTGACTTACTTAAACTACAGCTCAAGAATTTATCAAAATTTTAAAAGCATTTGTTTTTTAAACACGAAACTCCCGCGTTGAGAGCGAGCAAAGCACCGGCGCGGTTTGAGTTCGATTTACATAGACACGTATACTGAAGGCGTTACGCTAACTTCCGTTATTTCTTTGACTCACGTTCTTCGTCTTCACATTTGACTCACAACAATCTTAACAACTAATCATTACTTAACAACCAGAATAGAAGTTGTGAACTTAGTTAATAACATAGCCTACTACAAGCTGCTGTTATGGGCGTATAGTTCATGCATTGAGCTTGTATTTTTAAACACTGTTGATTCTTTTGATTCAGAGGAAGAAATCAAGCTTTGGGTTCGAGCCCATTTTCGAAACAGAGCATTGCATCACCCTCCCTGAGTCTCACGTGCCAGCTGCTCTGAATAATTTTGTCGGAAGCATAACATTTTGGCGTGTTTTCACGGTGCCCGCATTTGTACGGGCTCGAGTTGCCTTCTGAGTCACCCTCGCCCGGTGTCGTCGGAGCCGCTGCGTACATGCTGCGAACGTGCGCCCGGCTGAGCAAACGTTTCTGGAACTGCCGCAAGTGTTCATGTGCCGGAGATGAACATTTTAGTGCTGGAGGTCAACGTTCAAGTGTCGGAGATCAACATTCAAGTGCTGGAGGTCAACGTTCAAGTGCCGGAGATCAACATTCAAGTGCTGTTGGTCATGGTTCAATAGCCGGAGGTCAATGTTCAAGTGCTGAAAGTTATGATTCAATAGCCGGAGGTCAATGTTAAAGTGCTAAAGGTCAGGGTTCAATAGCCGGAGGTCAATGTTCAAGTGCTAAAAGTCATGGTTCAATAGCCGGAGGTCAATGTTTAAGTGCTGAAGGTCAGGGTTCAATAGCCGGAGGTCAATGTTCAAGTGCTGAAAGTCATGGTTCAATAGCCGGAGGTCAATGTTCAAGTGTTAAAGGTCAGGGTTCAATAGCCGGAGGTCAATGTTCAAGTGCTGAAGGTCGGGGTTCAAGTGCCGTAGGTCAACGTTGAACTGACTGAAAACGTTCCCTTAGTGTCTGCAGTCAATGCTGTCGCAACTGGGCTTTCGAAAGTTCGGAATCAAAACTTTTTACAGCAAACTCAACCTGCTTTGATGAAACTGAAGTTCCATTCTTTGGAATATTTTCAAACAAATGAACTTGCATTCCGTTTAAGCAATGGTCTTCTAATATCAGTGCTAACATCGTGAGATAGATTAAATTAAAACAACTTTCGAAGCGTGGAAGTTACAAACGGTACAGAGCACAAGTTAAATAAATCATTGGAAAAGCTGAGCATGTTTAGATGAAATGGTGATGAGAGCGATTGACTTGTGGCTAGATTGAGTTGTCTGCATGAATGAAAACATGAATTTTTCCTCGTTCATAATTCGTAGCAGTGAAAGGAGCTCTCAAGTACGGACCGGTAAATATCGCTCAAATTGTGTAGTTTTACTCCTCATACTAAAGCGCAGCTGTGTCTGTCTCCATGTAACTCTGTTGCGACTCTTTATCTCTGTCGCTGAGATAAAGAGTATGAAGATAATCATTTGTGTATCTCTCGTGTACTCGATATTGGTTTTCAGTGGATGGAAAATCTCTTGAGGGTTTTAACTCACCAGCAATTAACTCACCATGAAGTAACAGGCTTCATCATCAAATGTGCTGTGGCGCGGGGAAATCTAAAGTAAGATAAAAGGAAAAAGCCCTTTTCACCCGATGCTTAAAATATACATAGCAGCGTTGGACATTCGCTTGATAGAGCGTTACATTTAAACACTATCTTACAAATGCCTTCCCTCCCCCCTGGTAACAAACTGAGTTTTTATTTTTACTTGAAACGAGTCAGATGGTGGCCCTTTTCAGTAAATTTTTCATTCATTTGAAATTTTAATGTTGAAACTAAGTTTAATTGACGTCGAATCACAAATTTCAGTTTAAACCACGGCAACTCATGCGTTAAGAAGTCACGTGACCAGTGACACTTATTGGGCATCACTGTCTCAGTTGTAGTAGTCAACTCTATCTGTGTACATCAGTGGTTCTTAACCTGGGTTTCGATCGAACTCCAGGGGTTCGGTGAGTCGAACCTCTGGGTTTAGCATGGTACAGTTTGTTCGCTAATACAGTATTTACATATGTTTTGAATTTGACGGAAAAAGCACATTTTATTTTTCCAACTTCGAAGGGTTCGGAAGTTGAGGGGTTCAGTACCTCCAAGAAGTTCAAGAAGCACTGGTCAACATGATGATCGCCACTCTAGAACTGTTTCACGTGTCCTCATCGGTGAACAAATTGTCTTCACCTATTCAAGCCCAGCTTTGAGGACGGGATAAAAGCCAAGGAAACGTACCTATTGTCTGCTCAACCATATTCGGATACTCAGCATCAACACTTGTTCTCTTTTTTCAACAGCCACACCTTTTCTTTCCCATCATAAACATGAACTCGATTTTTTCCAAGTATTAAAATCAAGACCTCGTACCTCTCTGCGTTTCTCAAAAACTACTTCTTTCATCACATGAATCCAATAACGTAATTGCATAAGACGTTCAAGGCCCTGAAGCCATTCAGCACCAAACGTTCCTATTAGTCCAAGAAAAGCGCGACTGCATGAAAGTTCGACGCTGGCGCTGACGGTGATTGATTAACCTGAAGGCCGAGGGTAGCGTGAGGGCCGCAAATGAGAGCATCAGTAATTTAATTGATGCGTGCGTAGGTGGGATTAACGGCCGTTCCGCGGCCATGCCTACATGGCACGTGAACCTAGTGATACACTGGCCGATTGCGACTGTCGTCTGCCTGTTTGCAGTCGTTTTGCGATCACGCACCTGATACACGGGTCGCACCACTGGCGTACCGTGTCACTCTTTCTCTGTATCTTATGGGAACTTATGATGAATAGGATGTCATGATTACAATTTTTCAGAGGTCTCAAAATTTAATTCGAAGCTCAGTTCTGAGAAACTAAATTTCACGGATCTTAGCACTTGCGTTCCGTGTGTCATGTCCAGGCTGCTTCACGCTTTCTCTGTATCTTATAGAAACTTATGATGAATGCGATGTCTTGATTACACTTTTTTAAAGTTCGCAAAATTTAATTCGAAGCTCAGATCTAGGAAACTTAATGACACGGATCGCAACTCTTGAGCGCCGTTTATTATGTCGTGGCTGCGCTACTGCAAAATTTCTGCGAGGAAATCCGTGATGATCGCTGGCATAAAAACCATGTATCTCCTTCGTATTGTCGCACGGGCACACGCAAGCAAATTGAGTGCTGGATATCGAAGGCTCTTTCCAAAGCTCTTTTTGTGGAGCAAAGTTAATGAGAGCTGTCAAGGTGTCCGACTTGTTTGCGTGGCAATTAACTGAAAATTAGCATCAAATGTAAGTTTTAGACGCGAAAACGTCGCGTGTCTATGATGTTTTTAGCTGCTCGAGTTTTGGTTGGCTCATCTTAACATGAGAATTAAACATTACGTTTATTCGTCGACTATTTTCGATGCTGTCAGGGTATACATTTGGGTTCCTAGATTTGTAAAGGATATTTAGTATTTTTCTTCCAAATTAGCATTTCTCATTACGAAATCAGTTTCCAAAGCATTTAAATACGAAATGCTTTGAGTTTGACCCAAATATTCGATGGATTTCAATATGGCGAGATTGGAATGCATGATCAAAGCGCATGATCGATTCATTTGTCGGTGACTCGCAGCGACACAAAATAAGCCTCATTTGACACGAGAACTGTGAAGCAGTATGCTTTGCAGCACTCCTGCGCACACTCAGCGTGATTGCTGACGGTAAAAACTCGTAGCGTTTCATTTGTGGTGGTGCCGGGTCTGCTCTGTTGAGGGTAAAGAACGGAATAAAGGCACTGGCAATTTTTTTGGGTATAATCAGAAATTTACTCGTATTTACGTCTGGCTGAATGCATTTCCATTCAGCTTGAACGATTTTTGCTGACTAAGCAGGCATTTGAATCCGCAATCAGTATATTTCGAGCGCCCAATTTTGCAAAGCTTGAACCGTAGTAAGTATATTGAGCGAGTGTGAGAGCACGGGTCAACGGAGAGCCGTAACCTCCATTTCGCTGGAAATTTGGGATGTTTAAATCCAAACACATGAGCTTGAAAGCTTGGCCATACCGCTCTGGAACAGGGTATTACAAAGAGCAAATCCCTGTCGATATGGGATTTTCGTAGGAAGTTGTGATGGCGATGTGAACGTCCATACCTGAGCACCAGTTAGTTAGTTAGTCCTGAGTTAGTTGAGCTTGCTGATCGTATTTTCAGTTATGTATTCAAGATGTCTCCCAAAAATGGGTCCATTCTTTGACTGCCCTGTACTCATGCATTTTGTGTTGATGTACGTGTTCAGTGAGATAGATAAAAGTCTAATGACTTGAATCGAAGAAAAAATGTTGAATTTGAGAAAATTTTATACATAAAACGAAAAACTGCTTGCATCTGTAATAAAAATAAAAATGCACGAGTAATCATCAGTCAGCGGGTGAGTACATCGTTTTAGACTCTATATTCGCGAACTTTGCCCTGAAAAGAATTTTGTGTCTTCCAATCCCCGTCAACGAACACCGGAGATGAGTTCAAGACGTTTTCACGATTAATTTCGCGCGTTCGAAATAAATAATGACGATTAATTACTTATGACGGCACTTTAACTGGAAAGGATATATTATCATTATAGTCGTGAGTTGCACACGCAAGTGTAGGCTGTCAACTTTGTTTTTCGGTATTTAATGTATTCTTAACCCGAATTACATGTCCCGATTAAAATTTTTTCAAAGGTCTCGATACATAACTCAATGTTCAGTCTATGAAATTTAATTTAAAAAAATGCAGATTACGCTTTCGGATTGAATTGATGATTCAAATTAACGGTTTTGCAGTAAAACTAATTAACACTGCATTTCAGTGCCAGTGAAGGGCTTCGGACGAACGAAATTGAGTCTTGAAATATAAGAAATAATTTAATTTGTAAAGAGAAATATCAATTTTATTGACACTGCAGTGTTTGAAAAACGGAGATGGGTGAGACTTACATAATGTCACCGTTGTTATGCCGCTGCATAAAACATTCATTATGAATCAGGAATTGACTGAACGTGAAATCCGTCTGCACGTATCGAGCACGTCAAGCGCTACACACTTGCTCCACAACACTTCAACTTCTCCGGATATTGACCGCTTATATTGTGTTGGTCGTTGTCACAATGTCATTTTTTACCGCCTGTTATTCTCACAACTTTGTCCTGATGTCAGTTCTTACCACCTATTGTAACAACCCTGTCACAACTGCAGGTCTTGTCTTGCTGCCTGTTGTGACAACCCTGTCACTACGTCAGGTACTGCCTGTTGTTGTGACAACCCTGTCACTACGTCAGGTGCTGTCTGTTGTAGTGACAACACCGTCACAACGTCAGGTATTGCTGCCTGTTATTGTGACAACCCTGTCACAACGTCAGGTGCTGCCTGTTATTGTGACAACACCGTCACAACGTCAGGTGCTGCCTGTTATTGTGACAACCCTGTCACAACGTCAGGTGCTGCCTGTTATTGTGACAACACCGTCACAACGTCAGGTATTGCTGCCTGTTATTGTGACAACCCTGTCACAACGTCAGGTGCTGTCTGTTGTAGTGACAACACCGTCACAACGTCAGGTATTGCTGCCTGTTATTGTGACAACCCTGTCACAACGTCAGGTGCTGCCTGTTATTGTGACAACACCGTCACAACGTCAGGTGCTGCCTGTTATTGTGACAACCCTGTCACAACGTCAGGTGCTGCCTGTTATTGTGACAACACCGTCACAACGTCAGGTGCTGCCTGTTATTGTGACAACCCTGTCACAACGTCAGGTATTGCTGCCTGTTTTTGTGACAACACCGTCACAACGTCAGGTGCTGCCTGTTATTGTGACAACCCTGTCACAACGTCAGGTGCTGCCTGTTATTGTGACAACACCGTCACAATGTCAGGTGCTGCCTGTTATTGTGACAACACCGTCACAACGTCAGGTATTGCTGCCTGTTATTGTGACAACACCGTCACAACGTCAGGTGCTGCCTGTTATTGTGACAACACCGTCACAACGTCAGGTGCTGCCTGTTATTGTGACAACACCGTCACAACGTCAGGTGCTGCCTGTTATTGTGACAACACCGTCACAATGCCAGGTGATGCCTGTTATTGTGACAACACCGTCACAACGTCAGGTGCTGCCTGTTATTGTGACAACACCGTCACAATGCCAGGTGCTGCCTGTTATTGTGACAACACCGTCACAACGTCAGGTATTGCTGCCTGTTTTTGTGACAACACCGTCACAACGTCAGGTGCTGCCTGTTGTTGTGACAACACCGTCACAACGTCAGGTATTGCTGCCTGTTATTGTGACAACACCGTCACAACGTCAGGTGCTGCCTGTTATTGTGACAACACCGTCACAACGTCAGGTATTGCTGCCTGTTATTGTGACAACACCGTCACAACGTCAGGTATTGCTGCCTGTTATTGTGACAACACCGTCACAACGTCAGGTGCTGCCTGTTATTGTGACAACACCGTCACAACGTCAGGTGCTGCCTGTTATTGTGACAACACCGTCACAACGTCAGGTATTGCTGCCTGTTTTTGTGACAACACCGTCACAACGTCAGGTGCTGCCTGTTATTGTGACAACACCGTCAAAACGTCAGGTGCTGCCTGTTGTTGTGACAACACCGTCACAACGTCAGGTATTGCTGCCTGTTATTGTGACAACACCGTCACAACGTCAGGTGCTGCCTGTTATTGTGACAACACCGTCACAACGTCAGGTGCTGCCTGTTATTGTGACAACACCGTCACAACGTCAGGTGCTGCCTGTTATTGTGACAACACCGTCACAACGTCAGGTGCTGCCTGTTATTGTGACAACACCGTCACAACGTTAGGTATTGCTGCCTGTTATTGTGACAACACCGTCACAACGTCAGGTGCTGCCTGTTATTGTGACAACACCGTCACAATGTCAGGTGCTGCCTGTTATTGTGACAACACCGTCACAACGTCAGGTATTGCTGCCTGTTATTGTGACAACACCGTCACAACGTCAGGTGCTGCCTGTTATTGTGACAACACCGTCACAACGTCAGGTATTGCTGCCTGTTATTGTGACAACACCGTCACAACGTCAGGTGCTGCCTGTTGTTGTGACAACACCGTCACAACGTCAGGTGCTGCCTGTTGTTGTGACAACACCGTCACAACGTCAGGTGCTGCCTGTTATTGTGACAACACCGTCACAACGTCAGGTGCTGCCTGTTATTGTGACAACACCGTCACAACGTCAGGTGCTGCCTGTTATTGTGACAACACCGTCACAACGTCAGGTATTGCTGCCTGTTGTTGTGACAACACCGTCACAACGTCAGGTGCTGCCTGTTATTGTGACAACACCGTCACAACGTCAGGTGCTGCCTGTTATTGTGACAACACCGTCACAACGTCAGGTGCTGCCTGTTATTGTGACAACACCGTCACAACGTCAGGTATTGCTGCCTGTTATTGTGACAACACCGTCACAACGTCAGGTGCTGCCTGTTATTGTGACAACACCGTCACAACGTCAGGTGCTGCCTGTTATTGTGACAACACCGTCACAACGTCAGGTGCTGCCTGTTGTTGTGACAACACCGTCACAACGTCAGGTGCTGCCTGTTATTGTGACAACACCGTCACACCGTCAGGTGCTGCCTGTTATTGTGACAACACCGTCACAACGTCAGGTGCTGCCTGTTGTTGTGACAACACCGTCACAACGTCAGGTATTGCTGCCTGTTATTGTGACAACACCGTCACAACGTCAGGTGCTGCCTGTTATTGTGAAAACACCGTCACAACGTCAGGTGCTGCCTGTTATTGTGACAACACCGTCACAACGTCAGGTGCTGCCTGTTATTGTGACAACACCGTCACAACGTCAGGTGCTGCCTGTTATTGTGACAACACCGTCACAACGTCAGGTATTGCTGCCTGTTATTGTGACAACACCGTCACAACGTCAGGTGCTGCCTGTTATTGTGACAACACCGTCACAACGTCAGGTATTGCTGCCTGTTATTGTGACAACACCGTCACAACGTCAGGTGCTGCCTGTTATTGTGACAACACCGTCACAACGTCAGGTGCTGCCTGTTATTGTGACAACACCGTCACAACGTCAGGTGCTGCCTGTTATTGTGACAACACCGTCACAATGCCAGGTGCTGCCTGTTATTGTGACAACACCGTCACAACGTCAGGTGCTGCCTGTTATTGTGACAACACCGTCACAATGCCAGGTGCTGCCTGTTATTGTGACAACACCGTCACAACGTCAGGTGCTGCCTGTTATTGTGACAACACCGTCACAATGCCAGGTGCTGCCTGTTATTGTGACAACACCGTCACAACGTCAGGTATTGCTGCCTGTTTTTGTGACAACACCGTCACAACGTCAGGTATTGCTGCCTGTTGTTGTGACAACACTGACACAACGTCAAGTATTGCTGCCCGTCATGCATGAAAATGATCAGTTGAATAGGGTAACGGTATGCTATGGTCATCAAAGCACCTCATTGGTGAAATTTCTGAGTAGAGACGCAAGTACTGAACGTTGGACGTATCTCGACTGGTGTGCAAGTAACTCTTAGTAGCAATCTTATTTGCTATTTGGATATGACACCAAATATCTTCGTTCTACTCTTCTTAAGATATAAATACTGTTAGCTGCTGTGCCTGTGGATTACATGGATACCAGGGCAGGAAGTAATTTCCCGTATTTCCTAAAGGAGAGATACCAATTTTCGCTGAGAGATTTCTTTGCTGAGGCTGAAACACCGACATCAAGGTCGACACTGTAGTAATTGCCTAACGCAGTTCGAAGGCCCCAATCGGCGTCGAGTTAAACTACAAAAGAGGTGATGAATGTCGGCTTTCATTGGGCGGACGTCAATGGAATCCGGATTGGGCCCTAAATTCAAATTTCAGGAGCTCGAAGTCTTATAATTACAGCACGTACGTCCTCCGGATTTGGCGGCCCGCGCTCCGCCGCCGTTTGGTGGCAGGCTTCGAAAGGGAAGCATTAGCATTTGCCTGTGAGGGAGCGAGCGCTTTTAAAGGACCTGATAAAGAGTTCGTTAGGGCCAGGATTTCTTTCGGGACTGCTCAGTAAGGAGGCGCCTTCAGCGCTCCGACTTTTCTGGGAACTCTCAACGAATGTTGACAAACGGGAAGGAAGACTTTTGATTAACTGCGAGTTGTTACTCTCGAGTCAAAGGGACACAATGAGTTTTAGGAATGCATGGCGAATGTCAATTAACTTCGAAGCAGACGAATATGCGACTGAGTTTTACTTCGTGATTTCAACTGGATAAGAACTTTTGTTGCGAGAATTGTTTTGCTTTCTGATCTACAGCGGGCAAAGCTGACATATATAGGAGACATTTGATGAATAGAAGAATAAGGGTTCTACAGGCGTGGAATGAGAGAAGGCTTTGATGTTTTTTCTATTGATTCATTGAATATTGAGGGAAAATCGTCGGACCTGAGGAAAGAAATGTGTCGAGCATCTTTGTTTGCAGGTCAATTATTCATACGTTCTCAGGTTTGGGATACGAAAGCAAATTTTCGCTATACTTGTACTCGTTGACATCCAAGGCATTCGAGGATACTTTTTTTTATCAAAATCAAGGTTAAAAATGTAACTCATGTATCGGAGTTTGATGGAAACTCGAAAAATTCTTCGCCTTGAAATATTTGTGGCAAATAACGTTCTACATTTTATGAAAATTGAATTCGTTGCTAAGATTCCATGTTGTCTTAATTGAAGCCATAGCTACGAGAAAAACTATGCTGCAACTGACATATCGAAGGAACAATAATAAAAATAATTTTACTTCTACGTGTGAGTTATTTCACCCGTCGCTAAAAATAAAGCAGCGTTGGACATTCACTTGGTAGAGCGTAAAATTTTATCAAGATGTTCAATAAATATTAACGATCGGAATAATCGCAGACAGACTGGTGCGTAGGGCAGCGAAGTAAAGCCATCATTTCAAGTTAAGACGATTTTACTGCTTACCTGTCTTGGTCCGAGTATCCACACCGCAGACCACCGGCTGCGCTGTCTCGCCGTGCTACGCGGCATGTCGTGCCAGAGAGCCGCCATCGTGTGACACCGCGGGGCGGTCTGAGTTCCGAAATATTCCATGTTTTGATTTCATCGAGGGTAATTATGTAGCGATCTAAGTTCCGAAAGATTCCATGTTTTGATTTATCGACTGTAATTGATTGGCGATTTGTTTCGAAAGTATTCCATGTTTTGATTTCATCAAGGATATTATCTGGTGATCTAAGGGTTGGAAATACTCCAGGTTTTATTTCATCGAGGGTGATTATGTGGTGATCTAAGCTTCTGAAATATCCCAAGTTTTAATTTATCGAATGTTGCCATGAGGCAATCTAAGTTTCAAAGATACTTCCCGTTTACATCTTAGCGATCATGATAAATATTATAAGAGCTCTCATGGAGCTGGAAATAAACAATCCCAGTTTGTTGTCGCTTGTTGCTTCCGACCCAACATAGAGGGTGTACTTGTGGAGGACAGTGCGCAGTAATGTGTGTGATGTGTAGTGAAGGCTTGTGTTCACGTACGACGCTCATTGGTGAAACTTCTAAGTAAAGCCGAGCGTACTGTGCGGTGTCCTTGTCGTCACAGATTTGCAGCTGCATCAAATTATATGCCAGAGCTATTTACACTTTGTTATAATCTATAGAAATTCTATCCTTCTACACGAGGTTAGCTGTTTAGCGTCTGCCTGGGCTGCTCATGGAACCTCTACTTGCTTACGGTACATTATTATGAGGTTAACTCATATAAACGTGAGTTATATAAGTATAAGTTATATGTTGCTTGTTTATATTTCATTATAAATTTGAGTTTTATTGGTTAACAACGTGGGAGTTTGGTTTTCTTTTTGATTACATTTTTTCTTCAAATATTCTGTACAAAATTTTCAACAGCTTTGAGCGTGCTAAAAGCATACGTCGTCCTTATGGCTGTTTAATCATGAAAAAAAATAGGAAAGTATCTGAAGAGTTGAACCGTTGAAAAATATGTTAGTCTGTCTTTATTTCTCAAAACGCAGTCTACTGAGACAGTGCTGCGTTTCATTTCTTCGTGAATAAATACTTATCTTGTCAATCCAGTACCAATCGGAGACTGAGGTCTTAGTAAATTTTTACGGACGTTAAACCCTCTCTAGCAAAAGGGTTTTAGAGTCGCGTTTTGGAGTCCAACGGTGAATGACGTTGATCAGGTTCTTCATGAAGCCTTGTAGTAGCGCTTTTCCCACTGAGTAACTTGGTTATGATTCACAGCCCCGGCCATCATATTCGAGACATTAATCCCTCATTGTATCAATGAACACCGCCGCTTTTACCAGTCTCAAGTGCTCCCTCTCCTGGCATGGCTGCAGAGCTATGGTTGCAAGTGCATGCTTTTCTTGCCGTTCCATCGGCCCACGGGTGTCAAATTCTCCCAAGAAACGCAATAACAAGCAGGGCTCTTGTTTTAACCGGTTAGTTTGGTGCGAGCTGACGCGTCCTGCTGATATTGAGACTCCATAATCGAGCATGCAGCGCATGCGCCTTACTCTCTTCTCTTGGTGGTTGTGCTCTACAATTATAGTCTTGTTGTGCATTTGAATGAGCGGTGTTGGCTTCATTTGGCATGCCTCTAATGTCTTGACGCTGGCAACCGCATAGCGTAGCGGTGTTCGGTAGTGGTAGATTGTCTCTTACTTGCGAACTCGGTTTCGCAATTTTGGCCTCCATTTGGGGTAAATTTCGTAATATTAGTCAGAACTTGTGAGTTACCGGACGGTGTACTATATGGATCTGCACGCGGCACACGTGCTGGCGTTGAGAAATGCACTCGCTTTGTTCTCGTTCTTTTACGTGAATTTAGAACTTTTATGAGGCATTTGTAGCCCATTTAAGCTGAATAATTCAACTGTGCAGCATTCAGTGACATTATTAATTGATGTTTTTCTGTAAGGGGATGCATAATATGTGTATTTTTCATTTGTTCGTCAGTACGTGAACTCAATCTCTGGTGTGTCGAGCACCTCGTTGATGAAGTAGAGCTTTTAATTACTCGTTGAAGTCTCTAATGAATTCAATAAATTATTTCTGTTTACTTGTACCACATTCTTGCACAACTCCGACCGTATAAGTTTTTAAATGTTTCCAGCCAACTATTCCACGGCAATGTTAATCAAAAATTATTAGCACATCCACGTGCACTCGAATCACTAGTGTAACATTCTGAAGGTGTAGTTAAGCAAATTAATTTCTTGCTTATATTACTTCACAGAATTTTAATTGTGTTGCTTAAACCAACAATTTATACAATTTATTTGCAGTTTTTTACCGGACGACGGTTGCTTAGCATAGTCATTTCTCCGCTCATTATTTTCTCATTATATGTAAAGTGCGGTGAGCACGCCAGGAGGAGTGCAAACATCGAAAGAGCTTATTCTGAAATTACACCACAAAGTCAAATCATGCTTTTCTGTTTCGTGCCGTCGATGTTTTAATTGAAATAGAACTATCAACATTGACCTGATCACTGTTGGAACGCCGACTGTAGCCCGCGGGCGTCAATTTTTTCTCCGTTCGTAGATTTCGTTTTGCGATGATTTCAATTCTTAGATTCTATTAATTGATTGTAACCTAAGGCTTCAGTTCTGAGCCTACTATTTTCTTCTTCAACTTTCATTCTGTTTCGTAAGCTCATCCCTGTGTGGCGAATCTTGAATGGGAACTCACCTTGAGCATAGATTCTTCGTTCCCTAACCTCTTCACTAAGTGATGCTTTTTTCCTTTCTCTTTTTAGAACACCTTTGTTGAGGCAAAGAGGCTTACAAATATTTAATTTTGCGTCATTACGCAATCATCAGGGGTCAGAGAGTGCTTAGAGAAGAGAAGAGAATAGAGAAGAAGTCACTGAGTGCCTGCGTCGCGATTCTACGAAATATCGAGACATTTCTGGAAAGCCTGCCTTCCTTCTGTGGATGTTGGTTGCATGTCATCCGTAGTAAGAATGTTGCCTATGGTGTTTGTTAATAGATCGCAAGTCTTCAAATGAAAAGTTTTGCTACACTTCACGTGTGTTCAAACTCTTCGAAGAAGCACGAATCAAATGAGTCTTAGAGTGAATGTAGCAACTCAATACTACTATCTTATCTAGCACTAGCATTAGCTTCGCGTAACTAGCTTGGAGGAACGCTGCTGATCCAACGCGTTCTTTCATCGCAAACTTAGCACTTTTACACCCATTGAGACCATTCGGTCATTTTTTGAAAGCTGTTAAATTTATTTGTATTTCTTCTCAAATTCGCACCCTAATGTTTTTTTTTTTTAATTCAATGCTGAAGGAGTGTTCTGTACCTTTTCTGATGTCGGTGACGATGTGATGCCAGTGCTAGCGTACTGACACGGTGGTTGTAATAGCGGTGATCTGAGTGTAGAAATTCTTGGCGTTCAAAGGCTAATTAAGGATGAAAGTATTCTTATGGGATGAAGTCTTGCTAAAGCGACCTGTGTTGCGAACGCAACGCGACTTGGAGCAAATTTTGTGTCGTTGCCGGACTCCGTAACGAGCGGCGAGTTTGATATAATAATTTATGCGCATCCCCTCATGTTGTTATCTTGAGCTCCTTTTTTGTGTGAAGGTGTGGAGGCAGAGAAGGGGTAAAACCAGGGTCGTCGGATTAACGATCGGTGGTCACAATTAGCAAATTTGAGCATCTCTCACTCTAAATTTCACCTTAAGGACCACTCATTGCTCTTTGTGCTCATATTTTACTTGAAAAGATTAAACTTGAGGATTTTGGTCAGAAAAACAGCTAGTGTGGCTACCCTGGCTGGAAGCTCATGGTAAGGTGCGGGCGAGGTTGGCTACAGATCTGCGCGCTTTTTCGAACTGCTCCCAGGACTGACGGTCCCGTACTGACGCTCAGAATTACTGTGTGCTGCTCTTGTGATGCTTCCTTATCTCGCTGGTTTACAAAACAGCAATGCAACAGCGACTGAATCTTGTCGAAATTTCATTTGCAATTATTGGCTTCGAATCTGGCTGAAATATGAAGCTCTCTTTTTCGTAAGCTAGCATCGAATTTAGTCGCTGAAATTTTATGCTTGAATTTTCACATCTACAGACTCAGAATTCGATCGAAATTTCACATTCGTTCTTTATTTTTTGGCCTCAAGCTTGTTATATTTCATTCTTATTTTTATTTGCTCTGATGCATTGAATTAGGGTGAAATTTTAGAATGAATTTTTATTTACTAGCTTTGTATTTCGTGGCATTATGTGCACCTAACTTAACTTGATTATTTCAAATTTTTTGGCTTTAATTTAAAGAAGTCACTCTGGATATAATATTCCAAGGCTTTAATGTGAGAATCCAAATCCTGTAAAATTGTTCCGTCTTGAACAAAAAACACAATTTATGATAAATATCATTGAAGAACCGTTCACTAAAGTCGACCGACGCAGGCAGTAAAGATTTGTTGTATACACTCCAGGACAAAGTAGCTATCGAGTGATAAACACCATACTCCACTGAACGGAGAAAAATATTTCAAAGGTCGACCACTATCTTGTTTTGGATCGAGAACATAAACGCTGGAACATCTGTGGAGGCCGGATCACGTGAAGGGGTGGTGGTCAGTCGGACGCTCGTTGAAATGCCTCAATTAGATTCAGGGGATATGCAAGTTGTCTGTGCTCTGCTCTATGTCTGCTTCGTTCCTCTCGTCCATGCTGTGAGGCCAGGTCTAGGAATGCGTGAAGTATACCGTGATGTAGTCATAATGTAGTCATATCCCTCGATGTAGTCATGATGTAGTCATGTCCCGTGATGTAGTCATGTCCCGTGATGTAGTCACGATGTATTCATATCCCGTGATGTGGTCACGATGTAGTCATGTCCCGTGATGTAATCAAGTCGAGCAATAAGTGATTTTAGCTCTTTTTTTCTGTGCGTTGAGTATGAAAAATTTCTGCGCTTAGAGTACCGTCTTCAGTGGTAATACAACTATTGTAACTATGGGAATTAGCGCTCCATTGGCAAAAAATCCTGAGTTAGAAGTTATTTAAGCCTGAGTTCTTTCAGTCTTGCTGTGTCTATGCGCCATGAATCTTGTGTGAGAACACACTTATTGAAAGAGACATCAGCACACAGTCTTGAATATATACATCATTGAAACATAATTCTTGTACGAATTACATTAGAATTACCGACTTCTATGTATCATCATGTATTGCGTTAAGAAATAGTGACAAACGAATCACATTTTTAATATTATTAATACGACCTTATTCCATGCAGCAGAATATACACGCTGTTGCTAACTAGCATCATCTTTGGACGAGTTTATGTATAGTGGCAGGTGTTGTCAAGCAGGACTAACTTTGACATGAATAAGCGAAAAATTCCTGACGGAGCCTGATTATCACCGCCCCTGCTTATCCTGATCAGCTTGAAAAGCTTAACCTGCTCGTTGGAACGAATGAAAAGTGGCAAGCGAGGAGAGCAATTTGCGTCAGACGCACATCGACGTCTTGCCTGCGGAGTTTGGAGGATCTTTCGGCCTCTGTGGTAGTTGAGGAAGGGTAGCCCTCTGTCGCTCCTCTGTGGGTAAATCATCATCGGAGTTGAAACGTATCATAAAGTGAGAGCGTTATTTAATATGGAAGTTTAATGGTTGACTTCCATATTTGAAGACATTATTATTATTGTTGTAAATGTTTAACCACCGTTACCACCAACAAGTGATCCGCACAGTGAGTCGCAGTAGCATATTATATTTCAAGCACAATTCAAACTAAAATTGTAAATAGCATCACTATTAATTTACATGGTCTTTATAATTTACAACTAATGGGAGATTAGATTACATAGAATAAGTCAGTTTCTAGGAGAAACCTATAGAGGGCTCCCCTTATTTGTAAATAAAAAATACATGGAGTGCTCATGTATAATTTGTAAAGTAAGTTTTCTTAAAACTCCAACGCTCGAAACTGGTTTTTCTCCAACATTTTGGTTCATAACGCACCGTGTTCTTGCATGCTGAACTGAAGACGTTGACTGAAAGGAGCCAATCAAAGCAACATAAATTTCCAATTATGACCGTTCAAAAACATCTCTTAACTATTTTTCATCGCTTTAGCTGGCTACGTCTTTTGTATGACATGACAACGTTCAATTTTCGAGAAGTGTTCAATTTCCGAGCTCATGAATATAAAGAGTTTACGCGTGGGCAGGTAGATAAACCTTCCATTGTTAATATCACAGTAAAAGATTAATTGCAAATCGCCCCTCACTGCAATCAGGTTATGCTTCACATTGCATCGGGGGACAGATCGAGAGACGGCACCCCAGGAGCGGCTCTAGCCGCTTACGAGCATTGTGGCGTTCGTTCTCTTCTCAGCGTGAGACGAGCGTTAAAAATGCTTCACGTCGCGTACACCGGGTCTCAGGAATCTGAATTACACGACCGCACGAGCATGGTCAAGAGAGGCAGACACGTCTGAGTGCACCAGCATGCGCGCTCATGTGGTACGGTGACTAGCGGATGTTGTGGCGGTAGATGTGCAGTACAGGGTTACATGTACTAGTGATTGTTAGTCTTTGTCGTGTGCAACATGCATTCTAAACAATAATTCGTACTAACATCAGAATTATTTCTATACATAATCTCATGAAGTGTTATCGATCCTTGTCTCGCAAGGATCTCACACAGATTGTGTGTGGAACACCTAAAGTTGTTTCACTTAAAAGCGATAGAATTTTTTCCTGGTGAGTTTTTGATGAGCATCAAGGAATCAACGACATATAAGTTACAACACGCTACTTGTAAGATTTTTGTAGGGAAAATTTAAAAAGACGATGTTTAGTTTTCGACGGTGGGAAATGAGTAAAACTTGAGTCTTACTCATCGTGTAGTGATAATCGGATGCAGTCAAATGCATTGCAAAGAAGTTGTCTCGTTGCACTTGAGGAAATTTTTTTTGGATGCTTCATGTTTAGCTTCAGTATTTCCAATCCGCAACAGTACTCAGAAGTTTTTGGAAAAGTCATTTCTTCTCGTCAATGAGTTTCAAAATATACGTACTATGAGCAGATATTTCTTACTTTGATCGGCTCGAGAAACATTGAAGGATTTCTTGCCATTTCCTACTGCCTTGTGACAAGCTCGATGAGAGCTTCAGCTTAAATCAGGAAGCCACAGAAATCCTCCCCAATCCGGGGCCGGCGGAAACATGGGAATCCAAGATCCTGACTTGAAGTTTTAGGCATCAAATAAATCGTTTGGTTTTTGCGTTCACGAAACTCAGTTATGTTTACCTAAATAATGAACGATTGTTTTGTGTTTAAGATATTGTATTGTAATACTTATTTTTCAATTTTAAAGGCACCGCTTAGTAAAATTTCATATGACCTTATTTCTATCCGCAGTTTTTTATTCATCCAAATGAACGGTGCCATTTTTTTTAAGCGCGGGCTGATCCATCGCTTTCTTTGGTCATCTAGGCAACAATTGCATTGTAAAATCTTCAAGTGAATCCATATCGACATTCATGTGCTTTTGTTTTCACCGCAAAATAATTCAAAAATCTGGTGAGCCGTACAATGATTGTCGCTTTACATCTTCAGTGCAGAGACCCCCAAGCTGCAGCCAACGACCTCCTGCTGGTCTCGTGATTTTTTCATGGTTATTTCAACACGTTCGCTGCGTATTGGTACATAAATATGTGTGCCATTAGCTTAATTTCTCATTCACGTGCCGGTATAAACGTATGGCATTTAAACTATTTTAATACCTTTTAAACATAAATTTTAGCCCACTAGGAAACACGTTATCGTGCAATTGTATTTTTTTAAATTTCTTTGTAAGGTTGAAAATGTATTCGAGCAGTAAAGCCGGTTTTTTCAACACTGCTTACAACCTAACCAAACAGGCCGGAACAACCGCTCTAATGCGGTCAAAGTGTTAATTAGGATATTTATTGTTTTTATCCCCTTCCTACAAAGGAAGGCGTAAATCAAGCTGAGGTTATTGAGAAGTTGCTTGGATTCCAGGCTTTTATTGAAGAGTTACGTGTGTAAAACTGCTGGAAAGCGCTGCTTCATGTAAGACTATTATGAAAGCGAAAAATATCTGCGGAGTTTGCCACACAGATTTCATTTACTATGCAGTTCTAACGTAAAGCTTAGGACTCACAGTTAATGGAGTTCAATAAAGATTTCAGTTATTTATCGAATATCTGAGATTATGTTTGTGATATATTTTACACACAAATATTTTTCTTGTAATGATATTCGCACACAGCTCATGTAGAAATCGGAAATATCTCTTTTTATTTTATTCATCACAGAATTTATGCTAGATGAAGTAGGACGATTTCTAGGAAATCTCACTTGTAGGATAAAAAGGAAAAACAACGTAGCTAAGAAAATCACTATAAAAACAGAGGTGTGAGGTGGGCACAGCACAGGGGAGTCTCCTTTCGTACGGGCAACAATCTGACAAAGCCATCTAATTCGTCCATAAAAGACAATTGTTTGAATAACGACAGTTTCTTTAAAAACATGAATTTTAAAATTTTGGATTGTATCCCAAATTTATTTGATCTCCGCATTTTAGGATCGTTGTACCTTTTAAAAAACCGTCCGTCAATAAATGAATGTGACACAGCGGTCAAACTTTCCATTGTTTGCTAAAATGTTCTATGGTTTTAGTTTTATTATTGTTTTATCTATTGGTTTATTCAGAAAAATTAGAGTTCAGAAATAGGCTTTAATACTTTGACTTATAGTTTTTCGGAACACTAAAGATGGATTTTTTATGATCCGAAACGTTTGTTTTCATCACGATTTTTTTAAAGCTGCGTTGGTTTTCCTTTTTGTCCCAAAATTTATGCTTTAATGGCTTTCAATTGACGTGTTCATGCTATCGGAGGAAGATTTTTCCTGACTTGCGGAGATTCAGCGCGAGGATAAAAAACATAAAATTCTTTTTTAAGGCTACTTATTTTTCTCTCGTTTTTCGTGCGAGTTTTTTTCGTGCATGTTAATCGATTGAAGAAAGTTTAATCATCTGATTGTTCCACGTCCCTACTTCCATCCGAGTCTCTTTGGCTGTTATATCTGTTGTAAGATGCGTGGATAGTCAGTATGTAACCTATATTTTACATGAAGTCCGTTCGCTTAAAAATCCTGCCCCTGACTGCCCAGAGTATGTAAATTCAGTTATTATAATGTCTCAGACACGAAGCACTTTTGTGAGCATCATGGCGTTAAACGATTTATAACGTTAGGACGGATATACTTTATTAGAAAATTTGAAACTTGAATGAGGGAATAATAATCGAAAAACACACGCAATATTGCAGACAAATCAACCAAGTTATGTAACCGCTTCTCGGTTAGTGAAACTCAAGCAGGGGTTTCTCTGCCAGTCGACCAGTTAGTGCGACGGCTAGGCTGCTCAATTCGTGGTGTTGACTCGTTAAGGTCTCCCTGTACAGGTGATGCCACCTATAATGAAGCTTGGCTTCAGGTCTCAAGTACTGACGTAGAATTTCAACTGAACTGATACCAAAAATGATGTCGTCACCCTTGCGGAACAGAATTCCATGTGTTTATACGAATTACTGTAATTAAGCTGCGACGATACTTCCTGCAAAATGCTTTACTCAAACTGAGGCCTACATTGCTAAAGGTTACTCGAACAGCATAGGACTAATTTATTCAACTGCAATTAAGTGACGACGGTAATCTCTGCGAAATGCATGACACAAAGTGAGGACTACGTGGTTATTTGTGTTACACCGTCAACCCACGTTCTGTACGGAGAGTACCAATTACAGTGAACTAATTAGAGCCGTAGCTCTCGTTGCAATGTCGCATTGCTCTGCCCCCGATGTCGCATGAAGCTCCTCATGTAATGCGATACTGAGCGCCATCTTCGACGCTATGTAGTAGTATCCTTGATACTGTATGATGCTGAACGATGCACCCGATGCCCGGCACCATCTCCTAATGCCAATAAGTCATGTGATGTTAAGTGATACCATTCGACGCTGCAGGCGCCGCTCGGTGCTAATCAGACGAAGTGTGGCCTGTGATGTGCTCACGGTCTCTTTTGGCTCGTATATTATGCTCTATAGAAATCATTACGCTGCTCAAACACTTGATACGAGCAGTTGGAAGAGAGAGAGACATTCGATGAGTAGTAGTCCATAAGATGAGCAGTCGATTGAAGTTGCAAGCAAGGTAGAAGAGTTCAACGAGCTGAGATTGGGTTGACTCCAGTCGACCTACGTGAGATGATTTTGAGAATTTGACTCTGAATTACGGTCAGTCTTCGCGTGTGTTCTCGGACTTCTGAAAGTTCGTTGACGTTTTGAAAATATGACGCTTGTTCTCTGTGCCATCAGTCCATGGTCGTTTTCGTGATGAAGTCACTCACCTCTTAAGCAGTTAAGAGCGCTCGACCCTTTGTGAAAGTTTTGTGCTCCACCTTTTCTCGTTTTGTAACCACATTCTTTCACAATGTACTGACGAACTGCAAATTTAACAACCACGAACCATTGCATATAACAGGGAATAGAAATATAGAGACAGGGTCGCAAAAAACAGCAACAACGACAAATTTTAGCGACACCAAGCAAAATGAATGACAGGGAAACTATACATCAAAACAAGGAAACAATGTGTTGTGACTGAGTAGGTTTATTGTAATAACGTTAAAAAAGGATAACAATTATACAAAATAAAGTAACGTGCGTAAATATTATTGTAACAGATTAACAATTTCTGATACAATTATTTATAAGCAAAATAAACAGTTAAGTAGCAATACAGTGTAGTACATAATGCATTTTGAAACTATGCATACAAAATTATTGATAATTACAATAAAGAATGAACATCATCTGTATCACACGTGAACCGGCCACGTCAGAGTTGTTCTGGAAAATTCCGTTACTTCCCGGTTTGCGGATATTGCATCTTCCACTGACCGGGAAGTAATGGAATGTAGTCCTACATTTATTATTGTCGGGTGGCTTTCAGACTCCCGAAAGTCAAAATCCCGAATGGCGAAATCCCGTACATCTAAATCCCATAAATCAAAATCCCGAAAGTTGTAATCAGGGTTACCAACTGGCATGTACAGTACATATTTCACTGTCAAATATGGTCAGGAATAAGATATTTGAAATTTTGACTTCTGGAATTTTGATATTCGGGATTTCAAGGTGAACCCATTATTTTCAATTTTTTTAATATGGAAGTGTAAAAGAATTATTTCTGTCGTCAATAGGAGTTTAAAAGATGCTGTTACATCTTATGACTTTTCGTTACCATTTTTTGCATCTGTTACATTATTTTGAACCTGTGATACGGGCCATATGATGCATTGTTACAAGATTTGATTATTTGTTACAGAAAATGAACGTCTGTTGCAACATTCTGAGAGTGTTATACAATTTGAAGCAACGTTATTTTTATTTGTCCTGTCACTACATTTTGCATCTGTTATCAATTTTTCAGCGTCGTCACTAGATTTGTACTGGATGTTGCTATACTTTGAGCCGCTGTTATTAGTTTTTATTCGGTGTTATATGATTGTGAAAACTGTTGCTATATTGTTTTAACGTGTGGTTATAAAATGAGAAAAGGTGCAGACCAGTGTTTCTTCCTATTGGAAAATGGGGAAAATAGCTAAAATTACTTCTCTCCGTTCCCAGGTGTTTGAAATAGGTACCGGGATTAACAGTCTTTGCGTTTTGACGTTGGTTACGAGGCGTTTACCTGCAAGATGATGTATATCAACTTGAATGGAGTAAAACATTTGCGTTGAGAAGCGTGTCAACTTTGAGAAAATTTATCTGCATTGACGATAGATCCAGATCCGTTTGTGTTCGAAAGGCTCAATGCTTCGTGGGAAATTGAGCTTTCCGCTGCACGAGATTCCCACCGGAGATGAGCCTTCATTCTTCGCCCTTCAGTAGCAGCCTCTTCAGCGTCGCCTTGCGGGCCCGAAGCTCCCAAACTTTATACGAAAGCCTCACAACTGCTTTGTGATGGCTCAAGTTTTGCCCGAGCTCCCCTCATATCTGAAGCTCACGTTAAAATTCCATGTAATTGTTTTCTTTTGTGGATCTTCATGCTGCATTGACGTGGCATTGAAGTTCAGATGATATTTTTGTGGATGCCTCCAATGTGTTTGCTGTTCCGACGCGAGTGTAACTATTGTTTCCTATGGATGCTCTGATTGCTTTCCAGTGCCAAGCTATCATGGTCTTTTCGGTTCTTTGACTTTTTGTTCGCTGATATTGAGTATTGAACGTTTTCGTTGATTATTCGTTTCGTGAATTCTTCACAGTTCTGAACGGTTTTTTTCTTTAATTTACGTGCGAAATAAAATTGTTATATATCATGCTTGTAAGGCTCAAACTGGTTTCTTTTGCGATCCGCGCGCAGGTTTTCTCAAACGACGTTACATTCAAGAGACTTGTGTCTTACAGGTATTGTGACACCCACACTGAAAATATTTAGAAAATTCTCTTAATAACATTTTGCGAACGGTATTCAAGCCGGTCTAGCGTTGAATTTCGTAGCGTTTTGACAACAATTCTACAATACTACAATCATGCTGCTGAAATGTACATTTTCCAAGCAGTCAAACCGATTAAACCGGAAATATTTCACTCACAAGAGGCCGACAACTCCTGCGAGCATTTGGTGAAAGTTAGCGCGCTACTTGACAACGCTTATTGAATTTCTCAAATCAAGATGCAAACTAGCGCTACGAATCCAATTTCGTGATGTACTTGTTGACTGAGCCTAATTTGCAGTCTGATTACCTGACACACACACGTAAAGGCAAGGATTTAGCCTGTGTCGCCATAATGACTTTGCCTTGGTACATAATGCAGGGTATCCCTGCTGTTACTGACGGTCGCAGATGCTCTTCGTTTGAAGAGCATCTGCGTGACTAGCTTCGACTTGGATTTACTTGAAGTAATGCATCAAGTGAAAAGGATTGACTAACTTCAGGCTACAACGGAGCGGCCACTTCATGTATGTAGATATGTTTGAGGCGTGGAGACTACACCTTTTTCACTTCAAATTAATCCAAGTCAAGTTCAAATTAATCCGAGTCAAGTTCAAATTTATCCAAGTCAAGTTCAAATTAATCCGAGTCAAGTTCAAATTAACCCAAGTCAAGTTCAAATTAATCCGAGTCAAGTTCAAATTAATCCGAGTCAAGTTCAAATTAACCCAAGTCAAGTTCAAATTAATCCGAGTCAAGTTCAAATTAACCCAAGTCAAGTTCAAATTAATCCGAGTCAAGTTCAAATTAATCCGAGTCAAGTTCAAATTAACCCAAGTCAAGTTCAAATTAATCCGAGTCAAGTTCAAATTAACCCAAGTCAAGTTCAAATTAATCCGAGTCAAGTTCAAATTAATCCGAGTCAAGTTCAAATTAACCCAAGTCAAGTTCAAATTAATCCGAGTCAAGTTCAAATTAACCCAAGTCAAGTTCAAATTAACCCAAGTCAAGTTCAAATTAATCCAAGTCAAGTTCAAATTAATCCGAGTCAAATTCAAATTAACCCAAGTCAAGTTCAAATTAATCCAACCCTCAGTTGAGTTAAAAAAAGACACAATAATTTGTTAATTTGAGTATTTGTGTTGAATATGTATCGATTGGATGTGACGAGCAAAACTGGTTTCGAGGATTTATTTACACTCATAGATATTTATCCGTGAAATTCAGCTTTACCACATATATGAAATCAAATGCATGCAAGTACAAAATATTATCATTGGACGATATGTGGATTTAATCTTTAAAAGAATTATACAAGTGCGATTCACTGAGTACCAATGTACGATTCCGTTTGATTACAATTTATACATGTACATTACTACCCAGATACATTCCTGTATTAGCAATATAAATGTTACCATCCATTCTAATTCCGTGTTAGTCAATGTGAAGAAATGTTGGATCCACTTACAATACACAATAATAATAATACAGGAAACAATGTTTCTAATTCTCTACTGATTTTATTTGTGTGTGTTTACAATTCCATATGTAATATTTTTAAGACTTCAATAACTTTTATAATAATCATTTTATGAATATTCAAGTATTGAAAGTTTTATTTATTGAATTGTGAACTCACACAAATAAAATCAGTAGTGAATTAGAAATATTGTTTCCTTTATTATTATTATTGTGTATTGTAAGTGGATCCAACATATCTTCACATTGACTAACACGGAATTAGAATGGATGGCAACATTTATATTGCCAATACAGGAATGTATCTGGGTAGTAATGTACATGCATAAATTGTAATTAAACGGAATCGTACATTAGAACTCAGTGAATCGCACTTGTATATTTCTTTTAAAGATAAAATCCACATATCGTCCAATGATAATATTTTGTACTTGCATGGATTTGATTTCATATATGTGGTAAAGGGAAATTTCACATATATAAATATCTATGAGTGTAAATAAATCCCCGAAACCAGTTTTGCTCGTCACATCCAATGGATACATATTGAACGTAAAAAAACTCAAATTAACAAATTATTATGTCATTTTATAATTCTACTAAGGGTTGGATTAATTTGAACTTCACTCGGATTAATTTGAACTTGACTCGGATTAATTTGAACGTGACTTGGATTAATTTGAACTTGACTTGGATTAAATTGAACTTGCCTTAGATTAAATTGAAGTGAAAAATGTATAGACGTTGTTCTTATGATCTCACTGGAGGTAAATAGCTGTACGTTTTCGTATCGCTAGCTCACGCTTTTCTCTGGGTTTTCTTGTAGAGTGAGCGTGAAGCCAGTCTTTGAATCTCTCTGTCTCTCAATTTCATTTTGCTTGCACTCGACAATACGAATGAGCTCTTACTCGTATAATTCTTGCGACGTTTTAACTTATACTCATACAGGTTACTCACTCTCGCATTCGCCAGTGAAAAGCAAATCGCTAAATTTTCTCAAATTTGTTTAATTTACTCAGCTAAGTGTCTTCTCTGCAAGCAAAATAAATTCGGTCCAAATTTTAGAAATGAGGGTGGTCCGAAGACAACATACATAAATCTACATACACTTCGAGTATGTTAAGCACAATTTTTCCTTTTAGCTATCGAAGAGACATTAACCACGGCTTACCTTTGATTCAAACATGTTCATAATTGCTTGCCCGTTGTAGTTTCGGCTTTGTTGGATTCTGGGATACGAAGTGCTGTTGTATTCCATTAAGTTGTCATAAGTTCTCGGGGCCGCACGCATTTGCTGGTGTTGGATCCGTGCTGACCGAGGCGGTATCATAATGAATAATGAAGGCATCTACGGATGCTTTATTTCCAATCAAGCCTGATACATATCACCTTGTACATTGGATTTTCAAATGCCTTATAACTAACACCAGGACGCCATGACGCTTTCCCCCGGTCAAGACCGGTACCCATTTCAAACACCTGGGTAGAGTGAGGTATTGTGCTTGGAATTTTTCTCCTATACCCAACAGAGAAAATCGCCACCAACGCCGGGGCTCGAACCCGGGTCTGCCGGCGGGTCGAACCCCGCCGGCAGATCCTCTAGCCACACGGCCATGGCGAGTATCATGAGAACTCTGATGGCGTGAGGATAGTAGGACAGTTCGTGGCAGAGTCGCGAAGAGAGAAAAATGAAGGTAGAATCAGGGATTTCAATGTTGGAAAATTATAACGAAATTAAAAATAAAGATCGCTGAAAGGAGCTTAGCGGAGTGAGACTTCAATAGAAGTAGCAGCAGAATGGGGCGCTGGGATAACGCAACAGAACCATTAGTAATTTAGATACGGAGGGAAAAGAAAAGTTATGGGGCAGAGAAATTAAAGAAATATCAACAAAACAGGTGGTCAACCAAAATGGATAGATGAGGCTTCCATGAAGGTATTTGAAAAAAGAAAACGAAAGATGCAAAACCTAACTCATATATACTAAGTGGGGAGCTCATACACTGATTAAATCAGAAAATTCGAGTGAGACGATGAGGAAGGAGGTGAATTAGAAAGAAACATGGCGGGATGCTAACAAGTCATCTCTGTTGTGCAGTACCCGTATTGCCAGCAGCAGCGATGTGCTGGACGTGATGATGAGCTCTGAGGACAAGTACACTCGCGCTGCTCCTGCAGCTCGCTCAAGGCTAGGGCTCTGTATGCAGGGCGCGACTTGTGGAGTATAAGGGCCACATGATGATGAGTGGCCTGCGTCGATTTATTTGCTATATTATATACTACATTGCTGTAGTATCACTCATACGTTATGCGTTGGTCCAGATTTGCGTTATGCAATTAAATGCATTCGTGGCGCGACTCGTGGAGTATAAGGGTCACATGATGAGTGGTCACCGTCGATTTATGTCCTACACCTCTGTAGTATCACTGATACGCTATGCGTTAGTCCAGATTTGTGTTATGCGATTAGAAAATGTATTCATGGTGCGATTCCTGGAGCACAAGGACAGACATGATTAGAGGTCTGGGGTAAATTTTATTCTCCACATACTCCACTCCTGTGTCACTGATATTTTATACGTTAGTTCAGAGTTTGTGGTGTTATGTAATTAAATGTGATCATAGCCTGACTCATTAAGTTCAAGGAGATAGATGATTACAAGTCTGGGGTAATTTCTATTCTCCGCTTTAGTATCCCTGGAACATAACGCAGTAGTTCAGACCTGTGTTATGTGGTTCAATGTATTTATGAGTGACTCATAAAATGCGTATGTACTAGATCAATATATGACATGCGTCGATATGCTCTACTCTACTGGCACTGATGCGTTAGTTTTAACCTTGTGTCATGCTGTTAAAACCGGGTACACGCATGAAATATTTTCTTGCATACATTCGCTAGGGAAGTCATTCGTTCGTATAGGATAGATGCTTTTCTCCAGGTTCGGTTGCTCATTCATGCGGAACCCCTGGTTTCAAGGCAACCTGTTCTCAATAATCAAAACCTGATAACTTAGAAAAATGAAACGTTGTTTTGGCATGCTTGTGTGATTAGAGTATAAGGTAAGACGTGTAAATTTCCCTTTGATTTTGAGTTTAAAAACTTGCATGTGTGTTGATTAGCGTGTCAAGTTGCATATTACGCGCTTATGCGTTCTCACTCTTACGACTAACCTCTTACGTGGTACCAAGAAGTATGATGTACAAATGCAAGTTACAGCTCCGATGTACCTGGTGCTCACTTCCGAGATCTGTGACGGTCGTCAGCTTACCTTGCACCTAATCGTTCATTTAATGGTCTGCTCTTTTTTTTCTAATTTTATACCCTTCAGCATCTCGGAAAATGATCAAGTTTCTCGGAAAATGCTCGATTGGTAGGGCAACATTAAGAATTACAACACTGGGTATTGCAATATTAGGTCTTGCGTCATTAGGCATTGCAACATTGAGTATAGCAACATTACTTATTGCAGTATTAGGCGTAGCAACATTATATACGGCAACATTAGGTATAACAATCTTAGGTGTTGCAACATTAGGTATCGAAACATCGGGTGTTGTTACATTGTGTACGCCAGAGTATTGCTACATTATCTATTGCAACATCAGATATTGCAACATTTACTGGTACCGTATCCATTTCGTTCACTCGTTTTCTTTGTACAATTTTTCAAAAATAAACCTAATCTTCTAAGAACACATTTGTCGTTCGGTTTGAAACCTCATTTTTGTGTCGCTTTCCCATATTATGGCTATTCTTGCGCTTTATGTTCTTTTGCTCTCAGATTTGCCTTTGCTTCTACAGTTTGTTTCCAGTCACCTCGTAGTCACAACTCAATGCTCTGTATTCTAGATGACACACGGCTTCCGAGAACTCTCTCCTCCTTTCTGTACTTCTTCACCGAACTATCTTAGCGCCGAGGAAAAATCGCGCTCCAAACTCTAGGAGTGAAGGGCAAGATGCGGTTACTGCAGTGCTAGCAATTATTTTTAACGTACACTGGTGCGCAGTGTAAGAAAATACCGTTGACTCCATGCCATTATTCTCAACGTACACTGGTGCGCAGTGTAAAAAAATGCCGTTGAATCCATGTCATTATTTCAGCGTACGCTGGTGCGCAGTGTAAAAAATACCGTTGAATCCATGCCACTATTTTCAACGTACGCTATGTGTGCAGTAAAAGGTAATACCGTTGAATACGTGCCACTATTTTCAAAGTATGCAAAAAACATTTGTCAACCGCGCTGGCCGTGTCAGTTGAGGCATCACGCTGTAGACAAGAGCGATAACCCTCGTCTCGCCAGCTACATTATTTAAGAGCAGCGACTATCTGCTCCAGAGAGCTGCTTTTAGAAGGCGTCCCGGAATGTGGCTCCTTAGATACCCGTTTCATGATGAGAAGCACCTCGTCGTCCGCTGGAAAAGAGGCGATAAAATTTTGATAGTAAATCGACCTGGCATTGATTTCTGTCGCTCCATCGAGCCACACCGCACTCCCACGCCCACGTTACGGCTATGTACTTAAGGCCGTGTTCCAGGTGTGTAAACTTGTGTGTTTTGTAGGTCTAAGGACTCTTACTAAACATAACATCCATAAAATATAACTTAAAAAAAACAATAATAATGGTTCCGTGTTGCTGTATGGACGGTAGGTTTTTGGTAGAATTCTTGTGGTATGAAGAGGCTCCTAATTTCAACATGTATTTGGTACAACATTTTTTACTCGAAAATTAAGTTTTTACGCTTAAGCAGAATGGGATTTACACATGAAGTAAAACATTTTCCATTCAGCACTAAGGTTATAGAAACTTATCTTTCATTAATTGGTAACGTGCGTTTGCTTTGCTGTTCGTCACTTTGAATTGATCACCTCAAACACCTCGTACGTAAAGCGTAAATATTTAAAGATCTTAACTTCTCTTTGAGTGAGTATGGTTTTGAAGCTTGATTTGCTCTTTTAAATCTGAGAATTCTTTAAAGCTCTGGTAATCTAGTTGACTTGTTTGCTCACACACGTGGCTGCATGGTTGTCACCGTTCAGGTCATGATAATGCCAATAACACATGGCAAAATTTAACGCCCTGCATTTCGTAATAACTTTGGATAAAATTTTAAATCCCCACCTGGTATATTATGAATGAAATCTGTTACAAATACCCATTTTGAGACTAATGTTTCCCAAAACAGAAAATTTGACGTCTGACACAATAGGTTGAATACAATGAATAGGTTATCTGCGGTATTATGTGGCAAAATTGAATACTTCATGATGTTCGTGCAGTAATATCTTGATATTATTACGTTTATGGAAAAATGATTTAATTCTTGAGGAGAATATGTTCAACTTGCGGAATCTCACCTGAGGGGTTGCAGTATCGAATTATTGTGGGCATATATGCGAGGGATTCATTTTTAAACTAGTGTGCATGACCCGTCAAAAATGATCATTCTGAATCGATAGTTTTCTTAAAATAAGTCAAGATGACAGACAAATACATCCATACTAACAGCACCCGTGATTAAAATATTCTTGTAATTGTGCACTGATGAAATTCGTATTTCAGATATGGTCATTTTCTGAACAATAGTTTCAATTTTTACGCAATATTTTCTGGCTTATAAACAACAAAAATACGTGGATGCTGGGTTTTTTATGCCATGAAGTAGATATCAGTTATTGAGAATGCTGCATGCTGAAGATATATAAATTATACAACACATTATAGTGAGGATTATGGGACGTTTGGATAAGACTGATTGCGTGCCGATTGTTTATTTATCGTTTGGATACTCATCTCCTGAACGTTGCCTTCACGTTCCCGTACCAATTAATTATCAAGTTGACCGCGATGGGTTGAATTGAAGTTCAATATTCAACTCAAATTTAAGGTCAATTGTACCAAGCAATTTTGAAAACAGCAAAAATCAGGTGGGCTTTGCCTTTATTTTGCTCTGATTAAGTATTTATAACAATTGATTTTGTGACTGCTGATCTGTCCGTTATATTATGAAAATTCCTTCCGTGTACACCGGCAGCTCACATCCAGCGTGTTAAATACTGCATGTACGTCGGTCTCCTACGATATCTTACTCTTGGTAAGTAGCGTGCTGTTATGCTCATGAAGAAAGGTTCTGAACTAAAAGTAACTGCCCTTTATCTGTAAAACCTAATTTCTTATATGCTGATGCTATCAAATTAGAATACTGCTCTTTTAGGGAAGCCACTGACAGTTGCAGGGTTGCTTATTTTTTCAATTGTATACCTTCCAAAAAGTTTATGAATTTTTTCAAGAATTTCAAAATAAATATTTTTAGCGCTCAGAAAAAAAATGATTAATTGAACATGAAGAAGTCTTGAAGATTGTCGATCGTTCTTAATGTTTATTGAATTCTGATCTCTCCACCAAGGGCTTCAATTGGATTATTGCTTGGCCGTGTTCGTGTGTTGGACTAAGGGGGATACTACTATTCAATCTTAGGGAGTCAGCGCTCTGAGGGGGAAGAGTGAGGGCCTGAGCTGAGGGTGAGGAAGGCTTTTTTGTGTTGCAGTCAAAAAATGTATTTGAGTTGTTACACACCATCTTTTTTCAGTTCACTGCTGTCCTGTTTTTCAGCACATATTACTTATATCTTGCATCACAACTTATATCTTGCATCACAACTTATATCTTGCATCACAAACTACCTGCTTAACTTGATGTTTCTATGCGTTTGAGATCTTGTATGAGAACACACTTTCTGTACGGAGCCTGCGTTCTCTTAACTTCGTCCTAAAGTGTTCCTTTACCCTTCCCCACTTTAGAACCCCTTTGTGGGAGTTAAAGAGGCTTAACCCAACTTATTTGACAATCTTGTTAGATTATCTTTCATCATTATTCTTTCCTTTTGAATTAATTTTAGGGCTTGCATTTTCAAATAAACTTGCACGATGCACTTTCCGCGGCTGTATAGCGAGACACAACTGAATAAATTGTTGTTAGCTACTGCGTTAAAGAAATTTTTTAGGATTAATGCCGTTAAATACATACATCCGATTCCAATTCCTAAGGAACGATATTTCCCTTTTAATATTCCGAATCTATAACTCCCAGTCACTTGGGACCATCACAACTGTTTCCAAATCATTGAGCCTGGCGATGGTAAAATTGCTGCAAACTGCGGGAGCATCTGCTCCCACGAGCGTCTACACGCACCTGCATGCTCGATGACGAGGCAGTTTTGTTCAGTTTTGTACCAGCCTGCGTTCGTCTACCTGGTTAGTGCATCCGACCAGTGGAACTGCTTGGTTAGTGCATCCGACCAGTGGAACTGCTTGGTTAGTGCATCCGACCAGTGGAACTGCTTGGTTAGTGCATCCGACCAGTGGAACTGCTTGGTTAGTGTATCTGGCCAGAATCTTCAAGTTTAGGCTTTTTTGCAATAAAAATGCCCGTAAAAAGTTTTCGGCAATAATTTGAAAAACTGTTGTCAAAAAAGCCTCCAATAATTTCTTGCAACAATATTCATATATTTTTGTTAAAAGTCGAGATTTGAAGGTTTCGACAGGTTTCTCTAACCAGGCAGCCCCGTTTGTTAAGTTTTTCTAGCCGAAATCATCAAATTAGAGCTTTTTTCAAACCATATTTGAGCCCGAAGACCACTCTACATCTAAAAACAATGCAGGACTGCCCAATTAATGAGTTCCAAACCTTATTTGCATTAAAATTTAACATTATAAATGTCTTAAATTGAGGATTTTGTCGAGCAAATGGCTTTAACCCTATAGCTCTGAGGCCGCAGCATACATCGAGGCCAGAATTCCGTGCAGTCATTGCCAATTGATCACCATTTCACCACCGCGCCGTTGCGCTTGATTTTTGTGTGCATTTCCGTATTTTCTTCGCATTTCTGCAGCTACTTTCTCGTTGTACAGTTTTTCCATTTTGGATGACGGTTCTGCTCACTTTTAAGTTTATTGAGGGAAATTTTTTCCTGCTGTTTTGGATGCGAGGGGTGCTATCCATTGGAATTGTCGTACTGTTTCGCTGTAAATTCTGAAAAGTGTGTGCTATTTTCCTTTCAATTCTGAATAATCTGCACCATTGCGCTGTAGATCTTTGATAGTTTGTACTATTTTTCTGTTAATTTTTCCCGGCATGCACTATTTTCCTCTAAATTCTTAAAAATTTGCTCTAGCTCGCGGTAGATCTTTGATAGTTATTTCAATTTTACTTTAGATTCTTAACGATGTATACTATTTTCCTCAAAATTCTAAATTGTCTGTACTATTGTGCTGTGAATCGTTAATGGCACGTACAATTTTGTTGTAAATTCTGAAAAGTTTGTAATTTGCTACTGTTTTATCATTGTCATGTAATTAGTTTTGTCTGTCAGAAATGATTAATGAAGAACTATTGTCGCTGCGGTAATGTTATCTCTCCTCGTTCATTTTCCAGCCGAAAACTACAGCACACTTACTGTAGGTAAAATTGTGGTTTTGTGAGTCTTTGTTCTTTTATTTATGCATTCTCTTTCACAAGCGTGGCAGCGTCCTCTGTGCCCAGCATACATGTTTTGCTGCGCACGCCTGCATTGCGAGGCTGCTGGTGTTAGTTTACAATGTAAACTAATTTTGTTAACATATCGCTCTTGTCAACCAATAGTCGGACTCTGGTTGATCTTAATGTATTCATTTCATGAAAATGTTGGAGTGGAGTAACTAATGAAAAAATAGTACATTTTCCCGAGGCCATAAAATCATGACCGCTACATTTTGTCCATAGAAGTTTTTTTTTAAATTCGCTTTTGAAAAGTAAAATAAATAACAATTCAAAAACGGTCGTTTATACGTAGTGCTCTGGTATTCAGTTAACAGAGTGGCAGCATAGACTGACAGACCAAGGCAACAGGCATACGTAAACAAGCAACAAACTAACCTTGCATTATTATTTAGGAAGATTATAATCTCCTCAAATAATAGTCTATTAACCTCTAAATTTTGACTTAGCAGTTCTGGATAATTATCCGGAATTGTTAAGTTCACTCTGTCCCGTGAAGACAAATGTGCAAATCGTGCGTTCTACGTGGGACCGGCGCGTACCCTTGATACGAATAAAACGGTCATCAGTTTCACTGAAATCGTATCTCGTTCGCTTTTTTCCCTTCACTCGCACCCCCTTCCTTCACTCGCACTCCCTTCACTCGCACCCCCTTCACTCGCACTCCCTTCCTTCACTCGCACTCCCTTCCTTCACTCGCACTCCCTTCCTTCACTCGCACTCCCTTCCTTCACTCGCACTCCCTTCCTTCAGTCGCACTCCCTTCACTTGCACCCCCTTCCTTCACTCGCATTCCCTTCCTTCACTCGCACCCCCTTCCCCCGGGAGGCAATCTTGCTTCAGTTCGTGCCCCTACGCCCGCTGCCCGGACCTGACGTGACCCGAGGGTTGCCTCGAGTTCGACGCTGAGAAATGAGGCGCTGCAGCCAGCGAGTGCCGACCCTACAGCTCTGCAAAATTGGTCATGAGCGACTCCTTTTTATTGGAGCTAAGAACGTGTTTGATTGTGACCTGCGCGCAGCTTAGGGAGGGAGAGAGACATGGAATGGCAGATTTAAGGGATGACGCTCGCCAATGGAGAGCGAACTCAGAGACAGGGTTAGACTACCATGTGAGATGTGGGGGGAATTCTAAGCAGGCTAGGATTGCTATATAGGAATGTTGTCTGGGACGCTACGAGGCGCCAATGTAGAGCGAGCCTTCCTTGATGTGCGCTGATGCATCGTCGACCGATGTTTGTGTTCTAGGCTGTGTGTTTTCGTTTTTTGTCTACTTAACATGAGCTCGCGCAACGACAGGTCGAACTTGCCTTGCCTTATAATGTTAAGATTTTTTAAAATCCAATGTTATCCGTTTCAATACGTTTAATGTATAAACTTTTTTAGAAATAACCTGTTTTTCTTTCTTTTCTTTCTTTCTTAGTTCTGCGCGGTATATTGGATTGAAATATTAAAGTACTGTAGAAAATTTAACAAAGTAATTCTGCCTTCTAACTAGGTAACATTGTGTTTATTTGCGCGGAATTTGCAACGTATATATATGAACAAAGTTAATATATTTTTATTAATGCAATATATTTATAAGAACGTAGCATATTTAAGCTAATACCACTTATTCACACGAACTCAGCAACAAACGTGCAAGAAATTAGAAGCATGTTTGAGCGAAACTAACAATATTTGTACACACTTATCAACTTCTAACTTATAGATCAGCTCGTCTGTTATTGAAGGAGTCACTCGAGAGGCTATCAGCAGTAACGTAAAGCTGAAGTTGGGAAAAGATTTAGTTTCCACCAGTCGAAGCGCACACGCAACTCCCTGTGTTTGCATCGCAAGCGATGCTCCAAGTTTCACCGAACACTTTCCTCCGCCGAACAACCTCCAGCCCCGCAGCCGTCGCAGCCCCGCAGCCGCAGCCGAGTCTCGAACTTTGGACTTGTTCGTCCGTCCCAGCAGTTCAACAACTACGTTTACGAAGACCAATTGTCATGCAGTAGGAACGTGTCATTGGTGGATCTCTATATAATCCTTGTTATTGTTCTTATCGTAATTATATGCTAAGTCCCTAAAGTAACAAGTCCCAAGTCTTTGTCGGTTCGTTGCAAGTGTGTTGCATGTGTCTTCATTTGATTTGAGTATAGAAATTATATCATAATGGTCAGCTATACTTTGTAATCAGCCTGTGCTTTACGTTCCGAGCAGAACATTAGACACTATACATTGTTTTAATACTTAAATACTAAAAATGTTGTTCAATATTGCGATGCAGCAAACGGTCAGGTATTAATGGCTCCCTCCTAAAACTTCGCGACTTGAAAGTGGCTTGTTTTCTCTAAAATTTATTGCCTAACTTATTGACCACACAGGTCGTCATTCTTATGTTCTTTGCAGTTTACCTCATTATACTTACCCTGCACTCATAGATCTCGAGTGCCTTTTCTTTCATGCTATTAACATCGTCTTCTATGAGGCTGGCTATTGTGTTCACTCAAACTTCCTGGATCTTTACAAGCGCACAGGCCTAACTTTTGGGGCAACTAATATCCGTAGAGCAGAAAAAGTAAGAAGGAGCTCGGAAGGTATGTACATGACGGGCTCTCATCACAAGTTAGTAGGTCACTTGGCGCCTTATTTGTAAGGCGCAACTTGCTCTTCCTTGACCTTCACGCAGCGCCTGCAGCTGAAGGCTCGTTAATTCGACGTTAATGCCGCTCATTATTTCATAATTCCTTTAAGCGTCGCTCGAGGGCCTCTTGAGGCGCTGTGATGGTATCGTAGCGCCAGCAAGTGACGGAACTTTACGGTGTCCTCCAGTTACACCGTCTTATGCGTAGCTCTACCTACCTGTATCGATGAAAATTAGTTCCAGTTTTTTGCAACTTGGATCAAGCATCTTATTGATGAATAGGGGAGGCTTATTTTATCCGCTCTAGTTGGAGGTTGTAAAAACGATGTCGCTTAGTCCCAGCCATTCGTTACTTGAACCGAGCAACGTCTTAGCTGTAAAAATGAGACTTCTTTTCGTTCGTTCAAGTAGCAGGTCACGTAAGATGATATCACAACTCGAGGACAAACTACAGTGCTCTAATTAATTAATATTGAAACAGGATACGGTATGAGATGAATGAAACTGCCTTGCCAACACACACACATGCACTGAACCAATTCGCCTTATGCATGGGTGGTGAGACTGTCGGTCGCTCAGTTTATTGCTGTAAGATCCTATCTAGCTGGGTAACTCCCGGCGTCATGCGCTCGAGAAGCGGAGCAAGTCGCCGACTTTGTAAGTTGCAGTGAGCGGAATGTCAGTGAAGGATCAACGAGGAAATACTCTGAATTTGAACATTGACTGAAGCAAGCTTTAACTCACTTTGTAGCAAGAGTGTATCATCGATGTTTAAGCATACTGGGTTCAATGTGTTATCTAATTCAAATTACGGGAAGCTTTTTTATTTAGAATGAGGACTGTGGTGTAGATGTAAATATCTCTATGCTGCTGCATTGGTTGCCTGATGATTTGTTTTCTGAGAACTCTGTATCCCTCCCGTACTTCGCTCCTGTGAGCTGAAAATAAAAACTGATCTTAGGTAAGAGCGTAGTTGTTTTCTTCATCTCAGGGGATACAGTAATTACATTTATGGGAATAAACGCTCCGAGGAGAAAGATGTGAGGTCTCTAGATGAAAGTTAAACATTCTTCTCTGGTGTCGAAATGTGACGAAATTTTTGTTTTCCTACAGTTGATTTTTGCTTTACTGTTGTTTTTCAGTCCTTATTAGTTTCTTCGTCAGTTTTTATCTTGTTTATTAAACTTCTTACAATCCTGCTGTTTCTATACGCGTAGAATCCTTTGTGAAACACACCTGTGCATGGGTTTCCTATTTCGTTACAAATAGTGCCTTCCTCTCTCCACTTTTTGGAACACATTTTATGCGATTAGCAAAGATTAAACTAGCTTATAATCAAATCGAATACTGTTGGTTAATTGATGACAAACAAATCAATGTACGTTGAAGTCATACGAATGTGAGCCGCTTCCCACGGCCTCAACAGCAGTGGTTTTTAGCCTTGTTGGAGGTACTGAATCCCACAAGTTCCATACATGCATTCATCGAGTCCCTTCGTAGTTGGAAAAATACAACGTGCTTTTTAAGCTTTAAATTGAATAAATTTCATGGTGGTGCGGCATTTGAA
This sequence comes from Morinoia aosen, assembly GCA_030386875.1. Lineage (NCBI taxonomy): Eukaryota > Metazoa > Arthropoda > Malacostraca > Amphipoda > Talitridae > Morinoia > Morinoia aosen. Next base: position 49,398,675 of record CM059566.1, read on the forward strand.
CATCACTTGAGGTGTCCGTCCAGCTTTCTTACTGCCGCAGCCGACCAGGCTGTAGATGCTTCGAACCTTGCCAGGACGCTTTCAAAAGCTTCCCCTACGTGCCCCGTCGATCTAATATCTAACGATGGTCGTGTCCATACGGTCTCGGCTGGATCTTCTTAACTGATCTGAAATTGTTGTACTTGTGTGTGTGAGAGTCAATGAACTTACATGTTTTCTCCAACACCTCGCTTGTTCTGAAACTAGATGATTACTGCGGCGTGTAATTGGTCTTAATTATCTCCTCACATGATAATGAGGTTCTTTAATATTTACACTATTTTTACTACTCTTTGTGCGCTGAAATGATTTTACTTAGCCGTCGCATAGATTAGGTCGTCATAAAATACGGCTCCTCAGTGTTTCGTTTCAGAACATGCAGCGATTAAATTTACACCCGCAAGCAATTCAATTTACTCACGAATAAGTAATTGTATTTACTACGCAAACAATTTAATTGACTCACATACGTGCAGGCATTTGCATTTACTCACGTAAACAATTTAATTGAATCATGTGCATTCAAGGAATTGAATTTACTCACGCAAACAGCATAATTTACTCACGTGCGTTCGAGTAATCGAATTTACACGCAAACAATTTATTTGACTCACGTACGTGCAATCGTTGTCTCACTGCAAGCACAGCAATTAAGTACCTACTGTACGCTCGTTCATGCAGACGTGTGACAATACTACAACCTCACAGCATTATGTCACAGGCCGAAAATAACTCGAGCGCAACCGTAAATCGTTCCTCGCCGCGCTGCTGGAAGAAGAACTACATTTTTTGCTGACGGCTTACGTTTTTCGCGCTCGTGCATTTGGTCGAGTGGAGGCGATATTATTGCTGGTGTTTGTGTGCGGCATTTGTGTTGCACTCCTGAGTGACGGGCGCGTGCTGATGGGTACTGGTCAATCCCGGTGTATGTTGTGGTCCCGGTGTGTGTTGTGTTCCCGGTGTGTGTTGTGGTCCCGGTGTGTGTTGTGGTCCCGGTGTGTGTTGTGGTCCCGGTGTGTGTTGTGGTCCCGGTGTGTGTTGTGGTCCCGGTGTGTGTGTTGTGGTCCCGGTGTGTGTTGTATTCCCGGTGTGTGTGTTGTGGTCCCGGTGTGTGTTGTATTCCCGGTGTGTGTGTTGTGGTCCCGGTGTGAGTTGTGGTCCCGGTGTGTGTTGTGGTCCCGGTGTGTGTATTGTTGTCCCGGTGTGTGTTGTGGTCCCGGTGTGTGTTGTATTCCCGGTGTGTGTGTTGTGGTCCCGGTGTGAGTTGTGGTCCCGGTGTGTGTTGTGGTCCCGGTGTGTGTGTTGTGGTCCCGGTGTGAGTTGTGGTCCCGGTGTGTGTTGTATTCCCGGTGTGTGTGTTGTGGTCCCGGTGTGAGTTGTGGTCCCGGTGTGTGTTGTGGTCCCGGTGTTTGTTGTGGTCCCAGTGTGTGTTGTGGTCCCGGTGTGTGTTGTGGTCCCGGTGTGTGTTGTGGTCCCGGTGTGTGTGTTGTGGTCCCGGTGTGTGTGTTGTGGTCCCGGTGTGTGTTGTGGTCCCGGTGTTTGTTGTGGTCCCGGTGTTTGTTGTGGTGTCCCGGTGTGTGTTGTGGTCCCGGTGTGTGTTGTGGTCCCGGTGTTTGTTGTGGTCCCGGTGTGTGTTGTGGTCCCGGTGTGTGTTGTGGTCCCGGTGTGTGTTGTGGTCCCGGTGTGTGTTGTGGTCCCGGTGTTTGTTGTGGTCCCGGTGTGTGTTGTGGTCCCGGTGTGTGTTGTGGTCCCGGTGTGTGTTGTGGTCCCGGTGTGTGTTGTGGTCCCGGTGTGTGTTGTGGTCCCGGTGTGTGTTGTGGTCCCGGTGTGTGTTGTGGTCCCGGTGTGTGTTGTGGTCCCGGTGTGTGTTGTGGTCCCAATGACGACACCGGTTTCTGCACGGAACAAATGCCATCATAGTCGTAAATGACGTTAAAATGTCGTAAGTGACCTACAAATGTCATCAAAGATAGTCGTAAATTCCGTCATAACTCGAAATTAACGACGTAAAACGTATAGTTGTACGTGGCTCAAAGCGTGGTTGTGAATGGCTTAAGGTGTAGTTGTAAGTGCATGGTGTACACCGACCGTAGTTGTGAGTGGTATACAGCGTAGTAAAGGCGCCAAATACCGTTACAGAATAACATCAAACACTGCATTAAATGACGTCATACGTGTCATAAATGATGCGTAACTTCATAATTCAAATGACGTGAAATGTCGTAAATAGGATGAAGTTTCTTCACTGGTAGGTTCAAGCTTCGTCGTGAATATCATCAAACGATGATCGCAAATGTCACGATTTAAGATGACATCAAAGCGCAATTGGGAACGACGCAAAAATAATTATGAATGAGCTGTATCAAACGCTTGCAGAAATGTCATATGTCCTGTCCTGAATAAATCGAAACGGCATTGAAAAGTACGAAACCGACGTTGGGTACGGCGGTAAGTATCGTAAGTAGAGTAAAAACAGTTATACAGTAGAAAATGTACGTTACACAGTTGATCCACAGCATCTAATGATCGAAAATGTAAGTTACACAGTTGATGCGCAGCAGTGAATGATCGAAAATGTAAGTTACACTGTTGATGTGCAGCCTTGAATGATCGAAAATGAATATTGTTCTGTTGGTGCATAGCATCGACTTAGTGATAGTATGTTATAACACACAATTAATGCAGAGGCGAATTGGACGAGAGAGAATAAAGATATGTGTACATCAACTCTGGCACTAATAACGCTGTGCGATACAAGATATACCGCGGCTGATACGTTCGAAATAAAATAAAATGAATTACGTCAAGCTCCATTCTAGATGATTGCGTTGTTTTGCATCATACCGGATATAGATAAAGTCAGCTAAGCACACGTAATTTTTCCTACGTTTGTTAACAATATTTATTCCCCCCTAAAAATAGCATCGTATTTATCATTGTCACCTCACGCAAACGAATGTGCCATATTAATGATATGCGCGCAGATGTCAGGTATTTTTACAATAGTACACAGCGTTATCATAGAGAAAATGACCCAAATCTTGACAAAAATGTAGGGTGACGGCGGAGAAATATGAATAAAAATCATTTCGTGATTAAATCAAAGCAAGTTGGACTGATGGCTTCGTGGACTGCCGAAATCACGACGAAATTGTGAGAACTGTTTTTTTAGCGAAGCATAGCATAGTAGTAATGATGAATACGCCCCTGCATGTACAGTAGAATGTACACACTATAAATAGTACACTTCGATAGTGCAGTGGCAATACCCACAGTGCATTGCGGCAATGTACATAAATAATATTCTGTACGGTAGTACTGTGGCAATGCCCATTGTTTATTTTGGGAATGTACATAAATTTTACACTGCACACTGCATAACAAAACATTAAACGATATGTCGTGGTTCTCTTATTACTTTGCGTAGAGACTTGGCACATTAGGTCACCTTTTCAGTCGCCGGAAAAGGATAAAGTGCCAAAACATTCATGCTCACCCTGGCAAAACGGACGAAAAGCAGCCGTGGTGCAGTTTTACAGTCCTAAATACTCTAACATATTCACAAAAATAAAGATAACTAATCCCAGTCAAATTTCACATGTATATAAGAAAGAAGTACCGCAAAGGCGGTGTCCGGGCTGGGATGGGGTCCGTAACTGTCGTGTTAATTGTCGTGTCGTGTTTCCACCAATATCTATGACACTTGTGAGACGGTCAAAAGTATTATGAAACGCTTCGTTTTCATCAGTATCTGGAAGATTCGAGAGACGGTCAAAAGTATTATGAAACGCTTCGTTTTCATCAGTATCTGGAATATTCGAGAAACGGTCAAAAGTATTATGAAACGCTTCGTTTTCATCAGTATCTAGAATATTCGAGAAACGGTCAAAAGTATTATGAAACGCTTCGTTTTTATCAGTATCTGGGATATTCGAGAAACGGTCAAAAGTATTATGAAACGCTTCGTTTTTATCAGTATCTGGGACATACGAGAGACGGTCAAAAGTATTATGAAACGCTTCGTTTTTATCAGTATCTGGAATATTCGAGAAACGGTCAAAAGTATTATGAAACGCTTCGTTTCCACCAGTATCTGGGATACTCGAGAGACGGTCAAAAGTAATATAAAATGCTTCGTTTCCACCAGTATCTGGGATACTCGAGAGACCGTCAAAAATAGAATCTAATAAGATAATGGCTCTCGGAGAAACTTGTGAACTATGATTACTGTTTTGAATTTCGGTGCTTCTAATTTCAAAGTTGGGTTGATTGAACACCCGAGTTGGAGCTGAGGGGAATGAGAGGAAGTTAACGGACACGATGGATGTTCGTAGCACGATGTGTCGCTTCACCAGCGAGCTCTGTTAAAGTACGAACTGGCATGGTCCGTAAAACGAGACTTTACCTTCGGTTCCGGCACCATCGTGTCGTTTTGCGTTGTGGTCTTCGTACGTAGAACGCTGACATGTGAAAGCGAATTAAAAAAATTAAAAACACAAGTGCTCTTGGTTGTATTCGTGTTGTAGGAAATTTGACTCAGCAAAGATCTGATCCGAGAAGTTACTTTTCTTTAAGGGGATGGTCACTAGAAATTTAAAAACAAAGAATGCTGTAGGGATTGAAATCATATTTAATTACGAATTCCTAAAATATGAACTTAAAACAAGTACTCCGTATCAATTCTATTAAAAGTTTCGGAGACCAGCTCCATCTTATCTTCAGTTATCAGTCTGAAAATTGAAATATAAAGGAAAAAATTAGTCATTTCATAAAATGCAAGGACACAATGTAATATACGCGTAAATTTGCAAAGGAAATGAACTATTGGTACTGCTGAGAACAGGTTTTTCTTAGGAAATATAAAGACATTCTAAAATGCATAAGTCTAAATCATTTGCGGCTGAACTTAATGGAAAAATTGTCCTCGGTCATATCGTCACAACACTGCTTGCTGTGAAGGCAGACGGATGAATGAGGCGGTGCTGATCTTTAATGCTGGTCCGGAGTTGCTGGTATACCGTGCGATCGAGTACCTATTTTGTATACGGCATTAGTGCATGTACATGTATACAACGGACCTCATAGATAGACTAGGCTGACAGTCGCCGGCGTTTAAAACTGTAGCTTCGTACAGTACATATGGTACGCTCATCTGTACGATGTCACGATGTCCTGATACAGATGGTATAGCGATCTGTACGATAGCATGAAGTCCTGGTACAGATGGTACTGCCATTTGTACGATGTCACGATGTCCTGGTGCTCGCCATCTGTGCAATGGCACGATGTACGGTACAGATGGCATTGCGATCTGTACGATAGCATGAAGTCCTGGTACAGATGGTATTGCCATTTGTACGATGTCACGATATCCTGGTGCAGACGGTGCTCCCATCTGTACAATGGCACGATGCCCTGGTACGCGCGGTACTCCCGTGTTCACAGCAGCAGGCCAGAGCTGCTGCCGACCTGCAGGGCTGTAATCCTGTATCCCGAGTCCCACAAAATGCGCAGCTTGGAGCTAATGCTCTCGTGAGAGTAGATGTCCTCGAGAAAATGTTCATTATGATCGTGAGATATTAATGCGAAAAATTTTCACGAGGAAACAGTAACTTCGTCTGAACTACTTGCTCTTCATCGAACTCCTATTTCGACTGTATGGTCACGTTTCAATGTTGTGTTTCAATAAAAATACGTCAGTATTTCTTAAAGTTGTTAGCGTGGGCCACTACAATAATGATGGCGCGGCCGACCGTTCAAAAAACATGTGTGCACATAATGTTGTTGGTGAACTGTTCAACGTAAAAGACGGGTAATTGGACTCTGTGAGCCAGCCTTCTAGCTTCACAAACGGTTTTGAATAATTTTATACACCAGTGGTTCGTGAAAGCGAACGGTTACAAATGATGTGCTGGCCTGCCTCATATTTTACGAAGAGACTCCGTACATGAAGTGCATCATCTAAAATGCCGGGAAAATACAGAAAACGGTTATATTCATGCCAATGGAAGTTGGTATTATTGCATTTCACTACGTATATAGTTTTTCCATGCCAGTAAATATGAAGAAATAAGGATAATAATGGTCTGGAGTCATTTTTAATCCTTACATTTTAATACTTATTTATAAGCACGAATGTCACATAGCGTGAATAGACACACCAGATGCAACATTTTATATATGAAAATAAATTTCACAACACAACTAGAAAACAGTTTTTTTGTAGTTGAGTTTTAAAATTCTATCTTCATTATGGAGCCCAGACTTTCCTTTAATGTATAATAATTGATCTTTCATTTTGAACGCTAGATATATTTTTCTACAGGCAGAAACTAGCTACGTGAGGCCGAGTGAGGAATACAACTTCGTCACACACACACACACACGCACTCACACAAACACACACTCATCGTCAATCGCATGCATGTTTGTACAAGTGGGAGGTCTCCACAGCCGATAACCACAACACAACCTCTCATCACTACGACATATAATTTGAGTGCGGCGCCACCGTAGCCAGTAGCCACTACGCAAACTTGTCACGACGCTCACATTGGCTGAGTGCTCAGTGACGGCTGCCAGTAACCACTACGCAAACTTGTCACGACGCTCACATTGGCTGAGTGCTCAGTGACGGCTGCCAGTAACCACTACGCAAACTTGTCACGACGCTCACATTGGCTGAGTGCTCAGTGACGGCTGCCAGTAACCACTACGCAAACTTGTCACGACGCTCACATTGGCTGAGTGCTCAGTGACGGCTGCCAGTAACCACTACGCAAACTTGTCACGACGCTCACATTGGCTGAGTGCTCAGTTACGGCTGCCAGTAACCACTACGCAAACTTGTCACGACGCTCACATTGGCTGAGTGCTCAGTGACGGCTGCCAGTGTCGTGATTCATTCGTGATTCATCTGGGACAGACTTTCGCCGTGTTCAAAAAACGTTAAGAAAAGGTTGTTCTGGCCAAGCAACTATCTTCTAAAAGACCCGACATTGAAGAAAATGTTCTCAACAATAAACGCAGCTTCTCTGGACTCTGAAAACTACGCCTCGAGCCAAGCGTCACCAACCACCAAGCAAAGCAGCCAGCAAACCACACACACCCTCTGCGAACCCCCCCCCAGTGGACTTCGGACTCTCAGCCACGTAGACGACGCCTGAACCCGAGATCATTTCAAGACACTTCCATATTTCTTCGTGTATTTAAACTTCTTCCTTGTTGACCTAAAATGTTGTTCATTCTACATAAATTACTTGCTATTTGATTATAAAGCTTAATCCATTCGAATCATCTCCCACCGCTTGCTACTTTCTGTAATATTTTGTCGTAACAACTTCAAGTTCGGTAACGCGTCTGTTCCATCTCGAGACAGCGTCTCTCAGCCCCTTCTGGGCAGAGGTACACAAGGGCATTAAGGCCTGCGCCATTAAGAGAGTAAGACGTGTGATTCTCCCGCCTGTCCAAGCGGATAGGTGGGAGAGGGCTCTTTGCCCTAGAGTTCCAATGGCCGTTAAAGTCGTGCATAGACTATCTAAGTGCTTCTCTAGACCGAGCTAAGTATATCCCTCAATGTGTCTATCCATATTCTCACTCATTTCTTGGTAGCTTCATGTCTAGGTGTAGGATAGCATCGTTGGAAGTGTTTGACGATCTTTACTTTTCAACTGTATAACTCAGCTCCGAGGCTCCACCTCATATAAGATATTCTTGTCAGACTTCTCAATATGTTGATAATCTATGTTTTCATCTATTATTTCACGTTAAAGGCTTCACCTGCTTATTTGATGTAACAATGCGAATTCCAATAATTGTGTCACTTGATAGATCAGAATTAACGTAACCACCGAGATCTGTTAGTGTTATTGTCATTTAATCAACGGTAAATCCTTCAATACGCAATGTACATTGTGAGCCGCTTCTTATTTCCGAATGTGTCACCCATTAGCTAATTGAAAGACGTCATCATTATAATATTAAATTACGTTGCAACCATCTAATCATTTACCTTTAGGATGCCCCACTTAACTTGTCATAATATCATGATTATTTACAACTAATGACATTGAAAGGTCAAAATCTTGATTGAATCTTTATTGAAATAACGAAAATATAATAAATGAGGCCTTCTGTCTCGATCACCAACCTTGAGATACCTGAAACCGAAAAGAAATCGCACGATGAATAATTGCCTCCTGAAAATTGGCCAACGAATAATACGTACATCGCTGGAAAAAAAAAGAGGATATAACACCAGTAACCACTACGCAAACTTGTCACGACGCTCACATTGGCTGAGTGCTCAGTTACGGCTGCCAGTAACCACTACGCAAACTTGTCACGACGCTCACATTGGCTGAGTGCTCAGTTACGGCTGCCAGTAACCACTACGCAAACTTGTCACGACGCTCACATTGGCTGAGTGCTCAGTTACGGCTGCCAGTAACCACTACGCAAACTTGTCACGACGCTCACATTGGCTGAGTGCTCAGTTACGGCTGCCAGTAACCACTACGCAAACTTGTCACGACGCTCACATTGGCTGAGTGCTCAGTGACGGCTGCCAGTAACCACTACGCAAACTTGTCACGACGCTCACATTGGCTGAGTGCTCAGTGACGGCTGCTAGTAACCACTACGCAAACTTGTCACGACGCTCACATTGGCTGAGTGCTCAGTTACGGCTGCCAGTAACCACTACGCAAACTTGTCACGACGCTCACATTGGCTGAGTGCTCAGTGACGGCTGCTAGTAACCACTACGCAAACTTGTCACGACGCTCCCATTGGCTGAGTGCTCAGTGACGGCTGCTAGTAACCACTACGCAAACTTGTCACGACGCTCACATTGGCTGAGTGCTCAGTGACGGCTGCTAGTAACCACTACGCAAACTTGTCACGACGCTCACATTGGCTGAGTGCTCAGTGACGGCTGCCAGTAACCACTACGCAAACTTGTCACGACGCTCACATTGGCTGAGTGCTCAGTGACGGCTGCCAGTAACCACTACGCAAACTCTCGTCACGACGCTCACATTGGGCTGAGTGCTCAGTGACGGCAGCCAGTAACCACTACGCAAACTCTCGTCACGACGCTCACATTGGGCTGAGTGCTCAGTGACGGCAGCCAGTAACCACTACGCAAACTCTCGTCACGACGCTCACATTGGCTGAGTGTTCAGTGACGGCTGCCAGTAACCACTACACAAACTCTCGTCACGACGCTCACATTGGGCTGAGTGCTCAGTGACGGCAGCCATTAACCACTACGGAAACCCTCGTCACTACGCTCACATTTGGCTGAGTGCTCAGTGACGGCAGCCAGTAACCACTACGCAAACCCTCGTCACTACGCTCACATTTGGCTGAGTGCTCAGTGACGGCAGCCAGTAACCACTACGCAAACCCTCGTCACTACGCTCACATTGGCTGAGTGCTCAGTGACGGCAGCCAGTAACCACTACGCAAACCCTCGTCACTACGCTCACATTGGCTGAGTGCTCAGTGACAGCAGCCATTAACCACTACACAAACCCTCGTCACGACGCTCACATTGGCTGAGTGCTCAGTGACGGCTGCCAGTAACCACTACACAAACTCTCGTCACGACGCTCACATTGGCTGAGTGTTCAGTGACGGCAGCCAGTAACCACTACGCAAACTTGCCCTTACGCTCACATTGGCTGAGTGCTAAGTTACGGCTGCAGATGCCATCCTGCCAAGAAGCCCCGGAATGTCCGAGACGCAGACCCGAGCACTCGTCGCAAAGCACTTCTGCAAATGTCGCGGTGAAAGTTTCTCTGGAAAAATCGAATAAATATCGCTTATCTCCTAGCACACATGTACCTCGGCGTGCTCGATAAATCGAACAATAGCGTAGACATGAAAAACGGGCAGCTCTTATTCGAATGTTCCTGTTTTTTTATATGATTCATTGAATTGAACATAGGTTTTCCATCACCGGTAATTATTTCCATACTTTGAAAACGGGTTCGTTCGTTCGTGCATAGAGCTGTCAATTTAGATTAACATGGTAGAGACCTAAAAAGGTCTCTATCTTCGTTCAGGAGTTTTTCTTCCTTGTAAATTAGCTCTTTAAAATTTTGCATGAAAATTTATGGCTACAACATAGAAAACACGTAAAGGGAAAAGTTATATACGAATTAAAACCGATTCTAGTGCTGTCATTTAAAGTAAATACAGTATGTTCAAAACATGATTAAATCGTCTATTTCCTGTATCCCTCCTACGTAGAAACTTACTTTCAATTTATTAATATTATGTTCACTGAAAGAGTTTCAGGATGAATTTTCTTGTAGGCTTGAAACATCTCTCTATAGCTGTGACTGCACCGCGCTGACATTCATTCATGCACTCCTCAGGTGTACCTGCAGGATATGTTGCAAGGATGAGATCGGTCGTTACCCATCTTTTGGTATGTAATGTTATGGCAGGGATGAATGAGATCGTTACCCATCTTTTGGTATGTAATGTTATTGCAGGGATGAATGAGATCGTTACCCATCTTTTGGTATGTAATGTTATGGCAGGGATGAATGAGATCGTTACCCATCTTTTGGTATGTAATGTTATGGCAGGGATGAATGAGATCGTTACCCATCTTTTGGTATGTAATGTTATGGCAGGGATGAATGAGATCGTTACCCATCTTTTGGTATGTAATCTTATGGCAGGGATGAATGAGATCGTTACCCATCTTTTGGTATGTAATGTTATGGCAGGGATGAATGAGATCGTTACCCATCTTTTGGTATGTAATGTTATTGCAGGGATGAATGAGATCGTTACCCATCTTTTGGTATGTAATGTTATGGCAGGGATGAATGAGATCGTTACCCATCTTTTGGTATGTAATGTTATGGCAGGGATGAATGAGATCGTTACCCATCTTTTGGTATGTAATGTTATTGCAGGGATGAATGAGATCGTTACCCATCTTTTGGTATGTAATGTTATGGCAGGGATGAATGAGATCGTTACCCATCTTTTGGTATGTAATGTTATGGCAGGGATGAATGAGATCGTTACCCATCTTTTGGTATGTAATGTTATTGCAGGGATGAATGAGATCGTTACCCATCTTTTGGTATGTAATGTTATGGCAGGGATGAATGAGATCGTTACCCATCTTTTGGTATGTAATGTTATTGCAGGGATGAATGAGATCGTTACCCATCTTTTGGTATGTAATGTTATTGCAGGGATGAATGAGATCGTTACCCATCTTTTGGTATGTAATGTTATTGCAGGGATGAATGAGATCGTTACCCATCTTTTGGTATGTAATGTTATTGCAGGGATGAATGAGATCGTTACCCATCTTTTGGTATGTAATGTTATGGCAGGGATGAATGAGATCGTTACCCATCTTTTGGTATGTAATGTTATGGCAGGGATGAATGAGATCGTTACCCATCTTTTGGTATGTAATGTTATGGCAGGGATGAATGAGATCGTTACCCATCTTTTGGTATGTAATGTTATTGCAGGGATGAATGAGATCGTTACCCATCTTTTGGTATGTAATGTTATGGCAGGGATGAATGAGATCGTTACCCATCTTTTGGTATGTAATGTGGATGAGACGAGCCCGGTAAATTAATGAAGCCATTCGTGGATGCAGAAAATAAATATAAAAGCAATAATCCCGTCGTGATCCCCAATAATCTGACTGACAATTGTCCCGAGAATGTTCCTGACGGCTTCTGATGTGATTTGCCGAGAGCAGAAAAAGAAAAGTGGTTGCATCATTTTGAAGAGACACGGTATTATTACGAGAGAATGTTTCCAGCCCATTTTAACCCAAAATATTTTCTCGCTGATTTAAAACATCTGGCACCACATCATAAGCCGGAAGTTTTTCGTATTCCTAGTTTTCTCCGGCCGTTTTTCACAATTTTGTCTCTGCGTAGAGTCAGATACTCTGTTGAGAAATCCCTTCAAAATTCTTGTTCAATCCCACTTATTTTAGGGTGAGACCCATTTGGCTGCCTTAGCACTTCTCTCGCGGTAGAACATACGACATTGTATCCATTGCTCCTGTCTTCAGATCACCGTTTCAAACATTATACGGGATTTTCATCAAGTCAAACTCACCTTACATTCAGGATAAGCGAAGTGTTTCTCTCTCGAACGCTGATCTCAACTTTCTTTCAGCCATGAATGCCCTCAATAAATTTGAGGCGTATCGCATCGCTTTTGGTGCTCGTGAAGCTAACCCATTCAAGATCGTACCATTCCACCCGCAAAATTTCATCTACCGCTCTCCGAGCACAATGAAGCTCAAAGTCTCCCAGTATTGGGTGTCAAGTTGTGTTTCTCCGTCTAATGGAAACTTCTTTTATGCCTAGCTTCGATGCTCTCATTCCTTAGACAGGGCGAGCTCAAGACGGCCTACTGCCTCGGCTGATAATGAAAATGTGCCTTTCAAGACCGGGTTACATTATCGGCGTAGCCGGGATACGTGCTCGCAATATGCCTTCCTCTGGGCCGCTGCTGTCGACCGCTGGGATAGCTAACATTACAGGGATGTGCTGCATCTCAGCTCATATCTCACTTATTCATGTTTTTCCCAGCTCTTTCTTTCCTCCGCAATTTGGAGCAACACGTCCAACGTCGAACAGCGTCCCAATTGCTGCTGTATTGTGTCTGTTCTTTTATTGTTTAGCTGATTGTGGATGTGGTTTTCAGGCTATGTATAAGTTAACTTTATTCACCCTTTCCTCAACTTTTGGTTTCGTTTCATGTTTTTTTGAGTGTTCCTATGTAAGTTTCCATTTCGCATACTTTCTTAGCTTTTATTTAATGTTGAAATTGATGATGTCTCGAAATAAAAGGGCTTGGTTCTTATGGGCCGCTGCAATTTTTAGAATGTTTTGTCTTTATTTGTTTTTGTACAAGAATTTTTACGCATTTACAACACGATATTTTTTCAAATACCCAAAGAACATTTTCAGGCAAAGACATATTTTTACAACATATATACACCACTTACAACATATACACACACCACTTACAACATATACGCCACTTACAACATATACGCCACTTACAACATATATATACGCCACTTACAACATATACGTCACGCTCAACAGGTGTCCCACCGAAATTTTTTTTCATTTTAGGAGCTGAACACTTGATAGAGAAGCTAGTTTGTCTGCGCCACCTGCCGTGTTCCCGAACCATCACAAAATTTGTTATTCTACTCGTTTCTCTGGAGCTACGTTTCGTTAAGTCTCAACAATCGGTCTCTATAACTGTCAGGGAATATCTTCGTTTCATCGCATAAATTTAGCTTCCATCACGGACTCAAAGTGATAAGACGTTGTGGTCAAGTGAGCTCGCATGCTAACTGTTACCTGCCTCGCCAGTGGATTGAGAATGCCTAGCAGTGAAAATTGTCACGAATAAAACAACGTTTTATGAAAGGCCGACTGTGTGCTCTGAATCAGCAGTTGCACTCCTTGGGCGTGAGAACCAACTATTGTCTTTTTTATAGCCCCAATGTACTCCGCTGGCAAAACCGATATCCTTTCGGTTCCAAACGGCCGCCAGTTAATGTTTTTATTAGGATTATTGTTTTCGTTAGGATTAGCATAGATATTTTGTAAAACGATACCTGCACATTCAAATTTATAGAAAGGTTGGGGTGTGCTTCAGATTTTCTGAAGGAAGGTGATGTGTCTGTTGTTTAGGTAAACTTCACTTCCGATCGTGTGCTTTATTGAACGGCGTCTGGAATGGGTTTTTGAATTTATTTTTCCAATCTCATTAAACTCGGTCTAACTTTCTGGACTTGGTTCAGTCATAATTGATTCAAAAGTATTCACATTTGAATCTGGAGGTCCAAGCTTCACGACGGACGTTTTCAAGGTTATGCATACGTACGAGTCTCGATGATGTAGCAGTGATCAACATTTCTTGCAAATACATCTTTTTGGCGTCAGACAAAGTCTCCAGACTATTGCTGCTGGGCATTTTCCCTCTGGATAATTGCCCGCGTAGGATAATTACTCTCCGAGCAATTGCCCGCGTACGATAACTACTGTCCGGATAACTGCTTTTGTGGGGTAGAGGGAGCAGTTATAATAGTGGATTGGAAATATTTCATTTAAATGCTTCAGTCCAATTTAATTCTAATTATCTTGCTCTGAACTTTTGCAGCTTCAACGAGGTTATTAGACGTATTCATTGGCTGAAAAAATATGCAATATACAGACTTTAAATTTCATAGTTTTTGTTGGGTTAAGTTGAATTATGCTAAGTTGCGTTATGTTATACACCGTCAGGTTAGGTTTTATGGTTGGATTATGGCTAGGTAAAAACTAAACCAACATCCTTCTGCAATTGTACAGGGGCAATTGTCCTCCTGGGACCATTTTTAATGCTTTGACCTCAACGTGCGGCCCCGGTGGCCACGGAGGGGGTTTTCATAATGCTGCTGACCGACCAGTAGTCACAAACTCAATTTTTATATATACTTGAGTAAAGCTAAATGAAATCATGGTCCAATTAATGTTTGCTATATTTTCAGAATTGCTTTTTGCAATTGACTTTAAATTTGAGTCATGTTGAATATTGAACTTCAGTTGAATATTGAACTTCAGTTGAATATTGAACTTCAGTTGAATATTGAACTTCAGTTGAATATTGAACTTCAGTTGAATATTGAACTTCAGTTGAATATTGAACTTCAGTTGAATATTGAACTTCAGTTGAATATTGAACTTCAGTTGAATATTGAACTTCAGTTCAACCAATTGGTGTCGAAGTGTTAGAGGTTATTGCCCGAGACGCCAGTTGTTTGTGGGCCGATGGGTCGAAAGGCGTGAGTGCCTTGAAGACAGTTGTCTGAGGGGGGCACTAGCTGGTGCTTCAAATATCGATGGCCCTATCGGTTTGTGACATTTGCATCTCCAATCAAAAATCTGGTGTACGATTTTTCAAGTATTACTGCCTACTGATTCGATGTTAACATTTTTATTTTCCTTCCTCCCAATACAATTTAAAAAATATTTTTTACGGAGAGGAATCTTTATGTAAATTTTTCTTTCTTAATAAAAAATAACTGATATTAGTGAATAATTGTATTAAATAATAATACTAAATAATTGTGTGTTCTTTTCAATTGCACATTCGAACATTACGAGTGCTCTTGCATCGATGTTTTGTGCAGAGGCTGTGGTTGTGTTTAAATTAGTTTTCTAATTTAATATGAAAATAATCAACTTTACTCATTACTCGAGTACTCATTTTTTTTTCATTTTCCATTACAAAAATATGATGGTGTCACATCAACGCTAAAGGTACTATTTTTAGTTAATTTCGATTTGGGAAACATTCTAATTTTCTACTACTTAAGCAAGTATGTGCGACGATTTTCTCAGTTCACTTTATTCCGTGTGTGTGTGCCTCTACATAGTTTTTGTGCATTATTCTACGTTGTCCTCTTGTTCTCGAGCATTTGTGGTTTTGGTCACCGAAGAGCTCGAGTTGTAGGACCAGTAATTCGAACTGGTCGAGCTCCATAAATTTCACGAGTTGCGCAACTGTCGCAGAATTCCTATAGGAACTGCGGCCAAAAATATTCTTCTCGGATTACACCGGCGCGGTAACCTGGAAACAAAGAAGTGCTATTGAATGCCTGCGACCGCGTGGCTCGGGGCTGCTCTTGCTAATGGATTGCTGGAGAGCGCAGAGCCCAGGTGCTTTGATTATATGTACTTGCGTGCTTGTGTGCGTTTTGGAGACGTACTCTTATTCCTGTAATTTACTTTCTCAAAATGTTTATCTGAAGTGCTTCTATTCCTGAGATGAATTTTCCGCAAATCTTCATCTAAATAAATGCAAGAAAGCGCTGATTCGCTTTTTTTCTTTTTAAGATTGCTTAACAGGGAACGTGCATATAATTAGGCTGTGGTAATTATAAAAACTCTATTAGTTCATTAGACGACATTCTGTTCAAGTGTTGATTTTCGATATAGCTTTTCGCATCGAAGGAGGTTTGAGTTTCACAAGTATTGATGCTTTTCACGTCTCGTGACTGTGTGCACAATTTGATTGATCGTGTTTTTGTATTATCTACCATACTTACTCACTTGCCATTTACTCTAACCGACATCAAAATTGGAATAGCCTTTTGAAAAATGTATTCTAATTTACTGCAACACATAATAAAAAGAAAAATCTTCAAAGCAAAATGGAATTTTATCTTAACAAATGGAATTCATTCCAACCCCCAAGATTTTTTTTCTTCTGATTGCTTGAGATTTGATGGTTTTCTCTCTATTCCGTTGGCTTTATTGATTTCCCAAAATTCTCTATTGGAAAGAAGTCAGGTCTCAGTGATTGTCACTCAACTCGATAATGTTATTTTCAACTACTTCTGAAAACAATGTTTGGGGTCATTGTTCTGCAGAGAACTCCAACAGCGACCCACGTTGAGCTCTCTTACATAATCCTTCAAGTCTTTGATCAAAGTATAAACAAATTCTTGCGTTTCCGTAATCAACAATCAACTTTAGCGAATTTTAAAGGACTAGATACAGCAAAACATGCCAAAAGCATCAAACTCCCTCCTCCGCGCTTCGATTTTAGAGTCGGAGTTTTATGCTTTTTGATTTTAAAGATCTCAAATAGTTTGATTTTAGTCAAATCTGATCGTAAAACGCGCTTTTAAAATACTATATCTTTTTCCTTGAGATGTTTGGCCAATGAAATCTTTGCTGTGAGATACATAGGATTTAAAAAAGGCCATTTTTGGGGGAAAACGCATCTTTAGAACTCGTCTCTCAGAACTCCACCAATTGTCCTACCAGACACTGTGATATTGAGATCGGCCAACGCATCCAGAGTATCTTTAATTGCTATTAGTTTATTTGACCATTTACCTGTCTATGCTCTCAGATAAACTCTTCTTTTTTCCAGGTTCACTTTGATGATAACATAATGCGCTCCAGCGTTCTTCTTGATTATTGCGCTCATTAAGTGTACACGCCCGTCAAAATGACGGGATTCTATATTTTCCTTATAATTTCATTCCAGATGTGAAGAGATCCATCCTAATTGTACCCTCGATAAAAGTATTCTTGTACTTGTGCACTGGTGAAACTCGTATCACTGATAGCGTCAGTAAGCATCCTCCTGAGCGTCACAGAGAGACGGGAGAAGCGGACAGCAAACTATAATAATAAGCTCACAAAGGGTATTAGAGAGCTTTACTTTACTTATCTTCTTAGGAAAGAAGATTGTAATACAGTATACTGTAAAGTGCAGTACCCCGCCGAACTCGGTATATATCCACGATACGGATATGTAAGGCTCTGGATCTCTCTAATTTTTTTGAAAGCGACTTATTAATTATAGTGCACTTGTACAGCGATAATGAGTGTAATAATTTGCCATTGAACTGAAACCAAGACCGCCAGTGCTAATTTCTTCCTATCTATTTTTTAGAGCGTGACACGAAACATTTAAATAAACACATGACGGTCACTCTTAGTAGTAGAAGATGATTGGCTTGGGAACGTCTCATCTCTTGGAGATCTTGTCATACCCTTCACCTTCGACATGAGACTTCATCACTTCATTTCTACGCTTTGTTCTTTTGTCTGTGACATTTTTTTGTGCCCTCAACAAAACAGCTGTTAACCCTGAGCAGGTGACTGCCGGTGAATCAGTAAAGCTTTCTTCTTAATGTTACGTTAAAAAAATCCCCATTTGTAATTTAGCACACCGCGTGTTCAAGTGAAATCAAATAGTTGAACCAATCTTTTTTCTCTGTAACATTTTTTTTCTTTTAATAAAGTTAGAAATATTGTGTTACAGCTTAAAATTTCAATAGATTATTGCTCATATACATATATATGCCCGCGTATCTCGCATTATCATTAAAACAATGTAATACTCATTCCTCTCCTAGAAATTATCAATCTTCTAACCTAATAATAGTCGTGATGGGTTTATTTATATATTTATTTATATATTTGTTTGGTGTCCGCTTCCTATCGGTATCCATTACGCTTTCGTCTGAGTTTGCGGTATCATGGATACAAAATCCCTCAGTGTAACATTAAAAGAAGACCTTCACATGCATTGATATGATTAACATTTTATCAAGATAGGTTCGGTTAGGACATGTTAGGTTAATGTGAGTTAGGTAGTTTTTTTCTGATTTCACCTAGCTTAACGATGAGATTGCCCGAGGAATTTCCCTGGGTAGTGCTACTACCTAACAATACCCTTTTTTTATTCGTTTGGAGTCCGCTTCTTCCATCTCTCCGTCATGCTAATAAGGATAATTATAATGACCGTATCTTTCAAACGACTCCCACCAGTGCACAAGAGCAAAAATTTTTTTTATCACGGGTACTGCTAGGATGGATATATTTGTCAGTCATCTATATATGTAAAATATGTTCAAGAAAGGTACTGAATCCCGTCATTTTGAGCAGGCCGTGCACACTAGTTAAATAATAATACGCAGTTGTTGCTTACTTGGTTAACCCGTGTGTCTGTGACGCTCTTAAGGATGCTAAATGACCGTATCTGTGATACGAGTTTCGCCAGTGTACAGGTGCAAGAATATTTTAATCGCGGGAACTATTAGGATGGATATATTTGTTTGTAATTCACGTCTGTATGGTTTATTTAAGAAAAATGACGAAACCCATCATTTTTGACTGGCCGTGTACAAGGTAGGATCAAACCAGTTCTTTTTTTCGTCGACCGTGTGGCAATGTTGATGTCATGGCAACGAACCAAAAGCAGCGCTCATATTACATCTAACAACACTGCTAGCCCCAAATCTGGCACCACTATTGGCCTAACGACGTGTCACAATGGTGACTTCATCAAGTTTATTTGAAATCAAGTCGTTCGTTAGGCAGGCCAAACAAGAGGAGGTGTTTTTTCCTCCCATAGAAATGACTACGTCGTTTCGTCTACCGTGCCGTGTACCCTAGTTTACCTCCATTGTGCGGTGCAGTGGCAATAATTATACGCGATCACGGAACTTCCTCCTCATGTTGGCCTGCTCTGTCACATCTGCGCGTTTGTGTCCGTCCTACGTACCTTTACGCCTCATCTGGTGCCTGGCTTATTTGTATTCGACTCGCTTGCTGCTTGCGTGTTCCTTGTCACAGCTCTTTCGCTAACAGATAAGTGAATATTTTAAAACGATCGCTAAATTTTGTGTGAGTTTTCAGTCATTCAGTATATTGATGGTCACGTTAAATTTGTACATTAATCGATAAAGGATCATGCATATTAAGCCTGAAATCACTAAAAATATCTTGATGCCTGTGCTGTCTGGGTCTCCTCAATTCCCCACGTAATACCTCATATTTTTCATACCATAACTTTGTACACTCCACACCTATGCCTCCTAACTTTAAATATTCATCAAGCAAATTGTAATCATGATTCCGATTTCCTTTATTAAACTCTAAGCGCAGGTTTTCACATGTTCGAAATCTTCCCTTGACACTTTACGTTCATCTCGAGATTACGGTGGCTTCTTTTGACCTGATTAATGAGCGCCTCTTTCCCTTGATTACGTCAGGGATCCTGTTCACGTTCCACAAATTTCTCTTCGTTTCGTGGGCAATCCCGCGAAAAGTTTCTGAACGACTTGAATTATGTTTTATTACCCAATTTTTAAATTTTACCTCATTTTCCCGAGTGACCTTGTTTGAGAACTATGCTTACTTTGAAACCTCTTTACTGTCCTTTATCTTTCGTGTGAAATGGGAGGTAACCCTTTCCAGCTCTTCGCTACGTGTTGCCAGTTCATTACCTCATGAACTGACAAATCTGTCGGACACAATTGGTTCACGTGCATGATTAGTAAATGGTTAAATAAATAGAGTGGATAAGCCTAATTATTTTAAAAGACTCATGATGATAGATGTAACATAATACATCAAGAATTCAATCTAGATTGGCAAAAATCGTTAAGAAACAACGTAGTCAGTAATTACACAATAAACTTGCCTATTAAAAGCATGTGAGCAATCAGATCAGGAATTAGACCCTAATAAATATTCTGTTCACATCCGTGAAAATACTGCTAGACTGTCTGCCACTACGAAACATGTTCAGAATCGGTGAAAATTTCAAGTGAAATATTCAGAAATTCTTTAGTTTCATTTTGTTGAATTGAGTACGTCTGATTTGATACACCCGTCGAAAAATTCGATAATAGTGTGACCACTCGGCATTTACGTTTACCAAGTAAAACGTATCATTCTGTGACTAACAAATATTTTTAGGTTATCTCATCAAGTTATACTTAAAAAAAATGTTCTTACCCTTTTCTTTGGAGTTATTTGTAAATGAACCTTCTGAATTAATTTACAAAAAAAGTTACAAAATGAGCAATTAATCTTCACGTCCTCACTGCATATTCTTCAGCCATGAGGTCGCTTTTTCATAAACTTACTTACAATTTCTCTTAAATGCTTGTTCAACAAGAGTACAACTCCAGCCGGAGTTTGCATTTCACCCCTCACTAGAGCGCTAAGCCAATCAGGGCATCGAACTTTCTGCAAATGACCGCAGTTAAACTTGGTAGCGCGTAAAAGTAGTAACGCAATCGTAGAAGTTGCATAATCTGAAATTAGCAGTTGCATAACTGTTGCATAATCTGAAAATGTATTCAAATGGGATTTTTAAA
The DNA here is from genome assembly GCA_030386875.1 of Morinoia aosen. Classification (NCBI taxonomy): domain Eukaryota; kingdom Metazoa; phylum Arthropoda; class Malacostraca; order Amphipoda; family Talitridae; genus Morinoia; species Morinoia aosen. Next base: position 49,419,415 of record CM059566.1, read on the forward strand.
ACAAAACTCTCAAAAAAGAACTGCCCTAAATAGTGAGTAAAAATTATCGGAATTGAATCATTTAATAGAAAGTCCAATTATGAAGCTTCTTATGTACGTGTATGAAACTCAACAAAGAAATTTTTTGATCAGGCGTGATGAATAGTTTTTATTAGAGAAGTTGAGCGTACGTTTTTGGTTAGAGTATTTAAGGGGGGAGCACATGTGATTTACGTTGTGCTTCATCGTGTAATCTTTTACCCTCAATATTGAGGTTATCTGCCATCACAGTTAATCATAACTCTTATTTCAATTATTATTTTCACCCTCGCCTAATTAGTGCGTTTTATATAGATCGGTTGTAAATTGGTGAGCGCGGTAGTGTTCAAGTAATTTAACAATGCTCCTACTCAGTTTTAGGTCAGTTATGGATATCCGTAAACGCTCACGTATTGACCAACCAGGGTGACCTTTACGTGACCACCTTATCTCTGGTTAATCACTGATAAGACTTGAGTTTTGGCATGCCTTTAGTCTCTGATGTGTCAGAGGTGAAGCTTATCATATGGAAGTTTTACTTTTATATAGCATACTTATAAGCTTGCGCACAGAACTGCGAGTGGTGCTAGTAACTTCTTGCTCTTCTTTATCTATTTGTGTATTCTTTAGATTATCCACGCGATTCCTGCACATAGTTATTCATTTCATCTTATGATTGAGAAAGGTTTAAAAAGAAAATTATACTTTAAAAACTATGTCTGACGATTAAAACTGGGCGATTTTAGTTGTAATTAGAGTATAATAATGATAGATTTGTATCTGTTATAACTGAGATCTGTTAACATTTTCCTGTTATATTACGATGAGGAAATTGGGAGCCGGAGAGGAACCCTTTTTTATGCTAGCGCAATATTTAAATGTTTGTAATTTTAAAAAGTTGTACTAGCGGACTTACCCACGGGTAACAACAGTCTTTTGTGCATGAGAAGACTGGCACACCCTTCTAATTATATAATGTGTAATTATTTGAAAATCTGTTATTGTAATCCAACTCTGGAGATATCTTATGATGATTAATGTTTGTATTGAATCTTTATTCATTTACCTACTGAAATGAATTTCAAGATGTCATTAACATTGAAAAATCTCATTTTCTGGTTCGCTCAAGTATGGCATGAATAAATAACTAAATTGCACGATTCCCCGCAGCACTTGTGTAACTTATTTTTGTATTTAAGCACATTCTTTAAATATTTTGCACCTCGTCGAAAGTATCGTACCATAAACTTTATGCTCACAATTTAGCATTTGCCCTTACCAAGAGTGCTAAAATTGGAAGTGCTGTCGTCTTGTGTTGTGAGAAATCAGTTTGACTGACGAATTTATCCGACGCTGTATTGCAAAGGGAAAATAATCTGATGGGTTGAGCAGGATTATGGGTCAGGCTTTCGCGCAACCTTTCAGTGAATTTTTATAATAGAAAAGGTCTTCTATGAGCTTTAGCTGCCGATCCCGAAAGGCCCCTTTACCATCACCAAAATAGTGCAACAATAAAATAGTGGCCTCTATAGATCTCGATTCCGGTCTGTAAATTGAGGGCTCTTTTATTCTCCGGAGTGTATCTCATTCATAAAGTGTTCTTTTTATGTATAAAAGACTATTTTGTTTGTTCTTTAATTCCAGCTTCATGTCTTGTTTGGATCCTCTGTGACGATGCGGTTAGAGCGTTTCTGTTCATGCGAGAATGTCGCTGGTTATTCAATTTCTCACGATGGCCTGAAACGTCCATAAAAGTTAGCCGATCTTCTGGTAATTCTGGTAATCTTCCATAAAAGTTAGCCGATCTTCTGGAAAACATTATACTTAATGAGCTTGCTGTTTCATTCGCCCAAAATCGAAAAATGGGAAAAAAATTTACAACAAACTCATCCTCAAAATGAAGTAATCAGTAAAGATAAATGAGAATGTTTCTCTGTTTACTCTCTTGCCCATGAACTGCTGTGTATTGGAATCCATGGTTGTCCGTGGTTGGTACGGTTGGCGATGTATCAACGGAGCTCATAATTTTGAAGTTTCCTTTGCAAAGCTTCGCTGTTGTGGCTGTAGTTCCACTGTTGTGGCTGTGAGCTAACTGAAGTGTTGCTTGCTGCTAACTTCCCTATGATGTTTCTAGCTGAAGCCTCCAAAATGGGGTGATGTTTTAGCAGTTACGTTAAACTTCCAGTCTCTAGTTCGCAGTCTCCAATAACGAGCTCGTAACCGAAGTTGTAACGATGAGTAGTACAGTTGGGCAATCTGGGCTTCGAAGTTGCGTTCCAAAATTTGAAAAACCGTTTCGGGAAGGGAAGGAAAGATCAAGATCCCACGTGCGCATGGGCGTTAAAGAGGCGGGATTCTTCACGGTCGAGTCGCGCGCTGTTGGAACCCTAAAGCTGCGTTTGAAAGCCGTATTATAGAGTGCGTCTCTGCAAAACTCTCTGATCTGTGATGTGTACTCACAAAACGGGTGTCGAGGTGTGAGTAAAAATCAGGCGACAGTGGTATTTTGTGAGTATGACTGAAACATTCCGAGGATGTGGCTCTGTTGAGAATTTGCCGATAAAAAGTGTCAGAAAAAATAAATATTTCATAGTTTTCGAGCTCGGTTAACCATTTTGTAGCCATACTTTTTTTGAGGTTCTGCTCAGTATAGCTAAGTAAATTCATTAAGTTTTTGTGTTGATTCTATGAATTTTAAGATGTGTATTTTATCTGTAAATCTTCATTAGTATCATCCATTCTGCTGAACAATTTATTATCAATCGCTCTTGGTATCATCAGAAAATTTACATTTCAACTATTCTTACGTTCATCGTGCTAAATTGTGATTAAGTTTCACTTTCGATTTTCTTTTTAGTGGAAATAGCAATTGGTTTATTGTTTAGGTAGTCTTTTACCCACATTTGTTCGTTCCGTAACTGCATACCTATCCCGGTATTTCTAACATCAATAATTATTACTCCTACATTACTATCATGATCTTGAAATCATACTCGCTCAAGCCACGTGAAAAATTCCAACTGTAATGCACATAAAATAACAGAAAAAGAAAGCAGCGAGCACAATCGACATCAAAAGATCTCACTCGTCTTTACTGTAGGCTCTCTTGTGATCAGAATAAGATTCTGTCAATGAACTTCCACTGATTTCTTGCATGTTATCCCAGGGGGGCCGGCGTTTGCATGAGCGGGCAGACGGCCTTATCTATTCCTGCTTTGTTGTTTGATCTTTTCTTGGTCTCAGAATACCTGTTTGTTGTTCACAAGGCTCATTAATTAATCTTGACCTTGTCGATCAAAATAAGAGTGAATCTCTTGACTTGTCAGCGACGTGGGCTTGTGTTAACGATGAGCTGCTGTGAGCCTGTCTTCAACGGTGCCCCGGTGGTCCGAGCTATCTCTATAACTTACAATTACTTTGTAACATAGTATGTGATTACTTGATAAGTGTTCTAAGATGTTTCTGAAGTGAATTAAAGTAGAATCGATGTTCGGCCCTTCGTTATAAAATAACATGACAATTTGGTAACTGAATCGTTTAGCCTGAATAAAATAATTTCCCAACGTAGGTGATTGACTCCGTTGCTGAACGTCCTCATTACTCGGTAATCTGATTTCTTTGTTACGTGTTAGTGACTTATTTTGAAGCCAGGAAGTCCGTCGTCTTCAGAAAAGAATGGCAACGGAGCCCGGAGCTTGAAAATGTTTACTTGAAGACTTGTTTTTAATTATTCCCCACTGCTTTGCATGCTTCGAAAGAAGACACGAATTTTGTAATTGTGTATGGAATTACTGTGTGAGGACAATCATTGCGGGTGATGTTGATTGGTTAGAAATAAGATTAAAGAGTCGTCTACGCTCTAGCCAGGTACAGAAAATGTCCTGTTTTTTGTACATTGGTTGTTTCCGGTTCAAAAGTTCAATCGTTCAATGCTGATGTAATTTTTTGTTTAATTAAGTCTTCATTTTCCTCAGCGAATTGAACTTGGAAATGGAACGAAACTTTGTTTGCTAAGTTTTTATCCAGCCATTTTATCCTGCGCAGTTTTGAAGTCAGTAGCTTAAAATCGTTTGCTTCGATTTAGATTTGGCATAAAATATCTGAGAATAATTGTTGTGCAGTATATTTTCAATTGTGAAGTAGAGGTAAAATGTTTTTGGTTTGAAGTTACAAAGGTAAGGTGTTGTTTAGTACATATTTAAATTTCAATTTGATTTAATCACGCCATTAGTGTGAAGTAATTATTAAATTTAGAATTATAGAATTATAGAATTTAGAATTAAATTATAGAATTGTTGCGCAGTAGATTTGAATTTTATTCGGCTTATAATCAAACCATTACTGTAGCGTAAACTTCAGCTTGATTACGGTTTTACAGTAATTATGTAATTGCTGTAGCATTAACATGAAATTTTGTTCAATTTTAATCGTAATTACTCTGGAGTAAAAATTAAAGTTGCGATCGGAGTAACCAAGAGTTGACTTATAAAATCGTAGTTGTGTTCTCAAAGTTAAATGATTCATTATTGCCAAAGAAAGCTGTCGGTCTCGGATAGTACACATATCATTGGAGTTACTCAAATCAATCTGTTGTGGCAATATGGACTCAGTAACTTTGAGAGTAAACTAGAAATGGTGTGGTTACGAGTTGCGACATTCCCGCAACTCTCGCGAAGAAAAGGTAGAACATTAGCAGATGCTGAAGCCTTTCCTGAAAAATTTTTCAGTTTCTCATTTTCTTTGTAGAGAAAGAAAACGCTCTCAGCTTTAGAAAACTGCGATGATTATAAGACTGCTGAATCTTAAAGTTTTCATCGAAATTGACACCAGTTGCATTGAATTAACGTTATCACCATACAATGCTACAAATACGTAGCTAAGGCATCATGACTCATCATAAATTCCTGTTATTAGCTAGCGTATTGTTACTCGACCATTTCGCTGAGATTGAAGTGGAATGAAATATTTTATTAGCGTACTCAATCAACGTATTTTCTAGCGCTGCTGCTAGTAAAAATTTGTAAAAGTTTGTAGTTCAGGCGTTGAAATTCATACATTTTATATAATTTGATTTTGCTATTTTTTTCTAGAGTAGCCACTCGAGGCTTCCCAAGCTGCTACGTCTACGCCGTCATGGCTTCCCAAGCTGCTCATCCTATATTATGCGGTTATCTCTGTGATAAAACATTACTGCTGACGTCAACATATAGATAACACTATCATAACATTATTGTTATAATTAAGTACTTGTGATGTTTTTTACCACAAATAGTGATTAGGTCGTTTTTGACACCTACATTGTTTAATTTCCCAGTTTTGATGCAAAAAAGAAACATTGAAAACAATTCATTAACTGGAAGCTGTACAAAATGGTGAAATTTTCATCGCAAAAATTTTTTTTGATCAAACGTAAACCGAGTTGAAACGGCACCGTCGACCGCAGCTCTAACTTAACTGTTGTTCGCTGTGCTTCAACTTTGAATTCTCGTGTGCGTATGAAGCACGAGGAGCGTGAAGCGTGGAGGGCGAATAGAGCGTGTTGCTGTGTGGGCTAACGGCGGCACGCCTTCAGAGGAGAGTTACGCTGGTCTTTTTTGTTCTTGAAATAGATTAGGTTTTCGATTTGTTGCGGATACACTGTTATATTGTTTTACAGCACCTATTACTTTCTTCTTCAGATTTTGACGTGCTTCATGAACTTTCTTTTTAACTTACTGTTTCTGATTTCAAATTAGGTGACATTTTTGAAATTCGCATCGTGTACGCCATATCGTCGCTGCCCGTACGTTACCCGCTTGTCCAGCAAAGATGATTTTGTTCGTCTTCATCTCATTTGTCATTATCAGAATGGAGTGAGTCAAATGGTCCAAAACATGATACATAAAAAATTCAAAGACTGGTTTGATGCAATTGGAGTCATTCTCAGCTGTCAAAAAAGTCCGCAGTGAAATTATTACAGAAATGAAGGAAGAATCGCCTGTAAGTTATAAGTGTTTCCTTCAAAAAAAAAGTTGCTAGGATTTTTTATGACATTCTTCCTCACGCTGATTGATAATTATATGCTAAATTCATTCGTAAATATATGTAATTGCAGCTACACGTATTGTAAACAGTCGATGCTCACGCTAACTCAATCAACCCCTTCCTCCGCTCACCTGCAAGTTCGAGCAATTTTCCCTTGCATTGTCTGACAAAAAGCGAACATAAATTGCGCTCTGTGAGATGAACGGCCCCAGGTTTCCCACAGTTTTATTGTGACTTCCATCATAGCCGAGTGGAAGATAAATGACTTTAATCCGCTTCGTTAGCGATTGAGTTCGCCGTAATAGGTTGCACGAGGGGTGGCGGATAGTGAAATGTTCGGCGTGTTTACCGCAGACTTTTCAGAATCTAATTTTTTGTGCTGAAGTGCGTCTGGTTGGGTGGGGATACTATCAGGGTCACTAAAAACTTTTTTGACAATAACAGCCTTGTTATGTCCACCAAATTTAATATATTATTTTATGCAGTTGCAGCATTCATTTCATTATCGAATTCTTTTCGTTATCGCCCTTCGACTACAGTGTCAAACAGAATCGTATATTAGTTCCATCCTTTTCTCCTAACTACAAATATGTGGCCTAAATTAGCATTAGATTTCCAGTACACTAATATTTACATTCAATCTCTGAGTTTAGTCACTATTTGTAGTACAAAAATGACGCTCGTATTATCGTTTTGTCTTGCTTGTAACAACATTACATCAGAGACGCATTTCTGCATTTCTGTTTCTCTCTCTTTAGTTAGGACGTTTTACAAGATCAGTTTCGATTATTTTTGTACCAATGGTTTTGGAAAATACTATTTTTCTTCTTTTCGTGTATTTGTTGTGTGCATTTGCAACTCAGAGCTTGGAAATTGTTAATTGCAGCCTGCACTTCTTGATAGACAGCTACAGTATGTCATCACATTTTTTTTGGTATTTTTGTCTTATTTGTCAGCACTTTGTAATTTATTTTCTAGGTTTTTTATACATTGTTGGTTAGGTTAGGATGGATCAGGTTAGATAAAGCGCTTATTGGGGCGTTAATTCGAACGACCGACTGTACACTACACAAACATTTAAGAAATTAAATTCCTAAGTGCTAGCAGACATAAATAAAATACAGTTTTTTAACTACACAAGAAATTAGGAAAATGCAGTTTTTTACCAAACAAGAAATTGAAAATTTCGAATTTCGAAGTATATTTTGTTCACCTGAGAATCCTGGTAAACTGTAACAGGGATCACAAAGAGTGTCTGTGTAACTCCATAGGACAGCGCCGTACTACTTAACAAAACCCACGTGAGATAACGAGTGCCTGAAATGGTGTCTTGTGTATTGGCTGACCCCAAAGCTTCCTTCAGTGATGCATTTTCGAGTCATATAGTGGTAAATGGAGATTGGCGAATCAACAAAACGATTACATTTACCTGTTGCTTTGAAAATAGCTCGATTTTTTATGCAGAGAGCTGAAATTCCAAAATTTTTATGCGATTTTTTTTTCGAAATTTCAAAATTTTCTACGCGAAATTCCGTGGAGAAATCGAAAACATTTGCAATCACACTGAGCCACAGAAGTCCTCTATTCAGCTTGGTATAATTAAAATTTTTTCAATTAATATTTTTCATGGAATACGAGACTTTAGGTTTATTCATTCCACAGAAGTATTTGATTTTCTGATATCGGGTACTGGTTATGTAGCTGTGGACCGTTGATTAAAATGTGTGAAGTGAACTCAAACTGAATAAACAATTCAGAGCGTAAAAACCAAACTCGGGTGGGGAGCATACATTTTGTGTGAACTTCCTATATCGTAAACCCATCTTTTAGCTTGAGGAATTGAGTCTGCAAAAACACAATCTTTGTCTATAATTATAAAATTGTTTTTAAATCCTGCGTTCAAGTTTTAGTTGTTGAAAAACGCAAGTTACTTGTTTTTGTCAACTCTTTGCAATTTAATTTCCTAATTTTTTCTCTTAGTTGACTGTCTACATTAATGATGGCAAAGTCAACTATTTTCCGCGTAACCACTGTAGAACTACTTCATGTGCTGCGCTTGTAGGGCTGCTGGAAACGCAAACGAATTTCGTTGTCGCCTGAGTAATTTTTACATTTTTAACTTCAATCATTGAAGCGCACTCGATTTCTTCATATGTGCATATCGCGCACTGCACACTTCTCTGATTTTCATTGAGATTTAACTTACGTTATTTTTTGAGAAGCGTCTCTAATTGCTTATGTTCGTTTGAGAATATGGGATTTTTTCTTTGAAAACTTTGGCGTCGGTGTTTCTTCAAGTAAATTTTTCTGTGACACTACGTGTATCTTTTTCCCTGCTCTTACATTAGGTGCCCTACCCCAATCATGTACTGTTTATATTACGTCTGCTTGAATATGTGCTTATTTATTTGTGTAAAACCGCTGTAATTTGAAAGAACAACTTGCATTCACTTGTATGTATGTCAAATGCAATTTTCTAACCGTTGTTGAGATTTTCACTCAATCCTCATATCATGTGAATGGGTTACTCCTTACGTTACTTTATCCCTCACACGAGGTAATGTGCCTCTTCTGTTACATAGGCGCCTTTTTCAGCCCCGAATCTCCACCAACCATATTTAAAGCGTACTGGATTACAGAAATGCCATGTTCAGTTTGGATGCGGTGACGCCTATCAGTTTGGATGTTAAGTCTGGGTGCAGGGAGGCGAAATTTCACTGCTAACTTCGTTTATGTAGCGGCCTTCAAAACTGTACCTCTTTTTGGTACTTATTGTCTCGTAAAATACAGCAGGGCTTGTGGTGAACTGTTGCGTTTGTTCTCTTGTTTTGATTTGAGGTGTGTCTCGATGTTCTGCTGTCTAAACTCTAAATGATTGTGGTTTTGTAATGATTGACTGTTGTGAGGTACCCTCAGGGGAATACAACCATTGCATCTATGGGAATTCGCACTCCTGGGAGAAAATGTGAAGTCCCGAGCTAAGTGTTAGGTAGGCTTTTTTTTGATGAAATAAAATTTTTGTTTTGGTACGGACCATGTTTTTTCAGTTCACTGCTGCCCTGTTTGTTCAGCACCTCTGACTTTCTTCTTCAAATTGTATCTTGTTTTTTAACTTCTCATCTCAACGTCCTGCTTTTATGCGCGGGGAATCCTGCGCGGGAGCACTCCTTGTGCATGGATTTCCTCAACTTCATGCTTAATGGTGCCTTTATCCTTCCTCTCTTTTAACATCTTTGTTGTGGAAAGCGAGGCTGAAACTAACTCATAATCAATCAATCAATGAACCGTTCTGAGGTCAATGAAACAGATAAGAACTTACAAGGTTGGGTACGAGGGCTGCAAGCTGCCGTGGTTTTTCCCGGCGTGCAGCTTTTTCGATCAAGATTGCTGTAATTAACTTGAGCGTAAATTATATAACCACATGCTACTAGCAGCCCCTCGCGCTCAACTCATGCATCCATTTATTAACTCTACCTTCACACCTGAATAACTAAAACCTATTTCTTCATTGGAATAGCGCTATTTCGAGAGCGTCATTATGCCGCTTGACAAACTAGCCACCAAAATGGCCTGCTACCGAGTTCTATTCAAGTTCTATTGAACGCTTCAGTTCAGTGATGGGCTACGCTCTCAAATGTTTGAGTGAGTAGCCATGATACGACAGGTGACGTCGTGCCTCATCACGGCGCGTCAGGTTGACCCCGGCTGAAGGTCGGCGACACAAATAGCCGCTGCTGTGTATTTCTGGGCCGTTGACAGATGTTGCCTTTCGGCCAGCACGCGTCTCCAATAATAAACTTATTATTCTAGTCATTAAGGGGACTGAATTATACTTGCGTGAGAGTCAACGCGCGTTTTTAACCACTTTAATTCGGGAATATTTGCATCATTGAATTGGCCTGAGGCGTGCGAGGGAACGTGGCTCATTTATTTAAGACCCTACCTGCTGCGTCTCGAATGTACGGAAGTTTACAGACCCAGCGTTGTTCGTGTGAGAATTTTCTTTTTCTTATTAGAGAGTTAAACTTTTCTTTTTTCTGTTAAATTTGTAATGAAGCTAAATTTTTCTCTGCCTTGTCAAATTTTTATTGAAGCTAAATATTTTATCAAGTTGAATTTTTTCACTTGCTCAAACTTGGGAAGTTATTCCCTAACTACGCACAAAAAATATATAAATTTATTTATTAATTTAAAGAGAAGCCTGGCGTTTTATTATACAGTATTGATTGATAATGCAAAGTACATGAGGATAACATGAGCTGAAACATCGATTCCCTGAGTGTCAGCGTGAGCTCCAATGACGGTCTGAGTGCAGGCCAGCAAACGATTGTCGAAATCTTCAGCTTGTTTGCTGCGCCGAGTAACTTCTCAAATGTCACTTCTTGGATGTTTAGCTTTCCCGATTCTAAAATCCCGTCGCAGCTCCTGTTAAAAAATCTATGAGTGGCTCGTTTGCTGCGCCAAGTAACTTCGCAAGTGGGAAATTCTTGGAGATTTAACTCTTTACATTCTTATGAGCATCTATAGAAATTTGGGGTGGCAAAAGTTTAGAAAGAAATTTAGCTCTGTACTCGAGCAAAATTGGGCCTCAAACTTTCTATGTGCAGACGTGCAATCTGAAATTGCGTTAGGTCGTGCAAGCAATGGAGATTTTTCGTTTGAATTATGTTCAACTATTTCATTTTTCAGTGAACAACAAACTGGTCATACAACCCTGTCACTAAAACACTTTTTCTCAATGATTAAACCCCTTAAAAACCTCGAAAAATTGGACTTATTTTGTCCTGCTGTGTTACTCAGTTACTCATCAACGTGGGCAAGTTACTCTAACGAAGGTAAGTACATTCTTTTTTTCTGCACGAGTATCTAATTTGCAATTCTAGTAAGCAATTCTGGCCTAATACGCCATTTTGACTAATACACAAACCATTTTGAGTTGCCAATAAATTACTTCATCTCAACTCGACTGCCGGAGATTACTGAGCAGACTATTTTACCAGCGCGCTTTCACAATTGATGCATCCGTCCCTCACACTTTTTGGCCTCCGGCTTTACACAAGTGCGTCGTTTTCTCCTTCATCTAATCAGATTTTTGAGCGGCGCCGCGCGCCCACTCACCGCGCCAGTGGCACTGCAGCTTCAACAGTTCAAACGCATCGCGCTACGGCACTAGCATACGCCACGCACACTGGGCACATTTTGTTTGAATGAACTCCTGATGTCGTGGGTGATGCAGAGTTTACGAATGTGGAGAATCTCAATGATATTTCGAAAGTATGGTACTGTGAATTGTTCTCCAGTACGTGAGGCACAGAAATTAGTTATAAAACAGGGTTACTTTTCGAGAAACTTTTGAAAGTATGAAGTGGATATTGAGGAGGGAATAGGCGTGAAAGGTTTCTTGATATTTCGGAAGAATGTTAGAGGGAATTGTTTTCCAAGTCCTCAAGAAACAGATTTAGTCTCTTTGCAGGGTTAAATTTTTGGAAAAATTGTGAGAGTTGAAAGAAAATTTTGGGAAGGTAATTGGCGTGCTATGTTGTGTCTCTTGCATGGATCTCCAAAATTTGAAGTAGTATTAATGAAGTAGTTATTAAATGAAGTTAAATTGTGTATCTATGGCTGAAGAGAAGTTTAGTTCAGGCCCCTATATGGTAGTCCTATTATATGATTGTAAACAGCTCGACGCTCTCGCTTTTACTATATTATTGATCGAGGGATTTCCTTTATTTTTTAAATAAAAAACAAAGGCTTTATAACATAGTAAACAGTACTTCAGTTAAGAATCAATCGATGTGATGAAAAATTTACCTGTCAAGTCTTCATAAGAATAGTCCAGATGCATGGTAAAAATAGTTCAAACACGGAGATCGAACAAATTATATTGATCGTTGGAACTATATTGACTCTCCTATAAAAATTATCCCAACTCTGTGACTCATTAGTTAAGGATTTATTTATGTATTGAAAATTGAAAAATCAGTTCGTTGCGAACGAACATCACCCAATTTAAACGGCAAGGCCTCGACTTGTCTGGACCGCGCACGCGCCCATTCGCCACCTGCCTCGCACTCTAGCGGTAACTTGTTAGTTAACGAGAGCTTAACCAATGTAAAATTAATATTCTCCTTCAAAGCCGTCAGTTGTGTCTACATTCTTTGCTCGGTGATGTGAGGTCCTCCTGGGCTAGGTGTCTTTTGAGAAGTTCAGCCACATCTACGCGTGTCAGGATTTTACTTATTTCCAAGAGTTGGGTACGTGAGTACTTTGCATTGATGGTCACATTTTCACTTGTAAGTTTTATTTAAATGTGAGAATGCTGATATCTTGTTGAGTTATGTTTATGAGCTGAAGCAAACAATTCGTTGATAAATAAGTAACTGGTTGTTAAGCCTGCACCAGTACGGTCAGTCATTCTATAATTCAACCTACTGAACTGAAATGGACCATAGGGCCTATTTCCATGTATATCCTTAATATATATCTGGATTAATTGGCTGCATGTACTTGCGCTAGACTTTGTAGCAAATTATCTAATGATTAGAAATTCTATTAAAAAAATTATTGGCAATAATTTTTCCATGTCAGGGCATTAAAAAATCCACCTTCATCAATAAGCGATATCGAATTTTATCTTTAGCAATCATTTGCGGAATTAACTAATCTTCCATATGAATAGAAATTCGATTGCTTATAAGAATGATTTTAATTCTTCGATAAATCAAAAACATGGTTGTCAATGACGATAAAGCCATAATATGGTTTGGAATTAAAGCGAAAGAGTGTCCTGAAAGTCTGCTCCATGCATGATTACTGAAAATTCTAACGTTGGAAATGTCGACTTGTTCATAAATAAAGAAGCCGGAACGGTTCTGTATCCCCTTGGATAATGGTTTTACTAAACTTATGAGTATGCTGCCATTTCATTAAATTCAATCCTTGGTTTTATGCTGCTGTGCATTTTGACCCCTCCACCACTGGAAAGAAAACGTGACGTAAAAATTACCGGCGAACTACAAATAACGTTAAACGTCGCTGTAAATGAGAGTTGCAACTATATTGGCTGATGTGGATGTCTTTAGCATCAAGCACCTGCAAACTTTTTGGGGGGCTCTGTACTTCCCTGCGTGGTCGTTACAGCAGAATTTTAGACGGTGTCCACGTTCTCTGGCGCAAATTTTTATCGTTGTTTTGTTCGCGTTCATGAGTGCACTGCAATGAATATAGGACCCCGTGAAGAAGGGAAGTTATAGCAGAATTTTTGATCAGTTCGCTTTTTTGCTGGATTTTTTTGTCGCCGGATTTCTCACCCCAAATTGCTGCCGAATTTTAAGAAAACTGCCCGATGACCGGTAAACTATGTAATTGCGCCAGAGATGACGCCAGATAATGAACAGTTAATAGAGAATTAATTCACTCCATTCGCACGCATTTCACATTGTTTTTCTGACAAAAAGCTCTCTGGAATGAATTGTGTACAGTAACTTTACGATACAGTAATCAATAAACAGTGTTTTAAAAAAGTGCGCTGGTGTACTTCTACGGCTCCTACACAACCATTACGCAAGCCTTATTTTTTTATCAAAACGCTTCTCACAATTTTTTCCTTCACCAGACTTAATTCTTTCAAAATTTAATGTATTGTCAAGGAACAACTTCTGCTCTTCTAGCTGCATACAATATTGGTAAAAATTGTGTAACTTGAAGAACTGCGCTGTTCATCTATGCAACATCAAATGTGTGTTTGACGAAAAGACGAATTTTTTTATTGTGCCTATAACACTTATGAAATTATGAACACTTTGTGAAACAGTAAGCACTCTGAGAGCAAAATATCGGTCAAGCTTGCACAAGAAATATAAAATGGTTAAAAAAGATATTTCGACATGAATCCTAGCTCAAAAAGTCTATGTTAGAACGTCATCTGATAAAAATTGACGATCACCGTAATGAAGTGCGCTCAAGTGTAATATTCATGCGTTATATGAACTCCAAAGATCGCTCCTTCAAAGTGCTCAATTTGTGGCATTACTTCAACTCCAACAAAAGCTCTTCTGCTCAAATCGCGCTCGTTCATTTTGAGAACTCCGTCATCATTCTGTAAATGTGCACTCGAACACGTTCATTTCAGATAATTCTTTTGCATTTTATACATGTGCGTGTGATCGGTGCTTTTTCTAAATTGTTTAAAGCTAATTCCTGCATTTTCCGCTTAATTTGGGGCTACCAATCCGTTAAAAGCAAATTGCGTTCACAAAATGCATCGAAATCAAACGATGTCTTTTCCAAAAGAGCTCCTTGTTCCATTGCTTATTGCCTCCAACCAAGAACAATCTCTCACGCATCTGGTGACCCCAAACCTTCCCCCTTCGAATGACAGCTCTCGTAAGTTTTTCACGCGATGATTTTTACCTCGAGGACTCCGGGGCTTTTTAATTTAGACTGAAATAGAAAGCGTTTTGTGAAGTCTGCCCATGCCGCCCACAATTAGGAACTTGAAGAACTGCTTCATTCATTGGTGCTGACGGGCGGCAGTTTGTATTGGGTCGCCCGCTTTGTGATGACGGCGCCAAAATAGACATGAACCGTGGTGGTGGTGCGGCGAGGAAGTGATGATTAACGACGGGGTGCTAGCTACAGCACCGTGGTGGTGGTGTGTCAAGGAAGTGATGATGAACGGCGGAGTGCTGGCTTCAGCACCGTGGTGGTGGTGGCGCGAGGAAGGGATGATTAACGGCGGGGTGCTGGCTACAGCACCGTGGTGGTGGTGTGTCAAGGAAGTGATGATTAACGGCGGTGTACTGGCTACAGCACCGTGGTGGTGGTGTGGCGAGGAAGTGATGATTAACGGCGGTGTACTGGCTACAGCACCGTGGTGGTGTGGCGAGTAAGTGATGATGAACGGCGGGGTGCTGGCTACAGCACCGTGGTGGTGGTGTGGCCAGGAAGTGATGATTAACGGCGGTGTACTGGCTACAGCACCGTGGTGGTGGTGTGGCGAGAAAGTGATGATTAACGGCGGGGTACTGGCTACAGCACCGTGGTGGTGGTGTGGCCAGGAAGTTATGATTAACGGTGGGGTGCTGGCTACAGAACCGTGGTGGTGGTGTGGCAAGGAAGTGATGATGACCGGCGGGGTACTGGCTACAGTTCCGTGGTGGTGGTGTGGCAAGGAAGTGATGATGAACGGCGGGGTACTGGCTACAGCACCGTGGTGGTGGTGTGGCAAGGAAGTGATGATGACCGGCGGGGTACTGGCTACAGCACCGTGGTGGTGGTGTGGCAAGGAAGTGATGATGAACGGCGGGGTACTGGCTACAGCACCGTGGTGGTGGTGTGGCAAGGAAGTGATGATGACCGGCGGGGTGCTGGCTACAGCACCGTGGTGGTGGTGTGGCAAGGAAGTGATGATGAACGGCGGGGTACTGGCTACAGCACCGTGGTGGTGGTGTGGCAAGGAAGTGATGATGACCGGCGGGGTGCTGGCTACAGCACCGTGGTGGTGTGGCAAGAAGGGGATAATGATGAACGGCGAGGTGCTGGCTTCAGCACCGTGGTGGTGGTGTGGCAAGGAGGGAATAATGATGAACGGCGAGGTGCTGGCTACAGCACCGTGGTGGTGGTGTGGCAAGGAGGGAATAATGATGAACGGCGAGGTGCTGGCTACAGCACCGTGGTGGTGGTGTGGCAAGAAGGGAATAATGATGAACGGCGAGGTGCTGGCTACAGCACCGTGGTGGTGGTGTGGCAAGAAGGGGATAATGATGAACGGCGGGGTGCTGGCTACAGCACCGTGGTGGTGTTGTGGCAAGAAGGGAATAATGATGAACGGCGAGGTGCTGGCTACAGCACTGTGGTGGTGGTGTGGCAAGAAGGGAATAATGATGAACGGCGGGGTGCTGGCTACAGCACCGTGGTGGTGTTGTGGCAAGGAGGGAATAATGATGAACGGCGAGGTGCTGGCTACAGCACCGTGGTGGTGGTGTGGCAAGAAGGGAATAATGATGAACGGCGAGGTGCTGGCTACAGCACCGTGGTGGTGGTGTGGCAAGAAGGGAATAATGATGAACGGCGGGGTGCTGGCTACAGCACCGTGGTGGTGTTGTGGCAAGAAGGGAATAATGATGACCGGCGGGGTACTGGCTACAGCTCCGTGGTGGTGGTGTGGCAAGGAAGTGATGATGAACGGCGGGGTACTGGCTACAGCACCGTGGTGGTGGTGTGGCAAGGAAGTGATGATGACCGGCGGGGTACTGGCTACAGCACCGTGGTGGTGGTGTGGCAAGGAAGTGATGATGAACGGCGGGGTACTGGCTACAGCACCGTGGTGGTGGTGTGGCAAGGAAGTGATGATGAACGGCGGGGTACTGGCTACAGCACCGTGGTGGTGGTGTGGCAAGGAAGTGATGATGAACGGCGGGGTACTGGCTACAGCACCGTGGTGGTGGTGTGGCAAGGAAGTGATGATGACCGGCGGGGTGCTGGCTACAGCACCGTGGTGGTGGTGTGGCAAGGAGGGAATAATGATGAACGGCGGGGTGCTGGCTACAGCACCGTGGTGGTGTTGTGGCAAGAAGGGAATAATGATGAACGGCGGGGTGCTGGCTACAGCACCGTGGTGGTGGTGTGGCAAGAAGGGAATAATGATGAACGGCGAGGTGCTGGCTACAGCACCGTGGTGGTGGTGTGGCAAGAAGGGAATAATGATGAACGGCGGGGTGCTGGCTACAGCACCGTGGTGGTGGTGTGGCAAGAAGGGAATAATGATGAACGGCGAGGTGCTGGCTACAGCACCGTGGTGGTGGTGTGGCAAGAAGGGAATAATGATGAACGGCGGGGTGCTGGCTACAGCACCGTGGTGGTGGTGTGGCAAGAAGGGAATAATGATGAACGGCGAGGTGCTGGCTACAGCTCCGTGGTGGTGGTGTGGCAAGGAGGGAATAATGATGAACGGCGGGGTGCTGGCTACAGCACCGTGGTGGTGGTGTGGCAAGGAGAGAATAATGATGAACGGCGGGGTGCTGGCTACAGCTCCGTGGTGGTGGTGTGGCAAGGAAGTGATGATGACCGGCGGGGTGCTGGCTACAGCACCGTGGTGGTGGTGTGGCAAGGAGGGAATAATGATGAACGGCGGGGTGCTGGCTACAGCACCGTGGTGGTGGTGTGGCAAGGAGGGAATAATGATGAACGGCGAAGTGCTGGCTACAGCACCGTGGTGGTGTTGTGGCGAGAAGGAAGTTACGAGGAACGGCGGGGCACGGGAGATGAATGGTGGTCGAATCGAGTCTTGTTCTCAGCACATTCGTAGAACTGGTGTGCGGCAGAGAAGAACACGCGTGCAAACTGGAGGAGACGCTTGCAAGCCATTTGATGTAGGGAGGAAAATAGTTGGAACGATAGCTGAAAAATGACAATTGAAGTCATAAAGACAAAGTAATTTGAGATCTCCGTGGAAGAAGAAATTGTTTGATCATCTAGTACGACCATAGTAATAAGTAAAAAAATTATGAATAATCTCTCACTTTTGATTTGCAGCTAAACACATCATGCTGTTTGCATCAGTATCTGCTGATGACATCGAGCTGGTGCGTCATTCCACATGGGAAGTACGCGATAAGAGCAGATAAATGTTTCAACAACATTGCGTTTGGCAATCGTAAAGTGCTCAAAAATCAATTGTCAGTTATAAATATCGAAGTTTGAAGGCAAAAGTTTTTAAGTCAAGAAGAACTGTGAATCGTGAATTGGTAAATGATAATCGAGTAAATGATGATCGATAATCTATGAGATTATCATAGCTTGAATTCACAATTAGGATGGTAGTAATGACTATATTGGTGGGATTTTTAAATAATCGTGCGGGAGTCAAGATAGAGTCGTTATAATTGTGGTCAATAGTTCTACTGTAGAAAGTATAAGTTAAAACATCAGCGAGTTATCCGGATGCGTGGGTTACTATGCTTCTATTCAGCTTCCATTTTATATTATTTCAGAAGCATTTTTTCAACCGTAATCTTCTGAAATTGATGACCTGTTGTTTGGCGTACAACAACGTCGCGTGACAGCGCCATCAGCTCCAAACGTTGAAGCAACTCACTGACAGCGTGAGAACGTGGCCGTAAAACGTGTACCAAGAGGTGGCAACTCGCTGACAGCGTGAGAACGTTGTCGTAAAACGTGGATCAAGAGGTGGCAACTCGCTGACAGCGTGAGAACGTTGTCGTAAAACGTGTACCAAGAGGTGGCAACTCACTGACAGCGTGAGAACGTTGTCGTAAAACGTGTACCAAGAGGTGGCAACTTGCTGACAGCGTGAGAACGTTGTCGTAAAACGCGTACCAAGAGGTGGCAACTCGCTGACAGCGTGAGAACGTTGTCGTAAAACGCGTACCAAGAGGTGGCAACTCGCTGACAGCGTGAGAACGTTGTTGTAAAACGCGTACCAAGAGGTGGCAACTCGCTGACAGCGTGAGAACGTTGTTGTAAAACGCGTACCAAGAGGTGGCAACTCGCTGACAGCGTGAGAACGTTGTTGTAAAACGTGTACCAAGAGGTGGCAACTCGCTGACAGCGTGAGAACGTTGTTGTAAAACGTGTACCAAGAGGTGGCAACTCGCTGACAGCGTGAGAACGTTGTCGTAAAACGCGTACCATGCAAGAGGTGGCAACTCGCTGACAGCAGGAGAAAGTTTTTGTGAAACGTATAGCAAGAGGTTGCAGTTTAGTTTGCTATCCGCCATATACAAACTTAGGTTTCGAAGACTGGCAACAGAGGGTATCATGTAAATGTTTTTCAAAATCTTCTATTAAATAATATGTTTAGTTAACCAGTTTAGTTTGAAGAACCTGACTTGCATAGTAATTTATTTTTTCAGTCGTCTGTGGGGGTGATAGAAATTTTTTTATTCTCCCAGACATCGATAATCTGAGAGGCAATGGATTGATCACTAGAAAGAAACGCCAAGTTTATGGCGGTACCTCATTTTCCGTCATGCCTAGACTAAATCGATCGGCCTATTTCTATCGCCAACTAAAATTAGATTACCTGCATCCGCTTTGCTTGTCCACAGGGGCTCATTGGCACGTGCCCATGTTTGTTTTCTAATTCTCAATCTGGGAACAAGTAAAGGCCTATGCATCTATTAATTAGAACGGAATAATTATTGCGTGTTTGGCTGGTTGGTTGGTGTACCTCTCCCCCCTACTCCTAGCCTGTAAACGTGATGGAGACCTGACTATTATTACAGACCATAAATTTGTGTTCCTTGGAAAAAATTGGGCTGAAATTTATTACGATGTTATCGCAGCACAGAGGAATTAAAGTGAGACAGGATTGGCTTTTAAAATATACATTTGAAAATGATTTTTTTGAATAAATTAGAGTTTTAATTTAGAAAGGCCTCGTTTTTGACGGCTTGGTGCGCTACTTTAAAATAATTAGAAACACGGTTTATCTCTTGATGTGGCGAACTTGTAAACGTAGCCTGAATACTGAGAAGTGTCTGTTAACTGACAAAATTTTTTAAATGTCTTCAGCACGCAGGTCGGGCTTCAAAAACAGGAGCTTCGATTTCAAATAGGTACTACGTAGTCATTAGGTAATCAATGTATCCCTGACACACTCCACATACATTGCAGTAACAGAAACAGCACTAAAATAATTAATCTTATTATTTAACTACGGCCATTTAGCATTGAAGTTCAGATTTTTACGGTGCACCCTGTACTTGCAATGATCTCTAAGTTGGTTACGCTGCATGCCACCGTCGCGAACGTTCCTTGAGAGTAAGTACAAAGATGGAAGCCATTTATTGAGAGCTATAACGAAACTAAGCATGGACGCTGAAACTTTAATTCCTTGTATTTTGAGTCCCTGTGAGAATAGAATGGATATCAACGGGCAGATGAGGGACAAATTTTTATCATTGGAACTAATCTTCGGAAGCTCTAAACGAATAAAATCGTGTCTGATGACACGTTTGCGCGTTGCAATTAAACGAGTTTTTCCCGCTGCCCTCAATATTCCAACGCATATTTTTTCTCCGTATTGATATGGACGAGCTTGGCTCACTCACTTATCCATGATACCATTTTAGAAGGTGAAGTGCAATACAGTGTCACACTTGTTGAGATGCAGGTTTTAGCACGTGTTCTACATCTCACGTGAAAATCACAAGTGCAATCACAACATTAGGAAAGACGAGTCAGTATGTGATACTCAAATTACTGTTTTTAGTGTACTGAAAGCAACGCATCGAACCGGGTAAGACGGTAATTTAAGCATCGCTTGTCGGCTCTTCCTTGTTGTTCTAATTGTACTTGTGATTATCTCGTGAGATACACGACACTTGCTAAAGCATCAAATTTTTTAGCCTCTATCTCAGCGAGGTGTGACATCGGTGAAAATTACCAGAAAAAGCTTAAAAGCAACTTTGATTTTCCCTACTGTTACTTTCAGATAGACGTATGATTCTACAAAACATTACACATAGAAACATGAATGAGAAACATGTTTCTCATGAAGAATATGAGACATGAATGCGTGTTGGTCGCAAAGGTCACGTGTACGTACTGCACTTCATGTTTCTTAAAACATTTCCGTCCAAGTAATTTTTCAATACGAAGACACCGTACGCGATATTTAAAATATTCAAACCATTAAATAAACTCTTAAATTATTAACTATTCAAAGCAACATTGAGCGCACCACCCACATGCCAGGCGCTCCCCCGAGCCGCGCATTATTTGCACCTCAAGCAATCGTCACCGAGGGCTCCCAAAATAGCGTCGAACGCACGTAGCGCCGTCGTGTGTACGTCAGCGGCCGCGTCTCTTGTGCGAGCAAATTTTTGTCTGTGGGTATGGTGCTGAGTTATTGTTATTGGAAGCGAAGCCTCACCACCGAAGTCGGCATGGTGCTGAGTTATTGTTATTGTAAGCGAAGCCTCACCACCGAAGTCGGCATGGTGCTGAGTTATTGTTATTGTATGCGAAGCCTCGCCACCGAAGTCGGCATGGTGCTGAGTTATTGTTATTGCATGCAAAGACTCACTACCGAAGTTGGTATGCTGCTGAGTTAATGTTATTGTGTACGAAGTTTCACCACCTAAGACAGCATGATGCAAAGTTATTGTAATTACATACGAAGTCTCACCTGCGAAGCCCTTATGATGCTGAGTTTGTGCAGACGCGACAGAGAAGCTTGTGCTTGAACAGTGTGTGGAGTCCAGCTTTGCGAGGTGCATGGACTGTGCGTCTCTGCTCTGGGTGCTTCCGGGTGCGCACACTCTCTTCTAAGTTTTAATTAAAGACAGCGTCCCCCATAGGATTAAAGGATTTTGAGACCACTGGACAAATAGAGATAATTGCTGCAATAGGAAGTGTAGGAGGTCAGGTACATCCTGTGAAAAAATGAGACTCGTACGTTCACTCGTTCGCCCGCTACGGGGGTTTGAAGCAGGGGGGGAGAGAGGAGGGGAAGTGGTATGTTATCATGTTACACCTACTCGTTGGCACTTTCTTCACGGCGCGACGTTGCTATGTCATCTCCTATGTCTCTGTATTACTCTATAATGGTTTCAGGGGTTTAACCTGAGCCAAAATATTTTAAAAAATGTTAATTAAAATTGTTTACATATCTTTGTTTTGCCTATACTGAAAACCTTGGACTTTGGGGTTTCAAATATATCTTCTCCAACAGTTTTTGAGCTACAGTGATGATTCTGGTATCATTGGATGCGGAAAGATAAGGGTTTTTATAGAAGCTCAAAATTTTTTCACAATTACTTTTGTTCATAAGTTATGACGTCATAAATCCGCATTTTTTCGAAAACAGAGTTTGCTCTCAATTTTTTTTCATTTAAAACTGGAAATTTGAGAAATACATTTGAGTTTCTATAAAAGCCTTTGACTTTCCGCATCCAATGATTCCAAAATCATCACTGTAGCTCAAAAACTGTCGGACAAGAAGCATTTTGAAAAAATCGTTTTCTATGAATATCTCGTTTTCTATGAAGAAAATCGCATAATCGAAAATCTCAAACTGCTGTGCTGCTGCCTCAGTCTGCCGTGCTGCTGCCTCAGTCTGCCGTGCTGCTGCCTCAGTCTGCCGTGCTGCTGCCTGAATTTTTCATAGAAAATGAACGATTTCAAAGTGCATTTCCTATCAGTATACCAAATTTCATTGCTCTAGGTCTAATAACAAACAAAAAGTTCCGGAAGGGCGACGCTGTCTTAACGCGTACCAAAACGTCATTGAGACCATCCTTGCTGCTGTATTTTGCTGTTTTACACATCAGTGAACTGTGTAAAGCTGTGTTATGGTGATTTGTACTCTGCAGTTCTGGAAATGAAATGAGTGGTGCAAAAAATTTCAAAGCTGTATTGAAGATAATTATTTTAATCATTTTATTTTACTTATGAAAAAAGTCCATTCATAAAATATTAATTTAAAGCACTAAAATTGTGTTTACAACTGCAGTAAAGCTTGACGTTCTCTATTGGGTATTTATGCCTCGATAAAATACATTTGTAGCTAATTCTTTTTCCAGCCGTCTTGTTCGTGAAGTATTTCAGGTAAAGTGACGCACTGTGGCGTCATGTATTCTCTGATATTTCTTTACAATTTTTCTTTAATAAAGCATTTCGGCAACCATTAATTAATTAATTTGGATCTAACTTTCACACAAACTCATCCGCAGTTTTCTCGTAGAATCAAATGTTGAAGCATAGCTTTACGAGCTGCTCTGGGCACTGCAATCATTAGAGCATTTTATCAGTCATATAATTGGCGCCCTGTGTTATGAACTAGCAGCGTAGGTGGGCCGTCATTGCGCTGTCTTTTTGTAAATCATTAAATTGCGAGTCGGAGATTCGTATTTTCTTTTAGTATTTTTCATTCGAATTAGATTTATATTTTTGCTCTTGTGTAATGAAGCTTCCTTTTTTCAAACGGGCTGCAGCATGACGGGCGAGTGCTTGCGTCACATCAATAAATCCTTCACACCGCATCATGTTATTCAATGCTTAGAACTAATTGTCTGGGTGTCGCTGAAGTGGTGAAACTGTTTGACTTGTGCATTGATACTTCACGCTGCTCTGCTGCTGCCTCGAACTGCTGTGCTGCTGCCTCAAACTGCTGTGCTGCTGCCTCAAACTGCTATGCTGCTGCCTCAAACTGCTGTGCTGCTGCCTCAAATTGCCGTGCTGCTGCCTCAATCTGCCGTGCTGCTGCCTCAAACTGCCGTGCTGCTGCCTTAATCTGCCGTGCTGCTGCCTCAAACTGCCGTGCTGCTGCCTCAAACTGCTGTGCTGCTGCCTCAAACTGCTGTGCTGCTGCCTTAGTCTGCCGTGCTGCTGCCTGAATCTGCCGTGCTGCTGCCTCAAACTGCTGGGCTGCTGCCTCAAACTGCTGTGCTGCTGCCTCAAACTGCCGTGCTGCTGCCTCAATCTGCCGTGCTGCTGCCTCAAACTGCCGTGCTGCTGCCTCAAACTGCTGTGCTGCTGCCTCAAACTGCTGTGCTGCTCCTCAGTCTGCCGTGCTGCTGCCTCACTCTGCCGTGCTGCTGCCTCAAACTGCTGTGCTGCTGCCTCAAACTGCTGTGCTGCTGCCTCAATCTGCCGTGCTGCTGCCTCAAACTGCCGTGCTGCTGCCTCAAACTGCTGTGCTGCTGCCTCAAACTGCTGTGCTGCTGCCTCAGTCTGCCGTGCTGCTGCCTCAATCTGCCGTACTGCTGCCTCAAACTGCTGTGCTGCTGCCTCAAACTGCTGTGCTGCTGCCTCAAACTGCCATGCTGCTGCCTCAAACTGCTGTGCTGCTCCCTCAAACTGCTGTGCTGCTGCCTCAATCTGCCGTGCTGCTGCCTCAATTTGCCGTGCTGCTGCTTCAAACTGCTGTGCTGCTGCCTCAAACTGCTGTGCTGCTGCTCTCAGCTAATATGCTGTTTCCCCTAATTGCCATTGTTTTAAACTACTTGCAATGATACCGTGATACAGAGTTGCTGTGTGGCTGGCAGAGTGGCTGTGTGACTGGCAGAGTGGCGGCGTGGCTGGCAGAGTGGCTGTGTGGCTGGCAGAGTGGTTGTGTGGCTGGCAGAGTGGCGGCGTGGCTGGTAGAGTGGCTGGCAGAGTGGCTGCGTGGCTGGCAGAGTGGCGCATCATCAAGGCCCAAATCAAAGGAGCGCCAGTGCCGCGCTTGGCAGTCTCTTCTGGGCTGTGTTGTGGTGCAACAGGTCTCAACAGGTGCTTCGTGACAGCTTTCAGGTGCTCTAACTGGTGACCTGCGAACGGGGTTCACCAGATGCAGCAGTGACGAGTTCTAGAGCCTGAGTGCACAGCGTGCGACACGGGTGACGTGATGACGAGTTTTGGTTGTCGGAACTCGGGACTACGCTGATATCGAGTTGCACTCGTTGAAGCTAACTAGCGTGCCCTCGTGTTCTCAAATGACGGCGTCACATTTGAGTGATTGCTGCGATTCATTCGGAAAATCTAGTTTTAAATGAACAGGGGAAACGTATCTCAGACCTCGTGTCTTAGTTCACTCGTACTCGAGTCTCAAGTAATTGAGTCGTGTAATTGTGCTACGGATCTCATCTTGCGCTGTATTTATAATGTAACGGATGGGTCGACAATCTCGGTTCTTTTTAGTTTATAGATTTGTGATCCTAAAGCTCTCCAACTCCTACCCAAACAATCAAATCGATAACGTATGAGGCCGGAAACCTAGAACATGCGATAATTTGTTACGTCAGATTGCTGCTACGTTAACATACAATATTATTGTATGATAATTAGTACACATCTATCCGGATGTGACCCTGCTGAGTGGCTTGCAAATTCTAAGAAATATTATCAAAGTGTCTGGTATATGTCAAAAGGAGAATTATTTTTTTGTTCATGGCGAAAATATCATAATTTTTCGATAGAAATACTGTCTCGATCCACAAAAAATGAAAATATGGACATTTCAATACATCAAAGAAAAAAATCGCGTACGAAACATTTTAGCACACACGATATAAAGAAAGTAATGCGTTCTTGACTGCCTACTTTTTCAAGTTCATGTCCCAAATTTCATATATTTTAGAATTTTTTTCGCAAATAACCAGATTGTGCTCCCTAACATCGCAATCCACGATTTTACAAACGTGCCTCCAAATAGCTCAATTTGAAACTATGTGACAGAGAACGCACGTAACTCATGGTACGCAGGACACTAATGCCAGCAACTGCCTACTTCTATAACTGCCTCTATTGTCCCTCCGCCTGCAGTGCGAAGACTGAAGCTAAGTCACCAACTCGCTATGACCGGACCTGCTTTCATTCTATCAAGAGCAGCAAGGCGAGAGCAGCGAAGTGACGTCGGTCCAACCAAGTTCGCTCGCCTGAGCCTACCCCAAAACTTCAACATTTAAACGACGCCTGCTTCTGTACCTGCCGGCAGAGATGCTCAAGCACTCGTGTGTATGAATCTCGTATCTACTGAAGTGCTTCTCGGTCGATAGCAGTAATGGAGGCTCGCTCTCACGAGCCTGTTTTGAAAACGCGTTTTGCAGTTACCCACTTTTCGATCGTGGTGCTAGATGAGGTTTGCTCTGAGTCTGGTGCGAGAGACGGTCTGCTCTTCTTTGTAAGATTGATTTTTTCCGTCGTGGTGTGACACTTTGTTATTCTTTTTAGGATTGATTTTTCCATCGTGGTGTGAGTGACGTTCCGCTTTTCATTTTATGATGGATTATTTCCACCGTGATGTGACAGTTAGTTGTTCATTGTAAGGTTTGGTATTAAAATTAGCCTTTACAGATTTTTGCATAGAATTATGATTGAAACATTTCACTGCATAATTCTCGCCCTATCATAGACTTTTTGGGCATCAGTCGTCCAAATCTTTTCATTCTTTGGTGAAATAAATCGTGAGGTACAGTACATGGGCTCTGTACTTTAAAATCTGTTCCGAGTAATTAGAAAATGAAATCGTTCAGACCCCACATAAGAACAATGCGAAAGTTTCGAGCCTGCTTTGACCTCACGTCTACTGTAGTAGAGTTTGATGTGGCACACTTCAGCTTGAAACTAGTTAGTAAAGAGCACTGAAGGAAGCATGCAGGATCTACCTCAATACTGTAGTTGAAATGCGTCGCCTCTAAAAACAAAGTACAGAAGGGTATGCACCAATCACATTTACTAGTGTAATTCGAGCAAGCAAACTAAAATTTACGTGAGTGGTAAAATTTTAAGACAAACGTGTTACCTGAAACCGACCTTTCGTGCACTGACCGTACACTGAAATGTTACCGACGCCATACGTTGATTGCACATCAGCGCACTTGAAAATAAACAGACATTGATATTGAAATTATTCTTGGTGTTCTGAAATTGGAAATGATGAGCATGAAAAATTAAAATTCACTCAGTGATTTTCTCTTAAAACTGCTCCGAAATCTTTGGCAAATGAAAATGAATTGTTTTCTTCAAATAAAATACTGAAAACTCTAAAAAAAACTTACAAAAACTGTGCAAGTTGTGTTTAGAACGAAGCGAAGCTCAAGAACATAGTGGCGTGCCGATGAACTGTCTGAATAATTATGTAGTGTGTCAGGCGAACAAAGATAAGCAATGTTTTCGCATGTCGTGCACGGAATGTTTTTCATTCTTACAAGAACTTGTGTCTAGCGAATGATGTCACTGCGCGCCACGGTATCAGATTCTTTTTGTCAGCGGTGAATGATGGTGATTTTCCGGGCCGTCAAGTTGACAAAACGAGGTCATTTACGAAAATACTTGCAGAGTACGAAAACACTCACCAAGTACGAACTGAAGTTATGTGACGGACTTCACTGTGCATGTTATTTCGGTAGTTTTTTGGGGATTCATCTGAAATATGTGAATGTTGTTGTATCTGTACAATTTGTTAACTTTTTCACCTTGATCCTTAAATACGATATCCCAAAGTAAACTAGTTTATGTATTTGTTTTATAAAAACAAACAATCAATTGATCAATGATTTTTAAATTTTTTCCACTCACAGCTCGTTCCATAAGTTAGGGTGTCTTGCATCTCTTGCTTCTTAAGAGAAAGTGTGTGCAAGTAAGGCGTAAAAACTTGGTTTTTAAATAAAGACCTTCCATGCTCGACGCAAGCATTCTAGAGAGCTTTTGAACTTTTTAAATTTTTTAATTTTTTTGTTGTACGTTTTTGTTACTTTTGAATTTAACTAATAGTAAACTAGTTTTTCCACTAATTTTTTCATTTTTAGGTTACTTTCCTAACTCTGCGTGTTTTTACTTGTCGTTCTATAGTTGTTATTTTTCACCTCAATTTTCTTACTAGAGCTCACTCTAACTCTTCACCCTCTGCTTCTCCTTTCCTTTTTTATTTTTTCGTTGATGACCTCGTGTCATTTGGCGTTGCTTATTTTTGTGTAATCGCTACCTCGTGCCGCCGGGATGTACCGCTTATCACAACTGCGACGATACGGAGGGTCCCAAACCACCACCCAGTTCGGAGGCAGCTCTAAGAAAGAACCAGAAAAGCCGATGGGTTCCGCTGTGTCGCTTTCCCCTAGTACAACCTTGAGACCGGTGCACACTAGGACGGTCGACGATTCTGCCGTCAACGTCCGAGGTCGAGGTTACAATGATGCCTCACCTTCCAATTACGCCAGTTCTGCCAATGCTGCTTCTTCAAATGCCTCTGCGTCGAATGCCAGCTATAGTCGCACTGGATCTTCCAACTATGGGAGGGGCACCCAAGAAGCTTCTCACAACTCGTCGCGAGATGGGCCACCCAAAGGGCCTTCTAATTCATCAGAGTATTCCACAAAATCCAGTGTCGCTTCTTCGTCGCCCCAAGAAGACCGAAAGATCTATTCTCAGTACAATGAGGTTCAGAATCGAGCGTCGAATTATAAAGACTCTGATGCTGTTACTGAATCAACTTCAAGCAAGTCAACCAATAGTGGTACAAACTCACCTTCGCGCACTGAGTCTTCAAAAGCCGTCTCTGCTGATGCGGTGTTAAAAAATGAGCTTCATCAAAAAGAAGAACGCGCTGTTCCCAAAGTGGCCCAGAGAGAGCCCACACCACCGGAAAAGTTTGATTTTCAAAAGAGTACTTCACCAAACAGGAGCCAAAGTTATTCTGAAGCAATTGAAGATCACAGTCTTCACAGTGAAACTGAGGAAGAGGAAGAAGATGACGAGGAAGAGGAAGAAGAGGACGTTAAGATGGAAAAAGAAATGAAGTCAGAAGGTTCCATAGGAAACCGAAAGAAAGATGAAATACAAGAAAATCGGGTCGAGGAGGATGAGTTCAGTGAGCAGGGAGAGAAGAAAGATGACTCCTCTAACGATGAAGCGGACTCAGACGAAGAATTCTGCGCAGAAGAGCCTGACGGCGATCCCAATGATTCCGGCTACGATTCTCATGAAGGTACAGCCTAATTTTATGATGTAATTGTATTTAGCATTAATGCTTAGTTGAAGAAAGTCTTAGGAGTGCTTTAATGGTGGCACAGTCCTTTTGCTATGATTGTTTCTCTAATAATTTAAATTTTACGATAGGTTTAGAGCACGTGCTCAAAATTATTTTTTTCGGTAGGTTTGAGTAACGCTCGTGTTTGCTTGCTTTATTTCTCTTCCCAAGTCACAATTTTTGCGCTACTGGACCAGTCTACCACATGCAGTACAAAATGTTGTGGGGTTAGAACAAGGATATTACCTTTTAACCCCAAAATAGAAAGGTTTTCTTATTTCATGTCGAGCGTGCCTATTGAATTCGTTTTCATTTAGGACAGAAAGACTCGTAAATTTTTGTGCAGAAATTAACCCTACACGATAAGACCGGTTCAGACAACGGAAGACTTTCGTTTCTTCCAATCCTGAGAAGGCTTAACATCAATAGCGAGACGCCGACTTGGCTTGGAGGGCTCTTCCTGTCATCAGCCTTGTGTGGGCTGCAGCCGATGTCTGGCAGTGCTCACCAGCCAGAACTGAGATGTATAACTGAGGTAAAGCATGAGAGGGGAAAGTAACATGACTCAGTGGTGCTGCAGGTCAATGCGACGTTTTAGCTGAATCTGGGTGTTCGTACTAAATGGGCACAATGGGAATTACGGTTTATGAAGAATATGGAAATGAACCGTGTTTTGACCTCAAGTTTTATGAGGAAATGTAGGTGAAAGCTGCATTATTTTGGTGCTGTAGCGATCTTTTGTTTCAGCGTAAAAATTCATTTGGTGTAAAATTAATGAATTTTATAACGCCTTGCTGATATCATGATTGGTTTAGTTAAAGAATACTGTTCGCTATTGTATATAATCCTAATACTATTTTCCCGCTGTTAAGTTTTCGCGCAGCTTTTATTTAAAAATGTTTCCTTGTTGTTTACAACGTGTGTTTTCTTATTTTTTGTGAACAAGTAATATTCATAACCTAAAGTAATGGCAGTAGCAGTCCAGTTATTTATCGGTTAGAAAAATATTCGCCAAGATATTATTACAGATGCAACATTTTATGGAAAAATTGGTTGATCTGTTAAAAACTTTCTTCAAGTTTAGTGCATCACAATTCGAGACTTCAATACGCAAGTGCGTTGGGTCTTGTCTTACGAGAAGTTCGCTCTGGATGATGTGAAACATAATTTTGGTAAATTATCTATTTTCTCATTTAATTGCTTTACTTAACCTTCATTTCAAATCATTTGCTATCACGTTCGCCATTCTTTTAGCATCACTGAGCCATGGTGAGAATTATATTCAAATAGATATAAACTGCAAACGCTGCTCTCATACCGAAGTCCACCAATCTTATAACTGTATTGCTGCAAGCACACATAGTTTTGGCTTAGCATTATACTAAGGAATCATGCAATGTGTCTATGCATATTTTGAGGGTTGATTCAACACACCGGGGACCGCAGCACGCAAGGCAGGAAACCCACGCATCATTTCTCAATTGTTTGACTCACATCGCACAGGGCATTTTATTTTGAGGAACATGTGTTTACCAAAACTGGTGTGAAGGTTTCTACATACTTGGGGTAGATGTTGACGCAGAGGATACACCGCAGCTCGATTTTAGCGTACACACAAGCAAGCGGGTGCTCAACGAGTGATGTTTTCGCTAGTTCTGCACGCTGTTTTTTCTTTTCATTTGCTGAATCGCGTGTGTTTTATGGGAGCGAAAACTTTTCAGTCAGGTTCACAAGGCTGTAATAAATTGAATTTTAAAACACCGGGCTAAAAATGTAGGGAACAAATACGAGCGAAATGTTAGAAAACATTGGCAAAACATGATGTACGCATAGGTAATTTCTCTATGATAATTTTGATTGTCGTGGATTTGCAAGTTGTTATAGATAGCTTCATGCCCAGTTCCTTTGCAGTAGAGTAGAGAATATTCACAACGTTAATATTGGTTTTACCTTATTGTTATCATGCTTAAATGAAAAGAAAATTATTTCTTAACACGTCAGAGGGACTGAACTCGGAGCGCAATGATTTACTGATTTTGTATTTTCATTTGGCTGCTGTTGACTGATTTTGACGCTCGCCTGAAAAAAATCCAATTGCTCTTGCATTAGAATGCAGATTTTAGACACAACAAGATCTTTTTTCAGTTCATTTAAATTATGTGCCACAACGTGACGTTTGATCTTTGTATTTTATACCAGATCAAAATTTTGAAATTTTAGCCCAAGTATGGTTGTCAACAACAATCACAAGAATATCACGCTTTCAATGGGTGTGTTTTTCGTTCGCTCCATAGATCATAAATATTGAACTCTGTGCTGAGTTTCCGCTGCAGAAATATTGACTCGTAGGGCGGGCGGAAACTTGATATATGTGACGAACGGCCTATTTCTGACTTGTCGGACGGAAGCCGCTCTTTTATACCGCGTGATTTCTTGGATCAGCTCTCGAGCTGAGGACGAATTTACAGTCGACCATAAACAGTTTGGAGATGAGGGGAATCCTTCACCATCTTTTATTCCTTCCTTGACATTCTTCAACGCCAATTTGCTGATCATCACTCGTGGTTTTCACTGAACTCGTTTCCTTTCTGGCGACAAAAATTTAGTTTCTTTCACAGTTATGTGTGATGAAATCAGCTAGTGTGATCAAGAGGATGGCTACGATGGGTTAAGCTCATATTTATATTCGTTGGTATCTAAATGTCTTGCTCGGGCTCGTGAAATGATGCTGAACGGCTTATTTTTCCCTCTGGTAGGCAGACGTTGGTATAAAACTATTCTGGTGGCACTTTCTAATGGACTTATACAACAAACCAGTGAGCTGACATTTAGTACTTGTAAGTGAAAAATTCGAAACAAGTGCAATTTTTAACAATTAAGGAAGTTATTTTTGGTAACTACTGAGTACCAGCCTGTTCATTTTTTGGCAACTGTTGATTTTGAGCATATTGATCTTTGCACATGAGTGAGCGCGAGTTTGTTTTTTGACAATATTGAGTCCGAGTCTTTTGCTTTTGATAATATTGAGTGTGAGTTTGTTGTTGTATATAATATTGAGTACGAGTCTTTTGTGTTTTGATTATATTGAGTCCGGGTCTGTTGTTTTTTTGGCAAATATTGAGTACGAGCTGTTTGATTATTCCCGACTGTGTTAAATTAAATTTATTTATTAAATTAATTAAATCAGAACGGGGGGCGACATGCGCCGAATTTTAAGACTCAAGCAGCTCTGCGGTGCAATTCTATCTCAATTCTTCAAGTTTTTCGTGCTTGGAAAATTTGTAATAGATGCCGGCAAATGTATCTCTTTTGTATTTTCACTGTAATTTCTGTAGTGGGTATAGAGACTCACATTACGGAACGCTAGTTTACGAATCACGCAATTTAGAGAATAAATAGACTTCTAAATAAACTTATAAATATTCTGGCTAAAAAGACACAAAATATGAGCATTAGCAGACTGCGGTGTGCTATTCTTAATATCCTATTTCTGTCGATAGATTTTGGGTGTTTTACTCTCATACTGCATTCATATTCTTAAGCATACGTTCATTCTAATTTTTGGACTAAGGTATGATTTACGATCACTCCGGAAGCTATAAAACATTCGGATTCATCCTAACAAAACGAATTGCTAAGTTTAGGCTTGAGATTCGTGCCTGATGAATAGCCATCCTATAATTTTTTGCCTATTAAGCGTTCATAAATCCTGTTCCCATCTAAGTAAATTACTCCGAACACGTGTCTGCAGTTGTCCCTGTGTTTATCCTTGTCGGTCTAGCAGTTCACCAAACGTGCGGCCCGTCACCTAATTTGTTATCACTGTACAGGCGTCTCTTTGAGCGATCTCGTTAATCTGTCGAGTTCCTTAGCGCCTGAAAACGTCTTAATGAATTAACTCAGGAAGTTTCTACGGATGTTAAATGACTCGTATAATGTAAATTGTCTAATTTATTCACAAGTAGACACCAACATGCAACAGCGGACTCATCAGCTCGTCACAGATGGGCTTGTACGGCAGTCATTGTGAAGCGTTGTGGCTTCGTCAGGGCAGCGTAAAAAGCAACGACGTGCTGTTGCTAGATATGCTGTACAAGCCTTGCTGTGAGTTCACCGTGCTAGATCTGGTGGGATGTTCTCAGTTATGTTCACAGTTCTAAAAATGCGTGTGCTATTGTGAGTTTAATGCTCCCTTTGGCTTCCCGTAGGCAGGGCAGAAGCGACCATCACATCGCCACTTCAACTTCATAGTGAAGTCCACCACACACTCTTCTCATATCTCACTCCTGTTCTATGGAGGCCCTTCTTGTTTTAGAATACCCTTAGGAGGATATTACTATTGTATCTATGGAAATTACCTCTTCCAGGGAGAAACTGTGAGGTCCCAAGCTAAGAGTTTGTGGCGCAATCTTTTTTGTTGAAATAAAGCATGTTTTTGTTTTGTTAAAGACCATCTTTTTTCGGTTCACAGCTGCCCTGTATTTCTGCACCTCTGACTTTCTTTTTCAACTTTTACCTTGTTTCCTAACCTGCCTTTTGAACTTACTGTTCCTATGAGCAGGGGATCCTGTGCTGGAACACTCAAGCTCTTTGAACATCTTTGTTGTGGTGAGGGAGGCTGAAACTAACTCATAACCAATCAATCATTCTTGCGCTAGAAATAAAAACCTGATCATATCTGTCTCCTGTCTAGACTTTTTTATTTTTTATTTATTATCACATTTTATAAAGAACAAAGAAAGATTGTAAACTGAGAGTGAATAGAAGACTCACAGTATATCATGCATCTTTTTTATCTTCACTTTTGAAGACGAGTTCATTTAAGCGTTCTTTTAATATTCGGATGGGCATCAAGAAGTAATCTTTATGCTGAAATTTATTAGGTTGTACGTATTTCCGAAGTACAATCTGCAAGCGAAACATAAGTAAAGAATGGAATTCTCAATGGTCACTTAAAAAAACAAGGATCAATGACTCAAATTTTAACATCATAACCGCTTCCGGGCGTGATCTAAATCTATTGTTTATTGAGTTACGCCTAAATATTACATTCATTTGTGTAAATCCTGGTTGAAGGCGCCCTCATAATCCAACTCGACATGCTGATGTGATGGAGAGCACAGCCACAGGTGTACTGGCCGTAGGTTGCTGGCAGTTGCTTACCGTGATGATCTTTTTTTTGCGAATACCTTGAACCAGTCTTATATAGTTGAACATATTTATTAAAACGGTATATAATTGTTCTACGCGTAGGGATCATATTGAGTTACCCTTTATTGACAGTTTAAAATAGGGAATGAACACACCTGGTGTGACATTGGATTTGTTCTTAAAAAGACATTGGCAAATAAAAACTGACGATTAAATTAACTATCCAATTTCCGACTTTTGGCAATAGCTGTTGGAGTCAATTAGTGACAGAATAAATTTTTCAGTTACCGACCTGAGCGTGCATTTGTAAGTGAGCTATGGAGAAAGAAACGATGGCATGCATCTTTATCTCTGGAGTCGAGCTGAAAACACCATTTATAAGGGTCATGATAAAACTAAAAATAGTATAAAAATGAGGTACATTCTTAGAATGAATTGGAGAATTCTTTGCTCCCCTCAGGAAGATACAGCTACCCAATCTAACTTTTTCGCCGCCTGCATGCATGTTTTTCGCCGCACAAGTATTTAAATCGCTTAAGCGGCATGCTTCGGCGCAAAAGTTAGACTGGGTATTGTATGTGTAGGAATTAGCGTTCCCAGGGGTAAAATGTGAGGTCCCGAGCCGAGTGCTGGATAAACTTTCTTGTTCAAAATGAAATGTATATATATTTTGTTCTGTTTAATACCATTTTCTGTCAGTTGACTGCTGAGCTGTTTTTCTGCATCTTCAAGTTTTTTATCGAAATTTTATCTTGTTTCACAGTGTTCCTTCTTAACTTAGTGCTTCTTTGGGCAGAGGAGTGTGTGTGGGAACACATCTTATGCATAGGTTCCGCGTTCTCTTAACTTCATCCTAAATGGATTCCATATACTCGTGTTCATTAATTATTTACTTTACTAATTAAAGATTCATGTTTGCATAATATATAGAATTTATTTACCCAAGTGTCTCTCCATCCTTTCTCTCTTACGAACGCCTTCGTTACGGGCAGAGAGGCTTAAACTAACTCATCTACGTAACTGAGAATTCTTTGCCCTGTAGAATGGAAAAATGAATCAGCAGAACACAACGGCTAAAGAGGGTCTCATTTCAGCCTAGAACTGAAGAGATCAAGGGGAATAATCCAACTCAGACCTTATAGGGATGCATATTCAAACTCCGTTCCTTCAGCTGTGCCAGTCTAAAGATCGAGAGTTCAAGGATGCTCAAAACTGAAATGTATTGAAACCTTAGACGAAGTACCTCCTTATTTCTCCTTTCATGGAAGGTTAGAGAGGGCGATGATTATTTTAAATAAAATGCAAAATGATTCTAGAGTTATAATGATAGGAAGAAATCACACAGAGTGTACTGCTCGCGACCAGAACAAGAACGTTCTGATTCAAGGTTTGAACACGATAATCACGATTGTCATTTTTGCTTATAATCAATCTATCACGATTCTTCTAATGAGCACGAAAATAAATCTACTTACTTCTATCACAGTAGAGTGTAGTTTTATCAGAAACACATCAGTAGGTTTAATTCAGATATATCTAAAGGTTTTTGTGAGATATCGATGTGAGGCTCACTGTCATTTTAAAAATCGCCACCGGGATCTGAACGCTCGAGGCTTGTGTAGCCCAGTTGAGCGTATTAAACTTCGCGTGAGGGCAGACCGCCGTAGCATTTTAATTTTTGGCCGACACTGGCGCGTGGCTGGGCAAAATTGCACCGCATCGCACGGAATTTCAGCTCTTTAGGCAGCTTGCGAGATCACGTGAAAATTTTGCGCAGCGGCGGCGCTGCCAGCCGCGTGAATGTGACGCTGATTGACGGTGGCCAACCTCGATCACGGCGGCCGTTGGTATAGCCCTTGGAAAATATATAAATTATTAATTAATTTATAATTTATATAATATAAGCTCACCTGCAGTAGCTGCGGCTCTCTCAATCAATGCGTTTAACCGAAGCTGCTCTCGTGCAAAAATTAGTGAAGGACACTGGTATAGCAGGTGGACACTGCTGTTGCTGCATCTTGTATCCACAATGCACTGTCAAAGTACCAAGATGGAACATGTTCTATTTATTGCAATTTACAGTATAATATGTTCAAAGCGACCTAACCCAAGATGAGGTAGATTGATCTTCCATTTGTTTGATCGTTTGTTTTAGTCTTCACGGAGTAATAGCAGCGAAGCTGTCGGTTTTAGTCAATCTCTAAAGAGATATTTTTAAAATAATGAGCGTACCCCTAGTTTGTGACTCAATGCTAAACTTATGCATTTATTCCTGAAGTACTTCCTTCTTTTCTTTGCGCCACGAGTGTTGCGTTGTGCATTCTCGTCCTTTCCGCCGTTTTGACAATTATCTCAAAAAAATAGAAGACAATTTCTAGAGACTAAGTCGGAAGTGAGTTGAATTTCATCTACGCATTTTGTGAATCATATTCAAATCTAATGTTATCATAAACTTTATGTGAATAATATCGGATAACTGGAGCAAAACTGTTTTTGAAAGGATCGATAGAAAATTGACATTGAATAATTTTTCTTGAACTTAACATTAAAACTGAATGATAAAAGGCGAGCAGAATTATAATCTGACACTTCAGTTCAAACCCTGATTTGTGATACTAAATTTTTATCCAGTATGGATGCTCGCTAGTAATAGAGTATTTGTAATTAACGCCATTTCGTAAGTTAGCACAATAAAACGAATCCTGTTTTGTAATCTAGGTCGACAATAATTAATTGAATTTTTTCCTTGACAGTCCGAATTTTTACTGCTATTATCACCATTACAAGCACCGTTTTCAGGATGACACTGGCATCAGGCTGTCACCGCTGTCGGAACTGCGCCTTAGCTAGCTGTTGACTTCGAAAAAAAAGCATTTGGGCACAAGTTCGATAAGGAATAAAACATATGAGCCGCCTTATTGAGTGTGCCATTAATGGCACGTGAGGCAGTTAAGGGTTAATGACTTATAAATGTCCGATAAAAAAGTGTTGCTTCAGTCCTAATTGGCCATGCGTTAAATAAATATCGATTAAACTGTTTCTCACGTCTACTTTTGAACAGAAGAATTCCTGCTGTAATTAAAAAAACCATCCATTGCCTCAAGAGTGTATGGGAATTTATAGTTCGTACTTGATTCCATGTACTCCTGTTCATTAATTATTTACTTTACTAATTAAAGATTTATGTTTGCATCATATATAGAATTTATTTATCCAAGTGTTTATGGTAAATTTAGTATACGAACTATATTCAATCAATCTTGTTCATTAATTATCATCTTTATTTACGGAATAATCGTGTTGAAGTTAAAGAAAGACTTTTATTTCCCTACGAGTACGCAGAAATTTACAATGCGCGCTGTACGTTGCTTGAACTCCTGCCGCACCCGGAAGC
Source organism: Morinoia aosen (assembly GCA_030386875.1). Taxonomy (NCBI): domain Eukaryota; kingdom Metazoa; phylum Arthropoda; class Malacostraca; order Amphipoda; family Talitridae; genus Morinoia; species Morinoia aosen. The sequence goes on from CM059566.1 coordinate 49,456,476, forward strand.
AGCCCTCGAAGCTCTGGTCGCCATGTTTAGCTCACTTTTTTTCAGACAGCTAAAAAAATTCTAAATCGAACTGACTACAATTGCTAGCCCCTGTACAAACACTGATGAGGAAGCCGAACTGGGGATTTACATTCAGATACTCTGCAAAGAATATGTCGAGTATTTCATCGAGTTATGCTTATTTTATACCCAGAGTTGTATTTTATACCTGAGTTTTACCCAGTCATTCGTATTCGAATGACTGGGTACATTTTAGCGCGCGCTATTCTATCTTGTATCAGTACAAAAGAAAATCTAAATTCAGACTCATCATCATAAACACGCAACAGTCACTCCCTTTGTTTCATTTGCATCGCCCGTTTTCTTTCATTGCTTTTTATTGCAAATTCTTTGCCAGCGAAGCCATCCCTCTCCTCGCTCGTTTACCGAGTGAATCGCGCTCTCTTTCCTTTTTTTCAGTCATGCTGCCACTGCATGAGCTTATTTTCGTGGCACATGTGTGTGCTCGTACCGAATGTTGTGTTGCTTCACTCGCCGTACTCTGGGAGTCGTGTTTTTCTTTAGCCTTTAGCAGCGTTTCTATAGTATGAGTGATGCCTTAATTTTCCACTGATATTTTTTCGTGGTGTTAGCTATTTTATTTTAGCTTCGTTTGAATCGTGTGAGTGTTGCTTTAACTTTTCGTAGACTCGTTTTAGTAGTTATTTTTATTTAGGTGTGTTTTAGTCGTGTAAGTGTTGCATTAATTTTCCATTGAGTCGTTGTGTTAGTTATTTTACATTAGCTACGTTTGAATCGGGTGAGAGATGCCTTTATTTTATATCGGTATCCAATTTTAACTATTTTTCTTCAGCTTCGTTTTAATCGAGTGATTTTTCTCGTCGCCTTGATTTTTTCGCAATGTTTCAGGAGGAGTCAATATTCGCAAGCCTACGCATAAGCCTGAAGAATTTCATCACTTCCTTCGAGCACACGCGCGTATTCTCCAATACGCGAAGGCGCTCGGTGATATTTTTTGACACTATCGGTGTTAATAGTTGTTTGTGATATCAGCCTAATGACTGAAACTAATCGATATCTGGGTTATTTGTTTGTCGTCTACGGTTGTTACTTATAACCATGGTTTACATTCAATACAATTTGCTTTCCTTCTCATCTTGATGGAGTTTGCTCAGTTTGGCTCCTGATATTGAGAAAAGAATCTCAGCGAGTGACTTGCTACATGTTTTGAGCTTCATGAAATGTCTTTTACAGTCCTCAATTATTCACACCTTAGCCAGCGTCCTGATATGCTCAGACAAGTCAATTTAAAAAAGAAATAGGCTCGAATGCTAAACGTGGCTCTTAATTCTCCTTCTTTTGCATTTATTTTTCTGCAGAGATTCAGCTTGAAGTTAACCAAAATAATTGATGCCTGTCAGTACCTTCGCTCCGGCCAGAGTCGCTAGATCGTTTTTTACATACTAGATGACTAGATGACGCCATGTATTGGATGGTTTTCATGTATAAATTTTGATTTAAATGTTGCCCAAACTTTAGTATTTTTTCAGGGAAACCACAACCTGTTAGCCTTTTTTCGGCTATTCTCTTTTGCATGGCGTGTTCATTGGCGATACAAATGAGCGCATTAATCATGCGTGTCCGCGTCCATCAAGTCTAACCAACCATGAGTGTCAGCTAATTATGTGTGTGTGTATATATATATATATATATATATATATATATATATATATATATATATATATATATATATATCATTTGTAAGTGTGAAACCTTTTGTGTCAGCCAGTTATGTATGCAGTTGTAAGAGTGTAACCACTTGTGTGAGCCAGTTGTGCCAGGAGCCACCTGAGCGGGCACGTATCACTCGTATCGCTCACGTCAGCACATGTCACCACCTCACCGCAGGTGACTGCGGCAATCTTAACGTTCGCTCGTTCGCGGCAGATGAACAGCCGACGTCGTCAACGTTCGCATATCACATCCGGATGTGCTGATGCACGCCTCAGTGCTGTATCAATGTACGTGTGACCGCTGCGAGCGATCTTACATTAGGAGCACTGCGCTCCCATTATTTGTGACGTGTGCACAACACAGGGAGTCTCATTTCCTCACCAAACCATCCAACATGTCAACTAGAGAACGTTGTTTTTATAATGGCCGTATTTTTAAAGGCACAAGTTTTAGAATTCTGAATTGAATCACAAGTTCTTCCAAACTCTGCATTTAGAGTATACGCATTTTAAAAACCCATCCGTCAGAGAACGAATGCGACTCGGCGATGAAACTTTCAATTATTTAGCAAGATTTTGAATGTTTTTTCTTCTGCTGTTGTCTTTTTATTGTCAGTATTTTGTTTCCCATCATTCAGAACTTAAAGTTAATATTTAGATCCTTAGCACCCGAATTCATTTTTAAGGGGGCCAAGGATGGATTTTTACTGTTCGAAACGTTTGCTTTTATCACGATATTTTAACTACGTAGTTAAATTTTTATTCTGAGGGTGAGAGTTCCGAGAAATCGACTTATCTCATCTAGATTAACGATTGGGATGACACATCGGTGGTTCAGAACTCTCCCCTGCATCTCGCAGTTAATCCCGGCCGTCTCGTATGCTACTTGCATTGAATCTCCCGACTCTCTAGTTTACGAAGGTCTTGCTTATTTTGGGGAACTCTAAACTCCGAAGGAAATCTAGGCTAGAAAATAAATGCCCTTAACCACTGAAACTACTTTAACTATTAATTCAAACTGCTAGACGCTCAACTTTGTTTTAAATGTATATTTTTTTTCGGGGTGAAAATATCGAATTCTTCAAGACACTGTTGAGGTGAATGAATTTGGAAAAGATTGGCTCAGTCGTAACTCAGAGACTATTTGGCTTTGATAGCATCTCGGTTTTTCTCGTTCTGTTTGTGTACCTGATGTGACTCACTAAGCTATCACTGCAGCAATAGCTTCAATTTATTGCTGTGTCCGTAAACATTGCCTTACGAATAATCCTTGTTTTTTCTTCAATTTTTCCCCCTCCTTGATCATATCACAAATCACAAAATGCATAAAGTTTTGATGCACGAAATCTTCAAACACTAAATACGTAAAGTTTAGATACACGAACTCTTTAAACACTAAATACATAAAGGTTAGATACACGAAATCTTCAAAAACTAGATGCATAATGATTTCATACACGAAATCTTTAAACATTAAATGCGTAAAGTTTTCATACACGAACTCTTTAAACACTAAATACATAAAGTTTAGATACACGAAATCTTCAAAAACTAGATGCATAAAGATTTGAAACAAGAAATCTTCAAAAACTACATGCATAAATTTTTGGTGCACAAATTATAAGCGATGCTTGAGATCTCATATGTGAATGTCTTGCTCGTAGTGAATTGCTTAACTTCAGAAGGGCGTATTCGGATAATTTTCACGTCCAACTAAATGAATACAGAGTTTTATTCGAGTGAATTCGGTTTAAATTGATCTTGGGGTAGTCTCTAATTTGACGGGCAAATATTTACAGCCGTTCTAGTGCACCAATTTTTTGGTAAACGTCCACTGAACATAAATAAATCTTCAATTGTGTAAGCTTAGCTATAAGTTTCATTTGAAATAGGGATTCAGTTATGTTTTAATCATTACATACGCCGTATAAATTTATTCATGATCTCATTTGTTGCTGCTTCGTTAACTACAAGCATTGAACAAGTGCTTGAACTTGAACACTTATAAAAACATTATTTATCGTGTTGTACATCCTTATTTCGAACCTTTAGTAATTGGGCTGCAATCCCATTAAAAAACGTATTGTGAGGACATTCTGATTTCAAGTTATACTAATTCAACGTTATCACTGTCTAAATCGTATTTTAAGCTCTTGTTTTTAGCCTTTTAATAATCACGGTATCATTATTTTATTTCTAATTGGGTTTTAAATTAATAGCAATGCATAACATTCGGCTCGGCTGTTTTCGTTCACTTTTTTAGTGATCATATTTTTATAACGAGCGAAACTGAAGCGCTCATAATACTACTGCTTAATGTCATAGACATTATTTTAAAAATGAATGCTCAACATGATGAGCGTAAAGCCTCTGCCTTTATTCATCAGCCTGGGTTTGCTCATTTTTGAAGGAATCCTATTTTTAAACAAATTTAAACCCGTGAAAAAAGAAACTCGCCAGTCCGAGTTCATTTTGCTCCATACGTACACATCGATGCTCCCTGTGAGAGTTTTTCCTCTCTTTTAGCTGCTGTCGAGGCTTTCAAGCGTGCAATTCAGTTTCGTTAAGTCATTTTCAGTTTGGTAATTTCAAAAGAATCATTTTCTTAGCTATAGCTGTGCTTCTCAAAAATATCATTCAGTTTGGTAAGGTCATTATCAGTTTGGTAAATTCAAAAGTGTCATTCTCTTAACTGCAGCTGTGAGTCCCAAAAATATCATTCAGTTGGGTAAGGTCATTTTCAGTTTGGTAATTTCAAAAGTGTCATTTTTCTTAGCTATAGCTGTGCTTCTCAAAAATATCATTCAGTTTGGCCAGGTCATTTTCAGTTTGGTAATTTCAAAAGTGTCATTTTTCTTAGCTATAGCTGTGCTTCTCAAAAATATCATTCAGTTTGGTCAGGTCATTTTCAGTTTGGTAATTTCAAAAGTGTCATTTTTCTTAGCTATAGCTGTGCTTCTCAAAAATATCATTCAGTTTGGTCAGATCATTTTCAGTTTGGTAATTTCAAAAGTGTCATTTTTCTTAGCTATAGCTGTGCTTCTCAAAAATATCATTCAGTTTGGTCAGGTCATTTTCAGTTTGGTAATTTCAAAAGTGTCATTTTTCTTAGCTATAGCTGTGCTTCTCAAAAATATCATTCAGTTTGGTCAGGTCATTTTCAGTTTGGTAATTTCAAAAGTGTCATTTTTTCTTAGCTATAGCTGTGCTTCTCAAAAATATCATTCAGTTTGGTCAGGTCATTTTCAGTTTGGTACATTCAAAAAGATTCATTCTCTTCGCTGCTGTCGTGCTTTTGAGGTGTCATTCAGTTTAAACCTCCTAATTGCGTTACCTATCACAACCAATAGACTAGTGCACGAGTTTGTACAATTAATCAAAGTTTAAGAGCGAGATACGATCGCTTCTGCTTGATAAATCGACTAGGTTGCTTTGATGCAGCCCTAGAAAGCTCTCTCGCTGGTTCTTCATGTTTGACTGCCCCTTGCTCCAATATTTTGCCGGCATAAATGAAGACATTGCAACTCATCTGGGCCTAATTTATGAAGCTTTTCCGCATGACCTCGCTGTAGAAAGCTGGTTTTCCACCGCTTGATCTACAGCATCGTCTCTAGATCGCGTCTAATTTGAAGTCGGTTTTCTATGTAAGCCTTTTGATTTCCTTTTCGTTTATTCCGCACTGTCTTTGCCGAGATATGGCAAAAACTGAAAGACGCCTGGTAGGTTTAGCCGCTATTTTTTAAAACTATTTACCTCCATTGAGATGTTTATGTGGCTATTTTTTCAGCTCAGGGAGTCTCAGAAGGCGAGGCCGAACGGCACACAAACAATGGCGCTCGAATTTCAGCACTGTTATATTTCTTAAGAAACTCCCCCACCCTAACTCGGTTTTAGATATAAAATTTCTCCATCTGTTAGCGTCGGCTTTTGTTACGTCCTTTGTATGCCTGAAAGGGGATCAAATTTATGTAGAGTTCAGCGTTAATAATTATTTTTTAACTTTGAATAAAGTGGCAGGATGTTCGTGAATTGCTTGGAGAAAACATTTTTTGCATTTTCGCACTATTAAATGCCTTTAGTAAGCCGGTAAACTTCAGCGAGAATTTGTGCTCAACTTCTTAATAAAGTCTGGACAGGAGTTCATGTTCGAGCCAAAGGGGATTTTTAAATTATACTGCAACTGTCTAGGTACAAGTGCACGAAAATTTACCCTAAAATCCTTTTGGTGGGATCTCTGTAATTGTCTTTACTGTCATAATGGAGAACTGCGCCATCTCATCAGAAGGTGAGCAAATTACACGCTGTACAATTGAAAACTGAAAATTTACACTCGTCACTGAAATATGTTTCAAGTTATCACTCTTCGTTCTAGCGTTAGGCGCAAATTTGCTTCATGAAAACTGTTTTTTGAGTTATTATCAAATGCAATCATAGCTGAAAAATGATACAATTGAAAACGGAAAATTTACGTTCGTGACTAAAATAAGAAACTTGGTACCACGCTTCTTTCAAGCGTAACAAGGAAGTTACTTCACTAAAACTGTTTTTGTGTTATGTCCAGCAATCATGATTAGAGAATGATACAGTTCAAATTGATCAGCATTATATTGAAGAATATTTTATCAGTTTGGGTGAACTTAGTGATGAACAAACTCTATTCCATGCTTTTCATCTCATAACTTAATACAATCAGAACGGTTTCTAAAAGACACGGCAATCTTGCCAGTGATAGAGGAAGAGAAGTGCAACATACAGCGTTTAAGTACGTTAATGTCAGAGCAGGAAAAGTGCGTAACATAGTGAGGATACAGTATGGGAAAATCAGAGTGGGAAAAATACTCTACATATTTTATGAAGCCTGTGAAACTGTGATAAACTATGTACTTGTCAGGCTATAGTAAATATAATATGCGAATAGCAGGCTAGTAGTAACATTCTTTTTAACATGTATAATAAATGAATGTCAGAGGAGTGGTCTTTAAGATAAAAAATACCTTCTAATTAGCAACTTCTGAAAAGAAAATGGTATGAAAATCAAAATGATAAATTCACAAATGGAATAAATGTATGTCTTCGTTGATACCGTGATAACGCTAACAATTCTCTTCAAACACGTATTTTTATATTTATCTCAACCATAAACATCCTGAGATTTACAATTAGATTCTTTAAATATCTCAAGTTTTTATTTAAATTTTTTGGATTTACTTTACCCCCATTTCGCTGTGCAATTGTTTCTGGTATCTTCCCTGCTTGGAATAATTTTTTTAGCGGAAAATTTGGATTTTCACGAACGTCATGACCGAGTAACAGAGCAGCCTTTAGCGTCAGCAGCGTCTCACAAAGTAATTAATTTTCCAATAGTTCTCACACTCGATATCGATAGAATTTAGATTATTACCTAAATTTTTGGACAGTCGATCCAGGGTAAATTTCATCCTGCTGAAATATGGCAGGCATTATTTCTATTGTCTTCAAGAAGTGCACATTCCAACGCGTTTTCTGCATGCTAATGCCCTTACTGGTTAAGTTCCGGATATTTCCCTGTTTTGCCGTTGGGAAAGCTTTTATTACTTCCATCCATTCTAATGTGAAAATATTTGTTTGCTTGACATGTCTATTGCATTAATGAAAAAAATATTCCTTGAATATACAGTATGTAATCAATCTAAAATAAACATGTGCAAAAAAACAGTGATATCAGAGACCGAGAGTTCGTAAAATTATGCTCTAACAATACTCGGATTTGATTTAAAGGAATCACCTTCTCATGGTTAAGTTCTGTATGACCTGTCACTGCTCAGGAGCAGGAGCAGTTGTCAGTTTCACTTGAGTTGGAGCTACTGGGATGTGGTTGGTCTTTTACCTGACGCTAAGAATAAGTATCACACTTAGGACAAGAAAAACCCTGGTTCAATCTTATTTTGGAACCCACAGTATTCTCATTAGAATAAGCCCAGCTTCTCCGATAATTATTTCAAACAGAGAAACTGAGCGGAAGAAATTGGGGGGAAACCTGTTTAATAATTGACTCACTCCTTTCTATCAGGTCAAGAAGCTGTGAAGAAATCATTTTCACGACACTATTGTGATAATGTAGAGATGAATAACGAACGGAAGATGTGGTGTGGAAGGCAGCATCAGCGGTGGCGTGTTGTACAGACGCTGCGTGCAGCCAAGACGCGGCTCTCTAAACAGCTCCTCACTCACACCTCTCCGTGGGGTGAACGCTCTGCCGATTTAATCTTCCTGTGCTGGGACTTGTGAACGAATGTGTTCATTTTATTCAGGGGTATATCGAGTTTTTTCACAAAAGTTATTGGAAGGTTGATGGTCTATCAAATTTCTCAATTTGTCTCGGTATTATGATTAAATTTTCATGGTTATGGTATCTTATTCGACTTGAATTGTCGATCTTCAATAATGTCTGCTTCGTCCACTCGCTAACTAGGCGTTCAATGAGTGAGGTATTCTTAGTTTATATTTTCTGGCAAAAATAATGTGAATGAGAGATGGTTTTTGTAGGAGTATTTGCTGCTAACTTGGAACCATTAAATATGCCCCAACTGAATTCCCAAAACTCTACTAACGACTCGTTCCGGTTAAAGTACATATAAGAAAAGTTCAGCGTAGAGAATCTTTATTTTGAAGTACTAGAGGGAAACATGTCGGTTTTTAATTGAATTGCTTTAATTCCACGACGTCGGGCCGAAGCTTAGCATGGAAGCTATTCAAGTCAGTTCCTTTCAGTCAGAGTCATTCCGTACTTACTACTGAATTCAATCATTTGATTTCGTTGATTTGGTTCCTCACATCTAAAGATAATTTTTGTTCTGCCGATGGCAACAACGTCCCAAAATTTTTACTGAAAGTGAAATTTCGTGACTCAATGGTTTTATTTTCTAGTTGCTTTGTAGCCTTAAGCAATTTGTTCTTGTTGCGCCAGGTATAGCAGTATGAAAATCGTTAGTGTATGGAATATTTCTCATCAAAGAGAAAAGATGGCTCAGTTATAATAATACCTCAAACTGCTCAATTTACAGAGATCTTACTTAAAAATTCATATCGTAACAGTAATGTAGTGTGCAAAGTGGGCACATCTTGAAAAGAGGTCTTAATACTTCTTAATACTGCTGAGATAAGAATCATACACAGAGCAGGTGGACAGGATCATTGTAAATCAGTGTAAGTCTGACAGGATCAGTGTAAATCAGAAATAGAAAATAAATTCCCAGCACCAAAATAAGTTGGAAACAACTGAAAAAAGTTCTCACAAAATGCTGACAACACAACGCGAGTTATTGTGTTGGGCGAATCCTCTCAATGCCATTGACTGAAATTATATTTCCGAGAACTCACATCAGGAAAAGCTCAAAGCTTTCGAGTGAATTTTGAAATTCTGGTTGGGAAAATACTGAGGAGTTATTTGTGCCCGAGTAGAACTGGCGATGTCATTCCATTATTTTGTGGCGGTTCGAGCGAGGCATCTTCAAACTTGGCAATTTCATGAAGTTTTTGCAGTGCTTTGTTTAACTTTCTGTTTGTCACTGCATTAGCGCAACTATTTTAACTGCACGTACGAGAAAACCCCGCTTTATTTGGCTGTTTTTGCTACGTGCTGAACGTCGCTCCATGAAATCGAACAACTGTTTCTTTTATCAAATTCACCAACATATTTTGTTTTGCTTGCGTCCAATGATGTTTATTTGCTTCTTCAGAAGCTGGGCCAGGCATCTCATCACGCTCTAATATTGCCTCATCTGAGATGGAGTCTGCCACTCTCCATTGTCTTCTATAATGTTACGCTGACGAGCGGAGAGAGGCTTGCCAAGCTTCAGAAGATAACAATTCCTTCTTAGATTTTATCCTGCCTGAAATGGTCGACAAGCGACGTCGCGTTCAGTTACGAGTGACGCTTTTGTTTTTAACGACGCGAGGTTTTTATCGCGTTATCAATAATGAGAAAGCCTCAGAAGTGCCTCAATGCTGCCAAATTTATCTGCATCTGTTCGGTCTTATTTTAAGCTATTTTATTCGCTTAATTCTGCGACTTTCACGACAGCCTCGCCCGCTATTTCCTTGTTGCGAACGTGCAGCTCGAGCGCCCGGCCAACATTGAATGCCCTGCGTGCTGGAGTATTTTGACCTCGTCTTGTTTTCCTCTCGCCTCCGTGACATTTGTTCCTAATTTGTGTACGACTTCTGAGTTCTTTGTAAATTCTCCTTGCTATGAATTTGTCGCTACTGATGCTCTTACGTGTAAGTTTTGTGCGGGGAATACACCACCGTGTACGCAACAGATGTGGATTGTTAATTCATTGGTAATCGTGTGTGAGAAATGCTTGCTCTTGTTATTTCTATTACATAGTGAACTATGTTCCATATTGAACTTAATTTATTTTGTGTCCTCATTTTAGTTGGTATTTTTTCCCTACAGTTCATGTCGATAATAAATTTACTTGAAACCTTTACCAACGTATCCTGGTATGAAATTTAGAAAGAGACGTGTTAATGTAAATACCGGGTGCCAGAATGTCTGGTGTTTAATTAAGTACCGTGTGAAATTAAACAGCGTGTTAAATTTTTCCCCAATTTTCACGAGCGTATCCTGGTATAAATTAAACCCCGTTTCCAAATACTGTTCAACTATTTCCAGTTTGAGCATATTAAACCAGTTAGGAGTTACATTGTAGTGTCTGTGGCTGTGTGAATTTATGTTTCTACCTGTTTTCTCGGATTAGACAGGCTCCTATTTTCGGGCTTTCGTTTGGTGCTCCGCTAGTATTTAGTTCTCTTTACTTCATTTTATTTTGAGAAACTTTGCTATTCATAACCTTAGAAAAAAAATTTATACATTGGTAAAACATGTGTACTGCTGATAATCAAAAGCAAACTCGAGGCATATTTGTGCATGTACTTCGTTCCTTGTTGTAGAGTATAAATCGCTCTGTATGAATAGTCAACGAAATTGAAACTGAGCTACGTTCTTGGGAAGAGGGTAATTTAGTGTTGGACAGTTAATCCATTGCACAGTTAAAGTGAGATAGCGTTCTACACGTCCTGGCGTTTGGGTGTTGATGTACGTTTTTCGTCGTCATTTGCTGCGTATGAAACACAATTGAAGGTATTATTTTTTATTACTGCATTTCGACTGAAAATATCACCACGTAAATTTTATGGATGAAATCAATAACTCACGCTGCTAGAAGGTAAGTCGTGTCTCATTATGATCGTCTTTGTAGTTGCATCTTTTTATTCATAGCCCGTGACAAGCTTATGTTGTCTTCTTTATTTCTCATTCCATACTTTTTTAATAGGTTCCTTCAAAATATCGCATATTGTAAAATTAAACATCAATATCGAGTTCATTATCTTGTTGATGAGTCTAATGCGAAACTAGGTTAAGTGAATTAGGTTAAACATAATTGTACACCCTAGAATAATGTAATGGTAGGATGCCCTAGAAGTCACTGAACTTATTCGGGCCCACAGGTAGCTATACTCAAATTTGACCATTGTATTAGACTTAAGAAACATTCTACCTCTGTATCACCTGTGGTAAATTAATTGTTTTTAAATTGTTTTAAATTGTTTTAACTCTAATTACGCACTGGAAAAATAAGTTTTTGAACTCACACGGAGTTCGTTAGAGAACCACATCACGTGTAGCAACAAAAACATTTACGCGCTTATTTTCGATGTTCCGCAGATAAACACACAAGTTTGCAATTAATTGCGTTAGTGCACCAACTCGATGTTCAAAGGCGTGACGTACGTTCACACGCGTGTGCGGGAATCTCTCTGACTCACCACCACCGCACCTCAGTTCTCAGCTACACGCAGATCCGCGTCTGCAGTTAGTTGTTGGCACCAATTTGCTATCGAAACTTGCGACTTATCGAGACTTGTGGCTGTAGAAAGCTGTCGACATTGTGTGTTTGTTAACGTTGTCGAGATTTGTGGTTCTAAATCGCAGTCCAAATCTGGTGTTCCAGAACGTTTCGCAACTTGTTTTTCAGGGGCGTTGTCAGAGTTGTTCTGCTTGAGCGCCAGTAAAAACTGTGCAAGTGTGTTGTCAAGATTTTTCTTACGCTGATACCTATCTTATATACTTATCTAACATCTTATATATTTCATCAAGACTTGTGCGTGTATGATGTCAAAATTTAGGGTTCTACTCGTTCTAAGAACCTTGTCAAGACTTGCAGCTCTAAATCATTGTCAAAATTTACTTTTCTGGAATTTTTTTGACACTTTCTACCCCAGAACGTTGTGGTGACACTTGCGAATCTGGTATGTTATAGCTCTGTGCTCAAGTTGTGCCTCGACCAATACGCGATACTAAAATTTTATCGTAAAAAGCATAATTCTTTTTTCATCCTAAAAAGTTGAAAAATTAGAAATTTAAGGGCTCGCTCATTCAATTCATTTTGTTGGTGCATTTGGAAGGCAGATGCAGGACTCAATTTTCAAGACTTACAAGAGTCAGACTAGTTAGCGATTTCTTTTCCATATAAATTTGCTTCAAATTATCATGTACTCAACTTCCTACGCATTTTCTTTGTTTGCTAATTAGACAGTAGTTAGCGCCAGTTAGCATTTCTTTACTTTTTATGATGCCTCAATAACAAGTCTTTGTTATGAGCTTGGCACTAAACTTAAGATAAAGTAAACCGTTTACATTTACGGTTATGCAGCTCAATGCCAGACATGCTTGTCCTATACTTTTTAAGTGGGCCGTACAGAGTGCCTGGCATGTTATATTATGAGAAGATTCGATGGTAAGGACTTGAAGTTACGCTATGCTTTGTCTCGGAATCGTTAATCAGTGCGTTTATTACTTTTGTATTTATATATTTGAATTATACTTATGAATATCGATAATAATATAGATAATAATAAAGTGTAACATAGAAATAATACATAGATATAATATAAATAAAGGATAATATAGATAAATATAGATAATAATGATAGACTTTATTTATTTACGTTCATTCCTGTGCTAGTAAACGTACGTTAGACTCATATAAGATTGTATACGTTGTTGCTATTTGAGCACATTCCTCGTACGTGTCACGTACGCATGCTGATGCGCCTGCGCCGCGTTGTATTCTAAGAGGTGACCCGGTGGTTTGTGATGAGAGTCTCGTGATACTGCTCTTTGCTTGTTGCACTTGCAAGCTAAGGACAATAAAAGGCGAGCTGATCGTGGGGGGTCGTTAGGACATGCTTGACCCATCAGATGTCACTCCGTCGCTATACTAACTCAGTCTTGCTTCATTCGAGATAGGATATGGAAAACTTTTCTTCTGAAAATTTCATTGTAAAAAAGTATTCAGTTGTAATGTTTCTTTTAGTTGTAAAACATATTGTAGTGTAGTTCTCTTTGTATTTAGGTATTAATTTATGTCTCTGTCATTAGACATTTAAACAGTGAGCGTTGAGCGCTACCCGTGAAAATAACATTACTAGTGTTCATGGCCCGTCAAAACTGACGTGATTCGATAACGTTCGATAAGCACATAAATCATGTAATCAGGTCGTATTAAAGATGCAGACATTTAGCATATCCCCAGGCAGCAATATTCCTCCTATGAAAATCCTTAAGAGCTTGACAGAGAGACCATCCAAGCAAGCAACAACTATGTGTTATAATATAGGGTGTCCCACGAATGCAGAACCCGTGATTAGTGATGAAGCGTCATTCTTCAGCATTCATTGAGTCAATAACCATAACGTACGACAGCATGCATCACCTATTAACAACCCTCCTGCATTTAACTTTGAGGTACCTCGTGGTCACGAGAAAGTGTCCTTTTGGTCTGGAATTTGCAGAAATGGGCATCTAATTGGACCAGTGTCTTACAACAATAATTTAAATGGTGCTGGGTAGTTAGACGTTATCAATGAACATTCAGTCCCAGAGATCGAGAATATTTATACAAATCGAGTTAACAGAGTTTGGTGTATACAGGACAGCACACCGACTCATAGACTGACTGACAGCTATTGGACTACGGATGAGAGAAGATTTTAAGAGCCGCGTTGTTGCACTAAATAATGAAATTGAGTGGCCTCTGAGATCTCCAGATTTAAAACCGTTTGATTATTTTTCGAGAGACTCTTATAGACAAAAGTATGTTTTAGTCCCCCGTAAGATACTAAAGAATTGAAAAAAAGAATCACTAACGAATTCAATGTACTAGAAAAGGATCGATAGTTAATCAAACGAGTTGTTTCATCGATGCGATCAAGGGCTGAAATGTGTGCGGACAGAAATGACATGTACAAGGAATTGTAGCTTAAAACATGCTCAAAATATATTTAATATAATGATTTACCACATAATAGTTTTAAGGAGTACTTTTCTGAAACTTAAAATAAAATTAAATTGGGACATTTTACTTGTTTGACTTTCCATCACAAACATGTTTCTGATAGCTTTTAGTAGAGTAATTACACGTAAATTTTTTCAAATATATTTTATCGAAACGTTTTGAATTTGTTAAAAAACGTTCAACGAAGAATATGGTTGAAACAGAACAAAAATGCAGCTAATAGTTTTTTAATGGTATAATTTTCATTTAGGTTTCCGTTCTTCGTGGGACGCCCTAAATAATGGATAGAAAATGTTAGCCTCAGGAACTCGAGTGTCATCCATCAGCGTCGGAGGAACTTTATACTCTCATTTTTTTCACATATCAAGAAAAAGAAAATTCTCCCGATGTCATATTGTAGTAATTCAATCCTCGCAAATTTGAGGTAAGTGAACTAAAACTACGAATTGCAAGTAAGTCTTTTAAATAATTATTTAGGAAATCCCACCGCAAATCTCTTTGATATGAGGCTTACGGTTAATGTATATAGTTTCGTAAAAAAAGACCTAGTTTACGTTGCTTTTGTACAAATAATTTTCACAGGAAAGCGTTATATATATGAAGAAGTTCTTCCGATAAAACGACCCAGTTACGACGCACTGGATTACCATACAAGCAACCTCGTTTCTCAAACTGAATTTGTCGTTTTGACTTTTCTTGGTCTTAATACACACTAAAAAATCGAAAATTTCGCTGCTTTTCCTACTGTAACCCCAAAGCAAAACAAAATCAAGGCAAAAATTAATGTTTAAGTAATTAATGTTTATTTGTAATATATGGCACATGGTGCACAAGTGTTCTAATGTAGTAATGCGGTTAGTTTTGCGTAGTTTAGTTTTTGCCACCAGGGAAGTATTGCGAATTTCACTCATGTAGTAGGACAACGAAATGTGAAGTCCCTTTTTGTATCATGAGAGATGAAGTGGATGTATGGGTTTTTCTTTGCATGTATTATAATTATAAATGAAGCTACGTATTTTGGTGTGATGAACCATAAGTATGGACTCGCACTTTCCTTCAGTGATCTCTTCATCTCTGAGAACTCTGCTCTACTTCGAAATTCTGACCACGGTATGTGACCACCGTATGCGAAATTGTGACCACGGTATGTGACCACCGTATGCGAAATTGTAACCACGGTAAGTGACCACCGTATGCGAAATTGTAACCACGGTAAGTGACCACCGTATGCGAAATTGTAACCACGGTAAGTGACCACCGTATGCGAAATTGTAACCACGGTATGTGACCACCGTATGCGAAATTGTAACCACGGTAAGTGACCACCGTATGCGAAATTGTAACCACGGTATGTGACCACCGTATGCGAAATTGTAACCACGGTAAGTGACCACCGTATGCGAAATTGTAACCACGGTATGTGACCACCGTATGCGAAATTGTAACCACGGTAAGTGACCACCGTATGCGAAATTGTAACCACGGTATGTGACCACCGTATGCGAAATTGTAACCACGGTAAGTGACCACCGTATGCGAAATTGTAACCACGGTAAGTGACCACCGTATGCGAAATTGTAACCACGGTATGTGACCACCGTATGCGAAATTGTAACCACGGTAAGTGACCACCGTATGCGAAATTGTAACCACGGTAAGTGACCACCGTATGCGAAATTGTAACCACGGTATGTGACCACCGTATGCGATATTGTAACCACGGTATGTGACCACCGTATGCGAATTTGTAACCATGGTAAGTGACCACCGTATGCGAAATTGTAACCACGGTAAGTGACCACCGTATGCGAAATTGTAACCACGGTATGTGACCACCGTATGCGAATTTGTAACCATGGTAAGTGACCACCGTATGCGAAATTGTAACCACGGTATGTGACCACCGTATGCGAAATTGTAACCACGGTATGTGACCACCGTATGCGAATTTGTAACCATGGTAAGAGACCACCGTATGCGAAATTGTAACCACGGTAAGTGACCACCGTATGCGAAATTGTAACCACGGTATGTGACCACCGTATGCGAAATTGTAACCACGGTATGTGACCACCGTATGCGAATTTGTAACCATGGTAAGTGACCACCGTATGCGAAATTTTAACCACGGTATGTGACCACCGTATGCGAAATTGTAACCACGGTATGTGACCACTATGCGAAATTGTAACCACGGTATGTGACCACCGTATGCGAAATTGTAACCACGGTATGTGACCACCGTATGCGAAATTGTAACCACGGTATGTGACCACCGTATGCGAAATTGTAACCACGGTATGTGACCACTGTATGCGAAATTTTAACCACGGTATGTGAAATTGTGACCACGGTATGTGAAATTGTGACCACGGTATGTGAAATTGTGACCACGGTATGTGAAATTGTGACCACTGTATGTGAAATTGTGACCACGGTATGTGAAATTGTGACCACTGTATGTGAAATTGTGACCACTGTATGTAAAATTGTGACCACGGTATGTGAAATTGTGACCACGGTATGTGAAATTGTGACCACTGTATGTGAAATTGTGACCACGGTATGTGAAATTGTGACCACGGTATGTGAAATTGTGACCACTGTATGTGAAATTGTGACCAGGGTATACGAAATTGTGACCACGGTATGTGAAATTGTGACCACGGTATGTGAAATTGTGACCACTGTATGTGAAATTGTGACCAGGGTATACGAAATTGTGACCACGGTATGTGAAATTGTGACCACGGTATGCGAAATTGTGACCACGGTATGTGAAATTGTGACCACGGTATGTGAAATTGTGACCACGGTATACGAAATTGTGACCACGGTATGTGAAACTGTTAAGACGGTATACGGAATTGTGACTACGGTATATTCCATATACCGTGATAGTGACTACCTTTATTTATCTTCAGGCCAACTGCGTTTGGCAGTTGCTACCAGTGGTTCTGTTAGGTCAGAAGTAGTAGAATTGTAAAACCATCTTCACTGTTTGATAATATTTTCTTCCCTTTTAAGATGCGGGAAAAATATAATTGCACGGTATTTTAATTTGTACGCTATATTCCAATTAAAATAAAGGGAGTGGAAGAACTGAAATACTACTCGTTGATATTAGTACGTAAATGAGAAATTCAACTAGTGGTACACGTATGCTCGTATACCCATACGCAGGCAACGTGATAAATAAGTGTTGCGTTGCATTTAAAGCCTCTCCCAGCTCTGATTGTCACCAACTTCATACCTCTCAGCTCTGATTGTCACCAACTTCATACCTCCCAGCTCTGATTGTCACCAACTTCATACCTCCCAGCTCTGATTGTCACCAACTTCATACCTCCCAGCTCTGATTGTCACCAACTTTGTACCTCCCAGCTCTGATTGTCACCAACTTCATACCTCCCAGCTCTGATTGTCACCAACTTCATACCTCCCAGCTCTGATTGTCACCAACTTCATACCTCCCAGCTCTGATTGTCACCAACTTTGTACCTCCCAGCTCTGATTGTCACCAACTTCATACCTCCCAGCTCTGATTGTCACCAACTTCATACCTCCCAGCTCTGATTGTCACCAACTTTGTACCTCCCAGCTCTGATTGTCACCAACTTCATACTTCCAGTTGATCGAACTTCAAACTGTGACGACATAGAACTGTTATCTCTGTCGGTCAAACTTTCCCCTCTCTAATCGTAGAATGTATCTCCTTTTGTTTATGGCCGGGCAAATCAATGAAAGTTTACTGTCTAATAATTTGTCTGTTCAGTAGAAACTTTTAGCTGGGTTATCCATTTGAGTTGAGCATCGATTGCTTTAGTTTTATTGCATTGATGCAGCACATTTAGGGCGAAATTTGAACACGCAAAATAAATTCATTTTGAGAAAGTTTTTGTGCAGTAAACTTATACATACTAAATATGCCAAAAATTACTCTGTGGTGTTTTATTTTGGGAACACCTTCAGTAAGACTCCGTTCGAGAGACTTTTTCTTTGATTCTAGTTGATGGATTGAATAACATTCATATTTCACTGACCCCTCAGAGGGATACAACTATTGTATCTATGGGAATTAGCGCTCCCAGGGGAAAAATGTGAAGGCCCGAGCTGAGAGTTAGGTAGGCCTTCTTTTTGTTGAAATAAAATGTTTTTTGTTATGTTAAGGACCACCTTTTTTCGGTTCACTACTGTCCTGTTTTTCAGCACCTCTGACTTTCTTCTTCAACTTTTATCTTATTTCATAAACTACTTTCCCATCTTACTGTTTCTATGCCCTTTCTGCATAGATTCCTCGTTTTTTTATCTCCAAACTAAATGGTGCCTTCCTCCTTCCTCTCTTCGATATGCTCTATTTTTGCAGCGGTTAGGGAGGCTTAAACTAACTTATAATCTAATCTTATTTCACTGATGTATTTGGAGACAATTCCCGTGTTTCCTCCCTACTAATCAAACACTCTTTCGTGATGACAGAACATAATGTGATACTGCCTTACATAAGTAGAAACTCAAGAAACACAGACGTAGTGTACGGATGCTGATGACTGAACCTTTGTTAAATAGTGCACTATACGCATGAAGTAACCCATGCGTTCGTCTTTCGTAAACTTCTGCAAATCTGGTTTCTGCTGAACCTGCACAACGTAATTTATCGTTTATTCTTGTGTCCTGACCTAAATCGCAAAATTAATCGAAAGCGATTTTGTTGTAAAAATATTCTGTAATAATTTTGAAAGGTTTATTATGTCAAAAAGTGCATCATTCCATTTGTTTGCTGGTTTTCTTGGTTTTGCTGTCCCCAATTGGCGGCTGAATAATTATTGCAACTTTATAGTGCAAGTGAATCAGCCATGAATCAACTCGCTTTCAAACTAGATTTCATTGGGATACTCTGAAGGATAATCTGGCACTATTTAGATTGAAGCAATCAATGTATGATGCAGTTTCCTTAGTAAGAAAATAGCAAAATATAAAAAGTATAAAGAAATTAAAAACCAAATGAAATAGAACTACTTATTTATTAATGGTAACACGCCTCCATATAATCCTCGGTTTCGAGTGAGGCGACACTCGTTTGATCATGCCCGCCACACAGCACCATCCACAGCACAGCCATAACTATACAAAACTCCTCGGTTCTATTTCCCGAGCCCCTCTCACACCTCACCCAACCTTCTTGGCCCCGGCTTTGTTGTGCTCACGCCTCGCCGCAGTGGCGGCTTCTCTTCCCTCCCGTAGACGCTTCAAAAAAGAAGGTCAAGAGCAAGACTAGGCTATCAAGGGATTGTCGGGGATTTGCTGGTCTTTAAAACCCCCATTCATATCAGTCGCTGGCACACGCCCGTACAATCTTTACACACCTGTCTCAAGAACTACAGTTGTCGGATTGTTTTTTTCTGGTAACAGTGCTGAAGTTTGGATTTTTTCATTGATCCTTACGATTGCTTTGCGTCTGGCAACCTTACCGAGTTCCCAGGTCTAATTTGAATGTCAAGGTAAAATTTTACTTGAAAAAAAGTTCAAACTTGAATATTTTGGCCAGGAAAAAGGCTAGTCTTGCAATAGAGCGCTCGATCCCCTCTTAGCTGGCAGTCACATCAGTTTCCCTAACACGACCAAGCCCCAGTTGATATCGTCATATTCTTCAGGATATGTTCTTCATAGTTGCTATGTACCCAAAACATTTCAACACTGAACCATTTTTCCCTCACACCTGACGTTCTAACGTCCTCGTTTCTCCCTTGGTTAAATTTACTCATTCATGGAATGACTCTTAAGAATATTTCTCTTATTGAATTTTTTACAAGTTCCGTGCTTTTTACCGTCGCACAGTCTTCGTATTTCTCTTGGTGTAATCACAATTGCCTACAATAATATGTCTCATTTTTAATTTACAATAATAGATCTCATCTTTTAATTTACAATTAAACTTGTACAATTCATCACTCTTATACGAGCTTCTCCCACCAGTTGATCTCTCTGTTCTCTTTAAGTTCCCCTTTTGACGGCACTCAATATTATGATTTCAAAAAGTGAATACGTTTGAATTTCTCCCATCGCGATTTGTTTCAACTAGATTCCCATGTTTCACACCCTTGGCTGCTCCCTCCTACCCGCATTAAGTGACAGCTCCCACCTGCTGCTTAGAGCTTGCAACAAAAAGTTTCCTTTAGAGCTCATTCTACACTACACAGCAATAAATAGTAGTTCTCTCGCTCGATGTTGCTCTTGTCGCTACCTCCTCTCCGCGTCTGCCCCGAGCGTGCCGTAACAAAGCAAGAAGGTGCGCAAAATAAAGGACATCTTTTCAAATATGCGTCTGTGGATTTCGTGCTCCGAGGCCGCCCTTGATCGTGATATTAAAAGCGTTGTTCGTCTTGAGATGTTAGACAGTCCTGCGCAATTTCTCCGACTCTTTGTTGTCGGGAAATTTACGCTAAGAATATGGAATTTAGTGAGGCACGAATGGGGTTAGATTTTAAAGTGGCTTGGTAAGGATTGTCGCTCATGAAATCGCAGGAAATGTATTATTAGGTTTTGATGAAAGATTTTTCTTGATCTTCACAACATTTTTTGGTTTTTAATTTATTGACGAAAAACGGTGGTGCGGTTGTCTTGTTTTTAATTCTGAATTTCTGTAAAAACAGAAACTTTGTGAGCTTCTTTACATTCGGGATCCAAAATATAAGCCTGTGTGAATATACACTCCTCGCTTTAGAATGTGGGAAATTTGAATGGTTCGTTTGATATATTCAGTGTCTTTATCTTCTTTTTCCCAATAGGTATGACAGGTTAGTCCGTCAAAATTTGTGCCTTGATATCTTAACTTAATTGTGGTGCAGGGGCTGTCCAAAGTGTCTAAGGAATGATGCGCAGATTTTCGTTGGAAAGAAAACATGAAAACACTGAGAATAGTTTGTTCCCTTTAACTTATTCAATGAGTTTTTACTATGGTCAATTTACAACGTTGTTTTTTGATGTATGATGTACCTCTAAAGGGTATGGACTCAGTACATATTTGCTGCCCGTATCCCAAAAACTGTTGTGAAGTCTGGGTGCTCCGCAACCACTCTCTGTTGGCTGTAAATTATTAGAGGCACCGGGAAGTTTTGTCCTTTTTTCCTTAAACAAACTTTAAAACATAAGAATCAGTCTCAACAGCTGTTTTAAGGTAAAATCAGATGTCAGATGTTCAGGTAAATTCACATTAATTAAATTGAATCTACTCCAGTTGCTATTTTAAATTCATCTATGGCCCATGGAAGAGATTAGTTTCAAAGTGAATCAAATGTTGTTGTGAATTCCAATTGTGAATTGTTGTTGCGAATGCATGTTGTGTGAATTCCACAATGGTAGCAATCCAACAAGAACAGTGGAAAACATGACCGCTGTTTATCCAGAAGGCGTGAGAATTATAAACTGCCGTGAATGGTTATTGAAATGTAAAGAAGGCAATTTCAATCTTATGGTGAGCCTCGAACGGGGAGACCCTGTCTTTTGGATGATGAACTTTTTAAAGCTGTATTGGAAGAGGATCCTCTACAAACAATCCAAACATTGTCCCAAAGACTATATGCACGTTGGTCTACTGTTTCAGAAAGATCTGAAAAAGATTAGGAAGGTGTATAGAGAGCGTGTATGGGTTGAACTCTCTCCAAATAACAATGCATTGCCGGCAACAATCGAAATTGCATTCTTTAAATTTCAGAAACAATCTACGGTAGTTTCTAACAAACACCGTCCGGATAAACAGCGTTTGTTTTTTTCACCGCAGTTGTTGGATTGCTACCTTTGTGGAATTGAAACATCATGCAATAACGCATATGATTTATTTTGAAACTTTTCTCTTCCATGGGCTACAGATGTGTTTGAAACACCAACTGGAATAGATTCAATTTAATGTGAATTTAACTGAATATCTGGCATCTGATCTGACCATGAAAACAGCTGTTTGAACTTATTCTTATGTTTTAAAGTTTTGTTAAAGAAAAGAGGACAGAATTTTCCGATGCCCCAATAAAAAAGCTTCGCGATGCGCTGATGTTGACCAAGAGTATTAAAGTTATAGCAAAGTTTATTTCGGGATATTAGTTTAGCGAAAAACACGGGCATTTCAGTATACAACACGCAAAGCAAATTTAGGGTTTTAGTTTAAAGCTAATTGTTCTCTGTCTTTCAAGAAGCTACCACAACGAATTTTCAGGAGACCGAAATTATGTTTGAATATAACTGAGCACTTCTGCTGTTTGCCTGTATTTGCGCTCGATGAAGATGCGACATTGTTGTGTCCTTGCAAGAAATTCATAAGTTTCTGAGATAGCGGGACTTCCTGATGTTGAACATCAATCTGACACATGTGACGCCTGTCTCATGCAACTCATTTTGCTTCCAATTTAGCAGAGATGCGCGTGAAATTCTAGACGTTCACATAATGTTGCGCTCAACGCTCGGACGAGAGTTCAGTCTGCTTGTTAAATTTATATAACGGTGACATGCTGAGAAATAATCGTTCGTGAAGCGTAGCAGGCCAGTGTGCTGCTTGTGGACGGCAGCTGTGACACGGACCCCTTGTATTCTCTGCAGAACTTATTTTAGTTAGTAAATTGTTATTATCATAGTGTTTTTTTGGTTATTATTATATTATTATTTTTATCATTTTTACAATATTGTTATTAAGGTTAGTATTATATACTAGCGATACGCGGCTTGCCAAATATTACATCGTTCTGTGTTGCTCGGTAAAACACGGAAATCATGTAATCAGGTTCGTTAGTGGATGTAATGTCATTCATTACCTCCCAGATTTTTCCGGTACTTCCAGATGTGGATACTAAATAAATATATTTTTTTATTTACCTAATAATTCTTAATAAAAAATAATGGTTTTAGATATCATGTATGAGCCTACAATGTTGTGAAGGCTGCATCACAGATACGCTGATCAAATACTTTATCTTTTTAAAGATTCGTCGGTTAGATTCGTCTCATTATCATATACCCCAATCTAACGCAGAAAAAATAAAGCGATGTATATTAAGATGCAAACAAACTCTCAAATTAATGAGCAAACAACGGCTAACAAATTGTGTTAGCTTCACCCAGCGAATAACTTCACTTTGGCGTTTCATCAGTGACATCAAACAAGAAAGAAAAAAAACATTTCATTTCGAATGGAGTTGATACTTAAGAAGTTTAACATTCGTTTTAATTAAAATGTTATAACATGACGATCGTTAGTAGGTAAACAAAGCAGATACACCAATAGACGTTGTACTTAGGGTTCCTCCGAGAGTTCAATCAGCCGCGAATCCTCTAAGGGATCTCAGGGATATTCACTGGACATCATAGAGGGAAATTTTTAGTACTTCAGGAATTTAACTGTTCAGTTAGACATATTCGCTGCGCATTGCCTCATTAATGTTTTTTTACCTTAATATCTCTTATTCTACATCATTAAAGGTACGTACCATTCATTGCGCATTCCTTATTAGCAACAATGCTCAATGAATGTGGAAATTTAAAATATTGAATACGATGCGTAGCAACAAATTGTTTCTTACAAACGTCAGAAGATAGCTGTGCATATTCCTGACTCATGGACTAAATGTTTTTGGGAACAAAAGGTCTGTGTTCTTGTTCAGTGCTCTAGCACAAGCCTCCATAAATCACGTATCTCGCCCAAGAATCATGACAAATTTGCTGCGTGAAACTGATCAACTCAGTTGTACGGAGCTCATAAGTTGGTGGGCACATGAAGGAAACATTCGAAATGTTCTCAGGCGGAACATAATCGTAGATAGTTTGCGTTGAACATGAAAAATACTAGTATCTCGAGAGGTTCATGTAGAACAGGAAAAGTAATGGTGTCTCAGCAAGTCCTTGAGTTGAATAAGCTACTGACTGTTGCAAGTGAAAAGGTGCAAAATTAAAAAATTGCTTGCTAGGGAATATGCGTGAATTTAATTTGCGTTACGTTATTGCAGATGATGGTTTAGAGAATGCATTAAGGTTTGTAACCTCTATACCGGCTGACCTTATTTTTTTGTGTAGTGGCGAACGACACAAGCAAGGAATCAGGGTCACTCTTGTCTGAAATTTCTTACACTCTCTACCGTTTCATTGATAAATAAGAATACTGATGTAACCCACGAAGCAAATTATGAACCGTATCTCTCATGACGTTATTTGAGATTTTGAATGTTCACAGAAATAGTCGAGGGGCTAATACCTGTTGTTTTTAAACCAAAATGCCGTTTAATTTGTGTGCGATCGGAGGATACCATTTTGAGAAACTTATGGCTAGGCTGATCTAGGTTCAAACTACTAGCTAATCAAGATTTGTACTGCAATCACTAGTTTCTCGAAAGGATCGACAAGGAAAAAAAACATTGTCTGTGTCGTGTGAGTCTCAAAAATATTGAACTTTGATACGGCATTGAAGCTCATATCCATCATTGGTACATCAATGAACACATCTCTAATACGTTGCTTTTCTAGTAACATAACCCACATAGGAGTAATTCAGTTGGACGCTCAGGTACTGCCATACAAAAATAATAGTTCTGGTTTTCCTGACCCCTGTGTTTTACAAGGCCAATGTACTTTACAGGGTCCACCCTGTACGTTACAGGGAACACCCTGTATTTTACAGGGTCCACCCTGTACTTTACAGGGAACACCCTGTACTTTACAGGGAACACCCTGTACTTTACAGAGAACACCCTGTACTTTACAGGTAACACCCTGTACTTTACAGGGAACACCCTGTACTTTACAGGGAGCACCCTGTTCTTTATGGAGAACACTCTGTCCTTTACAGGGAACACCCTGTACTTTACAGGGAACACTCTGTACTTTACAAGGAACACCTTGTACTTTACAAGGAACACTCTGTACGTTACAGAGCCGCGTTCAGGTACAGGCTGCCGCGTGACGTCCGTCAGTTTTGGCTGCGCATCGATATAAACGCTGCTTCGAGTCAATATTGTATCAACAACATCGCATGTAACAGCGTAACAATGATAGCATTGACGATGCGTTCGCCTTCAACGTATTTTATCATACTGTGGGAAAAATGTTTATTGCTACGAGCTACTGATAACATCGACTGTTTTTTTTCAGCTATAAATTTTATGGTTTCAAACTAGGACATTGTTGAACTTAAGCTTTAATTTCGTTAAGTTTCAAAACCTAAACATCGGTATGTCTTTGTAGTTCTGTAAGTTTGGCATTTTGCGTCAGCCTAATTTTATTTTTGACTGTTATTTCATCCACTTTGGGTGATAACTCGTGCCGTTTTTTGTGAATAACGCTGATTAGCCTGTAAGAATTACATATCGATGTACGGAAAACACACGAGAATGTGCGAGAATGTACGGAAAACACACGCTTTTACACAAAATTTACTAAATCATTCTGTTAGTAATAAATTTGCTACGACTTATGGCGGAGTAAAAAACGATGCTAATCTTCGTGGTTTTTGGGTTCTTTTGAAACAAAATGTATGTACATATTCCATCAAGTTTTTCGTGACCGCTAGATCCGTTCTTTGTTATTCATTATTTATTGTAGCTGTGTCTCATGGATATATTCCGATGTTTGTTGTCAAGGGAAAAAACATATTGATAGTACTCGAGCATTATTCCAAGCTGCTTATCAGGGTACTGGACACAGCAGCTAGCCCCAGCAATGCAGGTGTTCCCTGCAGTCGTCTATTGTAGAGCCACAGCACTCGTTCGTACTATTCTCTTTATCATGGACTCGATAAAATTACATGGCAAGTCGCTTCCGGAGAATCCTGCTCTTAATGATGTTTTGAAGACAGTGCAGGAAAAATTTCGCGGTTTAATTAATAAATTAGGTTTCATTGAAGCATTGGATTTCGTTTGAAAAATGCGACTTGAGACCAACCTCCGCGTGCCCCTTCTTGCCGTCCCCTATATACACACACTTTCTTAACCTTGATATTTGGTCCTAGAGTAATTTCTTCTGCACTGGTTTTCACATTTTACTCATTGGGAGATACTGGTGAGCCGTCTATTCCTATGTGTTGACTGATATGTGAACTAACCTCCACTTTTGGCAATCGTAAGAACAGGAGCACCTTTGTGGGGATTTTCTCTCCACTTATTATGTCTTACAGCTTAAGGATAATTAATCTATGTACTTCAAATTTTAAGCTGATTTTTTTTAAAATGTATAGTTAGATCTAATCTTACGTACGAACAGAATTGACTGCATTTTCAATAGGTCGATTCATGGGGAGTCTCACGCGCAGGATAAAAAGGAGAACCAATGTTTAAATGCACATTATTTATTGCAAGCGTTTCGGAATATTAGAATTCCATCTTCAGTGCTGAAATATGAAAAATAAGAAAGTCAAACTTAGAACACACAAAAAAGGTAATAAAATAAATGAAAAAACATCTGGTAAAACCTTGATCCGAGCCCTGATTTATGCACAAGTAGAACCGACACGTACCTTCATTCGATTACTAATTAACACAACCACGCAGAAGCACATACAAACCACACATTTACTCATGGAAACCTACTCATACAGGCGCGCGCACACGCATACACGTAGACCCACAGAAATGTGTCAGTAGGCTGAAGTAATGTACAGTTTGACTGTACTTTGGGCTTTACTTAGGTTACCCTTATGGGTGGATATAAATAAAGACTCTAAAATCCAATGATTTTGTTCGTTATTTGCAGTGCATAGAGTAGAGAAATTTATTTTTTAACGTATGATTGAAATACTGACTATGATTTCGAAATGCTGAGTAAGAAGGAGAGGAACGTATGTGACCGGTTCTATGAGAAATTTCTGAATGTGGATTATGCCTAATAAATTGTTGATGTTTGGTACTACCAATATAATCTGAGTGATATAGCAGTCACACTTAAAGAAAATAACACATCCACTATTCAGACGCTACTTCAGTAGTGCCTTTCTTCTGAAAAACGAACCTATTTTAAAACAATTTCTATGAAACATTCTGACGTCAACTAAAGTGTTTTATTTCAGTTTGGATGAGGATGGATTAAAAAAAAGCTGGAATAGAGCAACAAGAAATAGGGAAAATGCATTCGCAACTATAAAAAATACAGTGAAAAAGAACTTAGGGGAGTAATTTAGATCTCAGTCTCTGGGTTAAAAGCTCCTGCTACTTTAAGTCCATCTCTCGGTCGGGCGGTGCGTAAAAAAGCTTCCTGTTCTTGAGAACTTTTAGATTGCTCACTAGAGCACTAAATGCAACCCTGACAACTGCTAGATTTCCCGCCGCATGAATGGAACCCAATTTATTAAGCTGTGGAAATCTTTCCCGCACCTTCTTGAAAATGTCATCATCAAGAGTTGGCTTCTCCTGAAGAGGCTTGCGATGCTAAAGTCTTGGCTTATCAAATTCATGTTTGTTCTGTCGGTCGTTTTTTATTACGTTGACGCTCGTGCCGCTATCCATAGTTAACGGTTTATTATGCATTTCTTACTTTTATATGCTCATTATTTAAAAGTATTTTTGCGTTTTTGGACTGAGGTCTACTCCTGGCATGGATCGAGAGCTTCTCTATAGTGCCATGTGCTGCATCGTACATGCGTCAGTTACTATATTTCATTTATCGGCTTCCTAGGACCATTCAATGTCCTACTTCATCGCATGAACATCTATGGTTCTTACAGTCTTTGAACTTGATAACTAAAATCATTGATTCACTGGCGAAAAAAGGTAGATAGGCAGCTTTTGTTGCTTTTCATGGTACGTCGTGCAACAAGAAAATATTACTTGTATCACGACGGTTTGCTACCAATTACGCTTAATGAATTTGTGGTCTGTTGCTAATCAGTTCAGAGTGTTTTAATTTTCAACATTTCTTTTAAGTACACAAATTTGAAGATGATAATAATCTTTTTGCCAGATTAGTCCCAGTGAAAGACAAGTTGAATGGTCAATAGAGCTGCACCTTTACACACTGTACAGTACATGTGCTCCTATGAGCCATGTCTAACAGAGCCGTGTTCAACAAACATGTACGCTGGAGGAATGGAACTCTAGGCCAAGTCACTCAAGGGTTGTGCTCAACTCCGTTCATCTAACTTCGGGTCTGTCAAACTCTGTAGAATTAACTAACTCTACTTTGTGAAGTGCGTGTACAAGTTCTGAATTTCACGTAAAAATATGTAAGTTGACTTTGAGTAAACCCATATTTTATCAACGTAGCAAGTCAGTGTTCTTTATGAATACTAAGATAGATAGTTGAAATTGTTATGAAAGTTCATCATTTTGAGCTTCACAGCTCAGGATGCTGCAATACTTGGCTGTAGCGCGCTTGAGTCCGTCCACAATGAGTAAAAGTATTTTACTCTTTTATTTTCAGTACTAGTTTCTACGTGGACGAT
Source organism: Morinoia aosen (assembly GCA_030386875.1). NCBI lineage: Eukaryota > Metazoa > Arthropoda > Malacostraca > Amphipoda > Talitridae > Morinoia > Morinoia aosen. The sequence goes on from CM059566.1 coordinate 49,484,954, forward strand.
AATCCGTTAAAGTAGAGAGCGGATATCATGCAAGAAATGAAAAATTGTTTCCGGTGGAAATGCACAGAAGCATTTACTGGTCGACTCGATAAATGACAAAGCTTGTTTCTTTCTGTGAAAACATTCCCTTTTAAAGTGCTTTTAATTCAGGGGAACTGTACGGAAACATTCACCATTGAAACTTCTTCTCTAATGAAACGAAGCATACCTTTATACCTTTATAAAAGTTTGCTGTTGGTTGCCGTGGGGGTTTGAGTGTTTTTAATTCATAAAAAATGGATGGAAACAAATATCCTTGAACCTTCTTCCCAATTATAACGAACCTTACCTTCATAAAAGTTTGCTGTTGGTTACCGTAGCGGTTTGTTTGAAGACAACATAGGCAACACTCGAAAACAATCTTTGTCTGATGGGACCTCTGTAAAAATAATTATTTTGAACTTCGTAAATAGGGTGAACGGATATCTAATTAATTTCGAGTGGAATATAATTACACACTCCAAAGCAACCAGTTGCATTTGAGAATCATTTTATCAAAACAATTCATTGTTAACAAAAAGGAAAATTTATAGCCCCTGTAAAGTACATCACTTTTTGTGAATAAATCCACTCTGAGACACGGTATCTTCGTTAGCACCCGTTGTGTGGACGAGAAAAATTTGTTGCCTCGGTATGGTCGTCTCAAAAAAACTGTTCAGCGATTGTAATATGCATCAGTTGTATTTGAATACCGTGGCATGAAATTTAGAAAAACATCAGCTGTAATGAAATAATTGCTTCAAATACCGTAACTTTCTAGTATTGCTTACCTACTTTCTAGCATTTCGTAAGTGTACGTTTGAAAACAGTTGAACATTTTAAGCGTGACCTTCATAATTATATGACTTTTGAGTGAACTGCCTCTGCAGACGAGGATGTGACATGTCTTAGTATTCTTTCTTGACTACTCTGCCTTCACACTCACGAAGCCCACAAACGTTCAGCCAGCGCATCAGGTCTATGCCTACATGTGCCTGTGAACCTGATGACTCTCAAAAAACAGACCATTAGGGTTTTGTCCTTTGTGTGTGAGCAGAATTTGATGATTCGAGACATTTCTGTTGCATCATGGTTTTTGTAAATTCGAATGTCATGCCCTGTATATCCTTTACATATTTTGAAATTTTCGTTTCTAATAATTCCCCGTAGAGGTGTCGCGACTTTTTTATTTGATTGTATTTATCTAGTGTTATGAAACTGTATTTCATAATGTTCAATTTTCAATTCTTTTGAAATGAAATTACGTTGGTGAACATAATTTCCTCATATGCTCTAGTTGAGAAGAAACATTTATGTATTATTTTGTTTTCTTTAACTTCTTCTGTTATAACACTTTTTGAATTAGACATTTGAAGTTGTGTTTTTCAGTTAGCGGTAACATCTTTCGTCGCAGGCTTATCAATACTCTTGCACAGCAGGCAATTGTTCTAATCGGTTCTTTGGCCGATTGCGAGCACAAGAGGAGTCTTCTTTAAATTCTTCTTCTATATTTGAATATAAGTGTTTTAATATCTTTCAAGGGCATCTATGCGCATTTTGCTTTTGCTGAACCGTCTTTGTTGTAGCCACGGTATCAAACCTTCACAATGATATGCCGCATTTAAATTACTCGTGCGAAAATTTGGCGCTGAGCTAATATTTCTATGATTTTATCCCGTGACAACTCATTTAATAATATGTCTTCTTTTTGTAGGTAAGCGAAGGGCTGGCAAGCGCACCAGCGGAGCAGCTGCCTATTGTGCCACCTGTCTGTCGCTCCCTCCGTCGCCTCCACCGCCTGCCGCTGCGTGAAGAGTTCGGGGGCTGTTGCTATGTATGTATTCTTCGTGTGTGCTGTTCAAGTCATCCTCTCGAAAGTCAAGTATATATCCTACGTATCTATGTAGTGTCTTCAGGGGGTTTGTCTTTGAGTTTATGTTCTGTAATTCAAGAAATTGTCCCACGAATCTATGTAGTGTCTTCAGGGGGTTTGTCTTTGAGTTTATGTTCCGTAATTCAAGAAATTGTCCCACGAATCTATGCAGTGTCTTCAGAGGGTTTGTCTTTGAAGTTATATTCTGAAATTCAAGAAATTGTCCCACGTATCTATGAAGTGTCTTCAGGGGGTTTGTCTTTGAATTTATGTTCTGAAATTCAAGAAATTTTCATATGCAGCTAGTGTTTTGTTTGGCCTTCGAACTAATTTTGCGGCTATGCGAGTAGTTTCGCCTCAGGCACACTTGCTATGTATTCTCATGACATTTCATGTCATGTTAATGAAATTCGAGAAATTATCCTACGCATCTAGTATCCTCAAGAAATTTATTCGATTCAAATTTATATATATTCAACATTAGGTTTCTTTCTCACATTCGATATCAGGAAAAGAAAGCCCGCGAACCATCAAGAATGTAAGTAAATATCACTCCAGCGTGACCTTATTTACTAGTCTAGTGCTAATGTACTAGTCTCTAGTACTCAGTACTAATACGACCTGTGTTGCCATTGCTGTATTTATGTACGAGGCCTTTACGAGCAATGTTGTCGCTGCTGTATTGAGTAAAAGCTACAGTCACCCAACAATGTAGTTACTCGTGACTCGATTGTACTCAACACGCTCACTGCGTTTCCGCGGTTGCTAAGGTCGGTTTTGTTAGGTTGGAACTTGGAAGAAGCAAAATTGAAAGTCTACCTTTACTGCTTGATTACATTCTTATCCTTTCAAACATGCGGGAAAAATATATTTGCCCGATAACATTTTAATCTGTTAGCCATAGTCTAATTAAAATACAGGTTGTGAAATTAATGAAATGCTAGCGATTGTTACTGGTACGTAAATGAGCAAGGCACCAGGTGGTACACATGTGTACCAATACATGGTGAACGTGTTGAGTCTGTTGCTCGAACATCAATTGGGGATAATGTGATAGTATTCGACTCTGCGATCTCGGTTAATAAAATCCTTCGATGCTGTCTTCTATCTAGTGCGTCGCATTTCACTTCCCTCTCATGACTTGCGAGCTAGCTGGCGATTGGTTTTATGGTCAACATTCTTGCCAGAATTTTAAGTGAGCGAATGCTAAGGATAATTTATTCTTTCAAAGCAGCGATAGCTTGTCACTTGCCAGTGTTCAAATACTTAGCAAACGAGTTGAAATTAATAACGACTCTACTAAAAATACCACTTTGATACTGCATTGTCTTTTGATTGAACGAAAGCTGTAGAATTGAAATTGAAAGATTTATCATGAGTTTTGCGGATTGAAGCCGCGTTCCAGTTTTTAACATTTTGCGTCGTTGTAACTGCGAAGACAGCGGTAAAAAATCTTTCGTCGACTTGGCTACCCACGAACTGATTTTTTCGCCAAAATCCTCAAGTTCAAGCTCTTTCAAATAAAATTTAAGTATTCAGAATCTAGCACCATAGCAGGCTTCTCAAACGAAACAAAATTTATTAGTGCAAATATATGAGTACTACATTTTTGGAGAAAAATTGATGCGCCTAAATTTAGAAATATCGATGAAATGATTATATGCATGCGTGGCTGAAATACGTTAATGAATATCTCGGGAGCTAACTACGAAGTATTAACTAATAGACACCTGCAAGTTCATCACGGTTAGGTTTACTTTAAAAATGTCTAACAGAGTTTACCTAAGGTAATCGGAACAGCAAGATTTGTACAAAGAAACACAAGTTTAGGCTAGGTGATACTTTGTTATGCGATCTCAGCGGTGACATGATCTCAATGTATTACTTAGTTTTTGTTTTTCTTGAACACTGTGGAATTGTGCTACTATATTTCATTATTATTGTTGAACAAAAAGTGAAATAGAATAGCGCGATAAAACATCATTTGACTGGTAAATTAAAAAATAACAGCAAAAAACATTAGCAAAGTCATTTCTTCTTTCCTATATTTGTATCGAACTAAAATGATCGGGGTTTGATTAGAATGTCTTTGCATTTACTCTTCTTACTTTTTCAGTACTCGAATTTTGTAATTTAGCTGAGTTCGTTCCATAGCTTCAGTAAATTTTGTAATTTAGCTGAGTTCGTTCCATAGCTTCAGTAAAACTCGTGTTACGTGATTGACGTCAGTTAATAATGTAATTGATGATGAACAGTTTTGTGAATACAATTCAAATAATTTAACCATAAGTAAGCGAGCTATTCATCTGAATGAATGATTGAACATACTGAAACTTTTCCCTGAAAAATGATTGACCACGCAAAGTGTAGTTCGCTCACATTCGAATGAATTGGTCATCAAGCAAAACTAATCTCATTTCGCTGCTCTCGACCCGATGAAGCGATCTCCTCGATTAAGCATTTACCTCTTTCCTACGTATAAAAATCTACAATCGTCTTCTCTTCGAACTATTAAAAGAAATAAACCATATCTCAAAGCAAACCGACCGTTTTCCCATCATTCTCAATGTCCTCGTGGAACTGTCTAGCCAACATTTGGAAGTTTATTTGTTCGCCATAAAGTGTAGTGGCTCAAACACAACTATTTCAATTATATGTATATTGCGGTATCAATAATACAGTAGTCACAAAATCACATATCAAAGTATTTTCCTGCCGCTGAGATCACAAACCAAAGTGGCACCTTTAGGCGAACTAAAGCTTCAAATGAAATTAGAAGAAGAAAAAATCTAGTGTACAGCACGAGCAGATGCACAACAAAGTTCCGAAAAGTGCATCGGTTGTGAACGTTATGCAATACAATATTTACCCACGGCAAGAAACTAACAAAACCACAAGTCTCCTCCACAACGAGTTGATCTATGCCAAAAGACTTGGTGCGTTGTGCCCACGCGGTTGCGGGTAAAAACTAGCGACAAAAAGAGACCACGCGTATAGTACACCTGCTGACGAGCGACAAGTGGTCCCCCAGTGACATTAACGCGTGCGTGTGGACATCGCCTCATCGAGTCGACAGCGCAGAGATGAGATTAGTTTTGCTTGATGATCAACTCGCAAGAATGTGCGCAAATCTGCATACTGAGAGATCTTTAAGTCTCTATTTCGGAGTCACTGATGCGCGGTGAAGAATCATCTAAAATTTCCTTAAATTCTTGAAATAGATCGAGGACCTATATTTTGAGACATGTTGTGCGGCTTGGATAGTTTTGTGCTTGCTCATGAGCAAGGCTGCAAAAATGTGCTTCATGCCGAAGCACAGGGCTGTCCAAAAGGTTTTAGGTTCGTTTGTGTCGCAAAAAAAATGAAAAGCAGAAGAGGCGGCATTCCCCTGTTTGTATGTACGTTGCCTTGCTTCTCGCTTCAGGAAAGACCAATTGAGTTGGACCGACTCTGAAGTTTATTTCAGACTACAAATTCGGTCATTTTGCCATGGTAAAAATATGTTAATTTTCGAATGTATAATCTCGTGATTGATGATTGTCAAACCTGAAGAGGTGGAATTTCAACTGCATGTCTCTTTTTTTTTCGTTTGCTTTGGTCGGAGGTAAAATATACGATGGTAGCACACATGGGTGAGTAGCACACAACGTTCAATTTCTATAGTAAGTACCAACGTTAAAATTAATAACCAAATATTATACGAGTAAGTTTTGCACACAGGAAATAAATTTGCATCATTGCATTTTCTATTTTATTCACATCATTCATTGTAGCATTTACAAATGCACATCATTTCAATTTGTAGCAGTCTCTTGCAGCCTCCGTCTCATGCTAAAACCTGAGACGCGTGTTACACACACCAGAATGGAGCAGGCTGTATCACTCAAACTTAGTCCGCCTCTGTACCACGTGAAAATTTTCAAGTTGTAGCTTGCTGTTCGGAATTTTACCGCTTCACAAATTATTTTAAATTGAAAAAATTTTTAAATTTAAAATACGGCACTAAAACCAAATGAATTTTTTTGTATTATTTTACTGTAGATCATTTTGTTCCCTTTTTTTCTTTATCTTTCATACTAATAGAAGAAATGTTTGCCATAACTTGACTCATAGAAGAGTTAAAAAAATGTTTTCGTATGCGATATCATGCAAGCTGTATCACGGATGCTCTAATGTTGAATGTAGATGTGTTCGAGCCTCTACACTTCGAAGTAAATCAGCCAACTTGCAAATGTTAGATAAACAGTTCTGAAGTTAAAATGAAATTGGTCGGGAAGTAAGTTGGCTGGAGAGCTTAGCTAATCTACGCTTCCACCACTGGCCAGCGGGGGGCAGTTTGGTAGCGGTAGCTCATTTTCCTTTTGCTCATCCCTATCGAACGAAAATAAAATTTTTTTCAAGAGGTATTGAGGTGTCGCTAAATTTGTGTATGTTTCTGACTTGTTATCAAGACAGATTTTATAACTTCGAAAACGAACATAATTAAACTCCTTGCTTTCGTTAAAATAGATCAGCATGTCAATATAACTATTAATTTGAAAAATAATTTTTAGCTATATTTTATTTAATATTTTTAACTTGATTATTTTTCTTAAATCGTTGCCGACAGTTTTCATGAGCTCTCCTCCAACTTAAGAATACTTGAGTTATCCCAATGTTTCAGCTCAAATTTGTTTTTTATGAAAAGTTTCGAAAAGAAATTTTTCTAGCATAAACATTCATATATTCAAAGATGCTTGATCAAATATTGTGAATATGTGAAACAATTTTCACATCAAAACAAAGATTTTCGTTGCCATTTATACGAATTCCATATATTATATAGTATTTTGGTATCGAATTCATATCCTATATGCACTATAAATTTTTGACGGACACACGTTAAACAAAAACATCAGTGAAAATATCAATTAGCTATTTAAAACAAAACATAGATATTTTTGTGTGGTCAATGATATGTCAGGCGAATCCCTACAAAGTAGCAGTAATCTCAAACCCATTCATAAATGTAATGTTATTGCTTGTTGACTCAACGTAACACTGACACGTTGACTGCCTCTTGGGACGTAGGAGTACCACCAGGTAAATTGTGCATTTACGTATCGGTGTGAATGACCAGTATTTCAGTTATTTCAACTCTTTTTTAGAAGAGAATTAAGTATACGACATAAATTTCCCGCTTTTCAGGAAAGATAACCGTTATTTCGAGCAGTAAAGTCGTTTTTGAACTCTGCTACTTACAACCTTACTTAGCATGAGACTGCTGGACGCACACGTGCGTCCAGTGTCAGCAAAAGTGTTTAAGTATTATGTTAATTTGCATAACATAAATATAATAATATTTACATTTTATGATATTAATATATGTTTCATTTTTGTAAATAATATTTATTTATACACATTTTTAATCTATATTACTATTTACTTGATTAAATTGTGTAAATATAGTTGTCTATTTTCTTGTGTAAATACACAGTTTGATGTCTAATACTTTTGAAATGAGAGTTTTTGTTAGGATCTAAGTTATCGTTAAGCACAAGCTTTTCATAAGATGCATTGGATTTGAACTGAGCTTATTCTGCTGCAAATTATCTTAAATTCATATTGTATTGCGTGAAAATCATACCAAATGATGTCACGGATCCATCACCTAGGGGCAGTGAATTGTGTATATGAACTAAGGATCTTAATGTCAAGACATTTTAAAAACCGATGCCATACATTTCATGAATCAACTTCGTTGGAAATAAACTCTTTTTCTTTTCTTTTTCTTGCGGTAAACGAAAGAGACCCCTCAATTTTGTGTGGTGTACCTTGAGTAGGACGTGTTTCTATGGGCAGCTGCAGCCCAGTGTGTGTGCATTGCATGATTTTCCTTTAGTCCTTTACCTTTAGTGCTACGGCCCCGTACTACATGCGGGCCATAAAACTCATGGCAGAAAGAATACAACTTTATTTATCGTCTTATTATTGCAATCGTGACTACAACCGATCAAATCTTTGACCGAAGTTGCTGTAAACTTAGTTAATTTTGTATCGTTGTTTTTAGTGTTATAACAATCGTGTTATAGGAAAGGTTTCCTTATTTCTTAACCTACGGGAAGGAAGTAAAGTAGGAAGTAAAAATACGGAGGAAGTAGGAGAGAGCCTCCTCGTACCTCCTCTATCACTGTGCTCTACAATCACCAGAGGAGCTGCATCAGATGCAGTTCGTCAACTTCATGCAAAACCTCAGTTATTTTTTTATATTTTCCTAAATTATGTCAGCCAAGATATGTAGCGTTCTTATTTGTTTTTTACTCAATCGTTAAATTGGTGAACTCACTTTTTCTTTATTTCACGACATTTTCCCTGCAAAATGGCCCTCTAGAACTAAAAAAATAAAGCGTCATGCTCTACCAGAGACTTCACGTAGGTTGACATGATCTCAATATTTGAGATGATGGTGAGTTATCGGATGCGTGCAGTCACAAATAATGAAATTACGGATTTTATTTTCCCATCATAGAGTTAAGTTTTAGCCTTTACTTAAGGTTCAGTTTAATTCTGTGCTCCATAGTCTGTTTACCGCTTACATTCCTTTGACTGGGCTTGTCGACTGTGCAAATGTACTGACAATTTTGATAAACTTCTATTGAATTGAAATTTTATTCTCTAGCGCAACACGTTGTAATGCTGATCAAAGTTAGGAAAGAATTCTGGGTATGATTAAAGAATTCCCATAAGAGAAATCTGAAGTACAAATTAAGTGTGGGTGTAAGTTATTTCTTAGGTTGTTTATTCGGTGCGTGTCGGTGCTTAAGTGACGATTTGACAGTCTGGCAAATGTCCAGTCTTATCTGCATCATACGGTTAACACTTAACTGGTATAGCTTAGCAGCTTTATTGTGTGATTGAAGTGTGAATCTCTAGGCTCTGCGTTCCGATTTAGAAATCCATATGAAAAGGAATTTCGCATTGGATTGTGTTATAACTTCTCACTTAAACTAATGAACTTTGAATGAATATACGAACCAAATCGATTAAAATATTTGTTCTTTCACACATTTAATCTTCTTCTAGTTCAGGGCTTGGCTCGTGTTAAGAATAATCCATTTGCAAGAAATAATTTTAGCTTGGTTTGAGGAACGTCTTCATCAGTGATGCTGACAAAGCAGGTAGTGAAATGGTGGTTAAATAATAGTAATAATAATAATAGCCGTCGCTTAGTCGGTTACAATAAAATGAAATAGGTCCAAACTCGTTTACCTAAACTCGTTTACCTCGTTTCGTGCTCTCATGACCTCCAATGACGTAGGAAACAAACATGCACTAGTTGGAGTCGCCTACTAACTTCTACGTACAGGATGTACGTACAATATTATTTGGCGAAGGGATATAAAGGGATATTCTTTTATACTCATTGAAAAACACAAAAGCAGTTGGACATGATGGAATCAACCTCCAATACATAAAAGACAGTTTTCCAGTCACAGCACCATTTATTCGTTTGATTATCAACACATCAATAGCTACTAACAAGTTTCCAAAACAATGGAAACACTCTATAATTAGACCGTTGCATAAAACTGGTGACATAAATACAGCATCAAATTACAGGCCCATTAGCCTTTTACCTGTCCTGTCCAAAATATTAGAAAAAGTAGTAACGAATCAACTGTCATCTCACCTGGACGAGTCAAATTTACTTCATCGGAATCAATATGCCTATAGGAAGAACACTAGCACTCAAGACGCCCTGCTTAACATCACTGAAAAAATATACAACGACATCGATCAAAAAAATGTAACACTTCTGCTGCTACTTGATCTCTCTAAAGCATTCGACAGCGTCGAACATAATCAACTCCTACGAAAAATACTGAACTTAGGAGTGGATACACAGTGGTTTAAAAGTTACCTTTCAAATCGGTCTCATGCAGTCCTCTTAGATAACAAGTTGTCCCCATTCCTTCAAAACAGCTTTGGTGTCCCTCAAGGATCAATTCTGGGCCCGCTACTGTTTTCAATTTTCATAAACGATTTCCCTTCAATGCCTTCTAACACACGAATCTCCATGTATGCAGATGACGTCCAAATTGCAATGACAAGCTCTGTAGCAGAAATACCACAGACGAAAAAAGGAGCTGAAGCTCTATTGATCAGCCTCAAGTCATGGTATGACCAAAATGGTCTCAAGCTAAACGCGAACAAAACACAATTCATTATTTTTGGGTCAAAGCATTCAATAAACAACATTCGAAATCTAGATCTAACTCTTACAGTTGGGAATGATACAATTCACCCATCAGAAAAAGTAAAAAATTTAGGTATTTGGTTCGATAGGAACATGTCCTTCAAATCCCACGTTGATAAAACCTGCAACGCAATTCACGGGACCTTACTGTTTTTCAATCGTATAAAAAATATGCTTGACGAAGAATCTAGATTGTTGGCCGTTCATTCTTTGGTCTTATCACGTATTGACTACTGTAGCCTGGTCTGGGGAGGTATATCGAAAGATCTTCAAAAAGACCTACAAAAATGCATGAATTTTGCAGCAAAGGTTGTATGCAACGGTAAATTCAAAAAGCATGACCACGTAACACCTCTCCTGCGTAAACTTGGCTGGGCTCCGATTCGGGAAAGGTTCCAGGCGCACAAAGCCCAATACGTTTTCTCCTCTTTATATCTTCCTCATAGCAGTGCTGAAATAGTGGAATTCCACTCCCCTACCGTCACGAACCAAAGGCCGAACAGGAGACGTGATGTCTCAATCAAATACCGTTCATCTAACATCGGGCAGAAGGCTCTGTCAGTATCAGGCGCCTTACTATGGAACAGACTCCCCCAGAGCTTCAAAACCCCTCAAACACTGAGAGAATTCAAAACTAAAATGGCTCTCTATCTTGCGTCAACACAATAAGTGTGAACTGCAGCACGTGCTGGAGGAGTGCGTACATGCAGTACGTATGTGCGTATATGCGTATGGATATCAGTGTACGCATGTGCGTGTCTGTATGTTTAGAACGTATTCCCTTTTAAAATGCTCATGTTGATCCTGTTGTGACGCAGTGTCGTCCTTTACACTCTTCCAGTGTGCTTTCGGCCACACCATTTGAGGTTGTTTTGACTTTCTCGTTTTGCCCCATCAATCTTGATAATGTTACGGTTGGCATTGTACATCGGTCCCTCTCATCTATTTTGAATCCGGTAAATTTTTCTGTGCCAAAGCTTGTAGTATACGAAATTTAAATTTTTCCGTTATTGTAAAATCGTTCATTTCATCCATACCAGGTATTTTAGCTTACCAGTTGATACAAAACAATGTAAAACGGCCTATAACATCAACCTAGCAGTCAAAGATGCAAATTAATTCTGGATCTACCCGTTGTACCTTCAACCTTTAATCCCTCATTTCACTAGTTTCAACGTTCGCAAGCTCAAATTTCAGTATGGAAATGCACCAACTGGAGTGTTCTTAACAACGCATCACATGTGCAATGTTTTCCTGACCCCTTGAAATAAAATCCAGTGTTAAAATCAGACCAACACAACGGAGAGAATGCATTTATCTACGTACTTTTCTCCTAATTATTTGTTCCAAAACTTAACCGATAGAAATATTACGATCCTTATGTATTTGATATCAACACAATGGAAGGAATGCATTTTCTTTGTACTTTTCTCCCAACCATTTGTTACAAAATCAATCAATATAAATATTACGATCCTCATGTATTCGATCTAAATTCATGGTCTTAACTTTAAGTTACTCGTAAGTACTTTTCGCTCATATTGAAGCTTTTTGAACATGCGACGGAATTCATTAGCAATTTTTTTTGTGTATATTGGTGTTCCAGCTGTGTAGCAAATATTACGGGCTCATGATCCAATAACACGCACCCTAACAAGAGTATTTTCAGCTATGTGTCACAGGGATTTTGTGTTCTTAGTGACTCACTTTCATCTTGCATTTCCAAACCCAAATTAATTACCGCAAAGATAGAGAGCTGATGTCAAATGTGAGGGTATTTTAGTACATACTTTCTCTACTTCGATCTCGTTGAAACATTTAAAAAGGCCTCGGATCTGACGAATGTCATAACCTTGAAAATCATCATTTTAAACTTCTTATTCTGGTCTCGAATTGCTGTCGTAAGCTTTGTGTGGTAAACTCTTCTTACCTTTTTATTCTCGTGAATACACTACGACAACACTAATTTTAAATAGTTAACTTTTGCACGGTTCCACCTATGTTGAAAATATTACATCTAGCGATGTAAAACAATACTTTTCATGTCTGTAACCCCAATGTACTCTTTGCGAAAGTACTATTTGCGCAAGTAAGAAATATCATAACCATTTTGTGTTCTGTTATAGCAAATATAATCGTTGGGACACCTTGCATAGGGATGAAAGATCGGATGTGGGCTTTCACCGGATGTAAGATATAAACAAATGTAAGCGTAACCAAATGTAGAGGCATGACCGGATGCAGGGCATCACCGGAAGAGGGAGCGAAGTGTTGTTTGACGGGCGAAAGGAACTCCTGGATTTTGGAGTTGATAATTTATTAGAAAATAATACGCTCCATGTCCATTTCCGGGCACCACAGATGAAGTACTAGAAATTGTGGAAAGCAACCTCATTCCGCTGCGTGGAACAAACAGTTGTGATGCTCTTTTTGTTCGACCGGAGTAAGCAAGATCAATATTAAAATAACTTAACGAACGTAAAATAAGATAAATTTTCAATCCCTAGCAAAAATTTCAGAAATTGAAACTTAGAAATTGAAACACAGAAACTGAAACTTAGTGCCGCCCTCCAAATGCAAACGATCCTCTTATATATATTATTGTTTATTTTTTATTAACTTGTGCGTCTCCCTAAATCCTATGTCGACAACCATCATGTGTATTACGATAACCATGTATGAATAGCAATTAAGGATCTAAATCACATGTTCCAACACTTAACATGGATATTACGATAACCATGTATAAATAGCAATTAAGGGTTTCTATGCTAAGGTATTTGAATGCATTTTTCGCTTTCATTTTTCAATACTTATGCGTACTAATGAGAGTGTTTTTCAAATGAACGTCGCGAGGATTGTGCTCTCCTAGTTTCAAAATCAGATTAGGCAAGGAAAGGAACTCAATTTTGTTGTACTTTTCTATCAATCATTTCGTTTCAACATTTTACACGGGTATTACGATACCAATGTGTTATAATCATTTAAGGATGTTAACGTTAAGGTGTTTTAAAAACCAATGTATCGACATTTCAGGTTTGTACTTTATTGGAAATAAAATGTTTTTCTTTTCTTTTCTTTTTCTATAATTTCTTTGTTACACTAGTACCATTGTGTACCCCATTGTTTCGAGGTGACGTCGTGTCATTTTCTTGAGATTACGTAGGAAATGGTTCTGCAGGGCGGAAAAACATGGATTATTTTAGTGGTCGTTTCGGATACGTTCACCAGTTTGACGTTCAGTGTGGTGTCAGAATTAAAATTTACTTACAAAAATCGGCTCTGTTTGCATGCGTATCACTCTAGGTGCTTCTAAAGTGTGTTTACCTGATGAGGGATTTATGAGCATTAAACTCTAATTCAAGATGAGTGATGTGCCTCCATGTGGGAGTATTGTGTTTTGGAGACTGTTAAGAACCCTAGCTTTGATGTCTTTCTTTGGTTTCAATTAAATTTTAAATGCTGATCGAAATGATACGCTACAATGAGAGCGATGATGCAAAATTGCATCTGATTTTCCACTCCATTTAGAACACAGATGCAAAATTTCTCATGATTTTCCACTTCATTTAGAACACAGATGCAAAATTTCTCATGATTTTCCACTTCATTTAGAACACAGATGCAAAATTTCTCATGATTTTCCACTTCATTTAGAACACAGATGCAAAATTTCTCATGATTTTCCACTTCATTTAGAACAAAGATGCAAAATTGCTATAAATTTTCCTTTGCTTTGTTGAATAATATTCTATTCTATAGGTGGGGGTCTTCGTGATGCAAGGTAACTGAATTTGTCTCCCACTGGGTTAACTAAATTTTATGATTATTTAGTATTCTCAGCATAGTGATAGTACCTATACTCATTCCAAAAATATCGTTATCATTAAAGACTGACATTCCATCCCCCATTAAATACAGTATTTTTTGATGTACAGGCATTTCAGTATGAAGTTTTCCTAATATCATATCATTTAAGAAAATATCTCGATCTTTAAAACTCAAAAATGTAAGCTTGCTTTGACTTTTTTGATTTTCTATATAATCTCAATCTCTGCGCGAAAGATTCTGAGAACTTTTTATAAACTTGCATCGACCGTGAGGAAACGTATAAACCTATAGGGTGAAGGCGCCATGTATGATTCATAAAATTCCATTAATAAAGGAACTTATGGTCGAAAAGTCTTAAATAATGCACATGGAATATCCTATCAACAAAGGAACTTATTAGGTAACGACGCCATACATGATGCAAAAGCGGAATCATATCGACGAATCCATGTATTAGGTCAAGAAGCCGTATATGATACTCTAAACAAACTGCATCAAATCGTGCTACTATTATATTCCAGCTGAATGCAAAAATGTGGGGTGAAGACGCTTGCACCTGAAAAATTCTACTCAATTTTCTTCTTTTTCTCCTTGTACTTCGTAGCAAAGAATATAACTCATCGAATAGTGGTGGTTTTTTGTGAGGAAGTTGCCTGAACCGACAATTGCCGTCAAATTGAATTGACGGTCCAAATCCTATGCAGTCAGACGCCAATCAGGCATAGGCACCTGAGCAAAAGTGAGGGCGAAAAAAGAGTTAGTTCACACTCATATTATCAGCTTTGTTGCACAGGCATTTCAAGGGTCAGTGCATGGAAGCCGTTTCTGTAGTTGACGTCATATTTCGAGACAATATTATCAGAGTAAGCCTAAACTGCAGAACTTATCAGTTGGGTTCTGTTCGTATGCCTTGTATCTGATAAAAATGACGGGCGCATTAAAGTTGCACTGCATTCCTGACGTGAAGATTACCCGTATGTTAGCCGTCTATCACAGCTCAATCATGCTTCCATTGGCCATTTCAGACAAGCTCACGAGTTTGGTGGTTTGAGCCTAGCAGAAATCTCCCTTGAACTATATACTGTATTCAAGTTACTTTACCTTCCAGTACAAGTCCGGGGAGCAAATTTGATCTTGAATTACCGTTGTCTTCGAAGTGTCTCATTCGTAGCCGCAATTCTAGCCTCTGACCACACAACTTCTGTGCGTTCTGCTTATAGCCCCAGCTGCTCCTCGACGATGAAGTCTTTGACGGAATAATTCGTTGTGAAAAGAGAAAGAATCGCTACAAAATATAAAGTTTTATTTTTCGTTCACTGACAGTAAAATTTTTTGTGACCGCACTGAGTCAATATTGTAGATGTACGGTTGAGTGCAATGTATTTCGTAATGAAAGATGACATGCAAATATTGCATTATTTTAAACGACCCTTTTCTCGTTGAAAAACGTTAGTGAAGATGCTTTGCTGTCAATATCGTGAGTATTTCAATAAAATACGAGTTCAAGTAGCGAAAATACGTTTACTAAATGATTTCATATGTTTATACTGAACTGTTCACTTGAAGAGGGTCTTCTCCTGTTATGTAAATGCCCATCCCTCACACATCGAGTCTGAGTGCTGTGCCTTAAAGTCAGCGTGATTTGCCAACTGATTTGAGAATTTTATTGAGCGGTTTACTCGATGGAATGGCTTTAGCGCTCTGTTGCTCATGGAGTCAGCGGGTCAGTCTTCGCTCGAGTGCCGTTCGGGAAGCACAGTGCCGCCATAGCAGGCTCCCCTCGCACCAGTGCCAGTCCGGTGCCAAACGTCTCCCCACCCGGACTTACATTTCTCTCCTACGGGGATACTCAGAATAACTGTGCTTCTTTATGAGTTTACTTCTCCCAGCAACTACTTTTTGAAGCGAATTGTGGTGACGTGACTGCGGAAGTTGGGAATAAGAATATGTCGACTGGGGTACATCTCACACCACTCAGTTTTCTAGCATTGACCACCACCGCTGCCACGGACTTATTGATCTATCAGCGACAGGTGTTCAGTTCATCTGCTGTCACCACCACACATTTTCTGCACTTGGTGCGGGTGAGCTGCGAACTTGTGCTAGCTCTACCTTCACTGAATAGGGCGTAAATGTGGCGGCAAACACATCATGCCACAAGTGGTTGCTGAAATCGCCGCCATAACGCCGAGCGTATTTGCTCGGCTTCTGAAACTCGCGCATTGTATATTCCTCGCTGAAATTTCCCGTTCAGTTGTTGTTTTGTTCGTATCCGTTGAAGACATGAGGGTTACCATGCTACAAAAGAGTAGCTGTTTCCAGCAAGGCACTTTATTTATGGGAGGCGGTTGAGTGTGTGTGAGCGGACTCCGTGGATTTAGTGTCACCGATCGATGCGGCGTGAGGGGAAGCTGTGTGGGTCAAACGAGGGGACGGCGTTGCCAACCATACAAAGACTTCGTCACTTAAATCTGCTGAATCTTCATCTCATTGTAAAGGCCTCTGCTTTTTGGCATGCAGCGAATTGGTCCACTGGGAAATGAAGTTCAACGTTTTAGTGATGGTTTCGTACCAGTAAAATTCTACGCCCTATATCGTCAAGTAAATGATGAATATTTTTTAGCTGGAAATCCTCCGCTGGAACTATTCTTTTCAAATGTCCAAGATTTAGGTTGTGAGTAGTTTTATTTATTTCAATTCTGGTGATGCGCTGCTCGATGCTTATGGTCGTATTTTCTTGGAGTTGCAATTCAGTTTAATTCTTTGAACTCTTACGTTTCGTCCGACGATCGTTCTTATATGATAGATATTCTTTTCGGTATCAGCTGAGCAATAAACGACCAATAAAATGACGTAATGTTGCTTTAGGATTTATTGAGCAATAATGGCTCAATATTTGCAAATGGGTTAATAAATTCTTCTGGTATCACGCGACCCTCTATTCGTTACGAGCTTCATCGTTATCAAAGTTTCTCTCGAAGAATTAGTATAAAAATATGTGTGTTGTAATTCTGAGCAATTCCTGTAAAGAGAGATCCAGCGTGTGTGCCCGTGTATTTTAAAAATTATTAATTTAGTATAATTTGAAACGTGCATAAACGCAGCCTAAATTCAGCATAAATACGACGTCCGCCATGCTAGTGCAGTGCAGAGCTCAGTTGCGCTGGCACTATATTATCTTTAGTTCGTTTCAGTGCTCAAGGAGTTTTGTCAGTGCCTTGTGCTCTTTATTTTGAAAGTCTGATAAATACGAAGGGATAAATGCAGTCAGAAGTAAATGGTTTGCACGAGCGACGTGATGAGCGCCTCCTGTAAGGACAGGGCAGGTTTGCCACTCCAATAACAACGCCGCTAAAGTAGTCTCGCTAAAGCCGAATCGGGGACGTGACGAATTTTAATTATACTCTGCCTGGAAAACAGCTTCATAGATGTAGGCATGGCCTAGGCTTAAAAATTAGTCAGTGGCTTAAAGGTTTTCGATCCTAATTTTAGGAAATTTCGGCGTTCACGAGGATGACGCGGGACGTCTGAGCATAAATATAATATTAAGCCTGAACACGATAGAGCAAAAGTTTCAACAGTCATCAAGACAACAACTATTTTCAGCATCTTTTGTTTTTCGTTCGTCTATTGGTTTCATTTTTAGCATTCTGTACTTCAACTTTTGGAATCAGGATTGTATCAGATTTTAAATCCTTTACCCATCGGGTCGTTTGAAGTGTTGTGCGGGTGAAAAATATTGAAATATCTCCCAATATTTTCTGAGTGTGACACGGTCATTCTAATTCAGGTTGTCAGTTGCGCTGTGATCGAGCGATTTTTTTCAACACAGTTGGTATTCGTCTTACGACCTGAGGATCTAATCGGCGAATTTTAATGAGGCAGAACGAAGAAAATAAGGAAGGATCAGGAAGCTTCTCCCCTGAATAGCGAAATTTACAATATTTTACGGTCATTTTATTTACATTCGATCTGAGTGCTCTCGGTATTTGACTGAGCGCAACATCCTCATATGCAGTGCATTGCTGACTAATTTTCAATGAGTACTGTCTATTAAGTTCAATGGTCTCCCGAAATGTATAGGAGAGGATGACTGTCAGCTCACATCATAACGTGCATCTTCTGTCTTTTGCTCTTATATTCCTCTACGTGTCAGACAATAATAGTGATTGTTTGCTTCTCAATATTGTATAAAGGAAATCCGAAAACTGATGCGCTGATAACAAGCAACTAACAACCGACTGAGCTATTCCAGCATTTCCAAACGTACAAGTAATGATATTATTGCGGTGAGACGTGCGAGTATATTTTAAGGAGGAGCGCCTCAATTTGCTGAAAAAGAGCGGCAATAAATACTACGGCATCCTAGAATACTTTCCAGTGCACGGCTTTGTGATACATTTCTACTGAAGTTCTACGAAAAGAAATTCTATTTTATTGTGGTACCACCCCAATTATAAACATCAGTCCATCTTCATCACTCGAAGTACTCGCTTTATAAATTATCCAGGGCCCAAAATTTTCCTTGTTTTAAAATTTTATTAAAATATGCGTGGTATATATTCGTGTATATTTTTTAGCTTCACTTAACGGAAATGTTGCTTTGTTGTAAAAGTACTAAAAAATTAAAGTTTCGCTAAATGGACTTTATATTTTAAATAAAATCTCTATCTTCCAGCTACATCAAGTTCTTGAGTAGGAGCGTGTTTCTGTGTTCAAGTTTTCGCCGCCTGCATGCATGTTTTTCGCCGCTCAAGTAATTAAATCGCTTGGGCGTCGAAAAACATGCATGCTTCTGTGAAAAAGTTAGACTGGGGGTTAGCAACCTCGGATGTATTACACTTTATTTCTTCTTAAATGTGCACCCTGGTGTGTTTGTGATGTTTCTTGCCGAGTGACAGTTCCTTCCTCACTCTCATGTCGGTGACAACCTGATGCTCGTGCCAGCCTAATGACGGCGGGTGAAATAAAAGTAATAATGGTTTGCCAATTCTGATGGTGAAAGATTTCAAACCAAAAGGCTGGAGAAAATTCTTTCTACAGGCCCATTCGGTCGATCGCATGTAGCCCTGCCCTACACATTGTGTTCCACGGACACCTTCTGTTCTAACTTTTATATTGTGCTGCAGAAAACATCGATGAGCTAAAAACGTAATTTCACAATCTTTATTGATGAGCATAAGTCCGCTGCAAGACATTTTTGTGATATGCTCTTGGAGATCCCTGATGCATAATGTATTTGTCACTGCTAAAAGGCTTTAAATGAGAGCTTGTTTTTCAGAAATGAAATAATCAATTCATGAAGCAACCAAATGAGCATTTAAAATATCACGTTTTCAAAATTTAGTCACGTTTTAGTTTAAATCAGACAGTAAGTCACGCATCAGACACACATATCAATGACTCTTAAGTTTAATTTTGATGCCTGATTATGCATCAGAGCATTATGCATCAGGGATCTCCATTAGCATGTCACAAAATCTTTTGCAGCGTACTTATGCTCATCAATAAATATTGTGAAATTACGTTAGCTCATCGATGTTTTCTGCAGTAGAATATAAAAGTTAGAACTGAAGGTGCCCATGGAACACAATGAGTAGGGAAGGGCTACATGCGATCGACCGAATGGGACTGCAGAAAGCATTTTCTCCAGCTTTCAGAAGTAGTATTCCTATACTTTATTTGAACATAGACACGCATTTGATAAATATTGTGAAAAATTACCCAGCAAATAAGGTAGACTCGAGAAGTTATGAGAAAAGCATAGTCTGCCTAGCTGGACGGAACATGCACCAGGGTTCGGTGTGCCACTAAAGCAGTGGTTCTTAACCTTTTTTGTCAGTGACCCAAAATCAGCCTAAAATATCTGCCGCGACCCAAGCTTCCATAACAATAACAAATTTCATTCATAATATGATTATTCTCCTGAAAACAGGTTACTATAGGTTTACACTACAGAAACAACAATGACTACTGCGTGTTTATCAATTTAAGCAGCTCATTAGAACAACAGTGGCTTCTTGAATAATCAAAAAACATATATATTCCATTATTGCAGAAACGAATTAGGTATATATGACCTTTATGCTCTCAAATTATAAATAAAGAAAAAATTGCTGTGATACATCCCTTCAAACAATAAACTTACTCATAAGTAAACAAGTATTAAGTTTCCACTGCTGTAATCAGTGAGAACTTTGACCCGGAATTGTGTTGGTCAACTCCTTGAAATCAGCGCGATTTTGTTGTTCGACTGCATCTTAGGTCATCCTAGAGCTGTGAGTGGTTTCTGTACTTTGTTTTTTTTATGATTTTCAGGGCAGAAAACCCTGCAACACATAAATATGTTGACGCAATGGGAAATAGGTCTTTCACGGCTTCACCTTCAAGAATTACTTTTTCTTTGCACACTTTTATTTAAAATGAGAGCAATGATTCATGTTGCTTTTTAAAATTCTAATGAAGTGCTTCATCATTTTGAATTTCAATTAGCCGCTCCTGTGGGTTGATATTTGAAATATCCTCTGGTAGGTCTTCAGCAGCAATATTGAATGGGTTTCTTACGAAACTGTATTTACGTGCATTTTCTGAAATATAATAGTCAAATTCAGTAATTAGCTTAGACAAATTTTTTTCAATAATGTCTTGGACTTCAGTGAGAGAATAATAATATTTTCTGGGGTATATTTAGCGATGGAAAAAATGCTGTTTTTCCTACTTCTAGGTTTATTTAGCCAAAACTTTAATTTTACTTTGAATGATGATAATTTTCAGAAAGCCCAATCAATGTCGGATCGAGTCTTTGCATCGACATATTCAGGAAAATAATATCTGAAAATATATAGTTAGCAACAAAATTATTCGTGCACCCCTCGTTTTCAAAACTTTCTAGAATTGCTTAAAAACTATTGCTGCCACAGGCATAAGATTTCTACAGGGTGTGAAGAACATATTAGTGACAATAATAAGAAGATTCTAGAACAAAATTTCATTTCTGAAAGATTTAACAAGCTGAACTTGAGAAACACGATAAGACCAAGTTATTCACACAGTGAATTGTTCCCCACTTCCTTGAGGTGAATCTACCATGAGTACATTTTTGTATAATCAATTGCGTGACCTTTCATCCCCATAACATTTAAATGCCTTTTATTATAGTTTTTGAAAAACTTATCGTAGTTTCAGATGAAATGTTGTTCCATTCATCAATGGCGATGCGTTTCAATTCCTGAAGATTCCTTGGTGCTCTCTTGTTGAGGTTGACTTTTAATTCCTGCCGCAAATTTTCGATAGGATTGAGATCAGGACTCATCGAAGGCTATGGCAGCATATTTATCTTATTTCTTTGGAGTCAGCTAGTTGTAGACTTGGCCGTGAGCTTTGTTTGGGTCATTGTCTTGTTGAAATACCCACCGCCTTCAAGTCCCCAACTAGTAGCTAATACCTTCAGGTTTTCGTCCAAATTAGAAATATATTCATCAGAATTCATCTTCCCTTCAATTGCAACCAATTTTGCAACCCGATGCAGCAAAACAGCCACAAAACATCAGTGAACCATTTCCGTGTTCAACTGTTGGCACCGTGTTCTTCAGCAGGAAAGCTTCACCATTCGTGCGCCAAACCTTCTTCCCGTCATTTTGCCTAAAAAGCTCGATTTTGGTTTCGTCCTCCATAATATTCTCTCCCATAACCCTCTGTCTTTATCCAAGTGTGACTTTGCAGAGTTCAAGCGAGCAGCAACATGACATGGTTTGTGGAGTGGAATCCTTCGGGGTAGGCGTCCACATACTCCTTCCTTGTTCAGACAGCGCTGGATTGTGCGATTGCTCAAGCTAGTTCCCTGAGCGTTCAATCTCTCGGCAACGCGTTCGTCTAGCTTCACTCGTGGATTAGCGTTGACCTCACGACACAATTTTCGAGAAATTCTCACTGAGAGTTTTTGTTTGCGACCAAGCCCAGGCAATGTTTCTACAGTACCAAACTTTTTATAACAGATTGTACTGTAGATCTTTGGATGTTCAAACGCTTAGATATGTCGCCATAACTATTTCCATCTTTGTGGCAGTCAATAATCTAATGTCTGAGGTCCACACCGAGTTCCTTAGTTTTTCCCATCGTGGTGCTAGTGTACGAAAGACAAAGCTCTACTCTTAATGTTATTTGGCTCTGGCACAATTTTCTACTATGATCTCACATGTAGATTGTTCAAGAATATTGTAGCCGAAATTTTTTTCCAATATAATAAGTATATCGGTAAATACTTTTCTCAATGAAACGTAATGTTCTCAATTAAATGAATAATTTTGTCTTTTCGTGTTCCTGAAATTTAGGTTCTTAAATCTTCCAAAAATAATATTTTGATCTAGAAACTTCGTATTATTGTCACTAACATGTGTTTCACACCCTGTGAAAATTTTATGTCTTTGGCAACAATAGTTTTTGAGTAATACTAGAAAGTTTTTGAAAGATCAGGGGTGTACGAATAATTTTGTAGCTAACTGAATATGCAAAGTATGCTACTTGCATCAACCTATTTAAATCTGAAAATTTGTCTGTTAGTTGGTATTTCTTTTTAGCCGCAACATCTGTTTCGGTCCACAATTCAAGTAATCGTTGAAGCACCTTTCCTCGTGACCGCCACCTAACTTCAGAGAGGTACTGCATATGCATACATTTAGAATCGAAATCAGAACTCATTTGAGTTCTGAATATCCTCTGATATTTACTGATAGTTTACTGATATTTGAGGTAGAATATCCTCTCCTGTTGTGGTTTGTAGTGGTCGGCAAAACAAAAACTCTTCATCCAAATCATGTTAACCTTGATAACGTGCATAAATCATAAGTTGGGCATCATCACTCAAATCAGTTGACTCCACTAGCTGGAGACTGAACCGTTTGTCCACTTTCATAGCTCCTAACACTTGTGTTTTAATATCACAAGACATAATCTGATTCTTTTTTTAACTGTGTCTTTGGAAAAAGTACTTTTTAAATTTTTTAACAAACTCGTTTTCAATTGTGGTTCGCGCCAAGTCCAAAGAAACAGGTTTAATCAGTTCCTCACCTATCGTATGGGGCTTTTGAAACTTTCCAGCTTACAAAAAATGAAACAAGTATTGCTTGTTGCATGCCGATAACTGATGGGTTCGTAGGAGCATCCAGGCGCTCCCTTTTCAGTTGCTGTTCTTTTCTTTCAAAAAAGCTGCGGTCCTTGTTAGCCAATCCTCAGTGTTTGTTGTCTAAATGTTGGTAAAGTTAATTTTTCTTAATCGTTTTGTTACTTGAATCTTCTCCACAAAAAAACACATTGTGGTTTAAGTTCGCCTTGATGAGTTACAAATATGAATCCCAGGTTAAGAATATTACTGCTAAATGTCCTCTTACTAGCCATGATAATGGTACTCAACCGCCTGAAACTAACAGAAAAACACTATACTTGTTCAAATTATTGTAGAGACTGGTTAGATACGTAACATTGAATACCATATTAATAAGGGAATGCATTGCATTTTCAGAGAGTCAGGGTCGTCATAATTAACAGCTCAAAATTATCGTTTACTTATCAAAATTATAGTATTTTAATGTTATTTAAAGGGTTTTTACACTTATATTACACAAACCCTGTGCGACCCTATGAAATTTCTTGGCGACCCAACTTTGGGTCGCGACCCAGGGGTTAAGAACCACTGCACTAAAGGAAACATCTCCAGTGAGCTTACAAGTGCGTGCAGAGGCTGTAGTGGAGCAGCCTCGTTCACTCGAGCGCGTCCCGGCGTCGAAATTTGGTTTTATTGTATCTATTTTGGTGGGGAGTTGGGCTACGTCTCCGTGGCGCGTCTGCGCCTGTACTGCAACTTTAATGCTCACCTCTTGCCTGCCTCCTGCCTGCCTGGCCTGCCTGCCTCCTGCCTGCCTCCTGCCTGTCTCCTGCCTGCCTGCCTGCCTGCCTGCCTGCCTGCCTGCCTCCTGCCTACCTGCCTTCCTCCTGCCTGGCCTGCCTGCCTCCTGCCTGCCTCCTGCCTGCCTCCTGCCTACCTGCCTGCCTCCTGCCTGGCCTGCCTACCTCCTGCCTGGCCTGCCTACCTCCTGCCTGGCCCGCTGGCCTCCAATAACCTAGCTTGCCTGCCTTTTTAGAAATAATGTACCAAAGCTTACATTTCGTCTTCAAGAGCAGCTTCATTTTTCAGCTTTCATACTTCAAATACGCAAAATGATGCAGTTAATGAGGAGTTAATACATATAAAAATGTGACTCAATTCGATTGCCGAGTCTTTCTGGTTTGGATATCATATTTGCAATCGCAAATTCCTTGGGCTTTTTAAAAGTTTCAAGATCCAAAGCTTTCATATAGTAGACTTGTGAAGAACGAGGAGGTTACAGGCTTATATCAACATGTTCGGCGTCGTTGCATGGCCAGGGACGCGACAGCTTATTCACGATCTTTTTTTTTCATTTACGCTACAGAGCGTGGGTGCTACGTGGTAGAGCAACTGAAGAAAAATTCAAATCTTCGTTGCTAGATTGAAATTGTGCGAGTTTTTCAGGGGGTTACTTTAGTTCAAACTCTTATTCGTTGCTGCCCTCGGAGGGAATTGTTATTTTAGCTCATACTCGAATCCTTTTCCACCCTCGCACGAAATTGTCATTATTTTAGCTGATACTAGAATTTTTTCCACCCTCGCACGAAACTGTCATTATTTTAGTGAATACTCTAATTCTTTTCCACCCTCGCACGAAATTGTCATTATTTTAGCTGATACTAGAATTTTTTCCACCCTCGCACGAAATTGTCATTATTTTAGTGAATACTCTAATTCTTTTCCACCCTCGCACGAAATTGTCATTATTTTAGCTCATACTCAAATTCTTTTCCACCCTCGCACGAAACTGTCATTATTTTAGTGAATACTCTAATTCTTTTCCACCCTCGCACGAAATTGTCATTATTTTAGTGAATACTCAAATTCTTTCTCCCCCTCGCACGAAATTGATCACGCATTCGATCTACATTTTGTACGACCTGAACTATTTCAAACTACAAGTTGGTCATCCAATTGTTATTTGGTGCCGTTTTGCAGCACTCGTCATCTCATGGTAGAAAAATTTTCCAAATCTCTGTTTGTGTTGGTTTGGGTTCTAATTTTGATGTGAACGTAATAAAATGCGTCTTTTCCATGAGCGCAAAATTCCAAAAATGGGTTTGTATTTCTTGAATATCGAGGAGTTCAACGTGAAAAATGACAGAAAATTTCAGCTTTATATTATTACTATGCCTAACTACAGGAAAAAAACTTTGATTTAGGTCTCAACGTGAAGAATTAGAGAAAAATTCTGTTCTGTACTTTCATTATTATCATATAAAAGTTCAAAAAATTCAATTTCTAGCACCGTTTTCCTAAAAGTTGGATGCACAGCAACACACCCGTGACACCTGCGCTGACCTCCGCACGAGTGTGATCGAGCGAGAGCAGGGTGCGTTGCGGGCACGCGTGAGATCGATCTTCCCAGCCCCGGCCCTCAGTATGGGGAAATGCCAGAGCGTGCGTTATGCGTTGATCTAAGATCTCATGAGTTATAAAGGTTGCGAGCATTTTCTAAAAGTTCAGTATACAGATCGAATGTGTCTTTCTACACGCACACATGCTATTCATTGAACAGATTCACCAGATTCATCTCTGTATGGGAGTTGTCCAATAAATTTCTGAATACTTATATATATCGGAACATGAAAAGCATCACTGTCATGATTTGTGCTTCGCATCTGACTTGCGCTTTGAAGTCGAGAATGACTTTTTGTTTCAATCGGCGAATAACTCGGTACAACCACTTCTACCCCATTGAGCTGATGTGCTTTATGCTTAGCGCAAGCAGTAAATAAAACGTACTGTTGGGCTTATGCCTTCATTTACATGCTCACGCTGCCTGTGACGTGGCGGTTATTCACGAGACTTGGAGCGGTGCGTCAGTTTTTCAAGTATTTCATGCTCAATTGAGTTGTAGTTTTGAAGCGTCAAAAATACAACTCCTGATGCATCATTTCTTCTGATGTCAGCACCTTTCCTTGCGGTAAATTCGCTTTAAAGGCTTTTGATGTTCTAAAGATTTGTAGTGTTGCCTAATTTTTTATCCGTGAAATTAGTTAAGTAGCATGAAGATCTCAATTGTCGCTAAAAGTTAGAATAAATAAGAATCATGCACTCAATCTTGCATTGTTTTTTTCGTCTCTTAAGAATATCTCAGTGATATGCTTTTTATTATATTACTGTTAACGCTTCTGCGATTGTCGGTAACTACACTACTTGCACCAGTAATTACTTCAAATGTAATGAGTTTTAGCCTAATTACGCTTATAACTTTTCGGTTTTGTAGTCTTAATGAGGAATCATATACTCCTGATGTGCGGGCGTTCCCATTTGCATCTTGGTGGGGGTTTCGCTGCATTTGTTCGCTTTATGAACCATAATTAAAAATCTAAAATAAATAGTTTAACGTTTTTTTAATTGGGAATACTCTAAGTAAATCAGGGTTATGGTTAATTATAGTGCCTACACTGGCCAGCAGTTTGATGAGTTTTTACTTGCAGAGATTCGTTTCGTACGAGACATCTGTAATTATTTTCGATCACCAATTGCTTCTTTTGCAGCCGCTTCAAAACTGATGTTAATTCTCCCTGTCGTTAGGAAATTAAATATTTATAATTTCACATTATTTTTCTCAACAAAAGTTATTCGAATTGCAAATTCTTTATGGGCTGTGAAGGCAACTATGTACGCACTGTGTATTTAAAAATTAATATACACTGATTGTGTAAATACATTTTAGCCTTCCATTCCCATTTTGATGAGATGTTTCGCGCATTAATTAATAAAGAGTCTATTTCATCTGAATGATGTACTCTAGATATATGTTTAGTTTAGTTCAAATGTTATTACCTCGCTCTAGTAAGGTGTGCCTAAATTTGGAATTTAGCCTCGTTGAATATTTCATGTTAACTTTTACCTGTCGGATTGTGTTTTTTCTTTTTCAAGCCGCAAGTCACAAAGTCATTCAAACGTTATTTGTCAAGTTCTACGACTAGTTCTCAACTAATATTGT
This sequence comes from Morinoia aosen, assembly GCA_030386875.1. Lineage (NCBI taxonomy): Eukaryota > Metazoa > Arthropoda > Malacostraca > Amphipoda > Talitridae > Morinoia > Morinoia aosen. The sequence goes on from CM059566.1 coordinate 49,512,009, forward strand.
TAGATTAAATTTATCTGATTTCTGCTCATCTTTTGCTGAACGCAGAACCACCGAACAAATAGTGAAACGTTCATCGCCTTATAAAATTCAGAATCAACCAGAGCAACAAGTTTTCTACGAGTAATTTCTGATTAAAAAATAATATAATGTTAATTAAAAGGCAAAAATACATAAATTTGGGTGCGCGCGTAGTGCATCATAGAAAAACAACACGCACAATGGGACGTCTGGTTGCCGATGTGTTGGAGGTATCGCTCTGCTCTGAGGTATCTTGCCTAAAATTAGAAATGCAACGTCTAGATCTGGTTATTTTCCAGCTTTTAATGAATTTTTAAACTCTCTGAAACTCATAACTTTGAAATCAACTTGAACCCTGAAACTCGAACCATTGATGAACGAATTAATGTTCTCAATTTTCGTTGTGTCTGAATAGAAAAATGAATTACCATCACTTTGCCCGCACACTAGCACAGTCTGCGATTCATGCTGTTATTGTCGTGCTTGCAGTCATAAATTTGCTTCCTAAAATTCAAAGAAGATCATTTCATATCTTCGAGTGTAACCGACAATGAATGAAAACTCGAAATTCTCGAATGGAAAAAATATTAAGTTATGCTTGTTAATTTTATTTTATAAATCGTTACAACGAAGGAATGAACATGATGTTTCTTAAAGTATTGTGGTGCAGACTGTGCATCAAGGGTACAACACACTCGAGGGGAGGTCTGGTTGATGATATTTTTGCCTAAATTTTTCTTATAAATCTGTTAAATAGAATGGTCGAATTAAAATACTAGGGGCAATGATTTCATAGGATTAGTGTAGTTTTAGTTAATTATTCATACTAACAATTGCATAAATGCAGGCTGTAGCCTCTCATATTGAAGTGTTGAGGGTCAATCACCAGTCTGACGCCTCACTCTCCAATCTCACAGTTTTTCTCCTTGTTTTTTTTTTAATCCAGCTGAAATATTCTCGAAATTTAAACGTGTACGATTATTATGACTTTTCTTTTTCGTTTGGGACGTCTCAACTCAACGGGATTTCCGAATATATCGTTAGCGTTTGCGAACCATTGGATTTACTCTTCATCTCTATCAATTTATTCTTTACCAGGAAAGACTCATGCACATTTTTACTCCTGAAGTCTTCTGAAAAGCGTGAGCCTCTTTGTCACTGTAGTCAAAAATGCTCAGGATTTGCGCGAAGAACGTCTCCAAGAGTGGGCAAGTGACCCTCGTGAAGGTGCCATTGTTGGGAAATTCTTTCTTTCTTCTTCCTTTTTCTCCTGAGCTCGCGAGGCGCTCTCATTATTGTAGACGCTTTGCGAAGAGAATATGTTCTTCCCGAAGTTGTGGAGCCAGGTCTTATTCAAGCGCTTGGTCTTATGGACCTCGTGTTCAAAAATACTGAAATATTTATTGTGCCATGGAAACCCAGTCTTGGTGATGTGACCTGGATATGCGAGAAGTATGAGAGATTCTTAGTGATGAGTAGAGTGAGACTGCAGGCAAGAAGACCCGGATCAAGTGAATTTTTTAAGATGCGAGTTATTACTAACGTTTTTTCAATTTATTAATCTTTTGGTAAAGGGTTTTTGCGAAATTAGTTGTTTTTACGAAATTGATTGTTTTTACGAAGTAAGGAATTTAGTATTTGTAAGTTGTTGCGAGAAGTGGGCAGAATTATTGATTCAGTACGTATGTGCTCTCCATTGCGTACCCAAACAAAACTGCCCAATGGTATAGCTGCCTTAACAATTTTACTGTTTGTTTTCAACTGCTAACGAGTCGGTGGTGGGGCTCAGTGTTCGCTTTGTAGGACTTCTTGAATTTTAAGTGTAGCTCAACAACCCAGCACGTGAAGTCTTCACAAGGACAAGAGGGTATTTTTTGTCGCTCCTCATTATGAAAATTAGTGAAAATATTTCGCTCAGGTTTTCTTCGAGAGGCTTAAATATACTGGGAAAGCGCCCCAGTCCATCGAATTCTAGGTAAAGCCTCGGAACTCTGCTCATTTTTCCCGTTTTGGCAGGAATTCTGAAGATAAGCTCTTGAATGCCTTTGTTATGGTCATTTTGAAAGGTTATAAGTCTTGGAACATTTTTATTTCCGCGTTGTGCTGAAACTGATCTTCCAATTTTCCCTTCTTGAAATTTTACAAACTGACTAACAATTATGTGACAATATCCCTTAGTTATAATGTAGAAGCTTTTGTAATACCTGCATAATTAATTTTCATGGTGATATGGTAAAGGGGACGCTGACTTTGCCTTGAAAATATGTTGCGTCTCAAGATGAGTCTGGGAACTGGGAACGAGTGGCGGGTGGCTTGCGGTAACTGGCAAGGGAAGATGGTGCGGGAGATCGCGTCAGTCTTCTTCCTACGAGAAAGTTGTGCCATGTTTTCTTTACATGAATAATTGAGGAAAAATTGCACTCTCGACACTTCCTTTAGACAAACGGCACACAAAAATTTTAACAACGATTTTGTTTACTTGAGAATTGTTTTCATAGAGAGAAAAATTGCTCACTCGCCACTTCGTTTAAACGAACGGCGAACAAATATTTTAACTATGATTTGTTACATTGATAAGTAAGGGGAAAAGGACAGTTGTATGATTTAACTTCTACTGACGATTGATTTCTTTGCAGGTGCCAAGGAATTAAGAAACATTAATTGCGGAGAAATTCAAATTGTCATTTGATGAGCAGCTCGCTGCTTCAATATTCATAGCTGGGACCGGTCCCATCTGTGTGCAAACCAGCATATTATCTTGATAGCGTATATTTTAACATTGCCATAGGAAACACAAGTTTTTTGCTCATGAATCACTGTAAACTTTCAGTTTGAGGTGAACTGTGTTAGTGTGTGCTATCAGTGACAGAGTTGACTTGCTGAAAAATTTGTTCCTGAGCGGAAGCTTCAGTGTACCGTCTGGGTTCTGTGTGGTTTTCTGTAATCTGTAATAGCAAGTGTTGAAGAAACTCCGACCACGAGCTCGCTTCTTTAAAGGTAAGGGACCCAGTGTGTACTTTACTTACCTCAGTTGAGACATTTTTGAATACTTGAATTGGTCTTTGCTCTCTCTTGTAGTGTCGACTGCTGTTCCATGTGGAAAGGTGTCATGGTACCTAATGTGAAAAATTTTAACTGTGTCTCAAAATAAGTTTCTTTGTGATAAACGACGCAGCCATCTGTGCTTCATTATGTAAATGATACAGAGTTCCTTCAGTGGACTGTAAAAGTCGTAGTGTGTTACTATTTGTCGTTTCTCAGCTGCGAATGTTTCATATGACGCTGTGTAGGAAATTTTTATAGGAGTAAGTCTTATCTATTGAGTAACTCGTGTTGAATTTTCAGAGTCCTCGATTGAATGCCTAATTGCCCATTTTTACATGCTTCCTCTTCCCCTCTTACTTACGTTCTAAAAATAAAGGTGAAGAGGAATATGCAGACCTCAAAACAAGTATCGTTTTGCGTCGCTGTGCACAACGTCGGAAGCAAGTAGGGAATATTCATAAGCAAGTTCATTTATTATGGTTGTGTTATTCTGTTATAACGGAAAAATTTCCTCTTCACTCGCTTTTCTACCTAAAATTGCTCAAGGAATGCTAAGTTACCCACTAACCTCGCCACTTCAATGTTAGCTCAAGATTCAATAAAAAGAATTTTCTAATATCTCAGACCATGAAGTAATTTAGACGAGACCGAAAATGTATTCAGCAGAAACAACTCCTGTACGTCAACGCTTCCGTTCCGTCGATAATATTTTTTGCTTCTGTATGGGCACGGCATTGAACAAAAGGAATGACAGAGACACGTTTTTTCTATTAATCACCTTACTATATTCAATGGTTTTTGAACCTAATTGGAAATTACTTCTGAAACAACTTATTAATTCTTATGCAAAATTTTGCATGTAGTGATCTGTGAAAGAAACTTCTAGAATATTCGAATTGTGATCGTAGATGAGATTATAGAAAGCTCGTGATGAATTACATATTGAAGTAGGGGCCACGCCTGTAGCAAGCCTGTTGCGACACTTGTTCTGTAGCCCAGATGAATGCATTGAAAGCCGATATTTGGTACAGCCGTAGAAAGTGAAATTCCGTGAAAAGTAAATGCGTCTGAAAAACGAGTGAAATTCCGCACGGGTATCGTTGTGGTCAGAGTAGATTTTTAAATGATGCCACTATTTGTGATGGCACGAGTGCACTAGTTTCTTATAGGCTGATTTCAATTATGTAGAATTTAATTCAATATTTTAATTTCAATTCCGAGTAATTTCATATCACTTTATGGTTAGAAAATTGATTTCACGAGTCGCGTTTTTTCAATCCTACTAAAACTCCCATAATTTTATTGATGGTAACTGTGAGCTAGCTCTCAGTACAGAACAGTGCAGTTGAATACGAGCAGTTTCCGGCAGTGTTTTCTCATCGGAGTTACTTGAATGGCTGCATTGCAGAGCACATAACTCCTAGAGTGCATGAATGCTCGGACTTTTATTCGTTAGTTGAAAGCTAGTATGCTCTTCGCTGGAAGTACGTACCTCCAGCAAAAACAATTTATACATCGGAAGGAACAATTGTAGGAAAAATTTCATATGCTCCTCATTAATTTTTTGTATCAAAAGGAACAATTTGATATTCAATCTCGTGTTCAAATGCTTCATTTCACTTACAAATCTTTCATTTGCGTTGCTAGAATATTTAAAACATTTTGCATTTCAGTCAAGCTTCATGTGACGCCAAGCACTAAATTCGAATATCTGAACAAGAAGCTGGCTTGCTCAATCAAAGACTTCTGAGAAGGGAAAAAGTTGGTCTTTTCCCTGCCCTAATTTCTTATAATGATCTATCAGCGCATCGTTTGATGGCGGCTGTGGAGAGCCCAAGTTCCTTGGAAAGTTTGTCGCCGAATGCGTTTCCAATCACAAGTCGATCCGACCTTTCTCGACCAAATCGTTTTCTTTGCTGCTGCGGTGGACAAAAATTTGAGTTTGACTTCTGTTCCTGTCGGCGATAACAGCGTTATGGGGGGTTAATTTTTAGCAGATGGCTGGGCTTGGCTGCTTGTTTTTGGTTGTGCAGACGTCTTTCGCCGCATGACGAGGAGCTGAGAGGCAGGAGTGGGAGATATTTTGGTACAAATGAGTTATGCCGCCCGGCGGAAGCGGTGGTTAGCTCACTTACCTATTGACACTTAGCTGGGAAAATCTACCATATTGGTAGGAGTGTTCTTGCTCTTTACGGGTGATGGAAACTGTCATTTTTGTATGAATTGGAACTCTGGGAAATGTAGCTTCTTTAGGCACTGCAATAACCAACCTGAATTGTCTTCATAAATGTGCCTGTAATTTAGATTTTATTTAATTATAAGCACACAGTTGTAGAATCTAACAGTTCTAAGAACGAGGAAGACGCGTTTTTGCAGGAAATATTAAAAACATTTTTACATGTTGAGATAGTCACCTTACATTTGTTCTGTAGTAACTATAGCATGCTTGGTTTCTCATTTTATCAAGCTTTCTGAATAAGTTTCAATGTATGGTGTTTATTGAGAGTCTAATTTTGTTTGATAGTCTAATATCGAGAGTCTAGTATCGTTTTTGTTAGTGAAAAATTGCGGCAAACTGATGAGATGCAGATGCACTATTTCGCTCGAGCATGCGAGACACTTTAAAACGTGTTCAGTTCACCTAAAAGTCCAAAGTTTCAGCACCTTTCTGTGCAGCATTTAGTTATTTAATTTGATAAAATAATTCATTCATTTAATTTATTCAATGTTTCACGGTTCTGTTCAGTTTTTAGACGCTTCAGACGTTCGGATGCCGTTGCATCCTAAGTGGTTTTACGTTTCTACGGTGTTTAATTAGTCGCTTTAGACGTGCAGATGCCGTTGCATCACTCAGCGACCCCACGCATCTGTCTTGGCCGCTCATCATCACGTCTGTTAGGATTAGTGTGGCTAACTCGTGCGTCTGCCTGTACAACCTCCGTAATAATTTACTTGCTTACCTCAGTATGGTGTCGTGAAGTTTCTTCCTTATTGACGAGATTTTAATTGGAAATTATGCAAAGCCAATGAAGAATTCTATTCAGGTTCGAAAATGCAGCGAAAATCAATTTTGGCTCATTGCCGTGAATTATTCCCTCCGGTTATTCCTAAGCGTTAGTTAACTCCGAATATCCTATGAAACTTTCATCTTTATCATCATGACGTGCTTTTTTATAGTTCATAATGCACTTTTATTTTGCGTGTATTTTGCCGTTTAAATTTTCGAACCTTCCATCGCTTGTAGACCGGTTTCCTTAGACCCTGATAGTGTTTCCAAGGCATTCCCCCGTGCAACAGATGTGCGCTTAATGTAGAGTGTGCGAGTGAAGTGTGCCTGCCATAGTCGTCTTTGATTTGTGAGGTCACCTTCACTTATATTCTACATTTTTGTCGCCAGTGTGTAGCAGTTCGCCCCTGACAAATCAAAGTGGCTCCCCAGCTCTACGGTACAACGTGTTGACGAGCTTAGTTGAATTCTCGAGCCTTGTTTTCCTGTCGCAAATCAGTTTTTTCAATCTCTTTGGGTGTGCGTACTCTATCTGAGATAAATTGCAATCGATTAACCCTAGCGTAAATCTACTTGAAATTAAAAATATGTGAGATAAATTACAATCGATTAGTACTAGTATAAATGTATTTTAAATTATCAAAATGACATTCAAATTACTCTTGATTAACCCTTGCGTAAATCCACGTAAAATTTGAAGGATGTGGGATGAATTGAAATCGTTTTCTACCTAGCGTAAACCAGCTTGAAATTTCGAAAACATTAGAAACTTGAATGTAACATCAGGTGTCACTGGTTGATACCCAGGAATCAATAATGCAGAATTTATGTCGTGGAAGCGAACTCAACATCGCGATAACCATTGGCGGAGTGAAAACAACCTGCTGGAACTTCTGGAATCCGAGTCAATAGATAACAGGAATTTGTGTCGTGTAGTGAGGCAACGGACTTCAAATATTTTACCGTAGGACAAAAAGGATTCATGTGAGGAGCAAGGGCCGGTAGCTCATGAGGGTGTCTCATGACAAGGAATCGATGCCGTCTTTGTTCTGGTCTTGTCATCGTAAATTTTGCCTGCTTCCATGTTGAGTCCTTGTTGCTCCGGTGGTGATATTCAGTGCTGATAAATTCTAACTGGAACTAATCCCAGTCTAACTTTTTTTGCCGTGTTTTGTATGATTTTAGCCGTCCCACTACAGCTTCTGCATAGGGCGGCCAAAATTATTGATGGATCTACGAGAAGTTAAACCGGGATGGATTGTACGCTACATTGTTTCTGGGAGACCTGAGTCCGTGTAAAATCTCTGCTTGAAAATATAAATAAAATATACTAAATGAAATAAACACAGTTAAAATAAACAAACACAGTTAATACTATTGTACAAATTTTTTAAGTAATATTTTATTGATCTAACCTTTCAAGTACGATTCCGACTAATGCTACCCAATAGAAATGTGTATTAACAACATTTGCTCAAAATATGCTGCCTAATTTACAGTTCAATTTTTCATTATTAGCAAAAGGTTGCTGCCCGAAAAACAGTTAATTATAATTGAGTTCATTATGAAAACCTCGGCGTATAATCTGATGAACAGCTAATCTTGTATGAAAATCATGTATTTTAAATGTAAAAATTGGCAAATTTAATGTGGAATTTACGGAGGTATGAACTCAGTCATTTAACTACGCGTTTAACAGCTAACTATTAACAAACTTGAAAATATGAAAATCATAGAGATATAAGCTTATAATCAGCTAGTTTTACATGAAAAACGCGTGTTTCAAAGCTAACGAATAGCAAGTTCAACATGAAAACCAGTAAATATTGGCTGATAATTATCAGCTAGTTTAACATGTAAACTACCTGTTTTAAAACTAACAACGTTCAAGTTTGATATGAAAATCAAGTAGCTGCACGCTGAAAACCAGCAAGCGTAGTATGGAACTCATATAATTTACTAATAATCATAAAGATTATTATTTATTACGTAAAGAATTATCAGCTAATTCTTATATTAAGAATATAATGTATTGTCAAAAGAATAATCAGCGAGTTATCATACAGAAATTTTAGGGTTATGGGCTCATGATCAAAGGGTCAGCCAGCTGCTCACTTTATTTTGACGAGGGTCCATTTTTTATGATGGTTTTAGGACTTTGTTTCCAGGTACATCAATGATTTTAGCCGTCCAAGTAAAGCATCTGAGCTGGACGGCAAAAATTATAGATGCCACATCGAAAATACTTGATGCAAACCCTGACGGTGTGGCTGTAGTTGACGCAGGCAGTCGGCAGCGCAACTCTACAGCTGGTTTGGCCGCAGCTGAGGAACTGGAGAGAGGCTCCGTAGTGAGAATTTATCACCCGTTAATGGCTGATTTAACCTCAGATATGCCCTCGAATCCTGGCAAATGTGGTAACTTATCGATGCCATTTTTTAAGAGTGATTGGGCTTTCTGTACCTCCCACCCTAAGTAATTTGTGCGTTGGTTTGTCCTCCGACCATTTGTCTTCCTTAAAACACAGGCTCCAGCGCATGCGCTTTTTTGGAAATTTCGCGATGTGTGGGCGTGCTGAACGGCTCGAAATCCGACACTTACGACCGTTCAAGCACGGTTTCATCAGAGCGTATCAGCGACTACGTGTATCGAAACCTGTGCCTCGTTACTCACGGCACACAATGTTCTCACGGTGACCCAACTGTTGAAATTATTTAAGCAATTTTAAGCATTCTATTTATCACAAGTGATACATCTAAAAATTATTACTTGATATTATTACAATGGATGCATCTGAGTATTTTTAGTTGTGGCCCAAATAAGTCCTCCGACGTCTGAGGTATCTTAGTAACAGGTTATTCAAAGGTGTGCAATTATGTTTCTTCTAGTGCACTTAAAGCAAGCCGTACGCTGGACTGATCAAATAATGGCTTGAGATGGAGTTCGCTGCTTAATATAATAATATTATTTTAATTGATGTTTGTGAGAACGGTAAATTCTTGAGTAAACTTAATGTCAATTTCATTCTTTAACCGGATAAATGTCCAATTCAATCGCTATAATAGTTTGTAATCCATTCCTCGCGTCATATTCAGCTAATTTTTATCAGTTAACATTAAAGGCTGTTGTCAGGTTAGGTGTGTATATTGAGGTAGTTCATCAGTGCACAATTGTGGTTTAGCTCTGCTGGGAACTGTGTCTGTTCTCGTCAGCGCACCTTATAGGTCGTGGTACCTCGTAGACTACTCGATCCTATGCAGATTCAAACAAGCGTGAACGCTGGGGCGGTCATCGTTTTATCCGCTACTGCTGCATCTTTTGAGGATTTAAGTTGGTATTCCTCGTATTATTTTATTCTTATTCCTACTCTGTTTAAGAATATTTTCCTCTACTTTTAAATCTCGTACCTTTCGACTCTTGGAATTATTGTGCTCACATTCTTGCGTAATTTGATATTCTACGTGTTATGTTCCCGTTACCGTAAGAAATATGAATATTAAGTATTTCATCATTGATCTCAAAATTGTTGTCAAAATCGCTCTTACTATCGTCACCATCATCGTTTGCCACTCAGAGCTGCAAGGAGTGTTGCAAGTCTGATTGATGTTTTTCTGCTGCTTTATGCTTTTCATAATTAATTGTTTTGTTTGAGTGGAATAGACAACACGAGTGGCTCTGAAATGTCGTCGACAGGTGACATATTATCTTGTGATAAATTTCTCGTACATTGGGTAATGAGGGTCGCATTTTAACATTTTGTCATGGTAAATTTGATATTGTTATTGATAAGAAAAATAATTTGATACTGACTGACAGCAGCGAGAAGCCCTCATGGATAAATTGTTTTTCAAAATATCGCTATTCATCTCACGGACAACCCCCTTGCAAATTTTTTTCTTGTGCTTTCCGTTGTGCATCTCCGGCGCTATGCAGGGCGTTCTCCGTGATGTGCGTGACTCTGGTTAAACTGTTTTTTTGGTGGGCGTTAGTAAGGTACTTTCCATATTGCACTCATCTGCTCACCACAACACGCACCGTTCTGCAACTTGGGGTCTACCTTTTTTACTGGATCGTACCTTAGCTCCGACAAGCTCTATGTGCTGAATTCTCGTACGGGAACCTAATATTTTGTTTCTTTTTTGATGTAACTCGGTTTTGTGCGTTTAATTTTGAGTTTTGCTAGCGCATCTTTCAAGTTCATAATCTATATATTTTTTCTCACGTAATAGTCAAATGATGCACTGCAAGAATTGCTTCGTTAGATAAAAAATTGAATAGTTACCACGCCATTTGTTTAAAGCCTGGCGCAGAAAACTCTAATGATTTATCATCATTTCTGGTACCTATCATTCATATTTTTGTTTCTGTCAGCATTCTAATACGATAGGGTTCACACAGTCCGCAAAAATTTGTCGTTTGTATAAGTTGACTAGCGTCAATGACGTAAATATCAACGTGGGAAGAAACTGATTCTCAATAAAACTGTTGACTGAAACCGTGTACGTCACGTCTTTCGGTGTGATTATCGTGCTGTTGACACATATCCAATTTAGAGTTTCGTTGAATTTACTCATGAGAACTTGTTCATGTTATTAAAAAATATGTTAGACGCAAATAGTAAATAACGCATTGGCATTAATAACGCAAATAGTAAATGTATTTTTAGACGACATCATCAGTTCGAACCGAAATTAGACCAGTATAGTGGCCTAAACGAGTGAGCAGGTGTTACGGCAGCTGGGAATAGGCGCAGTGTTTTGCAACAGTGCTTGAAGTTCTGTAGCGCAGAGGTAATCATGACGGTGAGAGAGTGACTCCGCTGAAGTTAAGGTTATTGTACGGGTGGTGCACACTGGTCGCAGTAGTGATCGAACGAGAAGGCGACTGCATAAGTTTGGAGTCGTGTAGGTGCGGTCTGAAGCACTGTCAGAATGGCAATACAAGTAGCACTGGCAGGACTGCAATACAAGCAGCACTGGCAGAACTACAGCACTGGCAGAACTTCAGCACTGGCAAAACTACAGCACTGGCAGAACTGCAGCACTGGCAGAACTTCAGCACTGGCAAAACTACAGCACTGGCAGAACTTCAGCACTGGCAAAACTACAGCACTGGCAGAACTGCAGCACTGTCAGAACTGCAGCACTGGCAGAACTGCAGCACTGTCAGAACTGCAGCACTGTCAGAACTGCAGCACTGTCAGAACTGCAGCACAAGCAGCACTGCAGCACTGGCAGAACTACAGCACTGGCAGAACTACAACACTGGCAGAACTGCAGCACTGGCAGAACTGCAGCACAAGCAGCACTGCAGCACTGTCAGAACTGCAGCACTGTCAGAACTGCAGCACTGGCAGAACTGCAGCACTGGCAGAACTGCAGCACTGGCAGAACTGCAGCACTGTCAGAACTGCAGCACTGGCAGAACTGCAGCATTGGCAGAACTGCAGCATTGGCAGAACTGCAGCACTGGCAGAACTGCAGCACTGTCAGAACTGCAGCACTGTCAGAACTGCAGCACTGGCAGAACTGCAGCATTGGCAGAACTGCAGCATTGGCAGAACTGCAGCATTGGCAGAACTGCAGCACTGGCAGAACTGCAGCATTGGCAGAACTGCAGCACTGTCAGAACTGCAGCACTGTCAGAACTGCAGCACTGGCAGAACTGCAGCATTGGCAGAACTGCAGAATTGGCAGAACTGCAGCACTGGCAGAACTGCAGCACTGGCAGAACTGCAGCACTGGCAGAACTGCGGCACTGGCAGAACTGCAGCACTGGCAGATCTGCAGCACTGGCAGAACTACAACACTGGCAGAACTGCAGCACTGTCAGAACTGCAGCACTGGCAGAACTGCAGCACTAGCAGAACTGCAGCACTGTCAGAACTGCAGCATTGGCAGAACTGCAGCATTGGCAGAACTGCAGCACTGGCAGAACTGCAGCACTGGCAGAACTGCAGCACTGGCAGAACTGCAGCACTGGCAGAACTGCAGCACTGGCAGAACTACAACACTGGCAGAACTGCAGCACTGTCAGAACTGCAGCACTGGCAGAACTGCAGCACTGGCAGAACTGCAGCACTGGCAGAACTGCAGCATTGGCAGAACTGCAGCATTGGCAGAACTGCAGCACTGGCAGAACTGCAGCACTGGCAGAACTGCAGCACTGGCAGAACTGCAGCACTGGCAGAACTGCAGCACTGGCAGAACTGCAGCACTGGCAGAACTACAACACTGGCAGAACTGCAGCACTGTCAGAACTGCAGCACTGGCAGAACTGCAGCACTGGCAGAACTGCAGCACTGTCAGAACTGCAGCACTGGCAGAACTGCAGCACTGGCAGAACTGCAGCACTGTCAGAACTGCAGCACTGGCAGAACTGCAGCACTGGCAGAACTGCAGCACTGGCAGAACTGCAGCACTGTCAGAACTGCAGCACTGGCAGAACTGCAGCACTGGCAGAACTGCAGCACTGGCAGAACTACAACACTGGCAGAACTGCAGCACTGTCAGAACTGCAGCACTGGCAGAACTGCAGCACTGGCAGAACTACAACACTGGCAGAACTGCAGCACTGTCAGAACTGCAGCACTGGCAGAACTGCAGCACTGGCAGAACTGCAGCACTGGCAGAACTGCAGCACTGTCAGAACTACAACACTGGCAGAACTGCAGCACTGTCAGAACTGCAGCACTGGCAGAACTGCAGCACTGGCAGAACTGCAGCACTGGCAGAACTACAACACTGGCAGAACTGCAGCACTGTCAGAACTGCAGCACTGGCAGAACTGCAGCACTGGCAGAACTGCAGCACTGGCAGAACTGCAGCACTGGCAGAACTGCAGCACTGGCAGAACTGCAGCACTGGCAGAACTGCAGCACTGGCAGAACTACAACACTGGCAGAACTGCAGCACTGTCAGAACTGCAGCACTGGCAGAACTGCAGCACTGGCAGAACTGCAGCACTGGCAGAACTGCAGCATTGGCAGAACTGCAGCATTGGCAGAACTGCAGCACTGGCAGAACTGCAGCACTGGCAGAACTGCAGCACTGGCAGAACTGCAGCACTGGCAGAACTGCAGCACTGGCAGAACTGCAGCACTGGCAGAACTACAACACTGGCAGAACTGCAGCACTGTCAGAACTGCAGCACTGGCAGAACTGCAGCACTGGCAGAACTGCAGCACTGTCAGAACTGCAGCACTGGCAGAACTGCAGCACTGGCAGAACTGCAGCACTGTCAGAACTGCAGCACTGTCAGAACTGCAGCACTGGCAGAACTGCAGCACTGGCAGAACTGCAGCACTGTCAGAACTGCAGCACTGGCAGAACTGCAGCACTGGCAGAACTGCAGCACTGGCAGAACTACAACACTGGCAGAACTGCAGCACTGTCAGAACTGCAGCACTGGCAGAACTGCAGCACTGGCAGAACTACAACACTGGCAGAACTGCAGCATTGGCAGAACTGCAGCACTGGCAGAACTGCAGCACAAGCAGCACTGCAGCACTGGCAGAACTGCAGCACTGGCAGAACTGCAGCATTGGCAGAACTGCAGCACTGGCAAAACTGCAGCACTGGCAGAACTGCAGCACTGGCAGAACTGCAGCATTGGCAGAGCTGCAGCACTGGGAGAACTGCAGCACTGGCAGAACTGCAGCACTGGAAGAACTGCAGCATTGGCGAAACTGCAGCATTGGCAGAACTGCAGCACTGGCAAAACTGCAGCACTGGCAGAACTGCAGCACTGGCAGAACTGCAGCACTGGCAGAACTGCAGCACTGGGAGAACTGCAGCACTGGCAGAACTGCAGCACTGGCAGAACTGCAGCACTGGCAGAACTGCAGCATTGGCAGAACTGCAGCACTGGCAGAACTGCAGCACTGGCAGAACTGCAGCACTGGCAGAACTGCAGCATTGGCAGAACTGCAGCACTGGCAGAACTGCAGCACTGGCAGAACTGCAGCACTGGCAGAACTGCAACATTGGCAGAACTGCAGCACTGGCAGAACTGCAGCACTGGCAGAACTGCAGCACTGGCAGAACTGCAGCATTGGCAGAACTGCAGCACTGGCAGAACTGCAGCACTGGCAGAACTGCAGCACTGGCAGAACTGCAGCATTGGCAGAACTGCAGCACTGGCAGAACTGCAGCACTGGCAGAACTGCAGCACTGGCAGAACTGCAGCATTGGCAGAACTGCAGCACTGGCAGAACTGCAGCACTGGCAGAACTGCAGCACTGGCAGAACTGCAGCATTGGCAGAACTGCAGCATTGGCAGAACTGCAGCACTGGCAGAACTGCAGCACTGGCAGAACTGCAGCATTGGCAGAACTGCAGCACTGGCAGAACTGCAGCACTGGGAGAACTGCAGCACTGGCAGAACTGCAGCACTGGCAGAACTGCAGCACTGGCAGAACTGCAGCATTGGCAGAACTGCAGCACAAGCAGCACTGCAGCACTGGCAGAACTGCAGCACTGGCAGAACTGCAGCATTGGCAGAACTGCAGCATTGGCAGAACTGCAGCACAAGCAGCACTGCAGCACTGGCAGAACTGCAGCACTGGCAGAACTGCAGCACTGGCAGAACTACAACACTGGCAGAACTGCAGCACTGGCAGAACTTCAACACTGGCAGAACTGCAGCATTGGCAGAACTGCAGCACAAGCAGCACTGCAGCACTGGCAGAACTGCAGCACTGGCAGAACTGCAGCATTGGCAGAACTGCAGCACAAGCAGCACTGCAGCACTGGCAGAACTGCAGCACTGGCAGAACTGCAGCACTGGCAGAACTACAACACTGGCAGAACTGCAGCACTGGCAGAACTTCAACACTGGCAGAACTGCAGCACTGGCAGAACTGCAGCACTGGCAGAACTGCAGCACTGGCAGAACTGCAGCACTGTCAGAACTACAGCACTGGCAGAACTGCAGCACAAGCAGCACTGCAGCACTGGCAGAACTGCAGCACTGGCAGAACTGCAGCACTGGCAGAACTGCAGCACTGGCAGAACTGCAGCACTGGCAGAACTGCAGCACTGGCAGAACTGCAGCACTGGCAGAACTGCAGCACTGTCAGAACTACAGCACTGGCAGAACTGCAGCACAAGCAGCACTGCAGCACTGGCAGAACTGCAGCACTGGCAGAACTGCAGCACAAGCAGCACTGCAGCACTGGCAGAACTGCAGCACAAGCAGCACTGCAGCACTGGCAGAATTGCAGCACTGGCAGAACAACAGCACTGGCAGCACTGCAGCACTGGCAGAACTGCAGCACAAGCAGCACTGCAGCACTGGCAGAACTATAGCACTGGCAGAACAACAGCACTGGCAGAACTGCAGGACTGGCAGACCTGCAGCACTGGCAGAACTGCAGCACAAGCAGCACTGCAGCACTGGCAGAACTGCAGCACAAGCAGCACTGCAGCACTGGCAGAACTGCAGCACTGGCAGAACTGCAGCACTGGCAGAACTGCAGCACTGGCAGAACTGCAGCACAAGCAGCACTGCAGCACTGGCAGAACTGCAGCACTGGCAGAACTGCAGCACAAGCAGCACTGCAGCACTGGCAGAACTGCAGCACTGGCAGAACTGCAGCACTGGCAGAACTGCAGCACTGGCAGAACTGCAGCACTGGCAGAACTGCAGCACAAGCAGCACTGCAGCACTGGCAGAACTATAGCACTGGCAGAACAACAGCACTGGCAGAACTGCAGCACTGGCAGAACTGCAGCACAAGCAGCACTGCAGCACTGGCAGAACTGCAGCACTGGCAGAACTGCAGCACAAGCAGCACTGCAGCACTGGCAGAACTGCAGCACTGGCAGAACTGCAGCACTGGCAGAACTGCAGCACTGGCAGAACTGCAGCACTGGCAGAACTGCAACACAAGCAGCACTGCAGCACTGGCAGAACTATAGCACTGGCAGAACAACAGCACTGGCAGAACTGCAGCACTGGCAGAACTGCAGCACGGGCAGAACTGCAGCACTGGCAGAACTGCAGCACTGGCAGAACTGCAGCACTGGCAGAACTGCAGCACAAGCAGCACTGGCAGAACTGCAGCACTGGCAGAACTGCAGCACTGGCAGAACTGCAGCACAAGCAGCACTGCAGCACTGGCAGAACTATAGCACTGGCAGAACAACAGCACTGGCAGAACTGCAGCACTGGCAGAACTGCAGCACTGGCAGAACTGCAGCACTGGCAGAACTGCAGCACTGGCAGAACTGCAGCACAAGCAGCACTGCAGCACTGGCAGAACTATAGCACTGGCAGAACTGCAGCACTGGCAGAACAACAGCACTGGCAGAACTGCAGCACTGGCAGAACAACAGCACTGGCAGAACAACAGCACTGGCAGAACTGCAGCACAAGCAGCACTGCAGCACTGGCAGAACTGCAGCACAAGCAGCACTGCAGCACTGGCAGAACTGCAGCACTGGCAGAACTGCAGCACAAGCAGCACTGCAGCACTGGCAGAACTACAACACTGGCAGAACTGCAGCACTGTCAGAACTGCAGCACTGGCAGAACTGCAGCACTGTCAAAACTGCAGCACTGGCAGAACTGCAGCACTGGCAGAACTGCAGCACTGTCAAAACTGCAGCACTGGCAGAACTGCAGCACTGGCAGATCTGCAGCACTGTCAAAACTGCAGCACTGGCAGAACTGCAGCACTGGCAGAACTGCAGCACTGGCAGAACTGCAGCACAAGCAGCACTGCAGCACTGGCAGAACTGCAGCACAAGCAGCACTGCAGCACTGGCAGAACTGCAGCACTGGCAGAACTGCAGCACAAGCAGCACTGCAGCACTGGCAGAACTACAACACTGTCAGAACTGCAGCACTGTCAAAACTGCAGCACTGGCAGAACTGCAGCACTGGCAGAACTGCAGCACTGTCAAAACTGCAGCACTGGCAGAACTGCAGCACTGTCAAAACTGCAGCACTGGCAGAACTGCAGCACTGTCAAAACTGCAGCACTGGCAGAACTACAGCACTGGCAGAACTGCAGCACTGTCAAAACTGCAGCACTGGCAGAACTGCAGCACTGTCAAAACTGCAGCACTGGCAGAACTGCAGCACTGTCAAAACTGCAGCACTGGTAGAACTGCAGCACTGGCAGAACTGCAGCACTGTCAAAACTGCAGCACTGGCAGAACTACAGCACTGGCAGAACTACAGCACTGTCAAAACTGCAGCACTGGCAGAACTACAGCACTGGCAGAACTACAGCACTGTCAAAACTGCAGCACTGGCAGAACTACAGCACTGGCAGAACTGCAGCACTGTCAAAACTGCAGCACTGTCAAAACTGCAGCACTGGCAGAACTACAGCACTGGCAGAACTGCAGCACTGTCAAAACTGCAGCACTGGCAGAACTGCAGCACTGGCAGAACTGCAGCACTGTCAAAACTGCAGCACTGGCAGAACTGCAGCACTGTCAAAACTGCAGCACTGGCAGAACTGCAGCACTGTCAAAACTGCAGCACTGGCAGAACTACAGCACTGGCAGAACTGCAGCACTGTCAAAACTGCAGCACTGGCAGAACTGCAGCACTGTCAAAACTGCAGCACTGGCAGAACTGCAGCACTGTCAAAACTGCAGCACTGGCAGAACTGCAGCACTGGCAGAACTGCAGCACTGTCAAAACTGCAGCACTGGCAGAACTGCAGCACTGTCAAAACTGCAGCACTGGCAGAACTGCAGCACTGTCAAAACTGCAGCACTGGTAGAACTGCAGCACTGGCAGAACTACAACACTGGCAGAACTGCAGCACTGTCAGAACTGCAGCACTGTCAAAACTGCAGCACTGGCAGAACTGCAGCACTGTCAAAACTGCAGCACCGGCAGAACTGCAGCACTGGCAGAACTGCAGCACTGTCAGAACTGCAGCACTGTCAAAACTGCAGCACTGTCAAAACTGCAGCACTGGCAGAACTGCAGCACTGGCAGAACTGCAGCACTGGCAGAACTGCAGCACTGTCAAAACTGCAGCACTGGCAGAACTGCAGCACTGGCAGAACTGCAGCACTGTCAAAACTGCAGCACTGGCAGAACTGCAGCACTGTCAAAACTGCAGCACTGGCAGAACTGCAGCACTGTCAAAACTGCAGCACTGGCAGAACTGCAGCACTGTCAAAACTGCAGCACTGGCAGAACTGCAGCACTGGCAGAACTGCAGCACTGTCAAAACTGCAGCACTGGCAGAACTGCAGCACTGTCAAAACTGCAGCACTGGCAGAACTGCAGCACTGTCAAAACTGCAGCACTGGCAGAACTGCAGCACTGTCAAAACTGCAGCACTGGCAGAACTGCAGCACTGTCAAAACTGCAGCACTGGCAGAACTGCAGCACTGTCAAAACTGCAGCACTGGCAGAACTGCAGCACTGTCAAAACTGCAGCACTGGCAGAACTGCAGCACTGTCAAAACTGCAGCACTGGCAGAACTGCAGCACTGTCAAAACTGCAGCACTGGCAGAACTGCAGCACTGTCAAAACTGCAGCACTGTCAAAACTGCAGCACTGGCAGAACTGCAGCACTGGTAGAACTGCAGCACTGTCAAAACTGCAGCACTGGCAGAACTGCAGCACTGGTAGAACTGCAGCACTGGCAGAACTGCAGCACTGGCAGAACTGCAGCACTGGCAGAACTGCAGCACTGGCAGAACTGCAGCACTGTCAGAACTGCAGCACTGGCAGAACTGCAGCACTGGCAGAACTGCAGCACTGTCAAAACTGCAGCACTGGCAGAACTACAGCACTGGCAGAACTGCAGCACTGTCAGAACTGCAGCACTGGCAGAACTGCAGCACTGTCAAAACTGCAGCACTGTCAGAACTGCAGCACTGTCAAAACTGCAGCACTGGCAGAACTGCAGCACTGTCAGAACTGCAGCACTGGCAGAACTGCAGCACTGGCAGAACTGCAGCACTGTCAAAACTGCAGCACTGTCAGAACTGCAGCACTGTCAAAACTGCAGCACTGGCAGAACTACAGCACTGGCAGAACTGCAGCACAAGCAGCACTGCAGCACTGGCAGAACTGCAGCACTGGCAGAACTGCAGCACTGGCAGAACTGCAGCACTGTCAAAACTGCAGCACTGGCAGAACTACAGCACTGGCAGAACTGCAGCACGAGCAGCACTGCAGCACTGGCAGAACTGCAGCACAAGCAGCACTGCAGCACTGGCAGAACTGCAGCACTGGCAGAACTGCAGCACTGGCAGAACTGCAGCACTGGCAGAACTGCAGCACTGGCAGAACTGCAGCACAAGCAGCATTGCAGCACTGGCAGAACTGCAGCACTGGCAGAACTGCAGCACTGTCAAAACTGCAGCACTGGCAGAACTACAGCACTGGCAGAACTGCAGCACAAGCAGCACTGCAGCACTGGCAGAACTGCAGCACAAGCAGCACTGCAGCACTGTCAAAACTGCAGCACTGGCAGAACTGCAGCACTGGCAGAACTGCAGCACTGGCAGAACTGCAGCACTGGCAGAACTGCAGCACAAGCAGCACTGCAGCACTGGCAGAACTGCAGCACTGGCAGAACTGCAGCACTGTCAAAACTGCAGCACTGGCAGAACTGCAGCACTGGCAGAACTGCAGCACTGGCAGAACTGCAGCACTGGCAGAACTGCAGCACTGTCAAAACTGCAGCACTGGCAGAACTGCAGCACAAGCAGCACTGCAGCACTGGCAGAACTGCAGCACTGGCAGAACTGCAGCACTGTCAAAACTGCAGCACTGGCAGAACTGCAGCACTGGCAGAACTGCAGCACTGGCAGAACTGCAGCACTGGCAGAACTGCAGCACTGTCAAAACTGCAGCACTGGCAGAACTGCAGCACAAGCAGCACTGCAGCACTGGCAGAACTGCAGCACTGGCAGAACTGCAGCACTGTCAAAACTGCAGCACTGGCAGAACTGCAGCACTGGCAGAACTGCAGCACTGGCAGAACTGCAGCACTGTCAAAACTGCAGCACTGGCAGAACTGCAGCACAAGCAGCACTGCAGCACTGGCAGAACTGCAGCACTGGCAGAACTGCAGCACAAGCAGCACTGCAGCACTGGCAGAACTGCAGCACTGTCAAAACTGCAGCACTGTCAGAACTGCAGCACTGGCAGAACTGCAGCACTGTCAGAACTGCAGCACTGTCAAAACTGCAGCACTGGCAGAACTGCAGCACTGTCAGAACTGCAGCACTGTCAAAACTGCAGCACTGGCAGAACTGCAGCCCAAGCAGCACTGCAGCACTTGCAGAACTGCAGCACTGGCAGAACTGCAGCACTGTCAAAACTGCAGCACTGGCAGAACTGCAGCACTGTCAAAACTGCAGCACTGGCAGAACTGCAGCACAAGCAGCACTGCAGCACTGGCAGAACTGCAGCACTGGCAGAACTGCAGCACTTTCAAAACTGCAGCACTGGCAGAACTGCAGCACTGTCAAAACTGCAGCACTGTCAAAACTGCAGCACTGTCAAAACTGCAGCACTGGCAGAACTGCAACACTGGCAGAACTGCAGCACTGTCAAAACTGCAGCACTGGCAGAACTGCAGCACTGTCAAAACTGCAGCACTGTCAAAACTGCAGCACTGTCAAAACTGCAGCACTGGCAGAACTGCAGCACTGGCAGAACTGCAGCACTGTCAAAACTGCAGCACTGGCAGAACTGCAGCACAAGCAGCACTGCAGCACTGGCAGAACTGCAGCACTGGCAGAACTGCAGCACTGGCAGAACTGCAGCACTGTCAAAACTGCAGCACTGGCAGAACTGCAGCACAAGCAGCACTGCAGCACTGGCAGAACTGCAGCACTGGCAGAACTACAGCACTGTCAAAACTGCAGCACTGTCAGAACTGCAGCACAAGCAGCACTGCAGCACTGGCAGAACTGCAGCACAAGCAGCACTGCAGCACTGGCAGAACTGCAGCACTGGCAGAACTGCAGCACTGGCAGAACTGCAGCACTGTCAAAACTGCAGCACTGGCAGAACTGCAGCACAAGCAGCACTGCAGCACTGGCAGAACTGCAGCACTGGCAGAACTACAGCACTGTCAAAACTGCAGCACTGGCAGAACTGCAGCACTGGCAGAACTGCAGCACTGGCAGAACTGCAGCACAAGCAGCACTGCAGCACTGGCAGAACTATAGCACTGGCAGAACAACAGCACTGGCAGAACTGCAGCACTGGCAGAACTATAGCACTGGCAGAACAACAGCACTGTCAAAACTGCAGCACTGGCAGAACAACAGCACTGGCAGCACTGCAGCACTGGCAGAACTGCAGCACAAGCAGCACTGCAGCACTGGCAGAACTATAGCACTGGCAGAACAACAGCACTGGCAGAACTGCAGCACTGGCAGAACTGCAGCACAAGCAGCACTGGCAGAACTACAGCACTGTCAAAACTGCAGCACTGGCAGAACTGCAGCACTGGCAGAACTGCAGCACTGTCAGAACTGCAGCACAAGCAGCACTGGCAGAACTACAGCACTGTCAAAACTGCAGCACTGGCAGAACTACAGCACTGTCAAAACTGCAGCACTGTCAGAACTGCAGCACTGTCAAAACTGCAGCACTGGCAGAACTGCAGCACAAGCAGCACTGGCAGAACTGCAGCACAAGCAGCACTGGCAGAACTGCAGCACAAGCAGCACTGGCAGAACTGCAGCACAAGCAGCACTGGCATAACTACAGCACTGTCAAAACTGCAGCACTGGCAGAACTACAGCACTGTCAAAACTGCAGCACTGTCAGAACTGCAGCACTGTCAAAACTGCAGCACTGGCAGAACTGCAGCACAAGCAGCACTGGCAGAACTACAGCACTGTCAAAACTGCAGCACTGGCAGAACTGCAGCACTGGCAGAACTGCAGCACTGGCAGAACTACAGCACTGTCAAAACTGCAGCACTGGCAGAACTGCAGCACTGGCAGAACTGCAGCACTGGCAGAACTGCAGCACTGTCAAAACTGCAGCACTGGCAGAACTACAGCACTGGCAGAACTACAGCACTGTCAAAACTGCAGCACTGGCAGAACTACAGCACTGGCAGAACTACAGCACTGTCAAAACTGCAGCACTGGCAGAACTGCAGCACTGGCAGAACTGCAGCACTGGCAGAACTGCAGCACTGGCAGAACTGCAGCACTGGCAGAACTACAGCACTGTCAAAACTGCAGCACTGGCAGAACTGCAGCACTGGCAGAACTGCAGCACTGTCAAAACTGCAGCACTGGCAGAACTACAGCACTGTCAAAACTGCAGCACTGGCAGAACTGCAGCACTGGCAGAACTACAGCACTGTCAAAACTGCAGCACTGGCAGAACTACAGCACTGTCAAAACTGCAGCACTGTCAAAACTGCAGCACTGGCAGAACTGCAGCACTGGCAGAACTGCAGCACTGGCAGAACTGCAGCACTGGCAGAACTGCAGCACTGGCAGAACTACAGCACTGTCAAAACTGCAGCACTGGCAGAACTGCAGCACTGGCAGAACTGCAGCACTGGCAGAACTGCAGCACTGTCAAAACTGCAGCACTGGCAGAACTGCGGCACTGTCGAAACTGCAGCACTGTCAGAACTGCAGCACTGTCAAAACTGCAGCACTGGCAGAACTGCAGCACTGGCAGAACTGCAGCACTGGCAGAACTGCAGCACTGTCAAAACTGCAGCACTGGCAGAACTGCGGCACTGTCGAAACTGCAGCACTGTCAAAACTGCAGCACTGGCAGAACTACAGCACTGGCAGAACTGCAGCACAAGCAGCACTGCAGCACTGGCAGAACTGCAGCACTGGCAGAACTGCAGCACTGGCAGAACTACAGCACTGGCAGAACTGCAGCACTGTCAGAACTGCAGCACTGGCAGAACTGCAGCACAAGCAGCACTGCAGCACTGGCAGAACTGCAGCACTGTCAAAACTGCAGCACTGGCAGAACTACAGCACTGGGAGAACTGCAGCACTGGGAGAACTGCAGCACTGGCAGAACTGCAGCACTGGCAGAACTGCAGCACTGGCAGAACTGCAGCACTGGCAGAACTGCAGCACTGGCAGAACTGCAGCACTGGCAGAACTGCAGCACTGTCAAAACTGCAGCACTGGCAGAACTACAGCACTGGCAGAACTGCAGCACTGGGAGAACTGCAGCACTGGCAGAACTGCAGCACTGGCAGAACTGCAGCACTGGCAGAACTGCAGCACTGTCAGAACTGCAGCACTGGCAGAACTGCAGCACTGGCAGAACTGCAGCACTGGCAGAACTACAGCACTGGCAGAACTGCAGCACTGTCAGAACTGCAGCACTGGCAGAACTGCAGCACAAGCAGCACTGCAGCACTGGCAGAACTGCAGCACTGTCAAAACTGCAGCACTGGCAGAACTACAGCACTGGGAGAACTGCAGCACTGGCAGAACTACAGCACTGGCAGAACTGCAGCACTGGCAGAACTGCAGCACTGTCAAAACTGCAGCACTGGCAGAACTGCAGCACTGGCAGAACTGCAGCACAAGCAGAACTGCAGCACTGTCAGAACTGCAGCACTGGCAGAACTGCAGCACTGGCAGAACTGCAGCACAAGCAGAACTGCAGCACTGGCAGAACTGCAGCACTGGCAGAACTGCAGCACTGTCAGAACTACAGCACTGGCAGAACTGCAGCACTGGCAGAACTACAGCACTGGCAGAACTGCAGCACAAGCAGCACTGCAGCACTGGCAGAACTGCAGCACTGGCAGAACTGCAGCACTGGCAGAACTACAGCACTGGCAGAACTGCAGCACTGGCAGAACTACAGCACTGTCAAAACTGCAGCACTGGCAGAACTATAGCACTGGCAGAACTACAGCACTGTCAAAACTGCAGCACTGGCAGAACTACAGCACTGGCAGAACTGCAGCACTGGCAGAACTGCAGCACTGGCAGAACTACAGCACTGGCAGAACTGCAGCACTGTCAGAACTACAGCACTGTCAAAACTGCAGCACTGGCAGAACTACAGCACTGGCAGAACTGCAGCACAAGCAGCACTGCAGCACTAGCAGAACTGCAGCACTGGCAGAACTACAGCACTGGCAGAACTGCAGCACTGGCAGAACTGCAGCACTGGCAGAACTGCAGCACAAGCAGCACTGCAGCACTGGCAGAACTGCAGCACTGGCAGAACTGCAGCACTGGCAGAACTGCAGCACTGTCAAAACTGCAGCACTGGCAGAACTACAGCACTGGCAGAACTGCAGCACTGGCAGAACTGCAGCACTGGCAGAACTGCAGCACTGGCAGAACTGCAGCACTGGCAGAACTGCAGCACTGGCAGAACTGCAGCACTGGCAGAACTGCAGCACTGGCAGAACTGCAGCACTGGCAGAACTGCAGCACTGGCAGAACTGCAGCACTGGCAGAACTGCAGCACTGGCAGAACTGCAGCACTGGCAGAACTGCAGCACTGGCAGAACTGCAGCACTGGCAGAACTGCAGCACTGGCAGAACTGCAGCAATGGCAGAACTGCAGCACTGGCAGAACTGCAGCACTGGCAGAACTGCAGCACTGTCAGAACTACAGCACTGGCAGAACTGCAGCACTGGCAGAACTGCAGCACTGGCAGAACTGCAGCACTGGCAGAACTGCAGCACTGACAGAACTGCAGCACTGTCAAAACTGCAGCACTGTCAGAACTGCAGCACTGGCAGAAATGCAGCACTGGCAGAACTGCAGCACTGGCAGAACTGCAGCACTGGCAGAACTGCAGCACTGGCAGAACTGCAGCACTGGCAGAACTGCAGCACTGGCAGAACTGCAGCACTGGCAGAACTGCAGCACTGTCAGAACTGCAGCACTGGCAGAACTGCAGCACTGGCAGAACTGCAGCACTGGCAGAACTGCAGCACTGGCAGAACTGCAGCACTGGCAGAACTGCAGCACTGGCAGAACTGCAGCACTGGCAGAACTGCAGCACTGGCCGAAGTACAGCACTGGCAGAACTGCAGCACGAGCAGCACTGCAGCACTGGCAGAACTGCAGCACTGGCAGAACTGCAGCACTGGCAGAACTGCAGCACAAGCAGCACTGCAGCACTGGCAGAACTGCAGCACTGGCAGAACTGCAGCACGAGCAGCACTGCAGCACTGGCAGAACTGCAGCACTGTCAGAACTGCAGCACTGGCCGAAGTACAGCACTGTCAGAACTGCAGCACTGGCAGAACTGCAGCACTGTCAGAACTGCAGCACTGGCCGAAGTACAGCACTGGGAGAACTGCAGCACAAGCAGCACTGCAGCACTGGCAGAACTGCAGCACTGGCAGAACTGCAGCACTGTCAGAACTGCAGCACGAGCAGCACTGCAGCACTGTCAGAACTGCAGCACTGGCAGAACTGCAGCACTGGCAGAACTGCAGCACTGGCAGAACTGCAGCACTGTCAGAACTGCAGCACTGTCAGAACTGCAGCACTGGCAGAACTGCAGCACTGGCAGAACTGCAGCACTGGCAGAACTGCAGCACTGTCAAAACTGCAGCACTGTCAGAACTGCAGCACTGGCCGAAGTACAGCACTGGCAGAACTGCAGCACTGTCAGAACTGCAGCACTGGCAGAACTGCAGCACTGTCAGAACTGCAGCACTGTCAGAACTGCAGCACTGGCAGAACTGCAGCACTGTCAGAACTGCAGCACTGGCCGAAGTACAGCACTGTCAGAACTGCAGCACTGGCCGAAGTACAGCACTGGCAGAACTGCAGCACTGGCCGAAGTACAGCACTGGCAGAACTGCAGCACTGGCCGAAGTACAGCACTGGCAGAACTGCAGCACTGTCAGAACTGCAGCACTGGCAGAACTGCAGCACTGTCAGAACTGCAGCACTGTCAGAACTGCAGCACTGGCCGAAGTACAGCACTGGCAGAACTGCAGCACTGGCCGAAGTACAGCACTGTCAGAACTGCAGCACTGGCCGAAGTACAGCACTGGCAGAACTGCAGCACTGTCAGAACTGCAGCACTGGCAGAACTGCAGCACTGTCAGAACTGCAGCACTGTCAGAACTGCAGCACTGGCCGAAGTACAGCACTGGCAGAACTGCAGCACTGTCAGAACTGCAGCTCTGGCCGAAGTACAGCACTGTCAGAACTGCAGCACTGGCAGAACTGCAGCACTGGCAGAACTGCAGCACTGGCAGAACTGCAGCACTGGCAGAACTGCAGCACTGTCAGAACTGCAGCACTGGCAGAACTGCAGCACTGGCAGAACTGCAGCACTGGCAGAACTGCAGCACTGGCAGAACTGCAGCACTGGCAGAACTGCAGCACTGTCAGAACTGCAGCACTGGCAGAACTGCAGCACTGGCCGAAGTACAGCACTGGGAGAACTGCAGCACTGGCAGAACTGCAGCACTGGCAGAACTGCAGCATTGGCAGAACTGCAGCACTGGGAGAACTGCAGCACTGTCAGAACTGCAGCACTGTCAGAACTGCAGCACTGTCAGAACTGCAGCACTGGCAGAACTGCAGCACTGGCAGAACTACAGCACTGTCAGAACTGCAGCACTGGCAGAACTGCAGCACTGGCCGAAGTACAGCACTGGGAGAACTGCAGCATTGGCAGAACTGCAGCACTGGCAGAACTGCAGCACTGGCAGAACTGCAGCACTGGCAGAACTACAGCACTGTCAGAACTACAGCACTGTCAGAACTGCAGCACTGGCCGAAGTACAGCACTGGGAGAACTGCAGCATTGGCAGAACTGCAGCACTGTCAGAACTGCAGCACTGGCAGAACTGCAGCACTGGCAGAACTACAGCACTGTCAGAACTACAGCACTGTCAGAACTGCAGCACTGGCCGAAGTACAGCACTGGGAGAACTGCAGCATTGGCAGAACTGCAGCACTGGCAGAACTGCAGCACTGTCAGAACTGCAGCACTGTCAGAACTGCAGCACTGTCAGAACTGCAGCACTGTCAGAACTGCAGCACTGTCAGAACTGCAGCACTGGCAGAACTGCAGCACAAGCAGCACTGCAGCACTGGCAGAACTGCAGCACAAGCAGCACTGCAGCACTGGCAGAACTGCAGCACTGTCAGAACTGCAGCACTGGCAGAACTGCAGCACTGTCAGAACTGCAGCACTGTCAGAACTGCAGCACTGTCAGAACTGCAGCACTGGCAGAACTGCAGCACTGTCAGAACTGCAGCACTGGCAGAACTGCAGCACTGTCAGAACTGCAGCACTGTCAGAACTGCAGCACTGTCAGAACTGCAGCATTGGCAGAACTGCAGCACTGGCAGAACTGCAGCACTGTCAGAACTGCAGCACTGTCAGAACTGCAGCACTGTCAGAACTGCAGCACTGGCAGAACTGCAGCACTGGCAGAACTGCAGCACTGTCAGAACTGCAGCACTGTCAGAACTGCAGCACTGGCAGAACTGCAGCACTGGCAGAACTGCAGCACTGTCAGAACTGCAGCACTGTCAGAACTGCAGCACTGGCAGAACTGCAGCACTGTCAGAACTGCAGCACTGTCAGAACTGCAGCACTGTCAGAACTGCAGCACTGGCAGAACTGCAGCACTGTCAGAACTGCAGCACTGGCAGAACTGCAGCACTGGCAGAACTGCAGCACTGTCAGAACTGCAGCACTGTCAGAACTGCAGCACTGTCAGAACTGCAGCACTGGCAGAACTGCAGCACTGTCAGAACTGCAGCACTGGCAGAACTGCAGCACTGTCAGAACTGCAGCACTGGCAGAACTGCAGCACTGTCAGAACTGCAGCACTGTCAGAACTGCAGCACTGTCAGAACTGCAGCACTGTCAGAACTGCAGCACTGGCAGAACTGCAGCACTGGCAGAACTGCAGCACTGTCAGAACTGCAGCACTGTCAGAACTGCAGCACTGGCAGAACTGCAGCACTGTCAGAACTGCAGCACTGTCAGAACTGCAGCACTGTCAGAACTGCAGCACTGTCAGAACTGCAGCACTGTCAGAACTGCAGCACTGTCAGAACTGCAGCACTGTCAGAACTGCAGCACTGTCAGAACTGCAGCACTGTCAGAACTGCAGCACTGGCAGAACTGCAGCACTGGCAGAACTGCAGCACTGTCAGAACTGCAGCACTGTCAGAACTGCAGCACTGGCAGAACTGCAGCACTGTCAGAACTGCAGCACTGTCAGAACTGCAGTACTGGCAGAACTGCAACACTGGCAGAACTGCAGCACTGTCAGAACTGCAGCACTGTCAGAACTGCAGCACTGGCAGAACTGCAGCACAGTCAGAACTGCAGCACTGTCAGAACTGCAGCACTGGCAGAACTGCAGCACAAGCAGCACTGCAGCACTGGCAGAACTGCAGCACAAGCAGCACTGCAACACTGGCAGAACTGCAGCACTGGCAGAACTGCAGCACTGGCAGAACTGCAGCACTGGGAGAACTGCAGCACTGGCAGAACTGCAGCACTGGCAGAACTGCAGCACTGGCAGAA
Source organism: Morinoia aosen (assembly GCA_030386875.1). Classification (NCBI taxonomy): domain Eukaryota; kingdom Metazoa; phylum Arthropoda; class Malacostraca; order Amphipoda; family Talitridae; genus Morinoia; species Morinoia aosen. The sequence goes on from CM059566.1 coordinate 49,540,560, forward strand.
CTGCAGCACAAGCAGCACTGCAGCACTGGCAGAACTGCAGCACTGGCAGAACTGCAGCACTGGCAGAACTGCAGCACTGTCAGAACTGCAGCACTGTCAGAACTGCATTACTGGCAGAACTGCAGCATTGGCAGAACTGCAGCACTGGCAGAACTGCAGCACTGGCAGAACTGCAGCACTGGCAGAACTGAAGCACTGGCAGAACTGCATTACTGGCAGAACTGCAGCACTGTCAGAACTGCAGCACTGTCAGAACTGCATTACTGGCAGAACTGCAGCATTGGCAGAACTGCAGCACTGGCAGAACTGCAGCACTGACAGAACTGCAGCACTGGCAGAACTGCAGCACTGTCAGAACTGCAGCACTGTCAGAACTGCATTACTGGCAGAACTGCAGCATTGGCAGAACTGCAGCACTGGCAGAACTGCAGCACTGGCAGAACTGCAGCACTGGCAGAACTGCAGCACTGTCAGAACTGCAGCACTGTCAGAACTGCATTACTGGCAGAACTGCAGCATTGGCAGAACTGCAGCACTGGCAGAACTGCAGCACTGGCAGAACTGCAGCACTGGCAGAACTACAGCACTGGCAGAACTGCATTACTGGCAGAACTGCAGCATTGGCAGAACTGCAGCACTGGCAGAACTGCAGCACTGGCAGAACTGCAGCACTGGCAGAACTGAAGCACTGGCAGAACTGCAGCACTGGCAGAACTGCAGCACTGGCAGAACTGCAGCACTGGCAGAACTGCAGCACTGGGAGAACTGCAGCACTGGCAGAACTGCAGCACTGTCAGAACTGCAGCACTGGCCGAAGTACAGCACTGGGAGAACTGCAGCACTGTCAGAACTGCAGCACTGTCAGAACTGCAGCACTGGCAGAACTGCAGCACTGGCCGAAGTACAGCATTGGCAGAACTGCAGCACTGGCAGAACTGCAGCACTGGCAGAACTGCAGCACTGGCAGAACTGCAGCACTGGCCGAAGTACAGCACTGGCAGAACTGCAGCACTGTCAGAACTGCAGCACTGGCAGAACTGCAGCACTGGCAGAACTGCAGCACTGGCCGAAGTACAGCATTGGCAGAACTGCAGCACTGGCAGAACTGCAGCACTGGCCGAAGTACAGCATTGGCAGAACTGCAGCACTGGCAGAACTGCAGCACTGGCAGAACTGCAGCACTGGCCGAAGTACAGCACTGGCAGAACTGCAGCACTGGCAGAACTGCAGCACTGGCAGAACTGCAGCACTGGCCGAAGTACAGCACTGGCAGAACTGCAGCACTGGCAGAACTGCAGCACTGGCCGAAGTACAGCACTGGCAGAACTGCAGCACTGGCAGAACTGCAGCACTGGCCGAAGTACAGCATTGGCAGAACTGCAGCACTGGCAGAACTGCAGCACTTGCCGAAGTACAGCATTGGCAGAACTGCAGCACTTGCAGAACTGCAGCACTGGCAGAACTGCAGCACTGGCCGAAGTACAGCACTGGCAGAACTGCAGCACTGGCAGAACTGCAGCACTGGCCGAAGTACAGCACTGGCAGAACTGCAGCACTGGCAGAACTGCAGCACTGGCAGAACTGCAGCACTGGCAGAACTGCAGCACTGGCCGAAGTACAGCATTGGCAGAACTGCAGCACTGGCAGAACTGCAGCACTGGCAGAACTGCAGCACTGGCCGAAGTACAGCATTGGCAGAACTGCAGCACTGGCAGAACTGCAGCACTGGCAGAACTGCAGCACTGGCAGAACTGCAGCACTGGCAGAACTGCAGCACTGGCAGAACTGCAGCACTGGCAGAACTGCAGCACTGGCAGAACTGCAGCACTGGCAGAACTGCAGCACTGGCAGAACTGCAGCACTGGCAGAACTGCAGCACTGGCAGAACTGCAGCACTGGCAGAACTGCAGCACTGGCAGAACTGCAGCACTGGCAGAACTGCAGCACTGGCAGAACTGCAGCACTGGCAGAACTGCAGCACTGGCAGAACTGCAGCACTGGCAGAACTGCAGCACTGGCAGAACTGCAGCACTGGCAGAACTGCAGCACTGGCAAAACTGCAGCACTGGCAGAACTGCAGCACTGGCAGAACTGCAGCACTGGCAGAACTGCAGCACTGGCCGAAGTACAGCACTGGCAGAACTGCAGCACTGTCAGAACTGCAGCACTGGCAGAACTGCAGCACTGGCAGAACTGCAGCACTGGCCGAAGTACAGCATTGGCAGAACTGCAGCACTGGCAGAACTGCAGCACTGGCAGAACTGCAGCACAAGCAGCACTGCAGCACTGGCAGAACTGCAGCACTGGCAGAACTGCAGCACTGGCAGAACTGCAGCACTGGGAGAACTGCAGCACTGGCAGAACTGCAGCACTGGCAGAACTGCAGCACTGGCAGAACTGCAGCACAAGCAGCACTGCAGCACTGGCAGAACTGCAGCACTGGCAGAACTGCAGCACTGGCAGAACTGCAGCACTGGCAGAACTGCAGCACTGTCAAAACTGCAGCACTGGCAGAACTGCAGCACTGGCAGAACTGCAGCACTGGCAGAACTGCAGCACTGTCAGAACTGCAGCACTGTCAGAACTGCAGCACTGTCAGAACTGCAGCACTGGCCGAAGTACAGCACTGGCAGAACTGCAGCACTGGCAGAACTGCAGCACTGGCAGAACTGCAGCACTGTCAGAACTGCAGCACTGGCAGAACTGCAGCACAGGGAGAATTGCAGCACTGTCAGAACTGCAGCACTGGCAGAACTGCAGCACTGTCAGAACTGCAGCACTGGCAGAACTGCAGCACTGGCAGAACTGCAGCACTGTCAGAACTGCAGCACTGTCAGAACTGCAGCACTGTCAGAACTGCAGCACTGGCCGAAGTACAGCACTGGCAGAACTGCAGCACTGGCAGAACTGCAGCACTGGCAGAACTACAGCACTGTCAAAACTGCAGCACTGGCGGAACTACAGCACTGTCAAAACTGCAGCACTGGCAGAACTACAGCACTGTCAAAACTGCAGCACTGTCAGAACTGCAGCACTGTCAAAACTGCAGCACTGGCAGAACTACAGCACTGTCAAAACTGCAGCACTGTCAAAACTGCAGCACTGTCAAAACTGCAGCACTGTCAAAACTGCAGCACTGGCAGAACTGCAGCACTGTCAAAACTGCAGCACTGGCGGAACTACAGCACTGTCAAAACTGCAGCACTGTCAGAACTGCAGCACTGTCAGAACTGCAGCACTGTCAGAACTGCAGCACTGTCAGAACTGCAGCACTGTCAGAACTGCAGCACTGGCAGAACTGCAGCACAGGGAGAACTGCAGCACTGGCAGAACTGCAGCACTGGCAGAACTGCAGCACTGTCAGAACTGCAGCACTGTCAGAACTGCAGCACTGTCAGAACTGCAGCACTGGCAGAACTGCAGCACTGGCAGAACTGCAGCACTGTCAGAACTGCAGCACTGGCAGAACTGCAGCACTGTCAGAACTGCAGCACTGGCCGAAGTACAGCACTGTCAGAACTGCAGCACTGGCAGAACTGCAGCACTGGCAGAACTGCAGCACTGGCAGAACTGCAGCACTGTCAGAACTGCAGCACTGTCAGAACTGCAGCACTGTCAGAACTGCAGCACTGTCAGAACTGCAGCACAGGGAGAACTGCAGCACTGTCAGAACTGCAGCACTGGCCGAAGTACAGCACTGGCAGAACTGCAGCACTGTCAGAACTGCAGCACTGGCAGAACTGCAGCACTGTCAGAACTGCAGCACTGTCAGAACTGCAGCCCTGGCAGAACTGCAGCACTGTCAGAACTGCAGCACTGTCAGAACTGCAGCACTGTCAGAACTGCAGCACTGTCAGAACTGCAGCACTGTCAGAACTGCAGCACTGGCAGAACTGCAGCACTGTCAGAACTGCAGCACTGTCAGAACTGCAGCACTGTCAGAACTGCAGCACTGGCAGAACTGCAGCACTGTCAGAACTGCAGCACTGTCAGAACTGCAGCACTGGCAGAACTGCAGCACTGTCAGAACTGCAGCACTGTCAGAACTGCAGCACTGTCAGAACTGCAGCACTGTCAGAACTGCAGCACTGTCAGAACTGCAGCACTGTCAGAACTGCAGCACTGTCAGAACTGCAGCACTGTCAGAACTGCAGCACTGGCAGAACTGCAGCACTGTCAGAACTGCAGCACTGTCAGAACTGCAGCACTGGCAGAACTGCAGCACTGTCAGAACTGCAGCACTGTCAGAACTGCAGCCCTGGCAGAACTGCAGCACTGTCAGAACTGCAGCACTGTCAGAACTGCAGCACTGTCAGAACTGCAGCACTGTCAGAACTGCAGCACTGTCAGAACTGCAGCACTAGCAGAACTGGAGCACTGGCAGAACTGCAGCACTGGCAGAACTGCAGCACTGGCAGAACTGCAGCACTGGCAGAACTGCAGCACTGGCAGAACTGCAGCACTGGCAGAACTGCAGCACTGTCAAAACTGCAGCACTGGCAGAACTGCAGCACTGTCAAAACTGCAGCACTGGCAGAACTGCAGCACTGGCAGAACTGCAGCACTGTCAAAACTGCAGCACTGGCAGAACTGCAGCACTGGCAGAAATGCAGCACAAGCAGCACTGCAGCACTGGCAGAACTGCAGCACTGGCAGAACTGCAGCACTGGCAGAACTGCAGCACTGGCAGAACTGCAGCACTGTCAAAACTGCAGCACTGGCAGAACTGCAGCACTGGCAGAACTGCAGCACTGGCAGAACTGCAGCACTGGCAGAACTGCAGCACTGGCAGAACTACAGCACTGGCAGAACTGCAGCACTGGCAGAACTACAGCACTGGCAGAACTGCAGCACTGGCAGAACTACAGCACTGTCAAAACTGCAGCACTGGCGGAACTACAGCACTGTCAAAACTGCAGCACTGGCAGAACTACAGCACTGTCAAAACTGCAGCACTGTCAGAACTGCAGCACTGTCAAAACTGCAGCACTGGCAGAACTACAGCACTGTCAAAACTGCAGCACTGTCAAAACTGCAGCACTGTCAAAACTGCAGCACTGTCAAAACTGCAGCACTGGCAGAACTGCAGCACTGTCAAAACTGCAGCACTGGCGGAACTACAGCACTGTCAAAACTGCAGCACTGGCAGAACTACAGCACTGTCAAAACTGCAGCACTGTCAAAACTGCAGCACTGGCAGAACTGCAGCACTGGCAGAACTGCAGCACTGGCAGAACTGCAGCACTGTCAAAACTGCAGCACTGGCGGAACTACAGCACTGGCAGAACTGCAGCACTGGCAGAACTGCAGCACTGTCAAAACTGCAGCACTGGCGGAACTACAGCACTGGCAGAACTGCAGCACTGGCAGAACTGCAGCACTGTCAAAACTGCAGCACTGGCAGAACTGCAGCACTGGCAGAACAACAGCACTGTCAAAACTGCAGCACTGTCAAAACTACAGCACTGTCAAAACTGCAGCATTGGCAGAACTGCAGCACTGGCAGAACTGCAGCACTGGCAGAACTGCAGCACTGTCAAAACTGCAGCACTGGCGGAACTACAGCACTGGCAGAACTGCAGCACTGGCAGAACTACAGCACTGTCAAAACTGCAGCACTGGCAGAACTACAGCACTGTCAAAACTGCAGCACTGGCAGAACTGCAGCACTGGCAGAACTACAGCACTGTCAAAACTGCAGCACTGGCGGAACTACAGCACTGTCAAAACTGCAGCACTGTCAGAACTGCAGCACTGGCAGAACTACAGCACTGTCAAAACTGCAGCACTGGCAGAACTACAGCACTGTCAAAACTGCAGCACTGGCAGAACTGCAGCACTGGCAGAACTGCAGCACTGGCAGAACTGCAGCACTGGCAGAACTGCAGCACTGGCAGAACTGCAGCACTGGCAGAACTGCAGCACTGGCAGAACTACAGCACTGTCAAAACTGCAGCACTGGCAGAACTGCAGCACTGGCAGAACTGCAGCACTGGCAGAACTGCAGCACTGGCAGAACTGCAGCACTGGCAGAACTGCAGCACTGGCAGAACTGCAGCACTGGCAGAACTGCAGCACTGGCAGAACTGCAGCACTGGCAGAACTGCAGCACTGTCAAAACTGCAGCACTGTCAAAACTGCAGCACTGGCAGAACTGCAGCACTGGCAGAACTGCAGCACTGGCAGAACTGCAGCACTGGCAGAACTGCAGCACTGGCAGAACTGCAGCACTGGCAGAACTACAGCACTGTCAAAACTGCAGCACTGGCAGAACTACAGCACTGTCAAAACTGCAGCACTGGCAGAACTGCAGCACTGGCAGAACTACAGCACTGTCAAAACTGCAGCACTGGCAGAACTACAGCACTGTCAAAACTGCAGCACTGGCAGAACTGCAGCACTGGCAGAACTACAGCACTGTCAAAACTGCAGCACTGGCAGAACTACAGCACTGTCAAAACTGCAGCACTGTCAGAACTGCAGCACTGGCCGAAGTACAGCACTGGGAGAACTGCAGCACTGGCAGAACTGCAGCACTGGCAGAACTGCAGCACTGGCAGAACTGCAGCACTGTCAGAACTGCAGCACTGGCAGAACTGCAGCACTGGCAGAACTGCAGCACTGGCAGAACTGCAGCACTGTCAAAACTGCAGCACTGTCAGAACTGCAGCACTGGCAGAACTGCAGCACTGGCAGAACTGCAGCACAAGCAGCACTGCAGCACTGGCAGAACTGCAGCACTGGCAGAACTACAGCACTGGCAGAACTGCAGCACTGTCAAAACTGCAGCACTGTCAGAACTGCACAAGCAGCACTGCAGCACTGGCAGAACTGCAGCACAAGCAGCACTGCAGCACTGGCAGAATTGCAGCACTGGCAGAACAACAGCACTGGCAGCACTGCAGCACTGGCAGAACTGCAGCACAAGCAGCACTGCAGCACTGGCAGAACTGTAGCACTGGCAGAACTGCAGCACTGGCAGAACTGCAGCACTGGCAGAATTGCAGCACTGGTAGAACAACAGCACTGGCAGCACTGCAGCACAAGCAGCACTGCAGCACTGGCAGAACTGCAACACTGGCAGAACTGCAGCACTGGCAGAACTGCAGCACAAGCAGCACAGCAGCACTGGCAGAACTGCAGCACTGGCAGAACAACAGCACTGGCAGCACTGCAGCACTGGCAGAACTGCAGCACAAGCAGCACTGCAGCACTGGCAGAACTGTAGCACTGGCAGAACAACAGCACTGGCAGAACTGCAGCACTGCAGAACTGCAGCACAAGCAGCACTGCAGCACTGGCAACACTGCAGCACTGGCAGAGCTGCAGTGCCGGCGGCCAATCAGCCTCACAAAATAGCAGCGCTGGAGATGACACCTCTCACTCAATCCCTCCTGCCGGGCGGACGATCTCGGGTTGAGCCGCTCGCTTTTGGGCAGATTAGTGCGCTACACCGCCGTCGCCGCCATCCATTCTATTTACCTCCGACATTTAAAGTCTATTCGACCCTCGCCACGCTGCGTTCTACACAGATAGCCTCCCGATACTCATTCATAGTCTTCATTCTTTGGGCGGGTGCGTGTGTGTTTTGTCAATGTGAGCGCGTGTTTCCGAATTGTAGTGGCATGAGTTTATGTTAACGAGGGTGTTAGGTTATCGAACTCTAAAGCGCCACGCTTTGCTGTGAATTGACGTGTTTTGGTGTAAGTATGTCGCAGGTGTAAGTATGTGCCTAAGTTTGAATTTAAGATTTAGTATCATCAAACTTCAGACATCGAATATACTTTCGCCTTTATTCGGTATGGAGGAGTGAAAAATCAGTTATCACCAATTTTCGCTCCGAGAACACCAGTTGTTCTCAACTGTAAAAAGTATGTTTAGTCACAGCAAAATGCAATTATCATTTGCAAGCTGATGTGCCAAAGCATTTCGGCAAAAACTATTCTTGATAGTTAAAACAAGCTTCAATTTTCTTCCCGTCTAAGAAGGTCAGTTACTGCATAGCACGAGGGTCGCAGCTTAAATCGTGCACATATACACGACATAAATATATTTTTCTATCTAATACTGAGTTGAATTGTACTGTTGAATTTTATTTTTAATGTGTTTAAGGTGAACCAACACAGCACTGCTATATCATTTTGATAATAGTTGCATGCTGCATGATTGGTATGGTAAGTGTAAGAAAATAGATAGAAAAATAAATTGAATTGCCTTCTTTATGTGATCCTCGTTAAAATAATCGCATTTATATGAAACTCCCTTGTGCAGCTTGTATTTCTGCAAAAATTTTAAATGCAAATTCATGAAAATGCTATAGCAAATTTCACCCAATATATACATCGTTTAGAACTCGCAGAATTGGAGTATTTTAATTAAGCATAGAAAAAATATACAGAATACGTTAACACATGTTAGCCTCATGAGGCACACTGGTGAAAAACTTGCGTAAGTGTACTCTACTCGTAAATTGATGCATAAATTTAAAGGGCTGTTTTTAACTTCATTTTATACATCATTTCGTGGGATAAAGACAAACTTCTTAGCGGAGACTTTAACGCTACGGTAAGAAATGATCCACGATGAATGCTTTCCTCTTCGAGACGGCGCTCGAACTTACCTCATCATTTTGTACATTATTTTTTTGTGGTTCTGATTTTCTCGTAGAGTTGATTTTTATATTCGATTGCAACACCATTTTTATTTTCTCGTACCAAGGCGAATAGCCAAGCCGATGTGCGAGTATTTATTCTCTGATGTTTTAAATCCAATACACGGTTCATGATGACGATCTAATCCTACATGTTGAGCTTTGAACCGTGTAATATTTTTTTCAGCGTACCGTTATTACCACCTCAGTCATCTGACTGGCTCTGGGACCAGGCCCTCACTGACATCACAATGACGAAGGAACTGCAACCATTCAGCCGTGAACTTCCAAGCCCTGATTAAATAAGAAATAACATATCTTTTAGAACCGTTTATAAAAGCAGATTTTTAAATTCGCACAGGCGGCAAAATGTTAAAAACAATCTGTGCACGGCGCGTCTCTTTGTAACAATTTTCCCATTGTGAGAGGGACAAACCGTCTTCTGAATATTGCACTCCAGTCTGGTTTATCTAAAGCTCTTTTACTCACTTCGAGGCCTTTCCATTTGACAATGGGTAGATGATGAGGTCTTAGATGCTGCAGAGGCCTTACGGCCCTCGTGTAATCTTTTCTATTGCTCCTCCATATGGAAGAAGTCTCTCGATCTGATCTTTTTTTCTTCGCCGCATCCGAATCACCTCCGCTGCGGTCCAAGATTAATGGATTGTGCCGATGACTTAATCCGTTTGTCAATGCGTTCGTCAGGCTTTCACTTTTGCCATGAGTGATGACGGTGAAAAGCTCACCTTAGCGTTCATGATGGGCGAGAATTCATCATGTTAGTGAGTGAATGATTGAACTCGAAGCGTGCAGCGGAAGGAGTAGAGCTTCCTACCAACCGCACAGCTCTTAGGAAGATCACGCGAGTGCTCGCCATGGCAATTTTTTCTCCTTGTTAGGCTTCCCTGCTCATTTTATGGACGCTGAGCTTCTTCAGCTTACACCACTTAAAAACGTTTTCCATTTTACGATCGTAGACTATTTTTATATTACTGTCGATCAGATGCTTTTTGTGCGCAGCGTCGTAATCTGAGCCTCGTCTTTAAAATGTGCTGGGGAAGTAGTGGTGGGTGTGTTCAGACAACCTTTTCGTGTAGTTAATCCTATGGACCTAATGCTGGTCCTTATTTTGAGAGACTTCATTCAGTTATTGTGCTGGTCTTTGATTACCATAATATCTGGCTTGAAATTGTTGAACGTGTTTTTGCATTCGCACAGAAATAAATTTGGTTTACGCAAAATGTAGCTTTAAAAATTAGAAGAAATATTACAAAATAGAATCAGGCAGGCTTCACGAAGCGCTTTTTGATAACAGCCTTTACCAATTATTTTGTAACGATGTATAGAATCCTCAATCCTTTTTAAACCTGCGAATGGGTTAGCAGACGATTAGTTCATCATAATCAGAATCATTCACATAAAATCAAAGCTCAGTGAACTTTGGATCAATGCGGTGATGTGTTCGGTTGGTCTGCAGAACGGCATTTTTGGTCTACAGTAAGGCTGTGAGGCTTTTTTTAATTTGAGTGTCGTTATTTTAGTTTGCTGCTGCTGCAAGGTACGCTGAGCGCAGCAGCGCCGTGCGAGCCTTAAGAAGCGTTCACACTAACTTGGACATTTGGAGTCTCTTTGCCAATATTGACGCTGCCCTCGAGAACAACTAACATTGTTGTCTGCGGCAAATATGGACTTGGTTCATCAAGGTTCGGTCTAAGGCTCTTCTTATAGTGCTCAAGACCCCGGACTTGCGGCACTAGCCTCCTGATGTCCGTCCTTGTATGTGCATGTGTGCACCACGAAGTATTCTTCTGTTTTTTTTTTTGAAGTCCTCACCGATAAATTACCCTATTTTGACTCTAAAGTTTAATTCAACTATTCGTTTATGCATGCTTGTGCTATGAATTATTCAAGCTCTACGCCCACCTTCGCAGTTTTCGACGACATATGACGTAAGCGTTAAGTTAGAGATGCTGCACCCTTGTATGCCATGTTGTTAAAATACTCTGATCAGTTTTAGATATTAGTTTATTCATCAACTATGCTATCTAATTATTTCATAGAAGAAAAATATATGATGGATCGCGCTATTCAATTAGAAACTGGGCTGAGATGCGTCTTTTAAATTAGTGCTGCGCGATTTTTCATGAGCCCCGGGGTAGCCGATTAAATTCACCCATTTTCTAGCTTCCCTAACTGAATTGTCCGGCTCGTCGCATGTGACGGAAACTGAGAGATGCTGTCTCCTGGAAATAATTCATGTTTTCTTTTCTGAATTATAATGTTTTTACATTCCAGACGCATACCCTGCGAATTTTTTGAAATGGAAAACGGAGAGCAGCTCGACTCCGTTATTGTTTTTTACCAATAGAATTTTGTTTTACGTGGCTGCATTTGTCTCCGTAGCGGCACGGACGGAAATGTGAACTCGAGCCTGTTAGCATTTGTAACTTATCGTGTCAGACTTGAAAACACAAACTCGCGCCTGAAGTATTTAGCATTCTCAACGTGTACTAGACTTGACATTGCAAACTTGCTTTTGAAGTACTGTATTTAGAATTTTCAACGTGTTGTAGTAGACTTAAAATCGCAAACTTTTGCTTATAGTATTTAGCGATTTCAACGTGCTATTTTGGACCCAAAATTACATGCTCGATTTTCATTTAGCTATTTTAGCTTGTAATGATGGATTCAACATTACGAAATTCAGCTTGCCTTATTTAGCAATTCCAACGTGCTGTGTTGGACGCGTTAAGCTTTCATGTTTCATTCTTGCTGCTCTCCCCGCATTGCAAAATCATATTTTTCTTTTTGCATATGTTTGTTCGTTTCACGAAGAACCTTGTTCAATTATTTTTGAACTGTAGAGACATTCTAGGTAGAAATAAGCTGTGGCTTTATCATGGTCAATGCATTTCGCCAACAAGATTTACCCGAACACTTCATTGAAGTGGAAGTAATGCTCGGCTGATAATTCTGAGTTGCATATCTCTAATATCCGAACACCATAAAACGAATGAAGCTTTTATCCTCATTCGATTTAAGGGGCGAAATAATCGTTCGTATTAAAAGTTTATTTTTATTAGTTATAATCATATTGACACATTGAATTAGCCTGTTTATTTTTTGGGAAAATCAGTAGTAGTTAACTTCATTTTCAGTGACGTGAACAACGGAATCTTCTTTCGAAATTCGTCATTCTGTGAAAAAGAAATGATTTGTTTGCGCTTGCAATACCATGTTTACAAATTTGTCCAATTACAGTATTCTTAATTTGCTTCTCTGTTTCAATTTGGCAGGAAAACAGAGTCAGATAATCTTTCAGACTTTCGATATAAGACACAAACTGTCTGTTTTTCATTGCATTTCTTTTTTTCAAAGGTTCTACTATTCAATGCACCAAATTACCAAGCTTCCAACCTTTACATCATCCCCAAGGAAATTTTGAGTTCGCACTGTTTTCTTCACTATTTCACTGTTAATTTAAGCGTGTAATACTAAAAAAAGTTATCAATTGCCTTCATTTATGCTATTCAAGGACCAGATTTCCTACCGATATACGTCGTACGGTAATTGTACAGCTCGCAGCGGAAGTTTTTCCGGGTTGACATGGGTACGCTACGGTACGTGTTGAAGTACGTGGCGTAACCAAGTCCACTTAGGAGAACTTACTTTGTAAGCTGTACCACTACGACGGCGTAAACTGGTTGAGAATCTAACGGAGGAGGAATAGACACCGCTAAGCGAAAACTTGTTTCACCAAGCGAGGAACGCGTATTTCTAATTAGTGTTGAAAATGATGCAGCGCTCGCTCGGTAGGGCGTATATTGCTGGCTTTTTCTAGATGATTATAGCAAATTTCGTTCTATAAAAGTACGGTTTGACTAAATTTCAATGAATCTAGTGTGATAGTCTAAGCATTTCGTTTTGTTCTCTGAATCTAATCATTTGTTGTCATATTATTAGCACCGTCGATTAAGCATAGGTGCGGAGCTAAAATGGATAGCATCAAATTTAGATCAATTATTAATAGAGCTTAGGATCGACTTGTAAAAAACAATTCCGTTCACCAAATTCATGGTAATCAATGAATTATACTCACCTAGAGGCTGTAAGCGCCTGAAAGAGAAATTTGTACATTGAGAAGAGACAATGTTATCATTTTTACGTTCTATTTCGGGCCGTACGTTGATTGTGAAGTTACCCACCGGTGGCCACTGAGAGGATTGTATAACGCTAGTGGACCTCTCGGCAGTCACAAACTCAATTTTCATAAATACTGAATCGAAACCAAATGAAAACACGATCCTTTTAATACCCGTCACTTCAAAATTGACTTAAAATTGGTTTAGGTTTCAGTTTAATGTTGAAAATTTTTGAACGTGTTTTTGCTTTCTTACTGAAATAAATTTTGTTAACGCAAAATGTGAAGCGTCATCAACCCGCCACAGGCAACGTATGAAGGAAAGAGGGAGTAGGAAATCAAATGAGTTCCTTGCCTTTGCTCCAAGTCGACAATTTGCAATATTTTTCCTGTTTTAATCAGTCTCAAGAAGCTTATCTCCTCTGTTGCAACTGGCTGTTCGACCACAGCTTTATAAAATTAGCTCTCAATGTCCTCTCTTGAGTTGCATAGTACAAGGTTCATTTGAGACGTCAAGCGGGCTATGCGTGTGTAAATATGAGCTTATGTGTAGTTTATCGTGAACGTAGTATAAATCTGTATGGCTGTGGAATCTAACCTAATAATACCCGTTGTGTGTTTATTTATATATTTGTTTAGTGTCCGCTTCTTAAGAAACATATGATGTCTGAGTTTGCGGTATCATGGATACTGAATTCCTCAGTGGATTGAAAGATGGCCTTACATGCATTGGTATGTTTGACATTTTATAAGGATAGATTCGGTTAGGACATGATAGGTTAGGATAGGTAAGTAATGTTGACGGAATTTTTTCTCACATCCACTTAGCGATGACATTGTCAGTGGAATTTCTACGGGTCCTGCTACTACCTAATAATACCCATGGTTTATTTGTTTGGAGTCCGCTCCTTTCATTTCTCTGTCACGCTCATAAGGATAGTTATAATGACCGTATCTGTGATACGAGTTTCACCAGTGCGAGAGTGCAATAATATTTTTCAACACGGGTACTGTTAGGATATATATTTTTGTTAGTCATCCACGTCTGGAAAGCTTATTCAAGAATGGTATTGAATCGAAGTTTGCAGTTTTTCATAAAGAGTTTCTGCGCTGTGCGTCGGCTAAGCCTTAATGGTTGTCAATCCGTGCTTAAATTCTATTTGAAAATTTTAAATCTTACGGATTTTTAATCTTACGGATTTTGGAGAGAGAAAAGATACGTGTTGCGTAGCCAAGTCGGCAGAAGAACTTTTACTGTCGGCTGCACTGCTACAATGACGTAGATTGTTTGACAATCCAACATCTGCTGATCAAATGGATGTTGACCAATACTGGCAGTAAATCACTCAGTAAATGTGAGCAGATTATCACACACCAGACCATGCAGATATGGAAGGTGTGATCATCAGTGAACTACGCACGCGTGAAATTCTAGGTGCCCGTATCAGCGATACAGAGGTGCTATGTGATAGCCTCGTCTGCCAGTTTAAGGACGCACACAGATAGGAGTGATGTGCAGTTCCCGAAATGTTGCACTCGAAAAGATGTGCATTTAAATGCTTAATTGGGAGCCGGAACATAGGCGTATACGGATAACCTGAGCGTTCGATGATTTCTTGAGAAAAAATCTAGCGTAGTCCGATGTGTGTATAGCCGTTCATTTATTGTTGAAATCGGACATTTTCGGTGATGAATAATGACTGTTATTTCAGTGTTAGATGTAATTTCTCACTGTACAACCATCATACTACTCAAATATTACTATAGTAAATTTGATTTCGACACAGTTACCTCTGTAAAAGCCGCACACATGCTCAATGTATGGCACACACTCACACGCACACAACACACACACACACAACACACACACAACACACACACACACACAACACACACACACACACGAGTGCTGTGCTGCAGTCCTGGTTTTGCGTTCCCCCGCTTCATTCTCGCTCTAACTATTATTTTTGCTTTCTACGAGCTCAAAATATGAACAGTAACCCTGAACCTATAGAATATATTGCTCGGTCCGAGAACCTTTCCTAATGCATAACATGGTGATAAAAATAAACATGACATATTGATGTAAACATCGGTATTTATCTACCGCATGCTATAAAATTACGTATTTTCCTCCGAATCAAAGAGGAGTAATGTGTAATTGCATGAATGATTGTAAATTACTTTGGTTTACATGATTTTACGAGGCACGAGTAGATCTGAGTCTAGGTACTTTAAATGCAATGTTCTCATTATTTGCTCCGACTGAATATTCTAAGTTTGCGTTCATTCTCTTCAATATTGTAAATTTACCCCTGTGTTTGAACATCCAATTTGCTTTTTCGCCGCCTGCATGCTTGTTCTTTGCGGCCTTGGCGATTTAAGCGATTAAATCGCTTAAGCGGCGAAAAGCATGCATGCAGGCGGCGAAAAGTTATACTGGGTATTCAAAACCAGCGTTCATTATATCCAATATTATTATTTTATCCTCTTTTCAATGTTCAAAACTAGCGTTCATTCTTTCGAATATTATTAATTTATCCCTGCATTTCAATGTTCATAACTATCGTTCACCCCAATCAATATTAAAAAGTCATCTCTGCGTTGAAATATTTAAAACTAGCGTTTATTCTATCCAATCTGCTAAATTTATTCCTGCATTTGAATACTTGAAACTAGCGTTCACTCTAATCAATATTCTAAATTTATTCGTGCGTTCAAGCTGTGTGTGCTGCTTGAGTGTACATCCTCAACGAAAGCCCGCAGTTGATTGGCAAGATTATATGCAAGATACTAAGATGTGGGGCGGTATTTGCAACTGAAGATCTTGTAATTACTTTGCTTCACAGTACCACAGCGGGATCATCGTAAGGAAATTCACGAATTCATGAGCATACATTTCAATGCACAAGGCACGGCGCATGTATTTACAGCGAAATGCAAGGCCCGTAAATTTTGCCACGCAAGGCAAGGCGCGTGTATTTACAGCCATAGGCACGGAGCCATATTTTGGTGAGCACCGCAAGGAGAACTAGTAAATTCATTCCTTTGTTGCGGTTCGATTGCATGCCCTGGCCTCCCTGACGTTCTGGTTGAAGGAGTTAGGCGCATAAATAGGCTTGCCCTTGGTGCGCTAATATAGCGATGGCCCTCGAATTATCCCCGGCGTAAAATGCTATCGCAGTGGTCGCCTCACAGCTCCTCCTCCGGTGTCCGACTTTTTCATATTGTATGCTCTTGCGAAAGACCCTCTTGCATCCGTGTAAAATGTGGTCTTAGCTTCGATTTATCGTAACTCTTGAGCAAGCCCTAAATTACTTGCGAGTTTATTTACTGCTGAAAATTATGGGTTACACCAGTTGATATGTATGTCTAGTTCAATGTAGTTATTTTGTGTGAGGTACTGAACCTGATGGCATGTTGTCGTCGAGTGGTTGTAATGTATTTGTTGTACAGGACAAATTTGAAATTATAAATAATTGGGAAAAATGTTTGTCGTGTGTTCCATATTTCATTTTATAAAAAACATAATATACCTCGTCTTGATTTCATCTTTCGTTCCGCTGAAGAACCTAGTAGGAAAAATGTTGAAATTGAGCACCTATGAGTAGTTTTCATAGTAGCAACAATGCCGAGAGAGGGAATTCCAATGTTAGATGAACTTATAATGAACGGACTCTTACATGGTAAAAGAGTGAGAAATTCTGTTGACAGGACTTGTAAACGGCCAAATTTGTGGGTATGGTTAAATGCAAAAAATTTAGTGTCAAACATTTAAGTACCATTGCTCATTTTGTACGAAATTTTTATCGGTGAATAGTCACCACATACGAAGAAATGCATGTAAAATCATTCCTTTCCCTTTTTTATTGAAATTTCTGTAACATTTACTTGTTTATTCGCAGATAAAAAAGTAGCTTTGAATATCCAAATTGAGTTACTCAAAATGTCTTCACTTTCCATGATATACATCTCATGGAGGTTTCAATAGCAAGTTTAAGATTTCTTTCATTCGCACAACAATTCATGTCTTTTTAGCCGAAAACTTGCATTTCCTATCTTTCGCATTTGTTCCCGTAACTCCTCATACGACTTTCTAGAATCAGTTTTCATCTTTCATCTCCAGGTCTTCGAGAAAAAATACCTGAAGGCTATTTTTCCAAAAATTGCCCTCTTTTAGCCTTTGGAAATTGTCTTTATAAGCCCGTATAAAACTTGAGTAAGCCTCATTTTTACATGTTTGCATTGTACCCTTTCAGTTTTCCTATACATGAACATTGCCTTCAATTCAGTCCATCACTTTTAGGAGCGATGTTTTCAAGCCCCTAATACAATACATCTAGCAGGGGTTCAGATTGAAAGCTGTCTTTTTTCTCAAGCCCTGCTGCAAAAAAAAAATCTTCTTGACAGAGATTCAAATTAAATATCAAATTCTCCTCCAGCGACAGATGCAAAACACCTCCCGTCCGACGGTGGTTGAGGTCGAACATCATCCTCAATACCACCTTTGATTCCCAGCATGATGAGGCGCAGCAGTGATCACAAAGCGATGCCGAGGCGAGAAAGAAGAGCTCGAGCTCTTCCACGCCGTCTGCAGTTACGGAGCTCTCACTCCGTCACAATCCATCTTGCACTCAATGCAAGCGTTAGAGCTGTCTGTCCGAGAGCACATCTGCACGCCGCATTGTGCGGTGCCGAATCCTGCAAAGCACGTCGTGCTCACGCTCAGCTTTCGCATTTCTCTCGCCTCTTTTGGGAGTTTTTCGTTCGTTCGCGTTTGTGTGTGTGCTCAAAGGTTCCCAACGATTTTCCTGGTTTATGATTTTTTGTCTTATTTTGTAGTAATAATACCTCTCGTGCTTATCGGGGTCTTTTTTATGTTTTATTGCGTATTTCGGGGGCGAAGGAACGTATAGCTTTACTTAAGTAATCATGTACAAGTATTTGCGGTAGACCACAATGTTCTCAACTGTGAAGGATTTTATTTGCGTTTATAATATGATATTTAATATAACCTCCATTGGTAGTAATAACAGTCTGACAATCTCCAACTAATCCTTGGAGGCGGAAATTGCAGAGCAGATGATATCCTGAGGAATTCTATACTATTCTTTGGTGGAAGCTGCTCTAAGATCCCAAGGATTACGTCAAGGCCTCAAACGAGCCTCTGGATTTAAGAGATCTCTTTCACAAAAGTCTGAGGTGTTTGCATCGGGCGAAGAAAGAGGTCACATCTTCGTAAGCATAATCATTTTCGATGAAATCGATGTCACGCCACGTTATTGGAAAGTCTATGGAGCATTTTAGCAGTATCAGGGAGTCGCTAACCGCAAACTTTTTGTATGATCTATTGAACTCACCATCGCTATTATAGTGGAGAAAAAAGTTAGCAGAGTTCAGAGTAGTAACAGTGTTGAAATTTTAAATTTTAAAAATTCGTAAAATTTTACGCCTTGTTTTCTTGCTGTGTCTCATTTCTACGCAGGTGTATTCATATTGACAACTTGTGACGACCAGATCGTTTACGCAACTGAAAGCTGATATTTTCGCGATTTTTAATGGTAAAACGAGACTATGAATGGTTGAAGAGTGATGGCTGTGAATGTTTTATTTCCCTTCTACTTCTACTATTGCTCCAGCGCAGGGTTGCTCATCACGCCATGGGATCTACGAAATAACACTTGGCTCCTTCCTACCGCCGTATTCTGATTTGCTCTAGCTTACTCTTTTATGCTTTATTTCAAACTTCTCTGTTCTGTTCTGTGTTGTGCTGTTCAGTTCTGTGTTCTGTTTCTGTTCTGTTCTGCTCTGCTCTATTATTTTCTGAATATTCTTTTTCATACTTTCCATCAATTTCTGATCAATGAAAAAATATTCCACTAATGTCTCCTTCGCCTGCCGAGGCTCAACTCAATTGGAAAAGACTTCGGAGCCAGCCAGTAGTTCATCTTTTCGATGGCAGACAAAGAGCTCTTTAAACTCTGATAATAACAGGGGCATTTAAAGTTTTCCTGGACCAGTTCCAGCATCGTCTCCGCAGCAATATTGGCCTCCTGCCCCAGTTTCCTCAAAGAGGGTCGAAAATTCTTTCAAATCTTGCGGGCAGACTGTTGTCCGTAGAGCTACTATATAGTTGCTTCTTTGCCCTGTTCTATAGACTGTGCGTCAGCATCTCCTCTCACTAGGCGCTTCTAAAACCTCCCACACAGATCTTATGAGGACTTGAAAATTTATTTTTTGATCGTCCGAGCTGTCAAATGCGGCATTGCTTTGTGAAACTGTTTGCCATGCTATCTGCATTTGAGCATTAAATCTGAGATGTTAAGTGGCAGTCAGGAAAAAATAACTGAGCTATCAGTCCAAAACATCTTTGAACTTCTTGAAACATATTGGCATTGGCACGGTACGAATCTATAAACCTCTCCGGCGATTTTCTTCGCACCTTATTGATTTGATCCATGATTACCGTATTTAGTAGTAGTTTTCCCAGTTTGTTTTATTCATTAGTGGTGAGTTCGATAAATGGTAGCTTACATACGAACCATGATTATTTCTTTCTAAGTCCTCGTGAATAGCTCTTGACATTTGAAATTCCCTTGAGTGTTGTTGCTTCTTCTACAATTCCTGCTTTATGTTGCATTGTTTTGTGCACAGGTGGTAAATAAAATAGAATAACATTGAAAATGTTGGTAAAAACGAGCCAAGTGGCCCATTATCAGGTTGTCCGTAAGTCCACTGCCGACAAGCTACAATGAAACAAATTTAAAACCATCAATTTTCACGCACAAGCAACTGTTCAAAGTATAGATGTTATATCAAATGCTTGATCAGAGTTGGTGAGAGCTGCGTTCTTTATTAACCTGAGTGAGGTATTTGAGCTCCTTACCTATAATGTTATCGAGGTAGTGTAATAGCTTTTCGATTCTCAAGAGTTGGAAAAGATTAGTCGCTTGATAGCCTGTGAAAAATGTATATGTTCCATTTAAACAGCTTCTCCGTTATAATTATGCATTTATGTGACATTTAAGTTTTGTTGTTTTCTGGTATTTGTCTTATCTTAAGTCATATAGCTGAAGACAGACATGTTACTTCAAAGACCAGTCGTTAAATATTTTTGTTTTAGAGGAGAAAACTAATTTCTTCGTTCTTTGTTTACATGCCCACTAACCTAACCCCGTAATTCGTCTTAATGAATAGGATACTCAATATTCTGTCCACTTTACATCAATACTACGTGTTCTTCAGCTGTCACATCAGACTCTTATAAAACTTCCAAAATTTTGAAATATTGTTTTACTCACTTTAGCGTGTAATCCAGATTATGATGTACACGTCATTTTTGCAACCAAAGTAATTTCCTTAAACTGGATCAATAATAAGACCATTATTCAAGCTCTTGATAATGAATTTAAAAAACACAGAAGCATGTTAATAAGCTTACTTGAAGTTCTGTAAATGAGGGTAAAACTATTCTCCATGTATAAAGCCTATTTTAACTCATCTGGGAGCCTCTGTAATAACATTTCTGGGCTCGATGCTACCTGACTGAAACTCTCCATCAATAGGAATCATAGCTGCTCAATTTATTCATCCATCGAAGTGGATTTAATTTTGTAGGCACCATGGCTACTCAATTTATTCAGCCCTCGAAGTGGATTCAATTATGGCCATTTAGAACACCTCGATCAAAATCGGGCCGAGTTAGAGACGGGGAGCTGAGGTCATTTTTAGCAGGCTCGAGAGGCCGATAAGGCCTGACGCTGGCTGCCCTTACTAGCAAAATACATTAGAGCTCTCCTTGCAAATGGGCGCCTTGATAAGGCCCGTCACTTCTGCGTGTTTTCTTTCGTACGCGCTCGATGAACTTTTTTTTAATGCTCTCTTGCGCTGGCTCATAAAACCAGGTTATGGCTTGTATTTTTATCATTCACTTTTTGAGCTGTGAATCTGTTCTTGCTCAAGCAAATTTTCTTATGCTTGATTTGGGTGATGTTGTAGCATGACTTTCAACTTTACGATTGTTGATTCATTTCAAGAATATTTATCGTGAGCAATTTTTTGTTTACCGTCATTTTAATTCATTCCACTTTTGTTTTATCCTAGCTTCATACATTCGCCGTGTAATTTGCATCGTAGCTTTTAAAAGTATCATGGATTATAATTATAGAACATCAAGCGACAATTCAGATTACGATTAAGCGTGCTTGAGCGTGCATACCTGTACGAGATGCGAGCCGGCTCCCGAACGTGCTGATGAGCGTGTTCTGGTAATGAATCTTGAACGTCAAGTCTCGACTCTCAGTGGCTGCTGAAACCGCCAGTCGAAAACGCGGACACTAACCATAAATTTACCCGCTTCTTCTGACTCGAGCTATTTAGAAAAATCGACTACTTCCTTAATGGATGTGCGCATTAGTTTTTTAGTCATAGAAGCTAGTTAAAATAACTCTCATGAGGCTTAGGTGTGAGTTTCAACGACAACGCACTCAAAGTTCGTTGAAAGCGCTGATAAGTTTGTTATTGTCATTTGGAGATACCCTAGCGTCGCGTTTGAGACAGCGTCGCCAACCGTAATCGATAAATTATTTTTTTGCGGACATTGAGCTGCTGATTCTGAGCGAAAGTTACATCGGGTAGTACAAGGATTGCCTGAATTCTTAATGATTCTCATGGGCAGCTCAGTAATATTTACTGCGCTGCTAATGGGTACCAAATGCATGTTTTTTAACGCCAGAATACGACTGACATTCACTGAGATGGCCGGTCTGTACGGTGGAAACTATATGTTTGTTGGCGATCGTGGTGAGCGTGATCAGATACGTGGCGATTTTCTAGGGAATTTTACCGCAAAAGTGACTAGAGTTTAGAGTTTCTTTGTCATTTGTGATTGAGGCGCGTAGAATTACTCGGAGCCGTGATTGCTGTGCTCATCGAACACGAATGACAGTCGCGTGATTCGCCCTCGCTCATATTTGTGGCTGAACAGATGGCTTCTCGCGAATTTTTTGTTAACACGTACCTGCTCAAAGAATTAAAGCTTATTTTTGAGATTGGTGTTGGTATTACTACCGCAATTATTTAGATAAATTTTATTTATTAGCATCTTTAGGATTAATTCGTATTTCACAGAGTAGATTTAGAAATAAAGTTTTAGCTTTAAGAGTGATGCTGATCACGCAGTCTCACATTTTGCCTCAAATCATTTTGATGTTTTTTTCTGCTTACACTGTGACGCTGGACCACCCTAATTGTCTCGTACACTGCATCTCCAAGCGATGAAAATTTTGTCGTACTGTTGACTTCTCAATTTAATTTTAGGTGCAGTTCTATGCTTATATGAATTGATATTTTCTATGCTATTTCTCATTGCAGTGAATACATAAATACCGATTACATTTTAAACTCGAAATATTCCAGTAACATACCCGAAGCTATGGTTTCTTTCTTCTTCAATTTCTCTGTAATTTCATTGCCCAAAAAAGTACATCAATGTCAAGGAGTCTAGAAGCTGATGTACTTTTTCTTTAGTGATAAAGATGGATCATAATTCCTTTGAAATTAAGTTGATTTATTGTCCGTCATTACTTCTGTTTCCACTGTATCATGACTACAACTTAGGGACATGGATTGTACTCGAAAAAAATATTAGGTAATTCCGATACTGGGTCACATATCAATATTTGAAACAGCGACAGAAAAATATCCCCGCGAGGCAGATTCTTCAGTTATCAAGCCCATGTATTTAAGCCCCGCACCAAATACATGTTTCCTCGTACCTGAACGTAACAAGAGTTGACCATCAACGCGAGGAACAGGACAGAATCTCAATCAGCGTCTGTGAAGCTGAACCAACAAAGCCATCAGGTCAAGTGGCTGCGTGCTGCTTGGCACAAGCACGCGTACGATCTCGCGTACGTGCTGTCAACAGGACACAAGACACACACTTGTGCCGTCAACAACGCATAACATTCGCAGCATGCGTTTACTAACTCGCAAATGAGCACTGCCTTGAGTCACACAGACTCCCTTCGTTGCGTCATCTGCTCAGGTGGACTCCGGCCGAAGCCGTGATCTTGTTCCCATCTGTGACTTTGTTTTTACTGTGACTTTGTTTTCTTCGTTGCTTTCATGGACTCAAGACATTTTCAGAAATCCCTGAAATTGTGTGCCACTTTGCATGGGCTTTTTTAATGAATTCTGTGCTCTTGTGATGCTTTTTGAATTTCTTGTTGAGTTTAATTTATCGTCCGATGTCGTGGTGGAAAACCGTGAATTTTCCGCAACATTAGCTAAATGCACGTGATGTGTTCTTCTTGAGGGGAATTGTTCCTGAACATTTAGGGATTTTTAAGAAGCTTCACTGTGAGCTTCTTTCTTTCTACTTGTATCACAACTCAAAATTTGTTTTTATTCCATCAAAGCGTTTACTCGCATTGTTTTATCGTTCGTTGTTGATTTATAAAAGTATTGGGAGATGCTGTTTCATCAGCTCACAGTAAGTATTAATACATCAATTAAATGATTAAAAGAATGCTCCTAATGAGGATTAATAGCATTCTGTGTGGAACAACAGTTAAACTTTCGTTATATTTATTTTTCATTTTAATTAAAATTCACTTTCGCACCAGAATATCTGCATAAAGTGTTAAGATGCTAGTATGCCTCAGTTAGTTTGATTAAATTTCAATTAGGCGTGCCAGTGTCCGCAGTAAGTGTTAAGATGCTTACAAACCTCAGCGTCAACTTTGAAGAGCACTTATCCATTGGACGGTGCGTAAAGTCATCAGAGACTGAGAACCAAACAAATTCCTATGCTGAGAAAATGCCATGTAGAGCAGTCTGCCGTGTCGCGTCATTTTGACATGCCCCGCACCGCGTCATAAACTGCCCCGTCTCACTTTAGTGCCCTCCGTGCCGCCGCTCCCAGCTCTCACACTCACAGCTCTTTTTTCGCCCTTGTTTTAGTCTCGTTTTCAGACCGCGTTAGTTTTTTTACGCCTGCATTTTTACGAGGAAAATCTCCTTATGTTGAAATATAAGGGAGGGAGTTTTTGGTGCTTGGAAATTCTTTGCTTCAAATTTTATATGAGATTATTCAACACGAAAAGTTGGTTCCTTGCGATACTTGGTTACCTTTTCCTATCGGAATGAATAGTCTCGTACTTATTTGCAGCTATTTTGAGTAGTTCCTTTTTTGAGTAACGAAACTAGCACGTTTCAATTGTTTAGTTATTCGCATTTAAACCACAGTATACATAAACTTGATCCGACACTGGTTTTTATTCGCAGTTATTTGTCTGATTTCATCCGCTGTACTTTCCAATCTGCGCAGAGGGCGAACTATCTTTCAGATTTACTTGAATGGTCGAAAATCGTCTTTCATTTTCTATGAAAGACGATTTTAACTGCTAAACTGCCAATTGCATGCATCTCTATTTTCCACTCCCCATTACCGCATTATTTAACTGCACTAACCAAGATGTACAGCGTTGAGACTGGGATACTCCATGCGCTCAGTGAATGACACGTGCAAGAGATGCGTAAAACAGTTCATTTGAGTGTCGTCAGGCCGGTCGCGTGTCAACAATTCAGAGACTTTGCACAAGTGCACAGGTATCAAGACGTTATTTATTTGCTCTTTATCTTCCCGAAAGATAAGCTATTTTATTCAGTGTCATAAATTTTCACTTTATGTACATAGAGATTGTAAGGTTAGTGCAACCGCGAGAACCGATGAGAATCATTGTAAGCTCAGTAGTTTGTTCAGTATTTTCCTCCTTATTAGGAAGTTAACTTTTACGACATAGGAATACTAAAGCAATTTTTTTTCTGTTCTTTTGTAATCGAAGTCTAATTTATGGTTGATGTAAGGCAGTCTAATTATAAAATGAAATGAAATAGAGTCACAGAACATAGAATGCAACAGAATAAAACAGAAAAGAACATAGCAATGTAAATAAGCTGATTGGTTCAATCTAGGATTACCACGTACGTCCCATGCCGTAAAATCTCCATCACACGCAGGCATCAGAGCAAAAATAAGAGCGTTGCGACTGTCTCGATACGTCTATTTCTTTGCACACGCAAACCATGCATCGATTTACGTTCAGTTCAGTCAGCATTGTTCAGTCCTCTCTCTATCTCTCTCTCTCTCCTGAACACCACTCTCGGAAAGAACCCCCTTTTTTTATATTTTAAGTTAGAGCCTTGAATTAAATATTTTCTTAAAGATGCCTTCGTATTCTAGGTTTTGTGAAGTCTTGCGCGCTCTGGGGTACAAATTATTGCTTTTGGTAATATTTGCACGCGCGCCACTCGAAGGCTTAGTAATGAACAAGTAATACAAGTCTAGGAAGTGCGTGATAGAAATTCGTAGCGTAAAACTTAGCGGGAATAGTGCGTTGAAATTTTCATAAGAATTCGAAAAATAATATTACTTGTATTATTTGACCGAATATGCTGTAATAGATGAGCATCTTCCATGGTTTTGTGTCTTTCAGAGCTAACATCTTTAGTGACAATTTGAGCTCGTTCCATGAATATTTCGAATGATGATGTATCGCAGAGCGTGAACCTTTTTCAAGTCTCTCTAAGATCTGAAATTGTTGATTAAATATGAAACATGTTGATTACAAGTATTATGTAGTGTTTTACTTCAGTTTTATGTATCTCTGTTCAGAAGCAAATATAAATCTTACAGTCGTTTGAGAGACTTTTTTGGAAGTACTAATATAACACTGAATTAAATCGAAAATGTAATTGATTGTGTAAATCATTTGTGTTCGATTGCCGAACTATATGAACTCCATCTTTCTGAATGTAAAGCCCTACGATATTGAAGGTCATAGTTGGTTAAATTTGTAATTTGATTTTCGTCACTGAGTTTACTGCACTAGTTACTTGTCTCATTCATTACTAGGGCTGTGACAATATGTTCTAATCATATTGCCACAGCCCTAATACTCACATACATTCATACGTATGTTTGGGATTCACACATGTATTAACTCATTTGGTGATTGCGTATGCGTATGTGGGTGATTATTAAGGCTGTGGCAATGTGATTAGAGCATATTGTCACAGCTCTATCCAATACCCCCATGTTATCCTGTATTTACCGCAAATACACTGAAACATCACCGTATTTAATTGCATGCTTTACGCCATTCAAGTTTTACTTGCTAAAATTGGCATCATTTTACGAATACAAATTTGTACTGTTTGTGACACTTTAGTATTGGAGTGTTCCTTTTTATATCAGTCGGTCTCTGAACGCTTAGCCTTTGGTTGCTGCCGAGTTTCTACGTTGGTTGCTTTCATCGGTTGCAAGAACGTGCATTACTGTGAACCACGTGTGATTTCCCTGGCTATTGAGGCTTATGCTTTCTCAGGGTGAAGTGAGCAATCACTTGAGCCTCGTTGAGTTGCCAGACGTTTTCTGGTTAAGATGCTTAAATTTAACCTTTTTCCATTGAAGTTGGGTCATAAATTCCTCTTATTTTCTTGCTTATATAATCCTCTAAACCTTTCTGTATCTCAGATACAGAATAAAATTAGGTGAAAAAGGTTAAATATGAAAATCATCACCTGAAAAAAAGCCTACTTGGTAATTTTGAGCGCTCTTCTGGATTAAATAGTCAGCTCATCCTGCCGGAGCGAGGCACGTGCAGGGGGATGCGTTTGCGGCTTCTGCTTCTGCCGCAGCTTCTGCTCCCTCGGTCCCGAGCACAGAGCGTCAGTGTTGCGGTCGGGTGCTTGTATCCCTCCCTCCCTACCTCCTCTTGAGTTTTTGCGCAGGTCCGATATGCGCAAGTTCAATGCAGCCTTGTTTTGGTCCTGATAATCCATCACGAACGCAAGGCTTGCCTTAATTCGGTGCCTCATCGTTGGGTCCGTGACGAAACTGACCTGCTTCTGTAAACGAGGGGATCATCTCACGATTTGCAGACGAACATTTTGATTGTGGAATTTTTGGGACTCGTCGCTGTTTAAAGTTGGTAGCATTAATCTTGAGATTGTATCAGTTCTGCGGTGGGTGTTGAGGATTGTGCTTTCTGAATTTTTTCAACAGAGCATCGAGGTTAAGGAATATTTTATTTATCCTTACTTGGTTATCGTAAAACGACTTTCCTAGATGGGCTTAGCCTCATGAAACTACATTTCATGACGGAATTGAACTTGATCTCAATCGTCTTAATGTTAGTAGCCTCTCAAGCGCTTGCACGTGAACAATAAAGAAACTTCTTCCCATGAAAAGTTGAATTAACACCACTAGGACCGCCTTCTTCTAGTTTCACATCCCACAGACGCACTTCATTTATTAGAACAGTGAGCGGCTGTCAAATTCACGTTACTGAGGACGTTTAATATTTCAGAACGCCATTTTTATCACCGGAAGTGTCATTTCGAGCATCGCACCATGACTGCTCTGAATGTGAGCAGATTTGCAGGTCCTGCTGCCGGTGGGTCCGGTAATGAAGCACTGCGCAATCCCGCTGCGCAGAGCCCGGCTTTTAACTCGCTGCCTTTGACCGCACCTGCCGGAGGATGATTGCCTGTTTCTCGCTTCCACTGCGCTCGCTGTGCCAGGTGCTGCAATGGCTGCGTTTTGACGGGATCGTTTGTGCCCAGCTTGTAATCAACGTGCTAATTAGAAGGCGCATCAGCGCGTTCGTGCACTTCATGCTTGTTACGACATGCCCGAACATACAACATGAGGTCTTCCATTTATGCGAACTTTGGCTCGAGCGCCTGTTGTGATCTTATCACAACGTAAGGATCTTCAGAACGAGGGACGCCTCTATATGTTCAGGATGATCCAAAGCAGCCGAGGAGAGACGTCGTGTGCTTCGGGAAACGGTTATCAGACTTCGCGAATCGTTCTAAGTAGTTATTCTTCTTCCCCTTTATATCTCCTCTACGTCGACTCCGAGATCGCGGAAGAAGCAAAGACATCAACGGACTGAAGGAGCTGCCGAATACCGACACAAGAGAGATTCTTCACTGTTATTTCTGTCATTATTCAATAGCCCATGTTAATTAGATCATTTGTGCGGTTAGCGAGAATTAATGTTTCCCTTTGCTTATATAATTCGATACGCTAAAGTCGTGCATAATCGCTTGATTGAGGAATAATCTGTATTTAGATTACAATGTGAGCTACCGCTCGGAGTCGGGCGTGACAGCAGACGAACCGCGGCGCTAGGGCAAACGCAGCGCTGAGAACGGTCAGTAGTATGCCCGTGACCTCCTCAAGAGAGAGTACTGTATCGCTCCTTGAGCGCCTGCCCTTTAGGGGCTAGGCTTTGCTTCTCCTTTGAAATGTGTACTACTAGTGATTCCGAATACCTGTTAAATAAAAGTAACTGATAAATGTCACGGCGCATACACACGATATAGCCATCTTCCGGAATCAGTAATTAAGATAAGTCCACCTGTCATAAGCCCTTAGGTAACATCCTCATCACCTCCCTTCTGGGCGTAGGATTATCGGTATTATGCCTTAAGCATTCATTTATATCGTCATGCCTTCAGCATACCTTACGTTTTGTCTTCAATATCAATCGAAGTGTAATTTAGTGCGTTAGACTTGCTTTACTTTAGAACGATAATCTTTTGTGGCGAGATTAGGGAATAAATGTCGATGTGCGATTGTGTATAATTTCCTGATGGTTAGGAAGATGAGTTATCATGATCTGTGGAGAGATACTCCACGCTAGATACTCCACGCTACCAATTTTTATCAATTTCTACCATTCACATTAATTCGATACTTGCTCACTAATTAAAATTTTGGACATTGAAAAGTCCCACTTTATCTACGTTAACCTAAAATAAAAGAAAGTGATTAATAAATCACGCCCATCAAAAGAGAGCCATTTATACGAAAAAGATGAAAAGAGAATAAAGAGTGACATCGAAAAGGCTCCATGACATTTTGGTGAGCAGCGGTAGTGGATTTTGATCCCTATTTTCTGAATAAGAGTTAAAATTCCCTTACCCTCTTCCTCCGAAACGCTACAAAAACAAAATAAATTAAATAAACCTCCAACAGATCTTGATAAATTCATCTCCACGTTAGGGTATTTGTATAATCTAATATTTCATGTATGTGTTTGATAAAATTCTAATTCATTTCTGTGAACTTATTATTGCTATGTGTTTATTTTGCTTTCTATTTCATTCTGTGAGATCATTTACAATGCATTTTATAATCCACCATTTACGTGTGAACTTTATTTTAATAACTAATTAAAATTTACTTCATGTAACAACCATTAGTAGGTGTGCATTGATTGTTACGTATCAATTCTTTTAATATGTCAAATCGTTTGATTGTGAGGAATATGATAATATGAATTAACCTTCTGATCCAAGAGCATTCAATTACTAAAGGCCAATTTGACAACGTGAATCATTCAATTATTTACGATGCAGGATGACTGCACTCCAATGAATTATGTAAAATTATGATTTACCGTGTAAATTTCTCCAATTTACCATGTAACTCTCTTTCATGACTCTAAACGGACGCTATTTTATCATTTTGTTTTGATTTGTACTGAACGTGCTATTCATTTTAAACCCTGAATCTCCGTATCACAAAAAAAAAATTTTACATTTATAAAATTAAACCATAAATTGAAATTTTCTTCTAATTCGGCTTATAAATGACCTTCATTAAATCATCTCCTTGAAGTTCAATCATATTTACACGAAAAGGAAATTCATTTTAGAAGTAAACTTATTTTAGTCAGGAATTATTTACATGATTAAAAATTCAAATTCATATATATCGTAGATATTATGATGCTAAATCTATGGCAACCTTTTCATTCAGACGTCCGTGTGTAAATCACAATTTCAATGCGTTATTTTAACATGTATTTTAACCATATAATCATCATGAATGTTGCGTGATTGTGCGTGTTGAGATGGGAGAGAATTCTAAGACCAGCTAGTTGAGTGGTAGAGGGTAGTTCTCGAGTGCCCGGACTCATTTTGTTTCGTAAACAAACCTCTACTTCCCCCTCCATGTCTCCCCAACAGCTTGCGCGAGTTAGTTCTCCCTTCTACTTCAGTCACTCATTCTCTCAATTTTCCTCTCTAGTGTTCGTACCTCAACGGTATCATGAATTCTACCTTGCTCGACAGTTTTTCTCGACGGTTATATTACGTCGCACTGGGAAACCTAGTGGATTACCTTGAACGTAGTATTGATAAATGTATAGTATTTCGTTAATGTTGTGGGTTTGATGATGTAACGTTTATCATTTTGCCTCACGTAACCAACTCTAATGAAATTATATGGTGACTTAAAAAAAAAAAAAAAACTTTTCCTTAAATCTAACCTTATGAATGATTTAAATTAAATTCATCAAGTTATCTTATGAAATTCAATCATATTCTACTTTAAAGGAATTCATCTAGAAGTAAAATTTCATTCAATTAGAAGTGATTATGCGGAGAACGATTTATTTCATTTGATTAGGGTGTTCATGTCTAATTTTAATTCCAGTGTATTGTTTAACCATGTAATTGTAATGATCGTTTGACTGGATGTTTTGGAGTGATGGAATGTATGTTGAGGCAAGGCCATGTGAAGGAAGTCGCGATGTGAAAGGGTGCGTTCAAGTTAGAGCCAACTCAACGTCCCTGTTGTTTCAAATCACCCCACATTCACCCCCCTTCTCTCTCCAATCCTCCGACCCTCGGCTTGCTCTCTTCTTCGCTCTCGTTCAAAGAAAAGGCCTAACTGTCATACGAACATGCTTTACCTCGCGAGCTCGATACCAGACTTGGATACTCGCCGTCTTTTGATCACTTCTTTACGCAACAATTTTTTTACGCTGAAAGATTCAATAATTTTGAACTTAGAATAAACTACTTAATGAATTGAAATTTGAGGTAGTATTATGAACATAGGATAAATAGTAGCGTCAGTGTGTAATAATTTCATTCATTTAAAAATTTGAACTTGCTTCTCATATAAAAAAAAAAATTTTTTCGTTAACAAATCACGACCTAAAGGTATTGAGTCAGGCTTTATGCACATAAAATACTTCTCCGAAGTCGGGTGATAGTGTAAAATGTCAGCGTCATGTGATTTAAATGATGAATTATCTCATCCGCAGGATAATGGAATTTGTAACCAATTTAAAAATTCGATCATGATTAAAACACCCTTGATGTTAATCTAATCGCAGAAGTTCTTCGTCATATGACACACTCAACGTGAATGTAATACTGGGGAAATTCTGTTTTTCCTCTCTACGAAATGTTTTAGAGTTAACGTCATGAGCAAACAGTGGAAGTACCGAAATAGGTTTAAGCTCAATGTATGTCCTGTTTGTAAGCAAAGAAGGGTGGTATGAGACGAGATGTTTGGGCTTATGTCTGCAAGTGATGGTGGCTTGTCTGGGAATGAATAAAATTCACAAGAACGATAAATAACAATAACGGTAATTTCAGTTGATGCCGTGGGCTCTGCGAGCGGACGGAGTGGACTGGCGCGTCTTCAATACCAGCCCCCTCACCAACCAGCCCACTTTCTACCTCGATGCCTGAGCCGCCACACTCGCGACAGGTATCGCGTTCATGTGGTCCGCGCTAAGTGTCGACATGGCTCGGACGTGGACGTGGCAGCGGCGACGCAACAACGGGGCATTGGCGGCAACAACAACAACAACACTCCGACGAGCTCAACGCAGGAGCGCGGAGAAAACGTGGTAGAAAATGGTCCGCTCAGACGCTGCTCGGCATTACTTCAGCAACAAGAACAGTCTAAGCTCAATGCACGACCTCGAGGAAAACGACGAAAGAAAACGGTCCGCCAGTTGACTGGGTCAACTACTTAAAAATTTTCTGGGAGGATATTTCGAATCACGGAACCTGAGTGGAGATAACATCGGCAAGAAGAAGAGGGAAACTCGACTACGACGAAGCTCCGGGATATACGAGTACCAGCGCATCATGAACAACGAAATGAACTACAACTACAAAGATTTTGATGATCTTTTGCGACATCGGCGTGTCTTCGTGGCTGTTTAAAAGAAGTCTTCAGGACTCAAAATAACCCCATCGCGAAGGAGATCGTGTATGATAAGGCGCGGTTAAAATGACTTCCTTGAACACAGGCATTGCGAGGATGTCTATCCTTCCACATAATTGGATGCTGCTGAAGTATGATCACGGCGACCGAGACTTTAATTGTCCCGTGTCCCTTAATGAAATTTTTATTTCATTGAATATCTTCTAGAGGTATTCTGCGAGCTGAGGAAGCCTTCACCATTTTCTGCGGGGAACAACGTTTGCCAAAAACGGACGGAGGACTTGGTCATGTCTGGAGGTTTCAAATCAGAGTTCGACAGAAGAACAAACTCAGTAATCGCTGCCGTAAAATCATCACAGCTGGATTGCGTGGATATAAAAAAAAGAAAAGATCCGACTTATCAACGTTTTCCTCTACCACGGCACGCAAAAGCTGTAGAGAAAGTCAACGATCAGGAGATCGTCTTCATCGCCAACAAGGGGAGATTTTGTTGTGATCTTATCACAACGTAAGGATCTTCAGAACGAGGGACGCCTCTATATGTTCAGGATGATCCAAAGCAGCCGAGGAGAGACGTCGTGTGCTTCGGGAAACGGTTATCAGACTTCGCGAATCGTTCTAAGTAGTTATTCTTCTTCCCCTTTATATCTCCTCTACGTCGACTCCGAGATCGCGGAAGAAGCAAAGACATCAACGGACTGAAGGAGCTGCCGAATACCGACACAAGAGAGATTCTTCACTGTTATTTCTGTCATTATTCAATAGCCCATGTTAATTAGATCATTTGTGCGGTTAGCGAGAATTAATGTTTCCCTTTGCTTATATAATTCGATACGCTAAAGTCGTGCATAATCGCTTGATTGAGGAATAATCTGTATTTAGATTACAATGTGAGCTACCGATCGGAGTCGGGCGTGACAGCAGACGAACCGCGGCGCTAGGGCAAACGCAGCGCTGAGAACGGTCAGTAGTATGCCCGTGACCTCCTCAAGAGAGAGTACTGTATCGCTCCTTGAGCGCCTGCCCTTTAGGGGCTAGGCTTTGCTTCTCCTTTGAAATGTGTACTACTAGTGATTCCGAATACCTGTTAAATAAAAGTAACTGATAAATGTCACGGCGCATACACACGATATAGCCATCTTCCGGAATCAGTAATTAAGATAAGTCCACCTGTCATAAGCCCTTAGGTAACATCCTCATCACCTCCCTTCTGGGCGTAGGATTATCGGTATTATGCCTTAAGCATTCATTTATATCGTCATGCCTTCAGCATACCTTACGTTTTGTCTTCAATATCAATCGAAGTGTAATTTAGTGCGTTAGACTTGCTTTACTTTAGAACGATAATCTTTTGTGGCGAGATTAGGGAATAAATGTCGATGTGCGATTGTGTATAATTTCCTGATGGTTAGGAAGATGAGTTATCATGATCTGTGGAGAGATACTCCACGCTAGATACTCCACGCTACCAATTTTTATCAATTTCTACCATTCACATTAATTCGATACTTGCTCACTAATTAAAATTTTGGACATTGAAAAGTCCCACTTTATCTACGTTAACCTAAAATAAAAGAAAGTGATTAATAAATCACGCCCATCAAAAGAGAGCCATTTATACGAAAAAGATGAAAAGAGAATAAAGAGTGACATCGAAAAGGCTCCATGACAGCCCGAGCGCCTCGAAAAATGTCCTAAGCGTTGTTTTATGCTTGTGATGTGCTCTAGGTTTTTCGATGACTGTTAGCTTTGATAAACGAGCTTAGAAATTGGCAGTCGTCTGTGTAGAGAATAGTAAATTTCTCACTGATTTAGAATTCTTCTAAGAATTTGCAGTTTTAAATTTGTCCACCATTTTGTCCTTCCTTGAAACTTATGAAATTTGCAGGACAAAGTAAATCATCGTCGTACATTGTGCATCGTTTCATTGTTGTATACTGTAGTGTTGCATCATTGTTTCACGTCCGATAATTTATATTGTACAATGGGCACTGTATAAGCGGGCTGCGTATACATTAATGTTATAATACCCCTGTATATCTGGATTTATTAAGTGCACCAGTGCATTTCTATTTGATGAGGGCCCCACTGCGTTAGTACATCTTGTTTCGTTAAGTGCGCCAGTACATCTAGATTTGTTAAGTGCTTTACATCTCTATTTGTTAACTACACTACACCACTGTACCAGTGCATCTGTATTTTTCCGTGCATCACTGCACCAGTACATTTGCATGACCAGAGCACCACTGCACCAGTACATTTGCATAACAAGAGCACCACTGCACCAGTACATTTGTTGTGATCTTATCACAACGTAAGGATCTTTCGAAGGAGGACGCTCCACTATTCGAATGATCCAAAAGCAGTTAGAGAGGAGAGACGTCGTGTGCTTCGAGAAACGGTTATCAGACTTCGCGAATCGTTCTAAGTAGTTATTCTTCTTCCCCTTTATATCTCCTCTACGTCGACTCCGAGATCGCGGAAGAAGCAAAGACATCAACGGACTGAAGGAGCTGCCGAATACCGACACAAGAGAGATTCTTCACTGTTATTTCTGTCATTATTCAATAGCCCATGTTAATTAGATCATTTGTGCGGTTAGCGAGAATTAATGTTTCCCTTTGCTTATATAATTCGATACGCTAAAGTCGTGCATAATCGCTTGATTGAGGAATAATCTGTATTGAGGTTACAATGTAAGCTACCGCTTTGAGAAGGGCGTGACGCTGAACGACCGAGAGGGTAAGCTCCCAGCGCAAGAGTCAGTACGTCCGAGGCCTCCCTCAGAGAAAGAACGCCTTAACACATCTTGAACGCCTGCCTTCGGGCTAGGCATTGTTTCTCCTTTGAAATGTGTACTACTAGTGATTCATCATACCTGTTAAATTAAAGTAATTGATAAATGTCTCGGCGTACACACGATATAGCCATCTTCCGGAATCTGTAACTAAGATAAGTCCACCATGTCATAAGCCCCTTAGGAAACATCCTCATTGCCTCCCTTCTGGGCGTAGGATTATCGGTATTATGCCTTAAGCATTCATTTATATCATCATGCCTTCAGCATATCTTATGTTTTGTCTTCAATATCAATCGAAGTGTAATTTAGTGCGTTAGACCTTCTTTACTTTAGAACGATAACCTTTCGTGACGAGATTAGGGAATAAATGTCGATGTGCCTTTGTGTATAATTTCCTGCTAGTTAGGAAGATGAATTATCATTATCTGTGGAGAGATACTCCACGCTACCAATTTATATCAATTTCTACCATTCACATTAATTCGATACTTGCTCACTAATTAAATTTATGGACATTGAAAAGTCCCACTTTATCTACGTTAACCTAAAATAAAAGAAAGTGATTAATAAATCACGACCATCAAAAGAGAGCCATTTATACGAAAAAGATGAATAGAAAGAAAGAATGATAACGAGGAGGCTCCATAACATTTGGTGAGCAGCGGTAGTGGATTTTGATTCCTATTTTCTGAATAAGAGTTAAAATTCCCTTACCCTCTTCCTCCGAAACGCTCGCGCCTACAAAAACAAAATAAATTAAATAAACCTCCAACAGATCTTGATAAATTCATCTCCACGTTAGGGTATTTGTATAATCTAATATTTCATGTATGTGTTTGATAAAATTCTAATTCATTTCTGTGAACCTATTATTGCTATGTGTTTATTTTGCTTTCTATTTCATTTCTGTGAGATCATTTACAATGCATTTTATAATCCACCATTTACGTGTGAACTTTATTTTAATAACTAATTAAAATTTACTTCATGTAACAACCATTAGTAGGTGTGCATTGATTGTTACGTATCAATTCTTTTAATATGTCAAATCGTTTGATTGTGAGGAATATGATAATATGAATTAACCTTCTGATCCAAGAGCATTCAATTACTAAAGGCCAATTTGACAACGTGAATCATTCAATTATTTACGATGCGGGATGACTGCACTCCAATGATTTATGTGAAAGTTATGATTTACCGTATAAATTTCTCCAATTTACCATGTAACTCTCTTTCATGACTCTAAACGGACGCTATTTTTTCATTTTGTTTTGATTTGTACTGAACGTGCTATTCATTTTAAACCCTGAATCTCCGTATCACAGAAAATTTACATTTATAAAATAAACCATAAATTGAAATTTTCTTCTAATTCGGCTTATAAATGACCTTCAGTAAATCATCTCCTTGAAATTCAATCATATTTACACGAAAAGAAAATTCATTTTAGAAGTAAACTTATTTTAGTCAGGAATTATTTACATGATTAAAAAATTCAAATTCATATATATCGTAGATATTATGATGCTAAATCTATGGCAACCTTTTCATTCAGACGTCCGTGTGTAAATCACAATTTCAATGCGTTATTTTAACATGTATTTTAACCATATAATCATCATGAATGTTGCGTGATTGTACGTGTTGAGATGTGAGAGAATTCTAAGACCAGCTAGTTGTGTGGTAGAGGGTAGTTCTCGAGTGCCCGGACTCATTTTGTTTCGTAAACAAACCTCTACGCCGCCCCTCTATCCGGCAGCCAGTGCATGCTAGCCCTCTCCTGCTTCTCTCTCCATCTCCATCTCTCTCTTCTTTGTTCCAATTGTAACGTTCGCTTCGCGAATTCTACCTCGAGAAACGGTTAGCCAGGCCGTCGCATTAAGAAACTCAAAGGATGGACTTTGAACTAAGTGTTGATGGAATGTTTAATGTTTCGTTAATGTTGTAGGTGTAATGATGTAGTATTTACCAATCTGCCACGTAACCAACTCTAGTGAGACATGGAAGATGAATTAAAAAAAAAATTTCCCTTAAGCCTGACCTCATGAGTGATTTAAATTATATTCATCAGATTATCTTTTGAAATTCAATCATGTTCTACTTTAAAGGAATTCATCTAGAAGTAAAATTTCATTCAATTAGAAATGATTATGCGGAGAACGATTTATTTCATTTGATTAGGGTGTTCATGTCTAATTTTAATTCCAATGTATTGTTTAACCATGAAATTGTAATGAACGTTTGCCTGAATGCTGAGGAGTGAGGGAAGAATGTGTGTTGGGGTGAGGCTGTGTGAGGGGAGTCGCGACGTGACAGGGTGCGCTCAAGCCCGAGCCGACAACGTTCCTGTTGTTGTAGAATACCATACCTTCACGCAACCCCCCTTTCTAGCCCCAATCCTCGAACCCTCGGCTAGCTCCCTTCTTCGTTTTGTTCCAAGAGAAAAGGCCTAACCATCGCACGAGCATAATTTACTTCGCGAGTTCGATACCAGACTTGGATACTCGCCGTCTTTTGATCACTTCTTTACGCAACAATTTTTTTACGCTGAAAGATTCAATAATTTTGAACCTAGGATAAATTACTTAATGATTTAAGTTTGATGTAATATTGTGAACATGTGATAAATAATAGCGTGAGTGCGTAATAATTTCATTCATTTAAAAATTTGAATTTACTTGTCATATGAAGAATTTTGTTAACAGATCACGACTTAAAGATAAATGAATAATGCTTTATGCACATGAATATACTTCTCTGAAATCGGGTGATAGTACAAATATCAACGTCATGTGAATTAAATGATGAATTATCTCGTCATCAGGAAAATGGAGTTTGTAACCAATTTAAAATTCGATCATGATGAAAACACCCTTGATGTTAATCTAATCGCAGAAGTTCTTCGTCATATGACACACTCAACGTGAATGTAATGCTAGGGAAATTCTGTTTTTCCTCTCTACGAAATGATTTAGAGTTTAACGTCATAAGCGAACAGTGGAAGTAGCGAAATAGGTTTAAGCTCAATGTATGTCCTGTTTGTAAGCACAGAAGGGTGGTATGAGACGAGATGTTTGGGCATATGTCTGAATGTGATGGTGGCTTGTCTGGGAATGAATAAAATTCACAAGAACGATAAATAACAATAACGGTAATTTCAGCTGATGCCGTGGGCTCTGCGAGCGGACGGGGTGGACTGGTGCGTCTTCAATACCAGCCCCCACTCTCTACCTCGATGCCTGAGCCGCCACACTCGCGACAGGTGTCGCGTTCACGTGGTCCCGCTACGGGTCGACATGGCTCGGACGTGGACGTGGCAGCGGCGACGCAACAACGGGGCATTGGCGGCAACAACAACAACAACACTCCGACGAGCTCAACGCACGAGCGCGGAGAAAACGTCGTAGAAAATGGTCCGCTCAGACGCTGCTCGGCAATACTTCAGCGACAAGAACAGTCTAAGCTCAACGCACGACCTCGAGGAAAACGACGAAAGAAAACCGTCCACCAGTTGACTGGGTCAACTACTTTAAAATTTTCTGGGAGGATATTTCGAATCACGGAACCTGAGTGGAGATAACATCGGCAAGAAGAAGAGGGAAACTCGACTACGACGAAGCTCCGGGATATACCAGCGCATCATGAACAACGAAATGAACTACAACTACAAAGATTTTGATGATCTTTTTGCGACATCGGCGTGTCTTCGTGGCTGTTTAAAAGAAGTCTTCAGGACTCAAAAATAACCCCATCGCGAAGGAGATCGTGTATGATAAGGCGCGGTTAAAATGACTTTCTTGAACACAGGCATTGCGAGGATGTCTATCCTTCCACATAATTGGATGCTGCTGAAGTATGATCACGGCGACCGAGACTTTAATTGTCCCGTGTCCTTTAATGAAATTTTTATTTCATTGGATATCTTCTAGAGGTATCCTGCGAGCT
This sequence comes from Morinoia aosen, assembly GCA_030386875.1. Lineage (NCBI taxonomy): Eukaryota > Metazoa > Arthropoda > Malacostraca > Amphipoda > Talitridae > Morinoia > Morinoia aosen. Next base: position 49,579,150 of record CM059566.1, read on the forward strand.
GAAGAAGTCGTCGCTTCGTTCTGCGGTCAATACCGTTTGCCAAAAACGTACGGAGAACGTAGCCTTGTCGGGGGACTTCGATTCAGAGTACGTTACATGTACGAATTCAGTAAGCACTGCCGTAAAATCATCACAGCTGGATTGCGTGGATATAAAAAAAAGAAAGGATCCGACTTATCAACGTTTTCCTCTACCACGGCACGCAAAAGCTGTAGAGAAAGTCACGATCAGGAGATCGTCTTCTTCAAACGACCACGGGGAGAGATGTTGTGATCTTATCACAACGTAAGGATCTTTCGAAGGAGGACGCTCCACTATTCGAATGATCCAAAAGCAGTTAGAGAGGAGAGACGTCGTGTGCTTCGAGAAACGGTTATCAGACTTCGCGAATCGTTCTAAGTAGTTATTCTTCTTCCCCTTTATATCTCCTCTACGTCGACTCCGAGATCGCGGAAGAAGCAAAGACATCAACGGACTGAAGGAGCTGCCGAATACCGACACAGGAGAGATTCTTCACTGTTATTTCTGTCATTATTCAATAGCCCATGTTAATTAGATCATTTGTGCGGTTAGCGAGAATTAATGTTTCCCTTTGCTTATATAATTCGATACGCTAAAGTCGTGCATAATCGCTTGATTGAGGAATAATCTGTATTGAGGTTACAATGTAAGCTACCGCTTTGAGAAGGGCGTGACGCTGAACGACCGAGAGGGTAAGCTCCCAGCGCAAGAGTCAGTACGTCCGAGGCCTCCCTCAGAGAAAGAACGCCTTAACACATCTTGAACGCCTGCCTTCGGGCTAGGCATTGTTTCTCCTTTGAAATGTGTACTACTAGTGATTCATCATACCTGTTAAATTAAAGTAATTGATAAATGTCTCGGCGTACACACGATATAGCCATCTTCCGGAATCTGTAACTAAGATAAGTCCACCATGTCATAAGCCCCTTAGGAAACATCCTCATTGCCTCCCTTCTGGGCGTAGGATTATCGGTATTATGCCTTAAGCATTCATTTATATCATCATGCCTTCAGCATATCTTATGTTTTGTCTTCAATATCAATCGAAGTGTAATTTAGTGCGTTAGACCTTCTTTACTTTAGAACGATAACCTTTCGTGACGAGATTAGGGAATAAATGTCGATGTGCCTTTGTGTATAATTTCCTGCTAGTTAGGAAGATGAATTATCATTATCTGTGGAGAGATACTCCACGCTACCAATTTATATCAATTTCTACCATTCACATTAATTCGATACTTGCTCACTAATTAAATTTATGGACATTGAAAAGTCCCACTTTATCTACGTTAACCTAAAATAAAAGAAAGTGATTAATAAATCACGACCATCAAAAGAGAGCCATTTATACGAAAAAGATGAATAGAAAGAAAGAATGATAACGAGGAGGCTCCATAACACATTTGCATGATAGTGCACCACTGCACCAGTACATTTGCATGACAAGTGCACCACTGCACCAGTACATTTGCATGACAAGAGCACCACTACAAGCACCAGGATGTAGCACTCGAATGCAGTGCACCAATTAAGCAATGCAGAGTACACTCCCAGCGAGCGTGGGCGAGCATTTTAGAGAGCTCCTTATACGCTCCCTCTCCAGACCCTCTAGCTGCCTGCCCACCCTTCTTTCCTCCCTCTCCTCCGGCTCTTCACTCATTCCACCTCCATTTCTATGCTTTTATAACCATTGTTCCTCCCCTTAATGAAAGACTGTGACTGTGGATGTCTTTGTTCTACCTAAAAATCGACGTCGTATTTTAAATTACAGCTACGCCATGATGACAAACGTGAACTAATGCTGGAAATGTCGCAATTATTCTTACTTCCGAAAGCCCTAACTTTTCATTTTCAACTTGTGAATTCAAGTCTCAATCCTTGGATTCGACTCTCAATATTCTTTAGCATTATGGGCTACATTATGAATGTTATCGTTCACTTCTTCCTATAAAATAAGTGCCTTTTTCACTTGAGAGTTAGAGGCATGATGTCTGCTCATTGATGTTGGTTTACCTCCGTCTTCTGTCTTCATGTTACCATATATATTCTAAATTTTTGTATCTTATTAGTGGGGCGAACATCATATTTTCATTTTCTTCTGTTCCACAAAGGGTAGAAAACCTTGTTGTTTTCCTATTGCAAATCTATTATCGAAAGCTAAACCCCACGAAGCCTGCTTTTCTAAGAATCTTTTTAATCCATTCATAATCAGGGCAAACAATTTCGGCCTTGGTTATCTCCTAAAATCCGAAGAAATTCTTTTTACCCATTGATATTTTGAAACCTGCATCTTATAGACTTAAATTTTATGAGTTTTCGATGCAATTTCCAATTTCAACTCAGTTATTCGCATTGAAGCAAGATGGTAATTTTCATGCTTTAAATAAATAATCAGATGAAAGTTTTAATTATAGTTTGACAATTTTATTATGGCTCATTTTTCCTTGAAGTAACCCTTTCATGCTTATTGTAAAGCTGCGAGAAAACTGAACTTTAAGTTTTGACAAAAGCGTTTTGATTGTGCTCGAAAATTGAACAAAGCGTAACTGCACACTCTGTGAGAAAGAACGCCTCAGTTTCATTTTTGTTAATTTTCTAATGAAGTACAACTTATATCGTGTCATGTGATGAAGCTTATACGAGTAGTAGCATAGCTACAAATGGCTTTCTGTCTCACAAACCCTTCTTATATACTCAGATTACCCATCCTCAATACACCTTATCTTAAAAACAATGTATTACTCACGTAGTAGCAGGGCTAATCTTTGTGTAAGTTATGAGTTTATTATCAAAGCCTGGGTTGTATTTCGCCGCTAATCATCTAATGTTCGATTATTTATTGAAATATGGAGGGTGGATCAGTAATATTTCTTAAAATTCTGTTTTCTATGAGCCACTCTGTAAATTATTTTGTCCTTATTCTAGAGATATGAACATCTGCAATTTAAATATTGGCTGTACTATTGTATCGCTAAATATGCTTTTCCAAGTCCTTAAAATGCATGTCTGAAATCCGCGATGCCACACAAATTAACTGTATTGGTATCATACGTCACATAGTTTCTGGTTAGCGAGGATTATGAAGAGAAGCGAGCCACTGAAATAGATTTCCTGAGAAGCTCACCCTGAAAAGAGTGTTATATTGCACGGCGGCTCCCATGTCAACAGGGATAAAGCAAGGGAATAAAAGGAGAGTGCGAGCATATCAAGGGCGTGCGAAGTAGACTATATATTGTGTTGCGGTCATTTGCTACGCTTGAGATAAATCTGTTCAAACCACTGTTTAATTTTTTTTTACTGACACATCGATTGATGTAATAGATGAAAATGAATACATGTATGGGGAATTTCAGATCGTTCTATTAATTCTGTTAGTTTATAATTTATTTCAGTACCACTATATTGGTGATAGTATAATCGTTCATATTGTAATGACTTTCATTATTATCATCGATATTATTATCGGTACACTCATTATCATCCATTTTATTTTTCAAAGCTCAAAACTAAGAGCTTCGAAAACAATTTTAATCTGGAAAGCGATTTGTCCTGATACAGCTGTCAAAAATTAAAGGCGCAACGAATTTTACTCCAATAATTACCTCCGATAAAGAGGGTGATTAGATTAGATATGGCTGAAATAAGGTGGTGAAGCATTGCATGATGAATTAAGGTGATTTTGATGGTTATTATCAAGGGACTCGATGGTCAAACCAGTTTTGCAAAACGTAGTGGAACTCGAAAATTATGTTCCTGATATTTTTTACCATGCGTTATCTTAACTTAGAATACTATTAAGATTTTTATTACTATTGGTATCCTTGGCGAATCACCGAAATCCAAAATGAGCTTTTCTCGAACATGAGTTGAGCTCTGAGCTTTTGGAGGTCGTCAGAACCTGGAGTTCAGGTGTCATGTACAAACTTAAGGATTTAATCAAATGAACACGTAACGAAGCCAAACTGATTTTGAAAAACTTGTGCTGTCAACTCAACCGTTACGGCGACGTATATCGTTCGAAAATCCTGCTCATGACCATCAGGATTCGCTGAACGTTCTCGTAACAAGATGTTACAATGCGTTCAAAGGTTAATCCTCGAATGCATTAAAAGCGCTGCTCTATGAGATACAATCAACATGAGATGTAATCTCTGTATTGTAACTTCTTTCACTTAGACGACGTCGTTATCAAGATGACTGCTTTCAAACCCTGAAGTCGTTCAGCTGACCGCGTTGTTGCAGGAAGCATTTTGGCATTTCAGGCAAACACGCCCACTTGCGGGGATATTACTGGCCGACACTCCCACTTGCGGGGATGTTACTGGCCGACACGCCCACTTGCGGGGATGTTACTGGCCGACACGCCCACTTGCGGGGATGTTACTGGCCGACACGCCCACTTGCGGGGATGTTACTGGCTGATACGCCCACTTGCAGGGATGTTACTCGCCAACACGCCCACTTGCGGGGATGTTACTGGCCTACACGCCCACTTGCGGGGATGTTACTGGCCGACACGCCCAATTGAGGGGATGTTACTGGCCTACACGCCCACTTGCGGGGATGTTACTGGCCGACACGCCCACTTGCGGGGATGTTACTGGCCGACACGCCCACTTGCGGGGATGTTACTGGCCTACACGCCCACTTGCGGGGATGTTACTGGCCGACACGCCCACTTGCGGGGATGTTACCAGTCACCCGTCATATAGACACCCTGTACCAGGACAACAAACCTGCACTCCCTGCCAAGTGGTGCTGTAGCGCGTGGAATTATCCTTACTTAGATCCTAATAGGTGTGTCTAGTTCGTAATAGGCTACATGCATTCCCGTGCCGGAAAAAAATATTCGTAGCTTTAAATTCTACCCCTGGCTTTCACTACTGGCGTTCAATTTGTCATATTTTATTTCATGTTTCTACATTTATTTTACTTTAATTGCAAAGCGTCTTATATCTGAGTTTGCCTGTTGTATTCGTGAGGTGAAATTTTGAAATTATTCTTATGGTTAAGCAGTTAAGTTTAACTCCTATTTTAAACGGAAAATGTAAATTCATTCTAAACAATAACTCAAGTTCAACAAATTAGGTTAGTAAGATTTACAGTTTTAGAGTTCAGTAAATCAAAATGCAGTCAATAATCTTTTTAATTTTCTAGCGTTAAAACATCTACTTTAAACTTGGAAAAGTTTCAGTGGCCGTTCATTTTCTCCGTTACAGCCACAACACGAAAAGTTTCTATAATTTCGGTAATTGTTGTTGAGGAAGATGGCCGTAAATTCCAGTGAGTGGTCAGGAGCCTGGTGTCACGCCGTGTACGTGATCGTGTCCTCGCGCAACCTGATGCCCTCGACCCAAATGACGGCGTGCGGCTGCGCTGCAATTACATGATGAGAATTTGTGGGTCGATGTTGAGATGCGTAGAACCTTGTTGAACGTCGGACATCCTGTTCCTAATTGTACTACGCTTTGTGTGTTGCCTTCATATCACGAAGTGCTTCTGGAACTCTCACTCTCGAGGCTAAAGGCTCTTTTCAAGGCTCTATCTCCAAATGACCTTCAGTTGCAAGTTCGGAGTCTATTTTAGGCTTAAGCATTTTGAAATATTCTCCGTAAATGTAATTGTGTTAGGATATTTGAGGCGTCGAACTCCTCGTTAGACAACACCGCGCTAATGATCTCGTTTCTGTCACGCTTTTATGAGCAGACACATTTTGTTTAATCTTGCGAAAGCATAAAAGTTAATGGAGTCCCATAACACAGACTCGTCCCTTTAACAGCTCGCTCAAGTGCGCCGGTCATCAGATATCTCTGGTCCTCCACGTAAAGTGATCCTGGCCAGATATGATGCCTGCATACTCCTCTCTGTCGTAACTCGAACTCAGTTACGTTCAGTGATGCCCAAAACAGATTTTAGGTCGAACCTTCAAAGCCAAGCTGCTCTGTGTGCTCTGGTGCTCAAAACTGCGTCACGTCCAGCGATGTTGGCTCAATAGAGACTTCAGATGCGAGTTGTCATAGCCAAGTGAAGGTCAATAAGTGTGTTTGAACTTACGACCGTTGCTTTGACTTCGTGCAAACTACCAGGGTTCTGCTGTAGTGCACAGGTTTTACAATATTCTGTATATTCATGCGAATATTTCACAGTTAGAAATTGTATGATGCATCGCAGGAAGCTCTTTCTGCTGATGAAACCAGTACTGAATCATTTCCAAGCTCCTGACCTACTTGCATATGATTACGCTGAACAAAAACGCTACTGCTAATTCAACAAGATTCATGAATAATATCTCTAGGTAACATTTCACTTGAATTAAGAACATATGAGACGTTTAATTTCTACAGTAAATTTCGTATTTTCAAATGTCACCTCAGCTTTGGGCGCGGGCGTTCGGGACACTGAAAATATGATTCGATTTTTATAAAAACTTAATTTCGTTGACGAGTCTCATGCTTACAAGAAATACTTCCTCTTTACGTGCACTGAAAAGGACATTTTGCGATCGCTCAATATATTAAAGTCATTGAACTCTAGTTTACCGCGTCTTGGTTGCGTTCCGCGGATGGACTATGGGAAGAACCCATGCATTCCTTTCTTTTTTATGTACTTCTCCCACAAATACACGACCAATATTTTGCCATTATTAGTGTACTTCGTGTGCGTGTATTATTCACCGCATTTTCAGTGCTGCATGTCAAGAATCGTGGTCTTTATGCAATTTCTCGCTCTGTTAGCAATCGTAGGTTTCCTACAGAACAACGATTTCAATTGAAGATGAGTTCCGCCTACAATAATCTTTTAATATTAATATGCAATGGCGGAATACCCTAAAATTAGAAATATTAATATTATTTCCTTTATTCAATTCGTTGTGGAACTCTCACTCCACAATATCGGAACATCATCTGTGGTTCCTCCTCTCGTATCATCTCGATCATGTTTATCGACCACTGCTTCTCTTTGTGACGAGTCCGGCGCTTACTCTCACAATACTGAAGGCAACAGCGCACATTACCTTTCAAATTACTGCCTCAGAGACGCGTGTAGTTGCTAATTTCCTCGGCTGCCTGATCATAAGACGCATGGGAGCGCTATCTAGCTCAGGAAGATCTATGTCATAGGCGGGCTAGTGTTTCATCTTCGCTGCTTTAATCAGATGATTATCAAATCCTTATTCTTAGACCCGTTATGAGTTGATTTGAGCTTGATGACTTTTTATAAACGGGACTGACATGTGACTGAACTTTGTGCTGGATTCTAATTGCCTCAATTAAGTTTCACTCTCACTTAGGGTATATTGTCTGGCATAATTAGAGGCAATGAGTTAGTGTAACTGAATGGGGGGGGGGAATGATATCAATATACACGAGCGATACACGCTTAAAATGCAGTTAGCGCTTCTGCAAGAACTCTGCTGGTATTGGGGTTAGTTCTGGGAGGCCATAAAGTAAATACTCAGGTGTTCCGCTAAAATTTGATTTGAAAGCTCATTATTTGAAGCGTACAAGATTATCCTGTCTACTCATTGCGGTACTTTGAACTTTTGTCTTATAAACATTTGTCTTATAAACGTTTGTCTTATACGCTCAACATTGACGTATGAAAGCAGCCTTGTTAACATATTGTCTTCGTCGTTCAAGCGGCTGTTAGAAATGAAACATTACGTGCACCTATTTTTCTTCGAATCGGGAAAGATTTCATTATTAAAAATTGAGTAACGTCTCTCTTGTGTCTACATCGGGCAAATTATATAATTAAATTGATTGCAAAATATGTGAATGATAAAATATATTTGACGCATCTCGCATCCTCATCGCGCTGAGCACACGTAGGAGCTGATCAGGGAGCCGTGCGCGCTGGTCAGATAAGGCTTGTTCGTGATAAGATTGAACATCTGTTCCCTGATTACGCTAAGCTAATAATTGTCCACCGACCTTTACTTCATGCGCTGTCGGAAAAAAAATTAAATGGTCTGTGAAAAATTGCCTGCAGCAATCGTCTGAATGCAATTTTGGGAGTGAGAGTGAAAGAATCAATGGGCTCACATATTTAAGGGGCATTTTTAGATTTTTTATCTTTAAGAACATGTTGTTGCTGAAAATTTATTTCTCATTTGATTGAATGTTGCTTACAGAACGGCTATTGTATTGTTATATTAAATCCATATAGTTCGATATAATGTCACCTTCTAGTATTCTCTACTCCTATTATATCTTGCTGAGTGTTTTTCGTCTTCGTTCTGTGTCAGTAATTACATTTTAATTCGAATTGTCTTGAAAATAATATCCTTTGTTACTCATCCTTGTTAAAAAAATGAACTCGTGTGGAATTCAAAGCAGATGTATTTTTCCATCACAAGCACCCCGCGTTCAAGAAAATTCAACATTTTAGTACTCAAGCAGTATCAAACACGTTCAACTCGTCCATCGGGAGACAGTCGAAAGTAAGCCAGGTTTATTGGCCATCTGTTTATCAGTGAAACCTTCTGGAAGCTCTCATTCAAGTTTGCGTTCTCGCATGCTTTATAAGACTACTTAAGCAATGCCACTTTGTAATATCATTCGGCTTCTCCCAGTTGAGAATTTGTGGGCAGTTCGCGGCGGCCGTCAGATGAGCCCTGCTAATTTCAGAGCCTCGGCTCGCTAATGAGCAGCCCCCGCTGCTCTCGTTCAAGTTTTTCCGCGATTCTCCAATCCGCTATTTTTATAGCAGCGTCTCTCTTTATGTCATTCTTCTGTCAGGTCCTTCTTGTGTCGGTTATTTTGTCTTCTGGTCATTTTTAGCGTTTTATCCTCGCGTGAAAGTTCGTTTCATGTTTTTCTCACCATATTTTGATAAAATTATCATTTTAATTTATAGCTAACTTCTAGTAAAAAATTTAGTGTGAGAGATGCAGCATGTTGGTTCCGAAATATTATCTAAGAATAAGCTAATGTCTTCTTTATCAGCCGTATGTTATCGGGACTGAGGAGTGGAAAATTGCCCTCGTTTATTAGCTGTATTTCTGTTTCGTCTCCAGACGTAATTTTTATGCTCGAACTGCACAGGTGCACGCGGTAAATTGCATTTCATCTTTATTCTAGGGATATACCAAGAAATTTTCATGGACATGGAAACAATGGGCTGATTTTTAGACACTTTTTTAATTTCAGGACTTTCAAACGGTTTTTACTCTAACATAACACTCGTTGCGTACATTTTGTATAAGCCTTTGATTTTGTTTCATTTCATGTTCACTGAATAGTTTTGCTCATTGAACGATAGCGATGAACATTGTTTTGAAACGTTCTGCCCGTCGTCATGAGGGAATCATTTGTGCGTCCAATAGTGAGTCTCCGCTCTCAGTTTGTTCGCGCTAGGGTCATTTTTTCAATGTTTTACCTTGAAGCGTAGATTTATGAGCGAGCTCTGCTGCATTTATTGAGCAACTCTCAGTTTAAGGAAGAAAACGCGTAAAAATAACGCATTGTGACCTCTTTTTTTTTGTTCCTCCCAGAAAATACAACGCTTCTATTTTATGCCGCCACTCGAAGACAATTTGTTGTAATTTTAAGCTTAAAATTTATGCACTTCAAGTAGATAAACGCTACCTTCGCACGTAAAGCTCAATGTTTATTTCTTTCGTCAAACGACTGCGCAGTTTTGTTTGACCAAATTGGTTGTTTTTACGCCGTAAGTCAAAGCATTGATGGCCCGTCGTCGTCGATAAACTTTTTCGACTTTCTTATTTGGAAGATTTCAATTTTCTGTCGGCGACGACCACTTGTCATTCGTGTTTAATTAAAAGCAAGGCTGGGTTTGAAGCACAATCTCGCTTGTGATATCAGGGCATAAAATTGCTTCGTTGCCTAAGGACGTTCCTCGTGTCATCGTATTGAATTCATTGCCAGCCTCGCTAAAAATGAGGTTTTCTGTGGGGGTGGCGCATTGCAAGCAGCCTTCATGTTGTGCGCCCTCGCTGTCGTGTTGTTGCGTCATGTGGTCTGCATGTGCGTCATACTCTGATTAGTATTTTGTCTTGTAATCGTGCGTTATGTATCGTGCGCCCTGTTGTGTTTAGTGTTTTGTTGTGTACTCGTGCGTCATGCGTTTAGTGTTCTGCTGTGTAATCGGGCGTTATGCATCGTGCGCCCTGTTGTGTTTAGTGTTTTGTTGTGTACTCGTGCGTCATGCGTTTAGTGTTCTGCTGTGTAATCGGGCGTTATGTATCGTGCGTCATGTTGTGTCAGGTGTTTTGTCGTGCTCGTGATATGCTGTGTGCCATGCCATGTTATGTGCTGTCATGTCACACTTTGCCATGAACACCAATACGTGTGCGTTGTACATTTCATCGTGTAGATGCTGTGCTTCATGATGTGCGTGGTGCAATGCCTTGAATTGCTAATTCCATGTTTCAGTTTCACCTTCGTTGTAGTGTTCTACCTTCACCTCACCCTACCACACGGTGCGCACCCAACATTGTTATTACCGTGCTTTTTGTGTGGCGCACTCAGCCGCAGCAACACCGCACCTTGCTGCCCCCGTCTGACGTGTACGTATGTCCGCACTTCGCAGCCCCCACAGCTCGTAATTGTGACTCATTCCTTGCATTAATTCTTAAGGAGCAGCGGGCTATTAAGAGGCTCAATGCAGCGATCATTAGTGCTTTTAGAGCAGGCTTCTCTCGCGCGACTCCTGTAAATATTCTCGTGCCAATTAACTCTGATGCGCGACCCTGTTTTGCGCCCGGTCTCTGGGGCGACGTGAGACCGGGGGCTGAGACACGTACGACGGGGCCTGAATTGTACACAGAGCGAAGTTGTAAATTGTACGACAGGACCTAAGTTGTACATATAGCGAAGTTGTAAATTGTACGACAGGGCCTAAGTTGTACATAGAGCGAAGTTGTAAATTGTACGACAGGGCCTAAGTTGTACATAGAGTAAAGTTGTAAATTGTACGACAGGACCTAAGTTGTACATAGAGCGAAGTTATGAATTGTACGACAGGGCCTAAGTTGTACACTGAGCGATGCTTCGCTTCTGGCTGTCGCACTGTCAGCCGGCTTGGATGGTATTCACTGGAAATGAAACTGTGCTTTCCGAGTCTATGCGAACCTTTAGTTTCTGGCTATACGCTGCTTTACATGAACTTACTTTATCGGATGTGAGCTGTTTTGGATACACGCTGTTCTGGATGCATGGCATGCTGCAAGTCAACCTGAATCAGAATACGATGTGATGAAATGCCTGATCTCCCGTTTTAGGATGATAGTATCAGGTCGCAGTTTTTCATTAGGTCTGGTCAGTTGAGAAATTAAATTTCTTCATATGTCTTCAAACTTCACATGCGCCATCAGAACTAGAGCTACGATGCCAGTGTAATATGAAATTCTATAATGGCTGTACATTAAAGGCTGATGAACGCGTCTTAAAGCCTTCAAAAGTGTTCTCTAAGTCCCCCGTAAATCCCCTTAAGGAGGTTACACAAACTTGTCAGCAGAACGTGGGTGCTAAGTCCAAGTCCTAAGTCTGGACCGACCACCTCGCTGGCACGCACGAAGCTTCCCATACATCACGTTGACATAACTTTACCATCACTAAGTTCCCTTATCCGCGTAATGTCAGGTCAGATTTGCCTGGTCTTATTACATTCTCTGGCGCTTGAAGTGACCTCAATAGCTATACGAACGCTCTTTTATAAAGATTTAAAATTCTCTGAGCGAGTATCATGTTGCACCAGCCGTCACTGCTTCGCTTGTTCCCCTTATCCGCGCTTTCGGATCTTAGTTTGCATTAACCTGGGCTTGTCCGCTCAAGTCTGGAAGTCTTGGCGTGTTGTTGAGCGAGTGTGAGTTGCTTCGCGTTATTTAGTTTTGAGAACCGTTACTTAACTTCGAGAACACCGCCCCCCGCAAAGTTTTTTAATTTTGAGAACCGTTACTTAACTTCGAGAACACCGCCCCCCGCAAAGTTTTTTAGTTTTGAGAACCGTTACTTAACTTCGAGAACACCGCCCCTCGCAAAGTTTTTAGTTTTGAGAACCGTTACTTAACTTCGAGAACACCGCCCCTCGCAAAGTTTTTTAGTTTTGAGAACCGTTACTTAACTTCGAGAACACCGCCCCTCGCAAAGTTTTTTAGTTTTGAGAACCGTTACTTAACTTCGAGAACACCGCCCCCCGCAAAGTTTTTTAGTTATGAGAACCGTTACTTAACTTCGAGAACACCGCCCCCCGCAAAGTTTTTTAGTTATGAGAACCGTTACTTAACTTCGAGAACACCGCCCCTCGCAAAGTTTTTTAGTTTTGAGAACCGTTACTTAACTTCGAGAACACCGCCCCTCGCAAAGTTTTTTAGTTTTGAGAACCGTTACTTAACTTCGAGAACAACGCCCCCCGCAAAGTTTTTTAGTTTTGAGAACCGTTACTTAACTTCGAGAACACCGCCCCTCGCAAAGTTTTTTAGTTTTGAGAACCGTTACTTAACTTCGAGAACACCGCCCCTCGCAAAGTTTTTTAGTTTTGAGAACCGTTACTTAACTTCGAGAACACCGCCCCCCGCAAAGTTTTTTAGTTTTGAGAACCGTTACTTAACTTCGAGAACACCGCCCCCCGCAAAGTTTTTTAGTTTTGAGAACCGTTACTTAACTTCGAGAACACCGCCCCCCCCCCCCCCCCCCCCCCCCCCGCAAAGTACCTTCGTTTAGGGCCCGTGTCACTTCTAGCGCGTCGCTGCAAACACTCAAGGTGATATCATCTTTTCCTTCAGAGAAATATTACTTTGACAGAAATAAAGTTTTTATCCCGCTTTTATCGCGAACCGGTATGGCTTCGACACGACAAAAAACTGTCTTGCATTTTAAATGCTCGTTTAGTCTCTAAAAGACATTTGTTACGTGATTGTTCATGACATGAGCATTTTTCAAAAGTTTCGTTTTATATTTTGAAAAGAAACCATGTTTCGTAGCGTCCTTAAGTTGCACCATGATATGTTTTGAGATGAGAATTGAACTTTCTATATCGTGGTCATTCCCAATAGGGTACGTCATAGCAAAATCTTGCTTGGACGAATGAAACGTCATTTTATTACTTCTTCCCTGCTCGTTTCATTGATTTCTTAGCAGACCATTTTAGTGGTTCTCCTGACTCTTATTTAGCTAAATAAACTTTTTTATCATTTCCTAGTTACTCGCTTTGTTACTCCCTGAGTAATTCATTTCGCTGTTGCCGCTGACCAATATTTAAGTGTGTGATGTACACTAAGGCATGTGACTACATCTTTCGTAGGATCCTCGCTGATGTCAAAGCCACGCCGAAGTTCACATAAGCATGCGTAGGCCTGTCATGTGCGTAATGCACTGTAGGTTAATGATATTCGTTCAGTACGTCAGCTCAAACTAAATGATATTTCTTCTTCTCGGCTCTGCTGAGCCTCAAGTCATGATGTTCATGCTTGTCACGCATCTTGAATACCGTCCGAAATTTGTGATGAAATATCTGCCTAAATTATACCCTCCTCTTCAGCCTGTTTTCCTGGCCTTATTGAATATACACTCAGCATTTGTGGTAAGTTCAGTTCAACAACAGAAACGAAGTTGAGTTTAGTTTTTCTCAAATGATTTTGATTACTCGATTTTATTGAGCAGTAGTAACTTCTCAGTTTAGTTGTGTGTAGTTCAATTAATGACATAACGTTCTCGTATTTCACTTACCGATCAAGGGGGAAAAGTACTGATAACATTTTTCAACATTATTTGTTATACTCACCCTCCATGATGTAGAATATATCATGTTAAGTCAAATATGTGCATGGAAGTCATCGTCTTCCAACACTTTGTACTCCATCTTGAGTTGTAAGGAGGCATGTTTTGCTCATACACACAATTGAGTCGCACTTTCAGTTTTCGTATTTCTTTAGACTTGATTTTAAGCTCATCATTCCACTAGCTGTTCAATGTGTTGTGCTACAATCTCCTAAGAATAATTCACGACATTGTCTGTCTCTGAACGGTTTGGAAGCTCATATTTCTGTCTCTTAATATAGCATAAAGCTGTCAATACGCCCTTTTGCTAACACATTCTCTCTTTTGCTCGCCAGTAAATCTAGCAGTTTCCCTTATTATGAATTCCGTACTTACAAGCAGTGATGCACAATTGCAATGACTCGAGAAATATTCAATATGGCTCCGACATGAAGCAATATAAAATACAATGACCTGTTATTTACAGCAAGTGCCAATTCTCTTTCTGGCATACGCGAAGTCGAGAAAACATGATTGGCTGCCTGGACACTTTATGATAGGTCCTTATAAGCGCTCATCCTCGATAAGACAGAGCTCTCTCTCCCTGGCAGACTGTTTGTCTCTCCAGCCTGGGTGAGTTGACGAGATGTTGGGCCAACGCGGGGCGCCTGCCCTCAGCCCTAATCTCTAATAAGGGCGCTGGCTCGGCTTGAAAACAAGCAAATATGCCATCTGCAATTTGAAACTTTGCCTTGAAAACGCTGTACCGATGATGTGTACCGTGGATTTGAAACTGTGGAGACAAATAATAGTATTCGCGAGAGGAAATTGACCCTTACCTGAGATTGTTCCACTAGCTGTTATGTATCGAAAGTGTGACGAAATGACGTTGTGATGCCTTTATTTGTTAGATAAACTTCTGGATGTGTACAAATTCGTAGTTTAGACCAGCTGCTCTGTAAAGTACCCCCAAAAAATGAAGATCAAGCAGCCCACGTGAAAGTTTTCACAGATTTTAACCAGCGTGTTTTGGTATAAATAGCAATTCAACTTAAACTGAGTTGCGACTAAAGCATCAAGAGTGATGTTACAAATGTTGAACTCTGTCACTGTGTTAAGCTTGGCAATTAATTCAGCTGGGTTTTCAGTGGAAAAAATGCCTCTCCTTTGGATGGCAGGGTTTGGGAAATTTTAGCGTTTATTTTTAATGAAGACGTGCTATCGTGTCAAGTTAGTCCGTTTCTGCTAACCAAACATTGTAGTCTGACTACAGGGTGGCCTATACCCAGTCTAACCTTTTCCCCGCCTGCATGCACGTTTTTCGCCGCCTAAGCAATTTAAGCAATTAAAACGATTACGCGGCGAAAAACATGAATGCAGGCGGCGAAAAAGTTAGACTGGGTAGTGCAGCGAAATAGCTAGAGGCGAGAACCGTGGCTTTCACATCCGAAAGAAATCGTTTCTTTTTTCAACTTTCCTGGCCTCTGCGAAAATTATCATTGTGAAGCACGTTATGACGATAAAAATATTTCGAGACGCAAGTTTCAGTTATGAGGTTTTAGTGCGCACGCCTATAACGCTTTGAATTCGAACAGTTTTTAAACTGCGTGCCACTTTAGTATTCAAGGATTCAGAAATGCTTCCCAGAAACTATTCTAAAACGCAGAAATAGGAGATGCAAATTCAGATGTTTATAAGTGAGAATTACTATCAAAGAGGTCGATCGCCTAAGGTACAGTTTGAAGTTTTTACTTTTTTCACGCTCTCTAATGTCAGCGTTCAGACTTTGTGTGAGCTATCAGTGTCATGTCGAATGTGTCTGAATAATACTCTACGTGGAGTCACCAAGGTTTACTGTCCCGGTTTTCATAAGTTTGGAAACGAGATTACACACGTAACATTAATTTCTTGTTTGAGGTGAGTTACGCACATGAATTCTAAATGCTCAGAAGAATCTCTAATGTTGCTCTTTCAGTGTTCCTATCCAATGCATATAAATTAATATTAATGATAGTTCTAAGTTACACGCTAAAATCATCAAACTATGTAAAGTTCGAATTTTTGTATTTTGGATCGCATCCTCTTGAAAATTTTAATTTGTACAGAAGTTGATGCAAGCTTGTGGCAGCTGAACGTCGTCGATTCAGGACTCAATTCGCATCGCAGTGCAACGATGTACACGTGATCTGCCTGACCCCATGCCAGGTCACATGGATTTTTGTCATCAGACTCTTAAACCTGACGATCTGGTTTTTATTCGGATTTTTCTACAGGCATACCCGTCGTGAATGAAATTCATGATGCTGTGTTGTTTTTATTGCTGGTGATGGGTGCGTTCAGAAATTCGATCATCAACGCAACGCATGAAAACAAGTCGAAACGCGCGAAAATAATCTTTCCTGCTTACCGTCTAGAGCCTAGAAAGTTGCCTCAATGCAGGTTTTTTTTCAGTGTTATTGATTATTCGCATAGCAAGTTGAAGACTGTTGACTTATTGGAAGCCATCAGCTTAGTTGAAAACAAGCGCGCATGTGGAGCCCTGACTTATGCCCGTTTCCGCTAATATGTTCTAATGATTGGTGTTCTTGTCAAGGCGCTCCTCATAAGGAAGTTTCCAGAGATCAAACACGATAGGCGCGGCTGTGCCGAGCTTCAGATGTCAGAGGCATGGAAGAATTTATTTGTTCATTATTAGTTGTTGAGAGCCGAATTCGCGAGCGGTGGCTCAGAGTTCATACCTCATTTTAAATAATGAGTGGCTGTGTATAATGTAAGGGTATTGTTTGGCTCCGAGTTGTGAGGCTTAGGCGCATTCAGGATGGACTGATAATGCGTCAGTGTGATAGAAAATCACAGGCCCTGAGTTCTCATATGTTCAGTTGTGAGATGGGATCGAGTAAACCTGCTAATCGCTTCTTTTTACCTCGCGTTAAAATATGAAATAATTTTGTAGTTCTGTTTCACTATAACTTCAGGTTCACAGTACTCCCTCTGTCATCACGAGTGACTGTGGTAAATATTGTCCTCTCCTCCGTTTCTTCCTATATTAGTTTTCACGTTTTTCCTTTTCCTACTTTACTCACTTCTGTTCCTCGGTGACGCGTTCTGCACTGCGTTGGTGGTACGCATCACCGATACCGGACTGTTTTTTATCCCACCAAATTCTAAGGCTTAGACTTTGTTTAACAAAATTCTTCTCAAAATACCACTCAGCGTTTTGTCAACTTATAAGGTCACTTGAGCACTTGAGTGCTCCTTGCGGTTAAATTATAGCAATCTTTGGGGATTTGAGCCAGAAAAGGCGCTCTCTGCTAAAATGTAAATTGATATTTTGCGTCTTTGCGATGCCTTCCAGTGAGGAAGGCTGGAGTGGTGAGCTATAAATGCTGTAATTAACGCTAGTGAAACGTCTTCGATTGTGAAACTCCGAGCGCTTTGCTTATTAGGTCAACGATAATCGGCCATGAATTTTATTTTGAGGGAATCTTCTTAGCAACACTTTGAGCGTTTAATCATAATAACAATAATTATGATGATGATAATTAAAAGTTTGCTGGCAGTACAATTTAATAATAATTCATAACATAATAATTTTAATTACAATCTTGCTGGCTTTACATTTCAACAATAATACTGTAATGCTCTACCCTAGTTACCCCCTCAAACCTCGATTCTAGTTTGAGTTTCCTATCCATCCTCTTCCGTTCCACCCCTTCTCTTCCCGACACACTCTGCGTCAAACTCTCTTTCCTTCTTTTCTATAAGCATCGAACAATAAAAAGTTCCCACTCCTCCACTGCGTATCACCGATACCGACCGCCTGGAGGAGTATAAAAGTAAGGCCGCTGCTTCTCTCGCCTCAAACGGAACCCATAGGCCGAAGCAGCTACAACACCTGGCCTTACAATACTAAACATAATAACGATAATTACAATATTGCTGAAGGTACAATAATTGTATATAATTATTGATGATATCTGTATCCGACTCACTATCTTCCAGCCGATCATTGCGAATAATCGTAATAAATTATCGTAAAAAACCTCGTTTAATCCAATTACAACCTGCTATAGAGTAGAACGTAAAAATAATTCTCATAATACAACGTATAATAAATACACCGTAATAGATACCAGATTGACTCATTTTAGTGATTAGTGCTTCTCTATTTAATCTAAAATGTAAAGTTTCGTGTTCATTACCCTCTAACAAACCGTGAACTAACCACCTTTTCTTTCTTTTTTAGGTAACGTTGCTGAGGTTTGAGCTGACTTGCGCGGCTTAGCAGCTTCGGCCCACTGCATGCTGGTGATGATGCTTCCAGCCAAAGTCCTGGCTATTCCGGTATGCATGAAACTGCAGTATTTGCGACATTTTAACGTCTGTGAACGTGGGTAAAGTAAATTCACTTTCCTTACGCTGAAGTACTTTCAACAAATCTTACTGAAAGTGTAAATTTTATTGAGCTATGAGAAACTACGAACAATTGGTAAGAATTTTACAGGAGCAATTAGGTAGGAATTGCACATCTACAAGACTGCTATGCTGTGCAGCACATCCATGGCAATGTTTGCTTAATGGTAAGCCTGTGGAACGAGATGGCAAGATTGCGATTTGGGATTTCGGCAACTCTTAGGTCGAAATAGCTTTAAAATCCTTCCATTTACATGATTTTTATCTGACGCTTTTCTGAGTTTAGACTGATAGTATTGCAGATTGACAGGCTGCAACCGCTTATGTTGTTATGAGATCCAGAATCTGTGAAATTTCTGAACCCCTGCTAACATTCAAGAAGAAATGCGTTTCAATGAAGAAAAGAAAATTCTTGTTATTTTCTTTTGACTGCGCAAAACATGAATGACTTCCCTGCGCTATATGGTTCGTTTTTGACGCTCATTTATTTTAAATGTCATATTTTTGTCGTCTCCATTAAAGTCTTACGGGCCACAACTTGTGATCCTCGAGACGCCTCTGAACAAAGCTTATCTTGAAGTCATAAGTTACTCGGTGTTAAATTACAGTTTCCTAATCCACTTACGTACAAAGCACGCTCATCATCGTGACCTTTCACATTCGTGTTATTTTCCCACAAATAATGGACCACGTTTGATACATCTTAATATATGTCTTGGATTTCATTAAAATGTGAGGTCGTTGGGACAAGAGTGACATTTACCCAATAACTCTAAGGACACAAAGCAGCTCTTAATGTTTTGTGCGCTTGACAGAAATGAAGGAGTGGAAGTGTGCATTGTGAGGCGCTCTTGCTTGACTGCTGTGGTCAAACGCTTCTATTTTATCCTGTCTTAGACCACAGGCCAGGCCGCGCAAGCAACCTTTGATCGCCTTTCTTCTTTGAGACGCTTGAGCCCAAACAATCCGATCAAAATACGCCTGGGATGTACATTCGTTTTGCAGCGCTTATTGTTAGCCAGCACCCAAATGTCCGATCGCAATACAACGCTGAGAAAATTGTTCAGGGGACAAGCCGGGGTTATCCCAAAACAAGACACCATCATCGAACTCAGTGAAGCTGGCAATGTTCTGAACCAACATTTTGAGCTCTGGGAATTCGCGCGTCCTATTGAAACTAGAATTATTCCATGATGCTTGAATTTCAAATAACTGAGCTGGTGGGCCTCGAATTTCTGTTGCAAACTCTGAACGTTCGACAAGATTGATCGTCTGAAGCATCTGTGTCTGAAGCGTTCGTTCGAACGCTTTTGAGCATCTGTGACAACCTGCTCTGGGTTTTGTCATGGCTCTGGACTAACTTGAATCTTACAATCTAAAAATTTCCATGTGATGCTTTTGAACTTGTCGGCTTGAAGTATTTGGTTTGCTTTTTGCAAAGGTCGGCACATCACCACCTTTTGTTTTTTGGAAAAATTTCGCTACTTTTTAATTCTGAGTATGTAGAACCACAGCCCATTTAATTTTTTAGAAGTTGAATCAATGCATTGCTGAAAAACGAACTGTGTGCACTGTAAGTGAATGAATTGTGATCAGTGCGTTAGGAAATGAAGTAGAATCTCATTAACGTTTAATTATATTATGGCATGCTGCGCTACGATGGGACTCAAATGTATAATTGCACAAGGAACAAGTTATCATTTGTTTCTGGAAATTATTGTTTCCGGACTTGAAATTCTTCATTTCCGTTCACTGCGCTTATGATAAAATGTCATGCTGTCAACCATCAATGTTCTCGGAACATTTTCGTAATTAGTTCCACTGATGCTGGACGTAGGAAAGGACATGTTAATGTATCGTATTATGAAATCACGTATCAGGCCTGGAGGTAATTGTCACTGATATGCACGAGTCCAAAATGAACCAAACCATAGAAATAACGTAGAATAAAATACAGTGGAATAGAGCGGAATAGAATAGGTAAAAAGGTTAAAGGTTAACATCGGCATCTTTGGGATGCTTTATTTCCAATCAAGCCTGATACATATGATCTTAGCATTGGTTTTTCAAATGTTTTATAACTAACACTATATATAGGACACCATGACGGTTCCCCCGTAAAGCCGGTACCCATTTCCGACACCTGGGTTGAGTGGGGTATTGTGCTTGAGCTCTCCCTTATACCCAACGGGGAAAATCTCCGCGCCAGCGCCGGGATACGAACCCGCGACTCCAACATACGAGCCCGATCCCTTAACCACTGTACCACGGAGAGCAATAGATTAGAATAGATAGAAAAATAGATTAGACTAAATTTTATGAAATGAAGTGGAGTACCATAGAATTGAATAGAATAAAATCGAATAGAACTCAATAGAACTTAACATTGCGTTCAGAAGGGGCCACCCAAGACTTGTTCCATCAGAAATAAAACGGAAAACTGTCTTGCTTAATCGATAATAATGGAGTTCATAATTGCGTGCTTAATTGATCGTTCAATATTCATTGTTGCCTCTTCCGAACCACTTTTTTTTAACTATTACTGCTTAATTTATATCTCAAATAAAATAATGAATTTCTGCAGTGCTCTGGAAGTGGTGTTCTTGCAGAACGAAGTTTTACCGTTTGATATTGGTAA
This sequence comes from Morinoia aosen, assembly GCA_030386875.1. Taxonomy (NCBI): domain Eukaryota; kingdom Metazoa; phylum Arthropoda; class Malacostraca; order Amphipoda; family Talitridae; genus Morinoia; species Morinoia aosen. The sequence continues at coordinate 49,599,943 of CM059566.1, forward strand.
ATATCTACGTATATTTATACCATAAATATTTTTATACGGTGGTGCAGGTCAGTATTTCTTTTCTCAAAAAAAATCAAGTTTTGTTTCTTGCAGGAATTTCTGAAAAGTAAGAATCACAAGAGTATGAGTATACACGTATTACGCTACTGCAGTCTTAAAAGATAATGTAACAATTTGCTCAGCAAAGACTGAGAGAATCACTTCCTAATTCATGGATTGCGTCAAATTTAGCGAGGAAAATATTTCAATACATTTAATATGCATCGAAAACGCAGGCAAATGCGCCTACATAACTGTCGGTATGATTCACTTGTATTTCTTTCACTGGGATGAATATTCAAACAAGTGAACAACTGTTTCAGCGTGGCCATCAGTAAGGAATTTTCTGCGTGGGAGCGCATAAAAACAGACCACAGCCTTTACGAAAAACTGCATTACATTGTGAGCACTGCGGCGAATTTGAGCAATCTCTCCATGGCAGGCTGCTCGATTCTGAAGCTCATAAAAATTCTTCACGAAGTCTTCTCCCGCGCTTTCTTTCCGAACTAAATATGTTTACGGATTAAAGATTGTCTGCAAATAAGCCAGATTAGCATATTCTTTTGCATAGATTTAATGAGTAGACCAATTGAAATATGCATGTATTTAATTGAATAAAATTTACTTTAGTACAAAAACTTAACACTTTAACCCACATCTCTGATTGAGTTCATTGCTCATCGTGTGCGAGTGCGCCAGCTCAAATATTGCTTAGAGCAGCGACGCATTGTAACAGAGAACCCTAGAATCATACGGGGCCAAGCGCTGCTTTTTTTTTAAAGAAACTTCAGAAAACGGCCTCAAAGTTTGGCGACTTTAAGCCCGCGTATATCTGCAACTAATATAGAGGTATTCGACTATTTTTATGCAAGTATACGATTCACTCTCCTGACAGAGGAAGGTTTGGGGATGACAGTGTTATACAGAACTCGTTTTCGGTGAATATATGGCGCCCGGTACCGCATGATTCTGGGACCTCAGTTTTTCTTGAAAAGTATCCAACCTTGAATGTTTTGAGCTCGCAGAGTGTAGTATTTCTCCGTTGATTAGAGTCTTGGTGAGCTGTGAACCGAGAAAATGGGTGTAATTTGTAATTTTACACGCGTGATAACAGCGATTTCAACCGTGTCGGTCGACTCTGAGAGTTTGTTCATGTATTTAATTATAATAAGTCTTACTTTTATGAGAAGTTCAGTTATACGGCGTGTTTTAATTTCTTTTACATTTTTGTGACATTGGGCTTTTGAGTACTTTGGGTTTCTGTGATGAGTGAGTTGAGGGACTTCTGACCAGCTGTGTCAGAGTGTATAGGGTCTGAATTCACAAAACATTTTGCGTCGCAGCGCAAAGCTTGTAACTTATATTTGACTGGTCTACGCTCTGCAGCGCGTAACGTAGAGCTAGGTCGACTCAGAAGGAGAACTCAGATCTTACTGTAGGTTACAACGACGTAAAACTATCTGAAAATTCAACCCCTGTTCGCCTTTTCATCGATAAAAAGATAAAGGCCCAAAAATCAGGTCCTGAGCTGCACAAGTGGTCCCGTGAGGATCGTTCACGTAATTGCCTTATTTCTCCAGCCAATTTTCTCGTAAGGGACTTGTCGGGAGGCAGCCCCGGGGCTGGTTGGGAGGAATTTCTTCCGAGTCTTCGTCGCAATGAATGGCAATTAAAAATTCCTTATTCGTATGGTTTCCGAAGTTCAAGTATTACATGCCTAATGAATGTAAGAAAATACGTAAAATGTATTTTTATATCATTGTTTTTGTACGCATTCTAACATTCACAGACGTGATGAAATTTATGAATTTATCTTGTCAATTTATTGCTGTAATTTGTTTACAGACTAAGTGATCAATATTCACTAGCATATGATGTTTGAATTTCTATCTGAAGTATTACACGATCTCGCAATAAGTGCACAGTATTGACTCTCAATATGCTCTATGTTATTTATATTTGAGTAGCACTGAGTATGCGAAACTGAAATTCTTCATTCAGAAGGAGCTGGTAATCGGTGTAGGGCAACAAATGCTCAACGCTCAGCTCGTTTTGATGATCAAATCTGAAGTTTCCGGTGCTTGAATTAACACCTCAAGTAGGGTAAAATAACTTTTATCAAAGTTCCAATTTCAATTAAACCGAATTTTGGCATTCGACTTTCAAACGGACAAATGATCAATTGTAAAGAAACATCGTCTGCCTTTGGTTAAGTTTTAATAAAAATGAAGTCCGTAGCCACGGTTGGTCATCCACATCATGAAAATACCCTCAGTGACCACCGGTGGGTCATCAAGCCATAAATTTTGTAAGTAAGCTGAGACGTGACTGTATTTGTATGACAAGCATCACTTTCTCGGTAGAAAATGAGAGCGATTTTATCTCTAAAGAGAATATACAATTTGTATTAAAAATAATTACTTCAACTAGCAGAAGAACGTTATCAATCGTTATTTATGTTTACTAGCTCCACGTTAGGAGTTAAAGAATGCGATATTTTTGTCACTTCATCTGAGTGTTCAAATATTTTTCTGTTTTTATCATATGAAACACGTACGTACAAAGAAGGAAAAGTAGGACTCTATTTTACAATGTAATTCTGGCAATTCGCATTTAAGCGAAGATACGCTGCGTGTTAAAACGAACGTAAGAATACTTACTCCATTCCTGAATTTATGAAACGGAAACGAAACCAGTTCTATTGCATGGAATGCACTCAAATTTGTGAGGATTAATTTTATAGGAGGATGTGCATTTTTTAACGTTTAAAACCTTTGAAAATTTCATTCAACTCGTACCAAATGACTGCTGGAAGCCCTATGACTGGTTCTGTAGCTTTTGACTTCAAAAATAATGTATTCTCCGAGCTTAGTAAACTTAGATTCAATTTTCTCGTTTGGTGTCAGAATTTAAACGGAATCTAACTTTGAATACTTTTCAAAAAGCGTAAAGCATTTCAGGCTGGGGCCTGAAATCAAATCTGAAATCCACGGACCATCAAATATCAGTGGACTGAGCGTCGGTGGTTAGGATTTGGACGACCAGCGTTGGCATTCAATGTCCTCTTCACCAAGGGGCGTATTGTCACCTTATTTACGTCCTCGTAAGCTTGTTGCGTAAGTGCTTTTGAGTGAACTTGTCTACGGTGCGTGTTTTAACCCATAGTAGAATGCAGTCAACTTAGAAGAACTTACGCTGCGAGCTGCACCTCTACGACGACGTTAATTAAATGAAAATCCGGCCATGCAGACATTCTCATTAAGAGCTGCATCGTAAAGCAGGCACCGGTGTTTACTAGCAAGCACAAGCAAGCACGACATCATGCCGACCTTGATTAAAAGCAGGGCCTTTTCAAACCTCCGCTTTTCTCTTCTCTTGTGATTGAGCACCTTAGAGACTCAACTTTCTAACATTTCACTCAAAGAAAGCGGAATTAAAACTTTAATCTTGAAGTATTAGAGATTATATTTGTAAAAAAAATTTCGATGTGACACTCCTGTTCCGATCTTTTGAATTCCTTGAAATTAAGTTCATGTTTCCGAGTGAATTGTATGAAATTCCGACTGTGAAAATGAGTTAGCATTACTCTTCTCTTGCTTTGTGAAGCATAAAACGTACTCGTACTACGAAAAAATATAATAATTGTGAACGTATGGCAGAAACGTTCTAACATCACGAAAATGAGGCACGAATTGAAATTCCCGATAAAAAATGTAAAAAGGTAGCCTTTCTTCAGTACGGCACATAAATGTGAGGAACTCCTAGTGTACGACATTCTTTGGAGCTCAGAACTAGCTACACAAAAGCCGGTAAAGTGTGCGGTACTCAACTTCTATAATATGTTAGAGGTGTCAAGTCATTTGTTTCCTGGAAAGCTTCCTTCTCAGACACGTTCCTTTTTTTATTCAAATGATCCCGCCCCTAAAAATGGCTTCTTAACCCTTGAACACGAAACACACGGCCGAGTTTACACCTTCACGAACTCAGGATAAGTATTAGCTCTTTTTGAGAAATATAAAATAGTTACATAATAGATTTATTTAAGGTGCGCTACTGCATTCAAAATAACGTTTCTTGACTCTCATTTCTTATACACTGTTACTTGAACAGTGATATAATATTGAAGGAGTGACTAAAAAATTCCTTAAATCTCTGAAAATTGTGCCGTATGTTTGCAAATGTTAATTGAGTTGACACTGAAGATCCTCCAGATTTTATGGTCTATGGTTAAAGATGTGTCGAATGCATTATTGGGCGTCTTATTTTATGAAATAACTCGGTTGAATATTCATAAGTTGAAATCCTTGGATAGTCCCCAAAATTCAATTCACGGGACAGTACTGGATGCAATTTAGAATCTCTGGATGACCTTCAAAAACGGTGTAAACTGCCCTTGGCAATGACTATCGAGATTTAAAGTCCCTGAATAGGGTCGAACGATAAAGTGACCTGCACTTGGCAATAACGATCGTGATTTGTAGTCTCTAAATGGTATCGAAAGATGGAGTGACTTCCACTAGGCAATAATGATCGTGATTGGAACACAACGATCGCGATGATGCCCGAGTAAATACCCGTTGGCTCTACTGTCACTTGAGCATGCACTGCATCAGCACCAAGTTATAAACCGTGGCGCGAGAGCCAATTTAGATTATAACGTGTAACTGAGAATGACGCTCCCTGGCTGTGGAGGCACACACAGAACTTGAGGGCTCGAGCTCCCGAGAGGAACTCGCAAAGTTTGAGCCATGCACTCGCTCACCTGTGCATAATCTGGCGCTGGGAGCGACTGAGGGCCGGGAATTATTCTTCTGCTCTGAGGAAATTCCCTCTCCGGCCTATGGAATTTTTGTGCTGATTTCAATTACGCTTGAAGCGCAGCATTTAAGCGAATCTTCTGGTGCAGAAATTATTCCTCTCGCAGCCACAGCCGTACATGAACTTACACTTGCTCATCTGGACGAGACTTTGTGGCCCTGGTTCTAATGGAACACTTTGAATTTACAATTTAAGATTTCCAAATCTTGCCATAGTTTCACGGCCTTCTTTAAACGCATTAGTTTTCCTAGAAGTTTGTGCGCAGTCTTTCAAGTTGTATGTTGTAACTTCAAAATTGCCTCGGAAAACATGCGGAATTTTATTCTTTAGCTTTTCTGTTTACGAAGGTAAATGATTAAAGACTCGAGTTGTTTGCAAAAAACTTCTTTTGCCATTTTAACACTTTGACCGCGACGTGAACTGCCGGTGGTCACGGAGGGGATTTTCATAATAGTGCTAGCCGATTAGTATAGTCACTAATTCAATTTTCATAAATACTTCATCAAAGCTACATTGATGAAGGCACGGTCCACATAATGTTTGCTGTTTTCAAAATTGCTTACTATCATATAATTGACTTCAAATTTGAATTGAATATTGACCTTCAGTTTAACCTACAGCGGTGGCACGTGTTAATAAATGATTGAACGGAAATATTGTACAACACACGCAAAATCAGGTTATTTGGTGTTTGTATCACTGTTGCTGCGTGCATTGTGACTCTCCCTCGGTGGTAGGAGACTTCTGCCAATTTTAGTTTAGGCCGATTTAAGACAAATGAACATGAACGTGGGCAAGCCAAGTTGAAACGTCACTCGTATTGCTCTGAATTGTGTTATAAATCTTAAGTTATGAGCAACGCACAAGCTTTCAATAATGAGAGCAAAGAAAATTTTTTCGGATTAACGAAATGGTTACCATTTTTTTCGATTAGGAAAAATGGCCAAGAGAATGTTTAGTTCAAATATTTATGTACATTTTTGTCAAGCACATTTTTTCATAGAGTATTTCAGAGCGCCAGTTGTGTTTGAAGAACCATAGTCTTTACACTAAAAAAAATGCATGGGTATGTTCGGTAAGAGAGTGCAAGAATTTCAAGTGCAACCACATCAAAAGCGATCATCGATAGTTCCAAGTTCGTCTTACCGACGCAAATTATGATTAAGCGTAAATTTTGGAGCCAACAGCAACTTGACAATCTCTGATTTTATCTGACTCGCACTGTCCAGCTCAATAGTAGCTACATGTTTATCAATCTTTTCATAAAAAATGGTTGATAATAGTTAATTAAGTGACAACAATGAACTTCTGGACATTTCCCAACATTTTTGATCCTAACCTCGAATAAGAAGTTGTTTCAGAACGATTTCAATTTACGTTAGAGATTGGTCCGCGAACTTCATTTGCACCCTGTTGAGAGGCGTACAGTTGAGTTCGTTATCAACCATTCCCTTCATTCGCGTAACTGTGTTTCAATAACTGCAGTAGACAATGACAGAATTAGATGTCAAGAATTAGTGAACGATGCGCGATTTATTCTAACAATACAATAATAGCTTCTGACAATAATAGTGTTTGATCGACTCCGCGTGTGTCTGATGTCAAAAATAGCATGAATAATTCTCGCAATTGATTTTAAAACTGTAGTCCGTATATTCAGTGATCAATTGAAAAACGAATTCTGCACGTTCGATAATAGTCACGGTTTTCCTCGTACCAAAAATACTGATAAGGATGATTCACATCGAGCTTATTTACGCAGAACGAAATCTTAAAGCATATTTCTACTGCGAGCACATCATGAAACATATAGTTAGATATGAATGCTTTGCTGGCATTATCTAACTCAGTATAGAAACTGAACGTCAAGATCTAAGGAACTGCAGCCGCAAGATGATCTAAAACGAACGTCCGCTGTGCACAACATAGCGCACGACGCCAACGTCTGCGCCAAGCGCCCTATATTCTGCTGTGCGGTTAATCAAGAGAGACAGATCAAAGATGCACGTGAGTTAAGATTACCTCGCTAAGTTCCTGATGCGCAGCCGGCTTTGCGAAATGATTAGACGAAACTCAAACCGAGATACCGTACCCAGATGTGCTTGCCAACTCACAGCTCGCTACTTGGGGGGAGGCGGAAACGTTTCTTGATGTCAAATCGGGGTCGAGTTAAGCGCACAAATTGTTGAAGGAAAACTGTAGTTCTTCACGTACCTAAACCTTATGGTAAAATAAGATATTCAGGTTCGTATTGTAAATACAGTGTGTCTAGAAATGCCCTTAATTCATTGTGCTTTGTAGAATGTTCATGTACGTAATGTTTGTTTAGTGTGTCTTGAAATTCACATAATTCGTTACATTTTTTCTGTAGACCGTCTGATGCTGATGTAATACTACGAGAGGGCTTCATGTGCATCCCACACGGTTAATAAATCACATCAATTACATTTCTAGGGAAAGGATATCTGTAATGTCCTCAAAGCTTTTATAAAATGTCAAAGGTTCAAAATTTTTTAGCATGGCTTTTCCTAAATGTCACAGAGTATTAGAGTAACATCGCGCTTTGTACTCAGGACTAAATTTATGAAATCGAAGTTCGGTGGGAGAGATTTCTCTTGGTAGTATTCGATCATCCCTCTAGCGCGAACAAGAATTCATTCTTTGGCGTCCAAAGGGACCTTTGACATCGTAACAAGTCCAAAATTACATGAAATTTACAATGAAAATAGAATATTTACCAATTATTTTTTGCAAGTAACCTCGCCGGTTAGAGTTCAATTTTAAATGTTTTAAATCTTACTGAGCCTGTTTAGACTTTATTGTTTACTATCCCTTGCAGCTTTTAATTTGTGTAACAGAAAACCATTAACTAAAGAAGGTGCCAGAATTTCACCCACTATAATTGCAATACTTATTATAGCAAACTGTTTCCAATTGCTTTAGGTTTGCCGAAAAAGTTTGCTCTATTTTTGTCGATTGTGAAGTTTCTTTATGTGCTTTGCCATGCGTTTTTCGACAAATCCAATTTAATTTTGTTCGCCTCCACATGCCTAGAACTTCAATGCAGTACCCGGTTCTGTCCTATACTTTTGTTCCGTTGTTCTTCCTCTGTTCGAAGTGATGCAGATTACAGTATTAATATATTATAACGATACGCTCGTTATTAGAACAAAGTGAAGGCCGATTTTAGAGCATAGGAAGCATAAGACATGTGACAGCATGTTTCAACTATCGCTATTCGCCATGACACTTGTATTCACAGAAGCGCTGATCTAAACAGGTCTCTTTTGACATACAAAGAATGTAGCTTTGTGATACTGAGGGACGAAAATATCAAGTCTTGCTGAGGGATGAACGCAAGTATAGCACACCGCGCCTCGCTGTTCCCCGCCTCTGCCGGCCGCACGTGTTGGCACCGCTACCCTCGCCAGACACGCAAACTCGCATCTTGATTCTTACACGGAATAACATGAGCTATTTAGAGCAACTCGGTGTTACGCGTGTAATCTTAGCGCTTTTCGACTTTGTATTACTTCAAATTAATTTTTTACTTCTTAGAGAACCGTACCTTTATGTGCCTTATTTGAGCGTTCTGAAGGGTAGCCGTGTGTTTTTTTAGTATCTTTGCATCGCTTCGATTAAGTTTTTTTTTTCGAGAACTGTACCTTTATTTTCCCTACTGAAGCGTTCTGTAGTGTAGCCTTGTGTTTTTTTTTTGTATCTTTGCATCGCTTCCGTTAAGTTTTTTCTTCAAGTAACTCTGTATTATGTAAATAATTGTAGCGTCTAGTGAACTTGTGATACATATATAGGGTACCTTAATGATATTCGAGAACTTACTGCTCTTTAAAATAACAGAATGGTATTTAGTTTAAAGGTACAAAAATCATTGTCACAAAGGTTCAACGTGTAAAAATTGACCGTTGAAATTAATTTTTTGCATGAAATGTAGTTGATAAAGTATTTAGTGGTACAACGAATAGCCCAATTTTGGAATTTTATTTTACGATGTCTGCAATATTTGTAAGTGAGATAAGGGCTGGCTGAAATCGCTCTTCTAAATTACTTGCAGCAGATGTTAGAAATTCTGAAAATCATGTTCTTAAACTAAAATTTTTTGCACACTCTCATTAATTATTATATTCTCAATATTTTCAAAATGTTCTGTACTCATTTCCACGTTCATTAGAGATTTTTTGTACGAATACATATCCGCTTGGAAAAAGTGGGGCTATTTTCTAGGACCACAGCGCATAGTAGCAGCCGCACGGCGCTTGTACCTATAGTACCTCCAATTTGTTACGCAGGCCGTGCACAGCAGAAGCAGCAAACCATCGTACAGCCCTGAGGCTGCTTCGTTTTTTCACGCTCTGGAGACTGAAAGATGGTGCGCGACTTGTAATTAGTTGTACTTGGTGTTAATGCGAGGCGAGTTACCGGCTAGACGTGCTGTCAGTGCTGGCAAGTACCTGTGTATAGGGAACACTAATGCAAGGAATCCTTGTGTAATTATCTCCATGGGCAGATAACGTACGCTATCAATTCACTACTAGTGACGTTTTTTATCCACTTGTAATCAACAGCGGTCTCTCGTTCTCACTTGAGCGCGTCTTCAGGCTAGCTCTAGTCATGAACTTTTATTGCTCTTCAAAACCACGAGGTTGCTTCTCGAAAAAATGCGCTAAGACTGCTAGAACCTCCACGCTGGCTCAAGGTGGTAGGGTGTATGGATGGAAGTGATTCGATGCTAAAAGTTTAGAAGAATAATATTCACTTCGATGTATTTTTGCAGCCTCGCTGCTGTAGTGTTTGTTGTAAAACGATGACGCTATTTTTGTTCGCTTCCAAAAGCTAGAAAATTCCGTGAGGTAATATTTATGCCTGTGAATTTGAATGGATAAGCTAAATCTTTTATGTGGATGCTGTGACAATTTTTTGGAGCAGACTATACATTTGCATGCTAAGGAATTGAGCTCTCATGTTCCTCTATTGAATTTTCGCAACTAATAATAGAGTTTTATGCTTCAGACAATACCACGTACTAATGTTTCTTATGTTCTCAAGAAAAATTTAACTTTATTTGCACCTCTGCTACACAATATTATGGAGACATACTTAAACTTTACCGCTTTGTCAACTATATCGGAAAATTATGATGGTAATTACTCTTTTTCATTACTTCTCTTCAGGCTGATTCACGGTAAAATCTAACACTTACGCTTTTTAAATTGATCTTCTCCATCCTAATTAGTTGTATTTAGAGATGTGCTTTTACAATAACCTCTATGTTTAGAATGCTTTTATAATGCTCGCTATTCTTCCCGAAAGTTTTGTAAACTGTAAGGGCTCAAAATAGCAACCTTATTGAATGAGAATTTTTGGTTTCCGCAACCGGGAATGAGGCGCGGTGCAATTCTGTAATACTTGAATTTATTTTAGCAGCGGGGGCTGAAACCACAATCACCCTATGCTGCTGCGATCTAGGTCAGGGCTGACAGCGATCTATGCAGACCGGTAATGGAGCTTTTGAGTTGGTTCACAGGTTGTTACGGAAACGAGGCCGACTGGGTTTCTGGTTGCGGCTGTTATGCGTTGTGCGGCTACAGATATCGTTGTGTCTCTGAGCAATTCGTGATCACATTGGGGCGTCACGCTCACTATGTCCTCGAGCATTTCGTGATCACATTGTGTGCCGCGCATTACTATGTCGCGAGCATTTTGTAATCACATTGTGAGTCACGCATTACTCTGTCGCGAGCATTTTGTAATCACATTGTGTGTCACGCATTACTCTGTCGCGAGCATTTTGTAATCACATTGTGTGTCACGCATTACTTCGTCGCGAGCATTTTGTAATCACATTGTGTGTCACGCATTACTCTGTCGCAAGCATTTTGTAATCACATTGTGTGTCACGCATTACTCTGCTTTCAAGCACTTCATTATCAATTGATTGAGTTTGCCGCGAGCACTGCGTGATTTCGTCGAGCGATGGGGGTTGTATTGTGCAATCATCAAATGCGGGAAACGCCGCAATCGAAGAGCTTTCTGTGCGAATGAATGTTTTCGAACCCATGACAGTTAAAGTTCGACATTTGCATTAAGGATGGCAGCTTTACTGCCTCACCAGAAAAAAGGTACTGTGTGTTTAAGAAATATCATTCTCGAGTATTGTTGGCAGGTATAAGTAAGAAAAATAGTTTGATGGATAGTATTGCTGCTGTTTTCTTGAAATTACGAGACGTCTTCCTCAGGAGCTGCCCCAGTTTCATCGCATATTTAACAGTCACACTATCTGGTTTATTTCTACGTAATATCTTCAACTAATTTGCGTACCTATTTAAACTCCTTGGGCTTTGTATATGTTACAGCAGAGAATTGTTGTGGATGCAATTTAAATGGCATTCATTACACCACTCGTGAACCATAAGCGCTATTATTTCCATTCTGGAAGTAACATTGAATTGTGCAAATTGGTTCAGCGAAATCGTAGTAATGAACATCATAACTATTTTCAAATAATAAAACTACTAACTTACTCTACCTCTCGTGTCATATATAGCACTAGCACTGTACCGTTATTTAGTTATCTTTCTGTGCTCATAACAACTGCATTACATCGATATCTCTCTATAGTTCGTCTCTCTTGCTGTATACGAGTCTACCTAAACGCGCAATTGTGCTCATTCTCCTTTTCTGTCTATGTATTACCATCGCTATTTACTTGTGACTGCACTTTCACCCTCACCTCTTGTTACTTCTGTGCAAACATCTTTGTTCGCTCAAACCAATTAAACTTCTTGATACACAACACCTGGTAATGCGGGTACGATATTACAGTTGCGCCGATACACAATGCATTCAGAGATACCATTGTCAAATTCCCCACTTCCTCTAATTATACGTACGCGGTCTATCAGTATATTTTATCAGCTGCCGCAGTAATTATCACTGAACATAATACTTCGTTTTCTTGTTCGCGATCGTACCTTCGTTCTTCGGCTTCAGTAGTTTAATCTCGTAACTCATTACGCCCTCTCTCAGTGCTCCATTTTTTGTCACTTTTTGGTTTTCCGATATCTCGATCGTTGTGACCACTCTTTTAGCGATCTGTGTTCTTGTCTTTTCCGTCGTGCGATGGCGGAGCGTAAAAATTTACAAGAGAACGACCAAACCAAGAATTCTAAAGCAGTACATTCGCTCGGGCAAACAGCTCCTGTGGTGATTATAGAAAACGGAGATTACGGGTTGGAGAGGTTACAACTCATCCATTCACTGAGACTGCACTTTGCTTCTTCCTCCCTTATTTGAGTAAGCTAAAAAACATTGAAATAACAACGTGATTGTAAGAACTATGGACCAATAAAAATAAAGTTTCGCATGCCCATTGTCCCACCCCTCTCATCTTATTGTTTTTTTCTTCACGCTGGTAACTTATTCTCACTCCCCATACGATAAATTTCCCCTCGTTTAGTTTTATAAGCTCTCCTCCGCTGAATCTTTGCATCTTAAACTTACTAAGTTGAGAAGTTGTGTTTTATGATGCGTGGGTGTGGTAAGAGATTTTTTATGACCCTCGAGTCTTAAAGTCTTTCGCTAGCTGTGACGTTTGTCTGTTCGTGAGTTACCCAATTTCGTGATTGTAGAACTGAACTACGCTGGTAATTCGAGCGGGGCTAAATTGCAGTCGATATGTATTTCTTTACTTGCATGCGTTGAGCGAAACAAGCATGTACTAGAGGTAATCTAGAGAAAATCTTGCGTTTGACACACGTAATTGAAATTAATTTATATACTGCTTTATACAAAATAATTATTTTTGAATACGCATATCCTCTGCGCCATCAACTCTCCTCAATTTTTCCCGTCTCTAACCTCTCACTGTTTCCGAGCTTCCCTCCTACCCTCACTCACTCTCCCCTGGAGACGGTGTCGTTGCCCTCTACCTTTCCCTCAGGTACGCTCTTTGTTTTCTTTCAAAATACTTTCCCTCAGGCTAGATAGAATCTGCCCTCTTCGCAACTGTACCTCATATGATTTTGCTTCTGCCATTTCCTGGTGATATTCGTGCCTCCCCACCGACCGTCCCCACTCGATACAATGCCCCACTCCTTCCCCGCAGTGCTGTGCATCCTCTTTCTCCCCACAGTCTGCCTCCCCCCTACCTCCCCACTCTGTGTCTCTTCCTCCACAGCGCCTCCTCCCGTGTCCTGCCTCCCTCACACTCGGCCTCTTCCCACCCTGCCTCCCCCGATGTTCTGCCTCCCTCACACTCTGTCTCCCTCCCACCCTGCCTCTCCGCTCCGCCTCCTTCCCACGCTTTGCTCTTCCCCACACTCGGCTTTACGCACGGCCTCTCTCCCCTACGCTTCGTCTTTCCGCGCTGCTGTGCCTCCTTCCTCCCCAGTGAGCCCAGTATTGATCTGCGCTCCGTGATCTCGTCGCCGACTTCATAACGAACTCGCCGCCTCCGTTTAAACGATCTCTCCGGGACCGCTCACAACCTCCATCAAACCCAGTCCATTTCATATGTTTACCTTCACGCTCTCTCGAGCTCTGCTTTACTCGACTGTGTTGTACCAACACTTTGGTCTCCCTGAAGGTGGTCAGGATTTGGTCCAATGCTGTTAGCTCAGTTTGTGGCTCTGTTTGACAACCCATGCACGGAATCTGAGAGTTTTGATTGCTGAGGTCTATCTGGAACATTGATAAACTGTGTACGCTCTGCGGTTTCTTCACTTGTTTTTCCTAATTTAATAAAAAATTATTATCTTATGTAGTTTCAATTGTGCAAAGATGCAAGTTTGTTGTTTGTTTGGGAAAGTATTTTAAGATTGTAACGCAGTGTTCACCAGTAGCACTGATGCTGCCTAAAGTTCTTCTTAATGATAGGGGGTACGATTTCCTAATTTTGTGGCCTTACACTAGGATTGCGGTTTCTTTGTCTTTATTAGGATTTAGTTGCAGTTTATTTCTTTGGCAGGCGGAAACTAAGCTCTTTTTATATAGCTAAGCCACAGGCTAAAATGACGGAAAGTTAAGCTTTTCTCTGATAACTTAATTTTACTTATCATTGCCCTATATTCTTCCCGGAACATTGAGAGCTGTTCAGTGTTTTCTTTTCCAGTCAATGAAAAGTTCACCTTCTATCTAGAGCTCGGCCCTGCTGCTTGAACCAGCGAAGCATCTCAGGCTCTATTGCTCTATCTGCACTTGTGCGACGAGTGTTGTGTTGAAATATGTGCCCTTCATTGAACAGGTCATCTTGATCCAAGTGACGCGGTACCCAAGGCAAGTATGTCGAAGTGCAATGAAACCTAACTCAAAATGCACTGCTAATTGTTTGTAGATATCTGTTGTCAAAACGAAACCTCACTTCCGATTCAATTCATCGCTGAAAAATCATAATAAAAAAAGATTAATGTTTTTGAAAAATTATTTGTTTTGTATTGAACATTATGCATAAAATATTGAATTACTGCTGATAACAAGAATGCTGGATTTAAAAAAACTGTTGGTAATTAATTTTGATGATGTAACTACATTAGCTGCGTTCAAACTGTGTCAAACAGTTCAAATTTAATCACGGAATATTTTACACAGCAATACTAGAATCTCACGTTTGATACATTATATTTTACTCTGCAGAGTGATAATCATGCGTTTAATCTTGAGATATTTTCCTTTGGAAAGTTAGAAACTCGCATTTTGGTCACCAACATCCCCCAAAAACATATGAGAGATTTGAAATAAACTTTTTTATTATTCATGAGCTTTTATTGCTTCAAAAATGCGCATCGTACAATCATTTTGTGACCGAAATTTCGATCTCCAGCGCGATTGCTCCGTTGAATCTTGCATGCTCTCCGTGCTCTTTATTTGGTGCAAGGTATACAAACTGAGAACAAAGTCTTCATTATTTCTCATTCATCTTTCCACGATGCTGACCTCCTGGTGCTGGAAATGAGGCTTCACTCGCCAATTTATGTGACGGCTGAATCATATATTCCTCAGAGGCGTCAACAGGTACTAAAAATGCCTTGGTCCCGCATTGTCCGGGAGAACACAATCGCTTGATCGAGCACTCTAGCTCCTAGATTGCGATGCCGCTGAAGCATACAGAACACCTTCAGCGAGAATGCTTTTGAAAGAGGACAGCTTCTTTTCGAGACCCGAGCTTTTTCAAGACGGAGAGACTGTAAACTCGCATCAAAGCACCCCGGCGTTTGACGTGGAGATTTCGCATTCCCTTGTTTACGTAGAATTAATTTTACTTGAATCTTAGTTATATGTTTTGTGGGTTATTATAATTCGTTCACCTAATCACTAATGATGGCACTAAATACATGAAACAATTAGGAGCTTTTCAAGTTTTCTATTACGAACGTAAAAAAGTCAATTTTTACTGTTTTTACACTCATAACGAGTTATCAAATGACTTTTCACGTCATTGGAATTGAAGCTAAAGATTCGATACTCTAAAATATCCGTGCGAACAACTCTTCTAGAACATCCAAAGCGAATCTCGATTGATATTCTTTAGAAGCTAATGGAATTATCATTAAAAATTATTTTCATTCTCTGATGCAAGATTCAAAACGATAGGTCATTTATTGAAATTATGTTAACTCAACTCTGTTTAAAAAGTGTTGTTTTTGATTGACACATCGGTGTGACATCAATAAAGTAATTTCTGTCCGGTCTTTCTCATAAATATATTGTTTGACATGCTAATGTTCGACCGTAATAAATTTTCTAGTATGAGTGTATTTGTGAACCTTAAAACAGTTTGGACAGGTCCTTTAGAATCATTTGACTTCTTTTGGATATCCACGAGCAGCATATTTAAAAATGTCAAATGTAATAGTCTTATGAGCAGTTGACCTACATTCTACAAATCTTGAGATTGTGGAAATGAGTTGTTTACGTTGTTAATTTCAATTGAGCAATTAACTGATTCAACCTTGTTTCTAACTGTAATCAGGTTTTCTTTGATGCACGGTCGAGGTGCTCTATCGCCTGGCTGATATTATGCACTCTTCATCGCAGAGGCTTCACGAGTGTTCAACTTGGGGAATTGCGGATTTTTTACGGCGCGTCGTACGGAAATTGTAGCAGCAATGAAGAGCCTAATTTCTGTGTACTCAACTCAATTAATTAAGAGCAATATTGATGAAATTATACTCGTGAACAGAAATTCAGTCAATCACTGACATTTAATCAAATTTTCTGAGCTCTCTAATCGGTACTTGGTTTATCTTGAGGGTAAACATCTCTATTCGCGAGCAATTGATGTCATGGAAATACGTCACCGGTATCTGGAAGGAGAAGCATGGGGGATCCTTTGCCGCAGCTCTTACAGTGATTACAATTCTGAAGTTAATCAAAACTTTTATTGTATGTCAGTCCCAGAAATAGCAACGCTGTCGCACGTGCCGCTCCGCAAGGCCACTGCCGTGTGTCTCTAAGGATTCCCTATGCGTCTATTTTGTACGTTTAGTTATAGGTTTGTGAAATAAACAGCCGATCATATTCCAGTGTGTTTAGATAGATCTTCATTTGATATATTCCATTGCACGTGTCAGTTTTTGTCCTGATGTACTTGCGAATTATTGGTTCTGCAACGCAGATCAATTTGGTGACCAGACTTCGTACGATTGGCCGTACGCTTGTGGATCGGTTCGTGTTCTGACGTGGAATCGAGCCATTGGTTGCCCCAATTTAGTGTTCGGACGCAACTTCATATGATTGGCTTGGGGATTAGTTTGTGTCGAGACATAGACTCTGGTGATTTCAGTGGTTGCCTCACACGAATATATTTTGTGTCGGGATCGTGCGTTTTTGCGTTTGGTTCTCACCTGGCGCTGAGTTAAATGCTTGCCAAGTGGGTGAGAGTTGCTAATGCACTAAGTGAATAACTGATTTTAAATACAGCCTCGAAGTGTGCAATATGACGTTAGCTTCGAGTTTTATGCTTTCCTTCGAAAGCTCAACCTCATTTCCATGTTCTCGGATAAGATAGAAATTGTTTGACGTACTGGGCTCCGGGTAATTTTGAAGTGATGAAAGTCATTTTAATGTAAGAATATGGCGTGCTAGTATAATTTTTAGTGGGAGCAAACAATTATGTAAAAGAAGAAAACTACGAATAAATTAGGTAGAATAAATGCCATGTTCTGTATTTACGCTGTATTAAATTCTTATCATAATACAATTTCAGATTTTTTCGAAATATCAGAAAACAACGCCCTCATTGCAATAAGTTGAACAAAAATGGAAACCAAAGAATTTAAAAATCTTTCAATATTTAACACCACATTTGAGACCTTTGACTACCTATTCAAGTTCGAGCTAACAACAATTTACAGTTCTCCAATAAATATTTACCAAAACGCGCGAAAAAGTGAGTCCCGACAATATTCTTAGCAGTTGAATTTACTCTAATTGACAACGTACACTTGATAATAGACAAGAACTACGCAGATTGGGACACAATGTGCATTGTAGAATTAATTGGGTGGTCGTATGTGCTGCAACGGCTAATTGTGTTGTCTTCAGTTTTGTTTAAATTAGCGACTCGTTTTCTGGTAAAAATGGCAATTAATTTGTATCTTCACTCTGTTGCTCGAAAAATTGTGTATCTAGAATACTTAAATTCTTTTTCTTGTAATCAATGTTAAGATCCCCCGGAGATTGGGCACTCTTGAAGTTACACCTGACCGAGAGGCACTCCGACTTTGACAACCTGATGAATGGCCCCTTTTATGATTTTTTTTGCAGTTTTAGAATAGGAACTAAATGTATCAATTGATGGAACACTTCATTATTCAGAAAAATATGTGGATCACATATTTTCGTCTGTGGATCACATTGTATACTGGAAAGAATTTTTTAAAAGTAATCACCATTATTACAAAAATTATAAAAAATATCTTGCGGAAAAAATATTTGTTTAACACATTCTCATGAATGTTCCAAATAATTACCATTATTAGGAGTAGTCATACACGGAGTAAAGGAATCACTAAATATGACCAAGACTTCTATGTCTTCTTTATGAGTTATAGCAAATGTTGATGCTAAGCGGTTTGTATAATCTACTAACAAATAAAATTGCAACGAGTTGCAAATATAAAAATAAGTAATGCATAAAACTGGGATTCAAAGATCTTTGCTGATTCAGTTAGCATTTTTCGATAACATCATTACCATCACATGCAGATCTACGCCACAACTTCATGGGGTCCTCGTACGTTATACGTAAGTTAAAGGCCATTCTCTCGCTGAACAATGCTGCATTCAATTCTAAACCAGTGAAAGAAATGCATGATTATGGAAAATATTTTTCACCTCTGGCGAGACTGGAACTTGGGTGGTTAGAAATTAACTTATACGCAATTTCATGGAGTGTTAACGCAAGCTTTGATAGTATTGAGAGAGATATTTGGTGAGGTGTTATAGAATAGTATACCTTCACAGGCCAAATACAAATAAAAACTAGACATAACAATTCTAAAATTGAGTTTATTGTTTCTAGAATACTGGATTGTGTCTTTCATTCGAGTTTTTGTGTGAATTGTACCATTTTTGAATCATTACTTGAGTGAGATTACACCGCTGTTAGCTCGTAGTGTTACTTAAATATTTCGTGATGCGTATGTAGACATCGGTTTAAATAAAATTAGCTTATAATATTGCTGAATTTCATGGTTAATTACTCTCTGTTAAATTCAGCAGCGAAAGCTTTTACTTTCCAGGTCCAATGTATGCAATGCATTCATTATTATTTCAGATAATTTTCAATAATCAAGCAGAGAGCTTTCACGCGCCGCCCTGATTTCAGCCGTCGGGTTACATTTCATTTAAAAACAACCATTTTAGCGGCTTAATTTGGTCTAAATTTGTCCAAACTTCAATGGAATTCTACGGTTCTCTAAAAGTAAATGCAATAAGGCCATTAGCGTTTCAAACTTTGCGTAAATTACTATTGGATTAACTTTTCAATTGTGTGTTGATTTGTGTCTTATAGTGTTGTCTTTTTTCCTATATTTTGACGCTCATTAGCAAAGATCCTTGATAGATCTTTAGAAAATCGTTCACTGTTTATTAAATTAATAATTACCTTACCAAACTAATATCATACTAATAAACTGACCAAACTAATACTTAGGGAAATTTATGATGACTTGCCTATCGTTGTCTTAAAGCTACTTAATAACTCACTTTGCGTCATGAGTTATTCTTGAACAATATTACCCCTCAGCATTGCAATATTAATATTCTCAAAGACTATTCTTAAATAACTGAAATCATATAACAATTATTATATGCTTATGTACAACTTGTATGCTATAAAATACCTAAAAATTATAAACCTTTTTTGCCTGTTCATCAGAACTGAGCCTTGTTGACGAAACCCAACAAAAGTGCTTCACAAACTTCACAAATTTTATCAATAGCCATGAGACTCAGCGATCGCGGCTATCAAGGATTTTCGTTACACGCGCCCAATTAAGACACCACCCCTCCACAAGGCTACAGGTGACCCCAGGGTGGCTGGCGGTGGATGTCGGTGATGGTATGATGCCGGTCTCAGGAGACCGTATCGTGGTTGCCCGCGTGTGAGCTGGGGCTGGTGTGCGATGGCGCTGGGTCGCTAATACGCACGACTGTTCTGTGCCTGCGATGTTCCGTGAATTTTTACGAATTGATCGTAAAAATTGATGAATTTAAAGCTGCGTGTTGGTATTCGAACTTTGTTCAATACCTCGGTCTATTCTTTGAAACATATTTTGATATAAAAGCGTAACTGCTTTCACAAGATTTGAGGTTTTCTTATGAGTTTTTTTTTAAACTGGAACTGTGAAGCAAATGTACATCGAACCTCTTTGTATTACGTACTACACTTGACTCACTAAATGACAGGTAAATTTTTGAGAAAAAATTGTGACTCACATGAAAACTATGAAGTGAAAGTTAAGCGTTAAATTTTAAACGTTGCTCTGAAATCAGCTTCAGACTTAGCAGTTCAGCTTTCTGTTGAACTACTGACCTGATATCTTTATTTTATCCATTCTTAATGTCAACGCCACATCTTCCGTTACTATTCTATATTCATTTAGACGCACGCTCAATTTTAACATCCTCGTCGTGCCCTCTCCAAACAGGTTTATCATGAACTTTTTTTGATACTTGATATTATTTGATCCAATATTTACCGCACCTATGGCTCTATTTTTTTGTCAATTGTTCTATCACAACGCAGGTTTAAAATATTTTTATTGGCCGCCTACACTATATTGGCACACACACCCACGAACTTCTTGGTCTGAAGCATTATTAATTGATACAACAAAATAAAGTATACTTTCTATCGTCCTTTTGCTCGTCGGAGTCATGCGTTCGAATACGAAACTTTTAGTCTTGATTGTTTCGTCTTGAAACGTTTCACCCCGCGACGCAGCGTGGTGTCCGACTTTGGGTTTACTCAACCTAAAGACCATATATTCCAAAAATTTATACAGCTGTGATTACGGAACTAGCTGCAGAAGTTCTTTTTACTTGGCTACGCTACGTGCTGCTTTTCCTGGCTGAAAATTTCAAACGTGTGATAAATGCCCAAACCCATGGATTAGGGCGAGAAAACAGCGCTTACTGCTGACAAGTCGGCTAAAGAACTTTCGTTGCCGGTTGCACCGCGACAACGAATTGTTCGCAAATCTACCCCAGTTACGTATCACGTGAGGCCTCGTATGCCTCGACCCCCTGAATGCTTGACTGCGCCCGCCCGTTTTTTTCCTAAGCTGACATTTCAAGTGAAGCTGAAGCGGATCTATACATCTCCCACGCAGGAGCTTTCGCTCGATTCCTCTCCTTGTTATACCTTCAAGAAATCATTTTTTTCAGCGGTAGCTCACATTTCGTAAGTTTGGCCGTTTTTTCGAGTGAAGTTTCGAATGGATATCAGCGCTCTATTGAATTGGACTTTATTTTTCGCATAACCTGCAGGGTTCACCGCACAAATCATGCGAACTTTCAGGTTACCAGCTCCAGCTACCTTTAGCGAAGCCTGCTGGGATTATAGGTTGTGTAACACAACGCCCATTAAAGCACTTATTTATTGCGACCAAAAAATTTGCGAATTGGAGCATTTGAAAACCGTGCAGCTTCTGCAGCAAGAACATACAGTTAAGCTTTTTAAATGTTTCTTGCTTTTTGTTTTCCACTTGGTTTTTCGTATCACAAGTTCATGGATTCATTCGTGTGAGATGTTTTTTTCGAGCCGTCTCAACTTTCTACAAGATGGTGGCTTCTGTCTGATTTTGCAGTCACCTGAATTTGTCCCGTGTTCTAATATGTGAGGTGGGGTTATTTTGCATGTTTTACGTCATAAACGCGAGATAATCGAAAATCTTCTTTTATTTCGGGCATTATGAGGGAGTTCATCGTTTTGTTATTACATCGCCAGCTTTGATTGGCTTGCCGTTGCACTGTAAAGTTACGTCTTGTTTAATTTAGTTTCAATTTTATCTTAAACTACTGTGATTTTTTGAGGTAAGATGTGCTGTTTCCTGCGTATGTTCTATGTTTGTTCGTTCTTTATATTAGCCCACGTTTGAATGTTCGCTCCATAACATGCGCCTTTTTCAGAATTAAATCGCAGTGTTTCAGATCATTTGTTCATTGATCTTATGGATACCTTACAGGTTTCATTCAAGTTAAATGCCTTGAAAGAAAGGAATCTATATTCTCACTTGACCGATTAAGAGAGAATTTTGCGTGTGGTCGATGAGAAGAACCTAAGTAAAATTGTGCACCATTTATAACAAGAGTTTAGGACTGTACAAAGTATTTCATGTTGAGCGCTGAAAGATAAAAAAAGAGTCAAACTGGAAACTTACAAAAAATAAAGCAAAAAACTCAAATCTGTCTCTAAAAACTTGGAAGCTAATTTTTCTGCATTCATGTATATAGATCTTGAGAGTCAAAAGATTCAAAAGTTTCTTACGCTTCTCAAGTAAATCCCTGAGGAAAGGCAAAATATATTTAAGAAATTTGCGTTAAAAAAGAGTTCCTTTCAACGCCGTGAACACGTTCGTAGTACTTCAGTTCTTTTTTTCTTTCTTTCTTTTCAGTAACATTGAAAATGAGTCCGTGATGCGACAGAAGTGAGCAAAAGACAGCCCTCTCTGTAATATATGGACTCACATTGAGTACCTCTTTTTGTGAAGCTTTCTTGTGTAGTAGTTCAACGGGCAGATTGACAAACTGCGTTCTTTTGAGGCAGATTAAAAATCTGAGTTCTTATGAGGCAGATTAACGATCTGCGTTCTTTTGAGGCAGATAAATGTCGTTCTTGCGTACTGGAATACAACCTAATGATTATTTGCTGCGCACAATGTCTGGAGGCATACGACACTGGCGACTTCTTTCAATTTACAGCTTTGTAATCAAGGGACTGGATTTTCGATCGATTTGTATTGTCGTTGCGGTACAACTGGGAGCTTAAGTTCTTGTGCCCACCGTGCCATACAACGCGCCGTTTTCCTGGCCAAGATCCCCGAGTTCGAGCATTTTGAAATGAAATTTTAAAACTGAGGGCTACTGAATGCTCAGCGCTCCAATTTCGTTTGATAAAACTCAAACTTGAAAATTTTGACCGAATAATAGTACGTAGTGTAGCCAAGTTGACGGAAGAAATTTTGCTGCTAGCGTAACAACGTCCTACATTGCTTGAAATTTCGACCTCTGGCAACGCTAGCTACAGTTTGCATCTGCCCCTCCCCTCCTAGACACCGTAATTAAGGACATCATTAAGACCGACGAGCTTCAGATATTTCTCTTCTGGATGATTCCTCTGGGACCGGGCTATTTTACCTTGTTGCTGTACAGACGGCGGTGAATGCTCATGTGTCGACTAGGCTACCAAGTTTAACTTTTTCGCTGCCTGTAAGCATGTTTTTTGCCGCCCAAGTTATTAAATCTCTTAGGCGGCGAAAAACATGCATGCTCCGGCGAAAAAGTTAGATTGGGTATTCTTCGCGCAGTTTTTCTGGTGCGAATCCTAAAAATTTGAGCCATTTTTAAGTAAAAATTTTAGCACCCAGCATCAGGTAACCCTACCGAGTTACCGAATGCTCTGTGCTCAAGTTTTGTTCAATGAATGTTCAAACTTTGGAGTTTTGGTACCAAAAAATTCCCGAAGAGTAACCAAGGAGGCTGCTACAGCTACAACGACGTGAAATGTTCGAAAATTGCGTACCTGCTTTTTTTCCCCTCAGTAGCTTCGCTTATTTCTAAAGCAGTTAACGCATGTGGCTAATTTTGGTAAAAGGCTAAATTGCAGTTTTGTTTATCTGTTTACCGATAATTATGTTTTTCAATACGTAAATAGCTTGTCTTGTAGGAGGGGCTTGCATTTTCGTGAAGCACTAAATGCCGCACTTGAATTCGCTTCAAGGCTGGAACGCAAGTAAGCTCGTTTTTCTCGGAAAAATTATCTTAAAAAACTCTAATTTCATTGAACTGTTTAAGAAATGCTTTTGTCGAAATAAAGGATTCGATTTACTGAAGTGACGTATATTCAGTCTACACAACACTTGCGCGTAATTGTTCCTCAGCTTGCAATTGGCCGCGTATGTGTTTACATTTCGTGTGTACCATGGTAGCTTACCCTTGTCTTGTCATGAGAGGATTGCAAGATTGCGCGTTTGGTCTACCGCATGTTTGTGTGCACTAATGTGCGTAATTTTACACGTGTCTATGTTTACAGTTATTGCTGGCACGTTATTCCATTAACTTAGCAAGTCAACTCGCTGTTTTTTCCGGTTAATCTTCTGAAGTTTCAGTTTTTTCTGATAAAATTTTAGCACTGTAAATTTCTTTTCTCATGAATGTTGAGTATTTGGTCTGCAAAATGAGGGTTAGTATAATTATACACGTGCAATTGTGCATGTACACTTATAAATACACGCTCATATATACTTATACATATAAGCGCATGTGTACGTATACTTATATTGCGCATCATGAAGTGGAGAATTGCAGATTTGGTCATCACAGTAAGGGCATGAATACCTATACATCTGCACGTATACTTATACACGTACATGTGTAAATATACATGAGCAAGTATACCTACTGTATACTTACACATACGTATGTAAACTTATATTGCGCATTGGGAGATTGCACATTTAATCGGCGTTATGAGCGCATGTGCACTTCTACATGCGCATGTACACTTACACTTACATTCGGTATGTAATGGCTCGGAAGTTGACCGCAGCCGCCCCGCTTACGTGCCCTCCGTGCCCTACGACCGGGTCTCTGGCGACAGGCAAGTCCTAAAAACTGGTCTCATTAGTGCCACACCTTAATTCGGGCCCTAATTAGGCATTAACACGAAACCAAGACAAGGTAGCTCGTCTCTGCTTCATGTGCTCTGCACTCACATAAAACACTAACTTGAGCTCGTCTGATTCTCGAGTGCTTTACGGCCCTGTAAGCTTGGCTCCAATTCTAGCGTTGGTATTTCGAAGCCTTTTGCGGTATCCGATATTGTTCTTATCAGCAACCACATCGGTTGACTTCAGGTTTCAGTTTATATGAAGCCAATTTATGTTCATTGAAGCTCACTAAGTTGTCTGGTGTTTACTGTGCTTGAGAGGAGATCGATTTTGGATATGACCAACTCGACCTTTGTTCGCTAGCCTTCCAGGGTAGGGGTTTTCAAAGTGAGGTCCGCAAAATTTTCACGAATTTAACAGTGGATGCATTTAATGTATTTATTTACAGCTTTCCATGGCTGTTGATATTTTGGAACAGTGCGTACAATGTATATCTGCATATATTCCTGAGGGAACACATGTGAGGGGGTCCTAAGCTTATTTTTGTGTAATAAAAGTGATCCTTGGTTGAAAAACGTTTGAGAACCCCTATTCTAGGGATAGGATTTGAGAGTATTTCACGTCGTTGAAGAGTGGAGCTGGCAGCGTAAGCTTATTTAAGTCGACTTGAATTTCTCCACGCTCAAGCACGTAGCATAGTCAAGTAGACTTAGTTACGTAAACTACGACCCCGAAACATGTTTTGTAAATCCGACCCTTGGAAGCGATAGTGAGAATTGATGATGCATCTCTTCCTGTAGATTTTCTTCAATACTATATTAGGTGTACTCGATTTTTTATTTCGTTGGCTCATAATTTGGTGATTTTTTTCAACATTAGTCAACTCAACACAACTTGACTACAGCAGAGTTATCGATCCTTTTTCCCTCATTAACCTCGGAGCTATAGTCCAAAAAAATTTCAAGCATTGTTTCAATTCATCCTATGAGTACATCATTTACTCTTCGTATTATACTTATTTGCTCTCACTTACTCTTCAAATTAAACCCACTTGCTGTTCATAGCAAACTAACTTGCTCTCCGTATCAAACCCACTTGCTCTTCTTATCAAACCCACTTGCTCTTCTTATCAAACCCACTTGCTCTTCGTATCAAACCCACTTGCTCTTCTTATCAAACCCACTTGCTCTTCGTATCAAACCCACTTGCTCTTCGTATCAAACCCACTTGCTCTTCTTATCAAACCCACTTGCTCTTCGTATCAAACCCACTTGCTCTTCTTATCAAACCCACTTGCTCTTCTTATCAAACCCACTTGCTCTTCGTATCAAACCCACTTGCTCTTCGTATCAAACCCACTTGCTCTTCGTACCAAACCCACTTGCTCTTCGTATCAAACCCACTTGCTCTTCGTACCAAACCCACTTGCTCTTCGTATCAAACCCACTTGCTCTTCTTATCAAACCCACTTGCTGTTCATAGCAAACTAACTTGCTCTCCGTATCAAACCCACTTGCTCTTCTTATCAAACCCACTTGCTCTTCTTATCAAACCCACTTGCTCTTCGTACCAAACCCACTTGCTCTTCGTATCAAACCCACTTGCTCTTCGTACCAAACCCACTTGCTCTTCGTATCAAACCCACTTGCTCTTCGTACCAAACCCACTTGCTCTTCGTATCAAACCCACTTGCTCTTCTTATCAAACCCACTTGCTCTTCGTACCAAACCCACTTGCTCTTCGTATCAAACCCACTTGCTCTTCGTATCAAACCCACTTGCTCTTCGTACCAAACCCACTTGCTCTTCGTATCAAACCCACTTGCTCTTCGTACCAAACCCACTTGCTCTTCGTATCAAACCCACTTGCTCTTCGTACCAAACCCACTTGCTCTTCGTATCAAACCCACTTGCTCTTCTTATCAAACCCACTTGCTCTTCGTACCAAACCCACTTGCTCTTCGTATCAAACCCACTTGCTCTTCGTACCAAACCCACTTGCTCTTCGTATCAAACCCACTTGCTCTTCGTACCAAACCCACTTGCTCTTCTTATCAAACCCACTTGCTCTTCGTACCAAACCCACTTGCTCTTCGTATCAAACCCACTTGCTCTTCGTACCAAACCCACTTGCTCTTCGTATCAAACCCACTTGCTCTTCGTACCAAACCCACTTGCTCTTCTTATCAAACCCACTTGCTCTTCGTACCAAACCCACTTGCTCTTCGTATCAAACCCACTTGCTCTTCGTATCAAACTCACTTGCTCTTCGTATCAAACCCACTTGCTCTTCGTACCAAACCCACTTGCTCTTCTTATCAAACCCACTTGCTCTTCGTACCAAACCCACTTGCTCTTCGTATCAAACCCACTTGCTCTTCGTATCAAACTCACTTGCTCTTCTTATCAAACCCACTTGCTCTTCGTATCAAACCCACTTGCTCTTCGTATCAAACTCACTTGCTCTTCGTATCAAACCCACTTGCTCTTCGTATCAAACCCACTTGTTCTTCGTTTTAAACACACTTGCTCTTCGTATTAATCACAGTTGCTCTCAACTGCTCTTCGCGATAAACTTACTGAATTTCTTTTTTCTTTTCGAATTAAACTTCCATGTCTTCATATTAAACTTACTTGCACTAATAACACACTATGTAAAAAAAAACTCTTGTGTCTAACGGTCTTATACCTCTGTGAAATGTTATGGGCCCTGTTACAATGCAGCCGAAAGATGGTGTTTTCAAGAATCATCACGTGATAATGCTGATTTTCCCGTCAAGGAAGTCGCACAGGCGATGGCGCGTCCAAGACCGACGACACGGACCACATCCTCACAGCTCTGAGTTTCCTCAGTTGCGCGTCTGCACGTCGCTGTCTCTATGGCTGCTCGGGCCTGAGTGCACCTGTTAACTTTAATTAACACAACCTGTGTGTCCATGAGCACGCTTTTTATTTGGCGCTTTGGAGCTTAGCGGACTTTTTTGTGAGTATGGATTTTTTCGCCTCTCGAAGCACGAAGCGCGAGAAAAAATATTCTGGCGTTCTCCGTCCGTTTCTTTGACGCCGCCTCGTCGAAATCTCGGAGGAAAATGCGTTCTGCCAAGAGCTCAGAAAAGAGCGATGAAATTTTCCCATATTTGCTGAACAAATCTGTCGAGAGGTAACCAAGATAGAGCTCGATCGTGGGATCGTGGGTGATAATATGGGTCTGGCGGAAATTTCTCCGCCTCTACGTACATAGGTGCCTGTAGCTCTCCCGCTCTTGTATCGTGACTGATCTCATCCATTGACGACTCACGTAATTAGGTTACGAGAAAATACTGATGCATTAAAAATTTCTCATACAGTAAAAGTTCCAGTTTCAGTGCAAGATGTGAAAAAGTGATGCAAAAATATGTGCGCACATGCGATGAAACATGGATGTGAGGGAGAGCCTCACCGTGTTATCGCAGCGCTCATCTGCTCTCAGGCACGGAAGCAAGTTGGGTTCTTTATGTGTTTCGCTAAATCAGTCTGACTGTGGTTCTTTATGTGTTTCTTTAAATCAGTCTGTGGTTCTTCATATATTTCTCTAAATCAGGCTGACTGTGGTTCTTCATGTGTTTCTCTAAATTAGTCTGACTGTGGGAGGAACTACAACTCTATACCTATGCTGACCACCTTCATGAGTCTGTTTGACTTTTATAATTTATTCTCATTTCGCCTTTGGTTTTTATCTCGAAATGCTTACTCCTTTAAAAAACGTAGCCTCTGAACTTTAGAGTCAGATAGGCTTTTTTGTTGAAAAAAATATTCTGGTTTGTTAAAGGACTTTTTTTCGGTTAACTGCTGTCCTGTTAATCAGCACCTATTGCTATCTTCTGCAACTTTTATCTTACTTCATAAACTTCTTTCAGTCTTGCTATTTCGAAGCGAAGGATGTGGGGACATATCTTGATCATAGATTTCCCGTTTCCTCACCTGCATAATAAATGATGCCTCCATTTTTTTCACTTTTTAAAATGCATTATTTGCAGTAAAATAAGCTTGAATTCGCTTAGAATTTAACACTAACATGCAAAGCAGGCTGTATAACTGAGAAATCCAAATTTTAGGCTTTGTTTGGCGAATTAAACTTGAAATTCTTTATATTCTGGTTTTATAATAGCGCAAATCGTTGACTGATATATCATTATGTATGCAGGTAAATCAATTATGTACCGGTATAAATGTGTCACATTTCAATTATTTCACCACATTTTTTACAATAGCTTCAAGCGCGCGGGGTAAAATATGATAATGCAATTATATTTCACCTATTTCTTATAAAGAATAGAAATGTATTCGAACAGTACAGTCGGCTTTTTAATTCTGCTACTCACAACCTAACTAACCGTAGCAGCTACGAGAACGTAGTCAACGCGTTAACTCAGCGGAATCAGATATGAAACCTTGAATCGGCTTACTACTTGAATCGGTAACTGCTTGAGTAGGCTAACTATTTGAATCAGTAACTGCTTGAATCAGTTGAGAAAAAAAATGATGAGGAGCTCCTATGAGCGTGGAGATCGAGTCCTCGTTCACCACGATGGAATAGAGCCTGCACAGACTCCTGTCACTTTTTGCCGACTCTGTCTGAAATCTCAGCGTATTCTGGCTTTTTGAACCTCGAAATCCGTTTAAATCGTACCCCAGTCTTTTATTATCCGGCAGTGTCCTGCGTCGTACTCCCGCTTCCCTCGCAGTCAATCCACCGGAAAATTTGCCAGATGTTCTGAAAGAACTCCATTTGCTCTCTGAAAATATTTCCAGATGCTTTGCTAAAAGACTTTTCGGAAAAATGGAAATTAAATTGGTGAGCTGAATATTCCGCAGTGTGTGTCTGATGATTGCGATGAGGATAGCGCGTTAGTCTGAGATTTTCTGCGAATTTTTCAGGGCGCATTTTGATGGACAGTTTTCTGCCGGAAAGATAATTGCGAGCGCAGCAGTTCAAATTGAACAAGTTTTTGCTGGGGTGTTTCTTCTGTTTTGGGCTGAGCAAAGATATGATAGAAGTGCTTGGCTGCCTTGAATGCTGATGAACGACCTGCCTCACTGAGTGTAATTTGGCCAGAAATGACTAGAGATGAATGCCTTCACACACGGCTTTTCAAGGTGCAATTGTCTACAGTTACATGATGATGAACGAATCCAAAAGCCACTACCAATATCAGCTGGTATTTGCCATGATTTCGGAACCTAGATGACCGCTTATGTGTCAGTATCTACCAGTATCTTGAGAACCAGTTTAGTGTCAGTAAAACTGTGTACGCAAAATTTTCCTATTCCTATGCTTTTTCTATTAGCTGCTGGTTTGTCAGCAACCCGGTCGTAGTCAACTTTGACTTCAGTCTGTTTTACTACCATCGGCATTTGATATAAGTGTTCGCCATGGCTTATCCAAATATATTATATATATATATATTATTGTTAAGAAAACACAAGGTTCTTTCCCATGTGATCAGGGAGATTGTTTGTCTCGGCAAAATATACTTGAAAGATCCCAGTTGTCAGATCCAAACGCGAACAAGCATTATACGATGTCGGCAGAAAATACGGCTGGTTGTAATGGTTTCCAAACATCATAGATGACCCACAGCTGCGACTGCGGCATCTTGCTATCTAAATGACCAATCATTCCTACGACTTCTGTTGGTTCTTTTTTGTTTGCTGTCATTATCATGATTGGCAGGTTAGGCAACATAGGTGGCTTTAAAAAATTCTGTGATGATGCATTTCTGCCGGTACGGGAGTGTTCACCTTGAGGAAATAAAGGTTGTTTCAAAAAATAAGGACGAGAGTGCTGGCCAAAAACATGGACCAAACAAACAGCACTTGCTCTTGGGAACCATCCGTCAACATTAAAGCAAATTCCAACTTTGCTGTCAAATTAAGAGTGCTTTAAGTCAGTTGGGGGATAATTAATGAATATTTACTATGTGGGTAGACGTTCATGAACCCGCGATGACATTTGAATCGATGGAAAAGGAGATAGCCTTCTGCCAAAAAAACAAGGTACAGAACACAACTGCTGAGCTGAATTTCAGTACCCTTCGTAACTTATGCCATCTGCAGGCAAACTCACTAATATCACTCACACACCTTTTACAACTACGAATACTTGTGACAGTATAGTGACGTTTCTGTGTCATAAAAGATTTTGTAGAACCTATATCAGCTACATGACCTCTGCGGTCAATCGAGGTACGGAAAACACCGAGAAAGAATTTTTGAGCTGCGTGAACACCGGTTTACAGCAATTGACTTCCAATACATGCACGAGAGCTACAGAACAGATCAGTATTGTGGACCAGCTGCCTCGTCGAAATGTTGCAGTGCAACGAGTCTGAATAATTTGAGACTTTGTGCGGCTCAAAAGTTGCTTGGTATCTAACATCATGAGAGAATACCTTCGGGATACAAGTGTGTCTGGGCTGTTGAAGTGAACCGCATGCGATTCCTTAGCGCCTTGAGTTTTCTACCTCATACTCAATTTATTTACAATATAGAAATGATTCTATTCAAAACATCTGTGAAAAGTTTTACCAATCGTTACCAACATTGTTGCAATCGGTTACTGGAAAAAATGAAAGATTTTCACTCCGCTTTTTAAATTTACTAACTTGCTTACGCAAATCAAAAAGTGCATTCCCAACGACCGACCAAACTAAGGGACACGTCTCGTCGCCAACCTTGCTTGTTTGTACAGTCTGACCGGCTGCTTCATCCGCGCTTTCCATGCCGTGGCGTTCCGTGCAACTGAATGCAAAACTGGCACTTGTTGTTGCAGACTTCACCTGTCCCGCGGCTCGTGGAGCGATGCTCGTGGAGCGATGCTCGTGGTCCGATCATTGTTAGGTCCCCTTCATTAGCGCTGAATTGGTTCCAGTCCGTGCTGCTATTGATTATTCAATGCGTACTTCCTCTGATTATGCTGCTTTTGGTTCAATCGGTACCATCACTAATTATGTGATAATTTTAATAAATGCTGTCAATGATAGCATTATTATTTCAAACTAGACGTATTAATTGTGTAATTGTTTGAAATTTTATACTTTGAGATCAGTAAAGAAATCTGAAATGGAAACAATAGAGGAACAAGATGAGTTGAATGGATTGGAGTAAGGGATATTAAAGTTTGAAGTATTACAAAAACGACATATGCAAGAAATTATATAGCGGGTACAAGAAAGGAAAGCTACAGAAACAAATGGTGAGAGGAGATGAGGAATTGATATAACATCTAAATCCCTACGCTTTAGTACTGCACGTAAAGTTAATTTATTGTTAAAGTATTGCGCATAACGACGCAACTCTGAAGCAAAAAAAAATGGCCTCGCTAATTTTCCACGAATTTTCAACAACGAATAGGGCTTAGACTAACCATGAATAGGGTTAACAAGGCATATTTTCAAAGTTGTAGGTTTCGTTAATTCTTTTTTAAAATAACCGTCTGTTTGCTAAAGTTATCTTATTCGAAGAACACGGTGCCAATGCATCCCTTTTTTCATTTTCATTTGTCTTTCGCCTGCATTTCTGTATTTTCGTATCAGCAGTATCACATTTTTATTCCTTAGAGAGATGCTTCAATAGCGTTATTTTTGTAAAAGCAGCATCGTACTCTTTTACCTCAAAAACAGGCTTCAATTGCATTATTTTCGTAAAAGCAGCATCGTACTCTTTTACCTCAAAAACAGGCTTCAATTGCATTATTTTCGTAAAAGCAGCATCGTTCTCTTTTACTTCAAAAAGAAGCCTCAATGGCGTTATTTTTGTAAAAGCAGCATCGTACTCTTTTACCTCAAAAACAGGCTTCAATTGCATTATTTTCGTAAAAGCAGCATCGTACTCTTTTACCTCAAAAAGAAGCCTCAATGGCGTTATTTTTGTAAAAGCAGCATCGTACTTTTTACCTGAGAAAGAAGCTTCAATTGCGTCAAGTGTTTTGCTAGGGACCCTTTGTGAGTATCTCGCTGAGTGTGTACTCAAGGCATCTCCATGACACGCTCGACCTGCTGCAGAGTCATGCTGCACCGCGCCGGGCTGGCGTTTGTGCCCACACCGCCAACGTAAAAAACTCCCTGGTTATGAGACGGATGACTAACCTCAACGAAAACCTCGTCTGGGTCAAATTTATGAGCATGGGACGAGCCTGCTGTCTGGACAGTGTGCGGAGGAAAGACAAGGCTTTGCCGAATTATATTTTGAATCGTGAATGACCATTCAAAATTAAAGGAGTAATGATGAAACTACTCCCGAAGTGTATTTGAACGTGCAAATGACGTACTCAGAGATTTGTGGAGTAAAGAAGAAACTACCCCCGAAGCGTATTTAGGTGTCCAAATGACGTACTCCGAGAGTTGAGGAATAAAGAACACATCCCGGCTGTGGTCTCTTTTTTTGAAGGGTAAATGATGGACGTAGCTGGGGCAGATTTGAAGACCGAATATCATGCGTGCTTTTACTGGCTTAGTGTTGCGGGGGCCAACGTCTGGTCCAAAACAAAATTGATGTACTATCTGAGACAAATGCTAAGTCACGCTTTACTCTTCAACGTTAACATTTTTGAACTCATATTACCGTTATCACACCACCGTTGTTAGACTAGTACTGAAATCAGGTTGTTACCGCTATTAAAATGAAGAAAGAACTACTACTTTGCAGTGAACTTCAAAGAACACATTAGATGACAAATTGAACAAGAGATGCACTATATGTAGGGTACATTCGAAAAGGGTACGTCCTCTGGGATGTTATAGGGTTAGTCCAGTCGAAGTGACTGCGGCAATCAGAAGAGACTTTGTATGAATGCCTTGAAATTACGCAAGATGATTAGTGTGCGTACACAGAAAGGTGCATGTTTTAAAAGAACCAAAAGCTTATTATGGGGATTGACCTGATGTAATTTTGTAAGAGGCTGATCCTTCAGACCAAACTAATGACGTAATTAATTGACAGATATATTGGTCAGTGAAATGAGTGACGAAGCAGGCACTGATAACACTCCCATTAACGCAAACAAATTGAGTTTTTTAACGCGGTTAAATAGCAAATTGAGTTAAAATCGAAATTTGTGCAGTCATTTGTGATTTTCTGTGTTTAAGATCAGTTTAGTTACTATTATAATTAATGTTATTATACCAAACACCAAATTAAATGAAACTTATTCAACAAAGCCCATCAAGTTGCGCAATGAAACTAAAATTTCATGTGTAAACTTTTATTGCCATGACTTCATTGTGCTTTACAAAATAATTAAGTCTCACATAAATATTACGCACTTTTCAATCTTCAAATAGAGGCTAAACTCTATGATGTTTAAATGATTCGCAAGGGACAAGCAGTACAAAAGCCAGACTCCCAAGAAATCATGAATATTTTCAAATGCAATTCTCATTTTGCACCGTTCATGTGTCGTAGCGACGGCACCTCGATGTTGGGGAAAGCTTATAAAAATTACAACTAACATGGCCCGAGGCCGCGAGCAATAGCCGTTCTGCGCCGCTCTGTGCCGTTGTCCAGGATAGGCGGTCTGGAGTCGCACATTGCACTCCTTGGGATCACAAAAACGTAGCTTTCATTGACGTGCAGCTCTATTCCAACAGACGTTAGGGATCAGGCGCAACGTAGCTCTTATGTATAGATGAGTTTGTTGAGCATTTCTGTAACCGCTCGAAGTTACTTCTGCATAACATTTACTGTTTCATCGACACTTGACTAGTATCATCGACAAGTGATTGGTATCATCGACACGTGATAAGCATCATTTACACTTGATTTGTATCATCGACACGTGATAAGCATCATTTACACTTGATTTGTATCATCATCACGTGATTAGTATCATCGGCACGTGATTAATGAGGTTATGACTGGAGAGATTTTTCGTCGCCAATCATTACAAAGTGTAAGTGGAAGTGATAGTGATAATTTTTACTTTTTTTGACCCTGTATTGGTTGTGCAAAATTAACCTTAAGGAATGTTGTGCTCAACTTATATTCTGAGTCAAATGTTAGACGCTCTTTCTGATATTCATGTTTACTTCAATTTGATAAAAACTTCATTAGATTCAGTGTAACTTTTCCTAACACTCATTTCAATTTTCTTCGCTAAATTGTGCTGAATTTTTTCTCTCACCTTATCTATGAATTTGTTGGTTAAATTTAGTGTACCTTTTTTACGTTGTGCTTGAATTACTTAATTAAATTAAGCAGAAGCTTCTCTACTACGATGCAAGTCTGTATTTTTACTATATTTTTCCATTTGTGAGGATCTACTCTGGCTTTAGAAATGAATTTTTCCGTTGCTGCGGTTTGCTCTCCTTAAACTGTTTTAAAAATCGTGCTCATTTTCAGTGCGGGAATATTTTTGATAGCGTATCGTCTAAAGTTATATTATTTCTTCTAAATTGATGAACCATTCAAAAAATGGAAAACTATTTTCTCCGTTTTAATTTACAAAAAACTGTGCGTATTAGAATTACCGGAAGGACTGAAATTCACCGAATTATTTCATTACAGGAGAGATTTTCCATCCGCAAAGGAATATACTAATAAAACTCAAGTAGAAGTTTTAAGCCACACCGCATTTGCAAGAGTACGACTAATACCTCGAAATGGGTACACATTGCATACTCATGAGTTATATGAAAGCGAATCCTGAACAGATAACAATAATTTCATATTATTTCTTGGAATGAATTTCGTATTACGATTGTACGTATTTTTCACCATAAGAATTCTTATTTTCATGTACCATACATCACCACACTTGCAGTACCGCAACTTGCTGCACAGACTCACATTTGCAACACCGTAACTTGCTGCACTGCAACCTTTGCTGCGCAGCCTCACATTTGTAGCACCATAACATGTCACATAGCAAACTACATTTGCACAGCCGGCAATTGACCACAACGCACCCTGTACAGCCCAGCACCAGATTTGCACGGCCACAATGTAGCCACGATGCATCCAGTGCGTGTGCGAGTGCCACGATGCGTTGAAGTACAGGATATATATACGCTTCCTTTCTGGTTGTGCGAGCATTTTCTAGCTTATTTGTTCTGTGTAATACTGCATTAAATTAAATATTCATTAAGCATAGTTTTCCTGTCTCTCTTAATGTTGACTCATTTTATCACAACGCAACTTTTCCATTCTCTGCATGTTGCGATTGCGGCTCCAATGCAGATTTTTAAAGAAACAAATGTCTGTTATATTTTTACTTTCAGAGAACTGTAAATTATTTCGATTCTCAGGTTTGTAATCCTCCTTCGCCATGTTACATTGCCCGTACCTACTTAATATCTAAAATAACGAATATTATTCTATCGGAATTGAATTTATTTATATCCTATTCTTTTCATAATTTTAATTTTGTATTTATTCTCATCCTTCTTTTCTTAGCTTAATTTTTTCCTGAGAGCTGTTCTTCTGTTTCTCAAGCAAGATCGTCGTGGCACCAACTTTCCTCTCTCTCTCTCACTCCGTCACTCTGCCATACAAAGCACCGGCCTCGAAGAAAGCTTAAGGACAGCTGTAACGCGGCTTAGGTGCGAGCTTGCACCTCCTCATTCATACGAGATATAAAAGAACGTACGGTGAAACTTGTCATTCATCTCCGTCATTCATATTGCGCCGCTCATTCATGGCTAAGCCTTCGATGTGCTGCGCGACACCCGGGCTCGGAGACGGGCGAGTTTGGAGGCCTAGGGTTTCGCATTCTGAAACAATAAAACAACAAATTATACATAATATAAACAGACATCTCTTCGTTTGCGCCTCTAATTTTGTTAATTTTATTAACGTGCGCAAAGAAAGAGAGCCAGCTTAAAGAACGTTTCGAGTGCTTTTTCGATCTACGAAAAAATATTTTCTCATGTTTCAACATTTTTGTCATCCGTC
The DNA here is from genome assembly GCA_030386875.1 of Morinoia aosen. Taxonomy (NCBI): domain Eukaryota; kingdom Metazoa; phylum Arthropoda; class Malacostraca; order Amphipoda; family Talitridae; genus Morinoia; species Morinoia aosen. The sequence continues at coordinate 49,636,076 of CM059566.1, forward strand.
ACATTTTTACCTAATGTGCGTAATATTATTCTGTCAAATTCATGTAATATTTTCTGTCAAACGTTATATTCTCCGTCAAATCTACGTCACATTTTCTGTCAAATTTATGTCACATTTTTTGTTAAATATATGTCATATTTTCTGTCATATTTACATGAGGTTTGCTTTCGAAAATTTCATTTTCAGGGGAACGTGGAAATATTTTCTAGCATCAATGTCTCAGTAATACCGCGCTCACACACACGTCCGGTCACCAGTGAATAAAATTTTGGAGGCGTTTGGTTTCAGAAGCTGCCGTACATGCTGCAGCGGATGCAAAAAATCTCATCCTGCGGTTCAATTAGCTTGCTGTAGCCTCAGCAGAAATATCGTTCAGTTTTCCATTGAAATATTGGGTCGTGCCAGCTTCCAACATAAATTTTAAACTCATCATTTTTACTAGCTCATTTGAATTTGAATCGTTGAATATGCAATTATCGTGTCTGGTTTGTCTCTGAAGAGAATCACATTTATTCCATGTACGGAGGTAGCGCATTTGACCCAAATATGGCCCGTAAAGGCGTTGACTCTTTTATCTCATTTTACAATATTTTCAACGTATGCAATGCTTAACGCCAACACAAACCTTGAAGAACTGAGAAGTTCCGCGGTGTGTTCTAGCCTCAATACGTAGCAGGTCCGGTAGTCGCTTGATTTTGAAACACTTGCAGACGATGCTATTTTAGCCAATGGAGGTCTAGGCAAGCTTGCGACCGATTCTGAACTGAATCAGACATTCTGCTCTCTATAATTGGAGACATCACGGATGCTTGGCAGGCAGAGTTGCAGGTGCTGGTGCGGCACTTCTGTCGTCTGTAATATTTACACTAGCTCCTTGACGCTGCGTCAGTCTAATGTTACTACCAATGGGACTTGGGCCTTGCTCGCTGAGATGAAGCAAGACTCTGATCTTAAGCAGCCGTCGCTAGTAAGCAGTGTCGCTCATCTCAGGCAGCTATTGTTTTCTCTCGTGATTCCTATCATTCGTAGTTCTCACGCAGCCTCTGTAATCCTAAGTGATTACTGATACATTGTACTTCCGGTAGCACTGAGCGGGGTCAGTGAAATGAACCGGGTCGATGTGATGCTTCTACAGACGCTGGCACTTAGCAAAGTAAGCGATTTCGAGTCAATGGACGGCGAGGCTTAATGCAACGTACTGAAGTGGGATTAAGGCACCCTTCCTCTCCCCTGATGTAAGTAGTATGAGGCTCCCTGCTGCAAGGAGTGTTAGCCCTGGTGCCCGAGTGGTGTGAGGGCGCTCAGTGACTACCCAACGGACTGCATTACCCTCAGGAGCAGCTCCATTGCGACACAGCACACGCTTAGGGGCATTCGAGTTCCGCCGTATCGAAGGCTTCGCTTTGCACTCGCTTGATTCCGAAGCATAGTACGAGTGCGAAGAATGAATAAGTTCACGGTTGCACTCATGGACTTAATATTCACGTGATGGAAGGTCTTTAGAGAAAGATTTACAAGTGTAAATCTTAGTTCGCGTTACTTGCGATTTTTTTCAGGGTGTGTCTCGTCAATGGACTCGTTCTTTTTCTTTCGATAACTCGAATTGATTTATTTTTGCACCCAAACCTCGCTTTTCTTGAATAAAAATCCGATGAGTCTTGATATTGCTGTATTTTGGCACCGAAGAAGCTAAATTATGAAATAAAAAACACTTGAACTACTCAACGTGACTGTCAACCGCATTTCGGAATACTCGCACTCAATTAATACAGTGACATTTCGAGACTGGTCAATTTAACCCATTTGATTTTAACCACACGATTAACAAAGACCGAGTCCTCTTCCGGTTCTTAAGGCACGTGCGCATCTTTGCCGCGGCATCGTTTATTTTGCGTTTAAATAATGACATGCGTAGAATGAATGGAAAGCTTCACTCAGTCTCTGTGGAGAACTCCATTGGCCATATGTGGAACGAGCCGCTCGGTGGTTCGCTTCAACCTCAGCAAGGCGAGTTGTCCTTAAGCCAAGCCCAGACTATAAGAATAATTGATCAGAAGCGAACAAGGTGGGCGCGTCACGATAGCATCGTGGTCGTTTAGAACTGCCGCTGCTCGGATCCGTCAACAAAGAGGCTTTCATGCCCATGCAGGTTGTGTATATGCATATCTGTGACCCTTGGTTGCAGGCTCCTGCAGCTTTTTCCTCGCCGAATTATAGAAATCGAGTTTTTTGTTCCTATCAGGGCGTTTCGATGAATGAATTTAGGTGGAAATGGCAGCGTGTTTTTTAAGCTTTGCTCGCTTTTTACTAAAAATATAATTATTTTGAGCTTGTAAAAGTGTCGGCGTACCGCTGTCAATCAACGCAATAGACTAAGTAGCTATATTTCTTATCATTCACCCACATACATTGTACTTTGTAAAAGCCTGAACCATGGATATAACCAGATTAGCCATCTTGGAGACATTGGTTCAAGAAATCTTCTGCTGTTAAGCTGAGAAAAAGCAAGCGCTCAAATCAGCAACAGCACTATGTCCTCGTCAAAAGAGCATTCTCTAATAAATACTCTCGTTATGAAATATCAATACAATGGAGAGACAATATACACTGCAGTAAAGTTCAACTTGACGGTGACTACTCAGTCCTTAAGTCGCTCTTTGCTCGAGTTGCTTGGGTGTGATATTGGTGCGTAACTAATTCGAGATGTTCTTTTCTATTGCAGACAGAGATGGACAAAGAAAGAAACCGTTCTCTATTTAGTGATCTTCTTACAGAAATAAATAGACAGTCGCTGATACGCTGCCGAGTTTTTACACTAGAAATTACCGAAAAAAATGGAGGTACTTCAGCGAAAGGTCACTGATGATTGTTCCATTCTACGTTCCAGCCAGGAATATGAGGCTGAATTCTGTTGTGCCGAGGCATCTATGATTTTAGCCGCCCAGTCCAATGGTTTTATTTGGATGGCTAACATCATTGATGCTTCGGAAAAAAGTTTGACTGCGTTGACCCCAGGCCGTATTATAAGGATTGGCCACTTGTAAGAATTTTTTTTTAACAAACCGTCATTTTACAGATTAAGAAAATTTGTTTGCAAAAGAAGATATCTCTTTAGACGTTAATGAGGAAGAGAGGAACTTCTCAGTTTCGTACTTAGCATAAAACACAACATTGGCTCTGCATCGATGTCTAGAAATTAGTACAAGTATTAGTAGGGCAGTGATATTTACCTCGGCCTACTCCAATTGGATGACTTTTGAGCCCAAACAATAACATATTACATTTGTGGGGCTGCATAAGTTGGAGTTATTGATAGCAACAAAGATAAGACGATGTCTGAGCAGGGCAGTTCAAATGTTGGTAACTTGCGAGCTAAACTGCACGAAAATAGATGGAGCTAGTGTGAAGCACTTTTCATTACGTATCTCCGAATGATCAATAGATAAATATTTTGTGTCAGGATTGTACGTGTAAAATTGTAATAAATAGAGATCGAACTTAAATATTAAGTTCCTAGCTTCTCAGGACTATAATACGTTCCTAGCTTTTCAGGAAGCTTCTGAAGAATTCCATGCTTGTACACTATTTCTTAGTTAAAGGTGACTAGTGCATGACCGTGTGGGGAACCGAGTAACAATATTAAGAATATGCGTATATCTATTTATGTAAAATTGTAAAAAAATCGTTCGTAAGGAATGATTTAGTAATGTATCGTAAGCACTAGAAAGTAGCAAAACGTGTACTGCAATACAAATGAAGCGGTAGACTGGGTTTTTATTTGTGTTTAGCAATAGTTGTGAGCAAATAATATTAGTAAATTAGCATTGATAAAAATTTGTTGGTAGCTGTTTGTGCTTACTATCTCACTGTCGAGGTTACACGCGAATACCCTAAAGTACAAAGAGAAACCCGATGAAGATCAAAAAGCAGGAACGTTTTCTATAAGTTCTGAATGGTTCATTTGAATGAGTATTTCGGTTCAAATTTTTCAGAACTCTAAAGACTCATGTTTTCGAGGGTTATTTGATACTGACTTATTCGTCTCCTTGTTTTTCTCTTACAACATTTTGAAAGAATTTCGAAAAGGTTTACAACTTTAAAAGGAATGCATTCGAAAAGAAAAAAGTGTGACAATAGCACATTATATATTATATGTTCAATCAGCGCTGACCATATTCTTAAACAACTTTTTAAAAATTTGTTCAGAAATTGCAGACGGCGGAGAATCAGAGAAAGAAGCGGAAATGCGTGATGCGTTGAGATCCAAGCGTTAATTTACGGACGACGTTTTCTCTCTGCTTTTCGTAGCGTATGATATGGAGATACTCGTGAGACCGTGCTTTATTGGGTAGTTCAGTGAACAATAAAAACGTTTTATGGTCAAATTCCAGATATGAATTCAATCTCACGTTTTGCGTTCATGCTCGTTCGAATACCAAACATAAAAAAGCTGCACATCTTACCACGTTGTGCCTGTCTTGACATTTCAACTCAGAGAAATTGGGCTATTGCTCAACTTTCGTATTTTGCAACGAAGAAAACCAAAGATTGATTCAGCCCTCAGTGTTGAGGTGGTTGTGCACAGACTAATATACTTTAAACAGAATTCTTCTAACAGAATACACTAATATTCATTCACTAATACACAAACGTACTTTACGAGAGCGGTGAGAAATGACACTTCTGTTTCTTTTTCCAACTTCTCTGGATTGAATTCTGTTTTTCCGTTGCTTTCTCGCTTCTGAGACAACAGTTTAAGAAATGTTCTGGGAATCTTCACAATATGCTAAGTGCTGATTAGAAGAGCTTTATGAAATTGCCCAAGAGTTTGGTGCCAGTTTTCCGGTGACTGCATTTGTATGTTCTTCGTCATTCATTTTCGTGATTGATTCACCAAGTTAAACCCCTTTATTTGTCATGATAACCGTCGAGTTTTTTCATTCATAATTTTTTTTAGCAATAGCACTCGGGTATATTGACTGAACCTGCTTAAAGGCTTCATGAACGAAATTATGACACAGGTTTCACCACCCTATGGGTATGAATGAATTTAAAACACGGATATGTTTAGGACAGATTAATTTACATGGCGTCCGTATCTCAGAACTCAATGAAAAGAAAATTGGTGAGATAGTGAGGTGTCACGAGAAATGTCCCTTCACCTCCTTGTTAACATTTCATTAACAGGAAGATCCGGCTCTCGGAATTGAGGAATGGCACACCTCCAAAGGATACATATGCAACACAAATTAATGAATAATAATCGGCCATTACAGTACATATACTGAAAAGAAAGGTACTCACCGGGGATCGCTGACCCACTTACGCAGCGCATTTTCTGGGCGCCCTCCGTGGTATTACGATTGATCGCTTCTAATATTGTGGGGCATGATACACAGGATGAACTATGCTTAACATTTATAATTTCCAGCTATACGTCATACAAACATTAATGAGCGCACACACAATGAATGGTGTTAGGAATAATGCTAATTAAGTAATGAAATCAAATAGCATACGTCAAATGACTTACATCACATAATTACACAGAAATATTGGCTGGCCGGCCGCCGCTAAGTTTGCAAGAGTTACACATGAGAACTCATCTATCCTGTCCTATTTCCATCTCAGTTATTCCAGCAGTACAGTGAGCAATGGTCACTTCAACCACAAAATTGTCCGCGACTCGCTTCAGTTCAAAGGCCTATCTTATTCACTGTTCAGAAAATGTCTAGTGATGACGTTATTTTGCTTATTCCGCTTCAGAATATTCACACGTCGATTTCCCCTCAGTCGAGCTGATCAATCCTCAGACATATGACTCCGTCCCACCTGCAAGATCAATTTATAACCCATTAATTATGATAACACCCATTAAGCCCCCTTAACACAGTTCAATCTTTACATCACTGTATGCCAATAAATTTCAGAAATTTTATAACGAAGAATTATCTCTTCCCAAGAAATGGCTTCGCTCTTACCCTCCCCAAAGACGTTGCACTTAAATGTTCCATTAAATGATTCCCACGCTGGTCGGGGTTTTAATTTGCTCTCTTCTGCAAGTAAAAAAAACGAAAACATGTGTGAATGCCATGATCACATTTTGGCGTGAAACTTAGTATGATTTTCAATATATCCAATAACCACTTTTCATTATATCTTTGAGCACGTTTGTTACAGTGAACACACCCGCGGTTTATCTTTATACTTCGCGTCGCGGCGTCGGCTGGAGAACTGACTTTTGTTCGTTTCGCCGCCTAGCCTATTTCCTGAGGGTTGTCCTCTGTACTCATTTCGCCCAATCAGACCCTTCGAACTTCGAAGCGGCCCGCCTACCCCTTCCCTGTGCTATGTCTTGGTACCCTTGCTTCCCACGTCCAAGCTCCTTCGAAAACGACCGTTGGCTTGCCGTCTCTATCGGCCTGAGTGTCTCGATTTATGTGTGACTATAAGGCTGCTTTGTTTTGCCCATGGGTAGGCATTTTTCCGACCGTCTCAAGTTTCCCAAGGGCTCGCCCTAATGAAAGATTTGCCAACACCACAAAATAGACCCCTCCAGAAACAACACACAATGTAAACATACATCGTTTGGCTCTCGCACCTTATCGCGGCCTCCTAACATTGCTGAGTTAAAAGAAAACATACAGGCATAAAAACATACATGTTGAAGCGACCCTCCTGTACTGCTGGGATTTTCTGAGATATTTGTAAGTACGCCAAACAAAGCCAAACATTTATTACACACAATTAAAATTTTTCCCTAAATCCTCATTTTTAAATTCGCAAAAATTGATTATTCTTAACAGATTCCCGACAGAGGCGTGTATATATGATCAATGTGCACTTTCCGTTTTCAATACATCAGAAAGTGTTCCAACTTTGTATGGTGAATGAACATTGTACACTTTCCGTTTTCAATGCATCAGAAAGTGTTCCAACTTTGTATGGTGAATGAACATTGTACACTTTCCGTTTTCAATACATCAGAAAGTGTTCCAACTTTGTATGGTGAATGAACATTGTACACTTTCCGTTTTCAATGCATCAGAAAGTGTTCCAACTTTGTATAACGACCAACTAAAACAAAGGATTTACTGACTTTATCGAACACTATCGAAGGCCATCCAAGGCTCGTACTGGAGTACGGGCCTTATGCACTTATCTAAAAATAAAATAAACGCGTGCCTTTTGCTTCGTACAGTATACGGGCGACAAACGAGACATTGCTCGTCCTATACCCATGACTGCAGGTAAAAATTGGATTTATGGATATATTTATGTCTCCAATGGTTTTCTACATTTTGGGACTCTGAGGCACTTTAGAGTTTGTTTGTATGTGCATTGCGTCAATGGCTAAGGTTACAGTGAAGATCTATTGCGATCGTTAGTAATTTAATGCGACAAGAACCACACTTTCGCCACTGCAGCGCATGCTGCTAAAAGACACGTGTACCTAAACTTCATAGCTGCCACTGTAGTTTGATGCCACTCAGTGGAGTTAATTGACAGAATTACTGCGGTGGCAAGCGCAACCACGATGTAAGAAAAATATGGGAAAAGTGGGCATAACGTCTGCATATCTGCAAGTGTGTTACTGCATCAAACAGCTGTAGTACTGCGAAGATATTTAATAAAGTAATTACACTCAGTAAACATGACATCGCTGTTCTGTATTCATGCTCAACAAACTCCTATCTCAAACCCTATGATTTATGTACATTGCTCTGAAAATAAATATACTTGTCCACAAAAGTTGGGCAGGCAACACCGGGACATTCTCGTTAAAGTCATTGTCCCGGTGCGACCTGAGCGATACAAGGGGAATTAATTTTTCAGCATCGGTAGCTATGCTACAAAATGGTGCCTGTTTCAAATTAGTGGCTGTCTGAGGAGGAGGGTTGTGCGAGGGAAAGAGCGTTAGTGAAATGAATGAGGACTTAAGTTTACCCTTGTGTTTATGCCCTTATTTTATTTTTCCGTGTCATGATTAAATGCCACCGGAATTTGCAGGTGTGATGTTTAAATCCCTCCGTTTCAAGTTGCTTGTGTGGTGTCAATATTACTCTGTAATTTGTTTGTTAGTGCCATGCTTAGTTTCACTCTGCAAATTTTCTGTTAGCGTGATGATCCCTCCGTTTCAAGTTGCTAGTTTGATGTCAAAATTATTCTGCAAGCTATTTGGTAGTCATGTCTAAATCGCTTGCCATTCTTGGAACGAACTCAGCGTAGCTCACGTCAATGCACATCAAACATTAAAACTTTGGTGAGCATCACATCGAGCGAACAAGTTTGCGTAACTGTACGAATGCACATTTACTGTGCCAGCAAGAAATTTTGAGCCATTCGTTATTTTTCTAGCTTTCACTCAGAATAGCATTCAGACATAAGACTCATAAGACTGCAAGAAACTTCAAGTAGCAAAAAGTCAATGGTTCTTGACATGGATAAGCAAAGAGGATGTTTTGCTGTTGACGGGTGTAGAGTGCCACATAAACTGAAAAATTCACAAAGACGGAGGGTCAGAATAGAGTAACTCTTTTGTGTAGCGAGCCAATCCTCTTCAAGCCAGCAACCCTCGTTTTTCTCTTCTATAGAAGATAACGAGCCATGTGTATTGTTGTGAATAGCAGTGAAGCGAAGTAGATTCAAGAAGTAGATTCCTCTGCCCATTCAAAAGCGCTACTATTTCGCTACAAGTGTACGTAAAAGTGTTTAAAATCCTAATATTCATTACAAATACCAGCCAACTCATCGAAATCAGCTATGTCCCAGTTTCACAAACATCCAAACCTCCAAGTCGGCTGCAGCGAACATTAGTGCGATACACAGAAGTCTCTACCAAGCAAAACGAAGACCCTACCAAGCAAAACGAAGACCCTACCAAGCAAAACGAAGACCCCACCAAGCAAAGCGAACACCCTACCGAGCAAAACGAAGACCCTACCAAGCAAAGCGAACACCCTACCGAGCCAAACGAAGACCCTACCACGCAAAACGAAGACCCTACCAAGCAAAACGAAGAAAGCAAAGCGAAGACCCTACCACGCAAAACGAAGACACTACCAAGCAAAACGAAGACCCTACCAAACAAAACGAAGACCCTACCAAAAATAAGACCGTACCAAACAAATAGATTGCTTGATTTAGTAGATTAAAGGCTTGTAAATCTGCAAGTGTATTACTGCGACAGACAGCTGTAGTGATACGAAGATTTTTAATAAAGTAATTACACTTATTAAACATGACATCGCTGTTCTGTATTCACGCTCAATAACTTCTAGTCTCCAATCCAAATGCGCTGCAGTAGCAGATTAAACAGTGGAGCAAAAAGGACGAGAACGCACATGGATGGCGCCAGGGCAGCGCACCATGGCCACTGCGCCGCCGTACCAGACGCACCGGAGCCGCGCCGGTGTGTGGCGCTGTCCCCTTTAACCGCGCACCCCAGCGCGGGACTCCGAGTACAGATCTATATATAGCGGCCGCCCCGGCGGGGGGAATGTGATTTGTGCCGTGGGTGTTGTGGTGGGGGATGTGTGTGTGTGTGCTTCGGTGGTGTGGCTCGTAGTGGCGTTGGTGGTGTTGTGTGGTGATGGTGGTGTGCTGTGTGGTGAAGGTGGTGTGTTGTGTGGTGCTGGTTGAGTGGTGTTGGTGGTATGCTGTGTGGTGTTGGTGGTATGCTGTGTGGTGTTGGTGGTATGCTGTAGGGTGTTGGAGGTATGCTGTGAGGTGTTGGTGGTGTGTTGTATGTTTTTGGTGGTATACTGTGTGGTTTTGGTGGTGTGTTGTATGTTGTTGGTGGTATACTGTGTGGTGTTGGTGGTGTGTTGTGTGCTGTTGGTGGTATGCTGTGTGGTGTTGGTGATATGCTGTGTGGTGTTGGTGGTATGCTGTGTGGTGTTGGTGGTATGCTGTGTGGTGTTGGTGGTATGCTGTAGGGTGTTGGAGGTATGCTGTGAGGTGTTGGTGGTGTGTTGTATGTTGTTGGTGGTATACTGTGTGGTGTTGGTGGTGTGTTGTATGTTGTTGGTGGTATACTGTGTGGTGTTGGTGGTGTGTTGAATGTTGTTGGTGGTATACTGTGTGGTGTTGGGGGTGTGTTGTGTGCTGTTGGTGGTATACTGTGTGGTGTTGGGGGTGTGTTGTGTGCTGTTGGTGGTATGCTGTGTGGTGTTGGTGATATGCTGTGTGGTGTTGGTGGTGTGCTGTGTGGTGTTGGTGATATGCTGTGTGGTGTTGGTGGTGTGCTGTGTGGTGTTGGTGATATGCTGTGTGGTGTTGGTGGTGTGCTGTGTGGTGTTGGTGGTGTGTTGTGTGGTGTTGGTGGTGTGTTGTGTGGTGTTGGTGGTGTGCTGTGTGGTGTTGGTGATATGCTGTGTGGTGTTGGTGATATGCTGTGTGGTGTTGGTGGTGTGCTGTGTGGTGTTGGTGATATGCTGTGTGCTGTTGGTGGTATGCTGTGTGGTGTTGGTGATATGCTGTGTGGTGTTGGTGGTGTGCTGTGTGGTGTTGGTGATATGCTGTGTGCTGTTGGTGGTATGCTGTGTGGTGTTGGTGATATGCTGTGTGGTGTTGGTGGTGTGCTGTGTGGTGTTGGTGGTGTGCTGTGTGGTGTTGGTGGTGTGTTGTGTGGTGTTGGTGGTGTGTTGTGTGGTGTTGGTGGTGTGCTGTGTGGTGTTGGTGATATGCTGTGTGGTGTTGGTGATATGCTGTGTGGTGTTGGTGGTATGCTGTGTGGTGTTGGTGGTATGCTGTGTGGTGTTGGTGGTATGCTGTAGGGTGTTGGAGGTATGCTGTGAGGTGTTGGTGGTGTGTTGTATGTTGTTGGTGGTATACTGTGTGGTGTTGGTGGTGTGTTGTATGTTGTTGGTGGTATACTGTGTGGTGTTGGTGGTGTGTTGAATGTTGTTGGTGGTATACTGTGTGGTGTTGGGGGTGTGTTGTGTGCTGTTGGTGGTATACTGTGTGGTGTTGGGGGTGTGTTGTGTGCTGTTGGTGGTATGCTGTGTGGTGTTGGTGATATGCTGTGTGGTGTTGGTGGTGTGCTGTGTGGTGTTGGTGATATGCTGTGTGGTGTTGGTGATGTGCTGTGTGGTGTTGGTGATATGCTGTGTGGTGTTGGTGGTGTGCTGTGTGGTGTTGGTGGTGTGTTGTGTGGTGTTGGTGGTGTGTTGTGTGGTGTTGGTGGTGTGCTGTGTGGTGTTGGTGATATGCTGTGTGGTGTTGGTGATATGCTGTGTGGTGTTGGTGGTGTGCTGTGTGGTGTTGGTGATATGCTGTGTGCTGTTGGTGGTATGCTGTGTGGTGTTGGTGATATGCTGTGTGGTGTTGGTGGTGTGCTGTGTGGTGTTGGTGATATGCTGTGTGCTGTTGGTGGTATGCTGTGTGGTGTTGGTGATATGCTGTGTGGTGTTGGTGGTGTGCTGTGTGGTGTTGGTGGTGTGCTGTGTGGTGTTGGTGGTGTGTTGTGTGGTGTTGGTGGTGTGTTGTGTGGTGTTGGTGGTGTGCTGTGTGGTGTTGGTGATATGCTGTGTGGTGTTGGTGATATGCTGTGTGGTGTTGGTGGTATACTGTGTGGTGTTGGTGGTGTGTTGTGTGCTGTTGGTGGTATGCTGTGTGGTGTTGGTGATATGCTGTGTGGTGTTGGTGGTGTGCTGTGTGGTGTTGGTGGTGTGTTGTGTGGTGTTGGTGGTGTGTTGTGTGGTGTTGGTGGTGTGCTGTGTGGTGTTGGTGATATGCTGTGTGGTGTTGGTGATATGCTGTGTGGTGTTGGTGGTATACTGTGTGGTGTTGGTGGTGTGTTGTGTGCTGTTGGTGGTATGCTGTGTGGTGTTGGTGGTGTGCTGTGTGGTGTTGGTGGTGTGCTGTGTGGTGTTGGTACTGCGCTTTGGGGGGTTGGGCCTTTATGTTGCGTTGTAATAATTACAGATGGTATGAAATACACCTGCAATATATTTTTAAACTCTTACTTAGCCTGTACCATCCTAATTTAGGTGCACGCTGTTGTGCAAAATGAGGTTTTAATAATATTTTAGCGCTCGTTCTAGTGCAATAACTGAGACTGGACAGCGGTAACTTTAAAATGAATGAATTTTTCTTAATTTGTGCTCTACTTTCTGAAAATATTGGATCATCTCAAGCTAATCAAATTGATTTTGAACAAAAGTTCACCTGCTAGTCAAAATTTTCTTTCTAGTATCAGCGATGCTAGACTCCTTTCTCTACTTAAAGTTTAAAGATATCTGAAAAATAATTTTAGAAAAAACTTGCCGGCACTTTGAAGCACGAACATAATTTCCCCTTACCTACGCATTTACTATTTCCAATTAAAAAATTGTATGCTACTGAGAGGGTTGCTGGGCGAGGAAATTCTTTTCAATACCAATGAAAAATCTTGTCCAGCTTTATTTCATGAATTAAGTTTTCGAATTGGTTTTTCAGGAAATGAAAGAGATCTAAAAATAAAAACCTTAATTACTTATTTAAGAGGAAATGAAATCGTAATATATGTAATTGTATAAATCATGTTGCACAAACTGAGTGGAAATTAAGGTTAAATTGCGGTTACATAACTTACTTAAAAGCAAAAGGTATTACTCGTATTTCACTAATGCTTTCTCATTACGCTATGCTTTCGTATTCATTCTGAGTTTACATTTTATTTAAATCATCCCTATTTATCCTAAAATGAGTGTGAAAATTACTTCGCAGTTCACTTTTTATGGAAGTGGTGACCAACTAGGCACTCAAGGCACCGTCAGTAAACAGAGGATCAATTACAAGCCTGCTCTCTAGCCGTGTATTTGACTATCTGTGCTATTTCAATAAACCAGCCAGCTGTTTCTCGCGTAGATTTGGAAAAAACGTGCGACGTGAAATTATCACTTGAATTTATTGGTCCAGTGTATGTGCAATAAAAAGTGAAATAAACTTAATCGGTTAAAAATGTTCAGTGGATTGATGAGCGAAAATAATGATGAGCGATACAAACGATAATCAGGATGAATCTTATAGAGGTTCAAATTAACATAATAATAATAAAATCAGAATGAACCTGATAATTACGATAAAATGTATGCGATGAACCTGATAATTACGATAAAATGTATGCAAATTTCAATGAGGCCATGTTTCAGCTCGAAATCCAAGGTTAGGTGTATTTATAGGCTACCTACTTGCAATTTTTCCAAGCCCCTCATCTTGTTTATACGTTGCGGATACCATGAGGTAGTTTCAGTCGTCCGAGAGTATATAAACCATGCATACGGTAAGTAACATTTTTTTAACTTCTAAAAAAGACCTCAACATGAATTAGCATTTAGCCCTAAATACCCTCATAATATTAATATCACCAGCTAGTCCCTAAAGCTCTGGTATGTAGACTCACGTAGGATGCTATCGTTCATTTATTGTTGTATATTTATTCCAACGATATCCTATATTTTTACCTCCATTTTCATGCTTGTATTTGAACTCCGCACTACAGCTGACTTTCGTGCCAGTATTTAATATTTGCATCAATTTCACGCCATCTGAACGTACAAAAGTAAAACAATTTACCAAAAGTTACGATGCATATTTTGCCCGACTCGACTCGATAACATCATTTTTCTGGACCACCTCCTTCTAGTGTGTACGTCCTTGAAGTTCTATTTTTTATTTTTTTCAATTTGTCTCACACTATATTTTTTAGTGTAAAGTTTTTCAATGGATGAAAGTAGGGAAGTGTTTGAGCCTTTAATTTAGCATGTAGCCTGTAGTGAGATTGTTGCAATTAATAGGAGCGGGGAAGTGCTCAAGCTTGTAATTTAGCTTGTAGTTGTATTGGTTCAAACAAGAGAAGTAAAGAAGTGTTCAGGCCTCTATGTTCAACAAGAGGTGGAAATGATACGTATTCGGCAGCGACATTCTCTGAAGAAAATTCAACGAAAAGGAGTTCAGCAATCATCTTCTGAGCTTCAACTGTACACTGCTTAATTATAAATCTGAAAATAAAACTTTTCCCGCCCGCGATTAAATCACTCAACTCCCTCACCCGGTGGACATTCTCATTTTCACGAGTTCTTCACCATAAATTTATATCCTTGACTTTTCGCCCAAAAATTGCGAGTAACGAAAAATTTAAGGATTGCATTTTGAGAAAAAATATTGCAGAACATAATGTTTCAGGCTTTGTGGTACATAGTGAAGTCTTTTAAAGGGCTATTGTCGCTTTTTCAACAATAGTTCGCAGTTCTTCCATCCTAGAATATATTTCTTCAGTATGAATCAGCTTTTGAGCTGTTTAAATTTTGCAAGTTTACGGGCGCAAACTCCTAAGGGACGAAGAATAGCTAGCGCGTGAGAGATATCTGCGTATGTTAATCCACGACACACCTCTTGCGTAAAGTTTCCTTGCTCTGGTGCAACACAAAAAATGAAATGTTTCAAAGGTCTCGAGTTACCGCACTCCGCAGCCTCTTTACGCTCACAAACCACACGGAAAAGAGTCCGTCTTTTTGTATCATGAGCTTGCTAGACTGCTGGTTTAAATACAATACGAGACTCGGCAGCGCATTTTCTGCTGCTGGACCTCAACGGAAGGCTGTATCTAGAGAGTATATTAGAAAACTGTCAAGTCCTCCATGTTGGTGATCGTTTCTAAACCCAGTGTAACATATTAAGTTTCTATTGATTGATAACACGTTGAATGAATGACCGTTATAAATTATCGCTTCATACTTGTTCAGTGTTTCACAACTGATACCTCTTTAATGCCCCGGGGGACGCTACGGTCCATTTATTTTGTGTCTTGGTAAATTTCTTCTCTAATGATTTCTTCGGAATTCACTGCCGAATGGCTGTTCCTGCCTCATTCTGATATCGGTGACTACCTGATTCCAGTGTCAGTTTGATTATAGGGGTTGTGATATCCGTATTATAAATATAAAAATGCTGGCGGTAAAAGGTTCGAGTTATCGTTTCTATTTAGAAGCGATTCATTTTCCAGGTACTAGGAGCAAACGCACCCAAATACGAACTTCATTTCCTCAAAAACAGTGGAACATTTTACTAAATAAGAGTTCAATTTTTACTGAAGGAAGATTCCCTAATGTGATATTTTCGTAATCCACTCCGTACTTTCAATTCAGCCTTCAGTGTGACTTACAAAAAGGGGCTATCAGTTCAACTCATTTCAAAATAAACAGCTGAGAATGCTCCTCTTTTGACAAATCTGAGCCGTTGTAGCACTTTCTTCGTACTGCAGAGTATTGCTCAATTTGATTAGATGTGTTTTGTAGAATGATAAAGGGTGATGTCGTTAAATGATGAACCAAATTTTTGAAAGTGTAAGGTATGGGCAATCTATGTGGCTACTCGAACACTTAAAAATGCCATTTAATTTTTAAAATTATTTCAGTTCAGCTGAGTACGGACCTACACTAATTAGGCCAACTGTGAACTTCCCAAGCTAACACGCCTCCAAAAATAAGGCTAATTTACACCCTCATTTCGCCTCACATCTTGTGATACAGAGGCGTATTTTGAGGCACTCATCCAAAGCGATTAAGTTGTTGAGTGACTGAGACATTTCTGTTTGGTGGCTATTGCTATTTTTTTATTGCCCTGGAAGTATGGTTATAATATAACAGTACGTGAAGCGTGAACGGTTGTCTTGAATAAAATCTAGTTCCATCCTACTCAATATAGTAGCTGATTGCTTAAGCCAGTTGTCGCGTCTCGCTCAATTCTCGTGTCACTCACCCACAAAAACACGGAAAGTGGGCAAAATTTAATATTTCATCACACTAGGAATGCAGCCTAAAATATCGTGACTCACCCACTCACCCAATTCCCGTGTCACTCACCCACAAAAACACGGAAAGTGGGAAACATTAAATATTTCATCACAAATAGAATGCAGCCTAAAATATCGTGACCGTAGATCGTGTCACCGCTTATAGAAGTGTTGCTTTTTTGCTGCGCTGTTTGTGAACCTTCTCGACTTGTATTTTTACGATCTGCACCAAAACGAGCAAAATTTTCTGATGTTGACTTCTCATAACTTGCATTTGAAATATTTCTTCATCGGACGGAGATGCTGGAATTTGTTGAAACTGTTTCTCCTTAAAAATTTTATAGAAGTGGTTGGCCATGTGGAAATCATAACTGCAATAGCGGAATGAAACCCACGTAAGCATAGACATACGGTATATTACCACCGTTCTTAAGGTATTGAAGTTGGTAGTAAATACCTGCTGCACATTTAGCAGCTTCTTGCTGGCGCAGTATTTAGATCTGCAGCGCTGCAATACGTTGGTAAGAATAACAAGGCTCAAGAGTCGCACCTAACACTGGGGTCTCTGTGTACTCGTGTTGCGGTGCGTGTCCGATGTTACTGTGCAACACGAGCTTGTAGGTCTGTCTGCCACAATATCTGGCATTGCAGCTCTTCTCGATGGGTAGCAACAGCTATAGCTACACCATCAGGTACCATTGAGCTATAACTTAACAGTTATAGCTACCATTAAATTCAACAGTTAAGGAAATTAAATTAATATTCGGTTAAAGTAGTGTGGCTTGGTATAAAACTGCAGCAATCAAAGAATTTTCAAAAATGTGAAACATTGCAGCAGTGCTACCAGTGATCTACGTCACTCTCTTGCAGTACTTACAGGAGCATGTTTCTGTTGTAGCATTAAAGTGCTATAGACAGCATAGATACTACTAGCTTCGGCGTGAAATTTGTCAAACCGCTTATTCTCGTTCAGGAGAAAAAAATCACTCCGGCTTCAAAATTTGATTGTATTAATTATCAGCCCTCTTTGCGCTTTCTCCAGTTACGCAGCTATGGTTGCTGAACAGAAGCAATGGTCTTAACTCGTCTCCTTAATTGAAATTTTGATGTTTCTGCATCAAGAATTTGAGAAAAATCGTTCCACACGTATCCTTTCTCTTCCCTTAATTTAGACTTCCATCGGAAATGACTACTTTCCTCGAAAATGATTCGTATTTCCAGGACTGATGATGATAATTTTGAATTGTTAATAAGAGGATAGAAGCCCTTGACGGCATCTGTGTTTCTCTCTTTCACAAAGCGAGTTTGAATGTGTTAGGAATATTTGCAGCACCATCATATATGAGACGGAGTTGTGTGCGTGCATCCAATACTGGGCAGAGAAGGAAGACGAGTGAGAGGAGTGTTTCCGTTGAAGGATGAGTGAGTGAGGGTGCTATTTGAGGCGCATGTCACTGGTAAACACAGTCGGTTCTGCCGCTGCAGGTGTGCTCCTGCTGCTGCTGCAGGTGTGTTCGACCTATTACTACAGGTGTTAAACATCATGGAACTGATGTCACTACTTTTGTACAGTTCCTGAAGCTGTTAATATCATGTGCTGTTGTTATGTCGTTGTTCGCACTGCTGTTGCTGGATATTAAACATGATGGAACTGATGTTACTACTTTTGTACAGTTCCTGGAGCTGTTAATACCTTATGTGCTGTTGTTGTGTTAGTCTTTGCGCTGTTGTTGCTGGAAGTTAAACATGATGGAACTGATGTTACTACTTGTGTACAGTTTCTGGAGCTGTTAATACTTTATGTGCTGTTGTTATGTAAGTCTTTGCGCTGTTGTTGCTGGAAGTTAAACCCCTCAGGGGGATACAATTATTGTATCTATGGGAACTAGCGCTCCCAGGGGGACAATGTGAGGCCCCGAGCTAAAGGTTAGGTAGGCTTTCTTTTGTTGAAATAGAATAGGTTTTGTTGTGTTACGGACCATCTTTTTTTCGGTTCACTGCTGTCCTGTTTTTCACCGCCTACCACTTTCTTCTTCAACTTTTTCTTGTTTCATGAACTTCTTTCTTAGCTTTCTGTTTCTGTGCCCTTTCTGCATAGATTCCACGTTCCCTTAACTCCATACTAAATGGTGCCTTCTTCCTTCCTCTCTTTACATCTCATTGTCGAGGATAGGGAGGCTTAAACTAACTAATAAACTAATAAACTAAACTGCTGGAAGTTAAACATGATGAAACTGATTTTTCTACCATTGTACAGTTCCCGGAGCTGTTTATACCTTATATGTTTGTGTTAAGTTGTTGTTCGCGCTGTTGTTGATGAAATTTAAACATGATGAAACTGTTTTGATTACTTTTGTTCAGTTTTTGATGCTGTTAATACAATATGCCCTATTGTTAAGTCGTTGTTCGCGCTGCTGTTGCTGGGTGTTTAACATGAATAAACGGATGTTGATACGCTTGTATTGTTTCTAAAGCTGTTAGGACTTAGAGTGCCGTTGATGTTTTTTGTGCTGTTTTTACTTTGTGTTAAACATGAATTAACTAATGTTACTTCTTTCGTACTATTCTTGAAGCTATGTATCAGCTATAAAGTGTTGTTGCTTCTGTTGTCGTTCGTGCTGTTGTTACTGGTTATTAACCATGATGAAACTGATGTAACAACTTATGTATTATTCTTGAAACTGCTAAAACCTAAAATGTTGTTGCTAGAGTCGTTGTCTGAGCTGTTGTTACTGGGTGTTGAACACGGCGGAACGGATGCTACCACTTTCACGGTATTCTTAAAGCTGACAGTGCTGTTGCTTCGGTCGTTGTTTGTGCTGCACTTGTGGATACATCTGGTGTTGCCGATACACCTGCATCTGTTCTGTTTACTACAGCTGCTCTGCCTGGCACGAGAGCAGAGGCGTGAAGCAAGCAGCGAGAGAGCGAGACACACGCCGCACACACCAACTTTCCGCATGAAAATGACCTCATCATCGACTTACCAAGAGCAACATGTCTTCACCTCTTAATATAAGCTGCACGCGTTCATTAATTTTATGTTCATGTTTGATGAGAAGCTCTCTTGGAAGATAATACTTGCATGAACGCGTTGTTCTCATCAGCGAACGAAGACAGCTTTTTCTGTAGCAGTTGTGTGCGTACAACGAGAGGTACGAGCAGGTATGAATATTTAGTATTGTACAGGCACTATGTAGTACAGCACAAGGAGGTGTTTTAACCCAGCAATGAATTACAGCCGAGTGCATTGATTGAAGTTCAAGTTTTGATGCAAATCGTTTAGAATGTTGCTTCTCTACGAACGATAATCCTGATTAGCTTCATAGTTTTAACATTATTTTCATTCTTTTCCTCTCAAGAGATGACATCGCATCGTGTCAGTTGGACAATATTCGTTGAATTGTACTTACCGGAATGAAATCTTTTGTATGAACCGTAAGATATTCTGATGTATTATTTTTAGCCAATGTAAACTGGTCTTTTGTAAGTTTTTATCCGTATTCTTACACATATTATACGTGTGCTAAAATACATTTGTCCTAAACTGTTCAGAAAGCTAAAATGAGAAAGCGCATATGAACGTTTTAATAATCTTTGTTATTCGAAAATATAACCGGTCATAATTTGAAGAGCTGCAGAGAACTGAATTGCTTATCATTTATCATACTACAGAGATAGTCGTCTGCGTAACAGTACCGTAGCTGACTTTATCTACGGAGTCAGAATTATGCCTCGCGGTATTTTCAGTTCTTCACCGAAATGTGCTCGGAGATTATTGCCTGTCTCCGAAACACTCACTCTAGCCCTGAAACGAACGCACTTGTGTACACGTTTTGTATAGTCAACCAGACGGTCACATTGTTGACACGTGGTAATTTTCCAGTGTTAATTAAAATAGCATAGATTTTGTTCAACTTTCTTCTGTATAGCGTTCGTCTTTGTGACACGATCAACTTGTGGTCTGTGGATAAAAGCGGTTTGATTTCTATTGCCTTTGATTCCTCATTATTTGCGATTTACACTCCGAAGGGTGTTGAGAACATTTGCGAGCCCTGGTGTCGGATTTTCGAACAGCTCACATCGTCGTTGCAGCAGAGCTGGCGGGCTGCGTGAGTTCTGCGAGTAAACGTGCTAAGTGCTGTAGCACGTAGCGTACCCAAGTCGACTTAGAAGAATTTACTCTGTCAGACTGTGTCGCTATTACAACGACTTGAACTGTTCAAAAACTCAATTCATAATTCATGTATCTTGAGTTCGGTATGTTTTACGTTCTCGATGGTTGTTTCAATTTTTAAAATACATAGAATGTGTTGGAGCGAAAGAAATAAATGCGACTCCATGAGGTGACGATTAAGCGCTTCACAAGACTCTCACGCGCTAAAGATACATATTTATGGTCACAATGCAGTGCCTTCCTTTTAAAAATTTCTCCATCAAGAAGAAAGCCTCATTCCTTACCGTATATAAACAAGTGATATATGCATATCTTTTTCAGGAGCTGTGCTGCAATAACATTTTCTGCGCTATAAAGAAGTTATAAGGATATAAATCTATGAAGTGTCACTTCATTGTATCTTAGTTACGAGCTTTTGTGATGCGCGCTTCTAATCAAACTCGTAACTGCCGAGCCCTCCTACCTCGTTATGCGCGCATTCATCTCGAACTTTGAGAGCCTGGAAGCTCTGGAAACTCCGCTGGGCTGCTTTTGCAATACGCCGTCCTTCCTTTGTTGGGTCAGCGATCAAGCTGTGATGTGGTGTCCGTTCAAGCCGTGGGGGAGAGCTACCGATTTGAAAATGTTTTAAATTGTTGGATGATGTAACGCACCTAATGCTGAAGAAAATACTGTGGCGTAATGTAACTCCCTTTAACCGATTGGGTAATATTTCGTTGTGAATTTGAATTTCTGAGTATCATCAGTGCTGACCAAGCAAAAGACTTCTCATTGATTTACATTTCTGGCTGCAATTCAGTGCAATTGTGGGCGAAACCAACCACGTGAAGTCAACACCGCGCATGTGAGCACTCTGTATAACAACTCATTTGCGTATGAAATGAGGGAAATTGAGTCCTAGGTGAAGTGTGCCTGTCGTTCATTTAATTTATGCCAGTGTTGAGGGTAGCGAGCAGTAAAGGTCGTATTTAATTTCAAAGAGCGACTTGATGTTCTTGCTGGCGAGGGAGGATATGTATATCGTTACTATTTTTGGTGCCTTCATTTGCATGAAGATGATGTTGGATGGTCTCAGAATACAGTAGTCCTTGTTAAAGAATTCTATGGACTGAAATATTATCTCTTTTACGTATGGGGCAGGGTCATAAGGAGGCATTGTGTTTTCGAATGATTTTGACTTGGCACTCCCTTTTGGTGAAATTTGTGACTACGGTTTTATTTTTGGATCTGAAATGAAATACCTGAACAAAATTATTCCTGAAGTATTTAATAATTTATTTTCATGTTCATCTTGACATTACGAACTCGAAATGCTTGTTAAATAGATGAGATGGTGACTTAAATCTTTGTTCCACAATGATGACATAGCTCAGATTCAAATAGCGTGGATTAATTCTTTGAATTTTAAGGTCTTAGTAAATTGTCCTATGTGTAGAACTGTTTTACTAAATTTCAAATCATGTTGTTCAGTTTCTATGAGGTTGATTTGTTACGCAGTTTTTGCTTGCTTCATTTTCTGCTTGCATGTAAAGCTTTTCTTTCATTCTTAATTTATTGATCATTACACATTCAAGTTAGTAAAATACTAGGTAAAGAGTTGTTCAACAATTTTATGAATAGGTAAATATTGCATTCACTCTATTATGTTTACGCTCGAGCCAATACTTGCCACCCGGGTGCTCAAGAATGGCACATTGTAATTAAGTTTGGTTTTATTGTCACCTACTTGCTTCCCTCTTTTACCTTCTGCATCAAACCATTTTTATAACACTGTAAGGATACAATAGTCATTGTCCTTCCGTTCATTTTATTTCGTTTGCGTCAAACAATCTTTCAAGACAGTACGGGAATAATGTAAAACTCATTTCTCTCCTGATTATAGTCAACTTTTGTACACCTGACCACTTATCGTAAAGAAATCAAAGATACGATATCACTTTCATTTTATCCGCTATGAATTTTACCCAGAAAACCGAACAGGCTGCGCGAATTTAGGTTGGTTTGTTGCACGTTTTTAGTGCCATCGAATGCAGCCAAAATTTGGAGCCCATATCGCAGCTCGTGACCAGCCTCGTTGTGATGAGGCGTCAATTTGTGCCCATGACTTGCCGATATTGTGTCGCAACAGTGCCGGCACACGGCTAATTAGCGCCGCACCACCTGGGTGATGTTGCGTCTAGTTAGCACCTGCTTGCTCTTTAAGTCTAGTTAGCATTACACCCCCTGCTTGTTCGGTGGGTCTAGTTAGCATTACACAACCTGCTTGTTCGGTGGGTCTAGTTAGCACCGCACCACTTGCTTGCTCATTGTGTCTAGTTAGCATTACACCGTCTGCTTGTTCGGTGGATCTACTTAGCACCGCACCACTTGCTTGCTCATTGTGTCTAGTTAGCATTACACCACCTGCTTGTTCGGTGGATCTACTTAGCACCGCACCACTTGCTTGCTCATTGTGTCTAGTTAGCATTACACCATCTGCTTGTTCGGTGGGTCTAGTTAGCACCGCACCACTTGCTTGCTCATTGTGTCTAGTTAGCATTACACCACCTGCTTGTTCGGTGGGTCTACTTAGCACCGCACCACTTGCTTGCTCATTGTGTCTAGTTAGCATTACACCACCTGTTTGTTCGGTGGGTCTAGTTAGCATTACACCACCTGAGTGATGGTTAGTTACATCAAGTTAGTATTTCACCACTTTCTTGCTGCTTGTGTCTAATTACCGCTGCACCACCTGGGTGATGGTTACACCTAGTTAGCACAGCATCACCTACTGTACGTTTGGTCGTATCTATCACTTTGGTCATGAGTATGTAATTATTTCTATTGTAGTATTAAACCATATGGGTGTTGATCAAATCTAGTTAGCATTGCAGCACCTGCATCCTAATTATATTAAGTAAAGCTTAATTGTACCTCGTATTTGCCGGTTGCATTCATTTAGCAACACAAAAACTGCATATTTTAGCGGCCGTGATTATCTATCTCTACGCCATATGTTCTGATGAGGTTCATGTCACTCCGTAGTATGTGTCATGATATTTTATAGTCTAGTGTGCTATTTTGTGTAAATGTGGATCTTTTTTCGCCCTCAGTTAGGTGTTCATTTCAATACATGAGAGGATGTTTCCTCGTTGGAAGTTGTTAAGTCGTACAGCGAAACTCCTTCCTTTTCAGTTAAGGTATTATTCCATTCGATGACGGGCAGATTCTGTGCGAGCCTATACCTCACACCTGGACCAAGTCACACATAGCAGCGCTAGTTTCAGTTTGAAAATTAGACTACTCAGACCTACCAGACAACATGTTAGCAAATGAATGGTGACGTATGAAGCTCATGCGTTATATGGAATGACGGTTCAAACGATCTGAGATAGCGAAACAACGTAGAGCGAACCGCTCGACTGTAGAGAAGTAATCCAAGCACGTTGAAGGCTGTTTCATTTCTTGACTGGATCTCTGTTGAGCGTGTGTCGTATTCAAGCCCAATTAGGGTCAGTTCGGTTTTGGGTGCTCAGTCATTGTACAGCATTCGTTCTTGCTTTCATTGATGCTGGTTGATAAGCGTTGCCGGTTGTCTGAGCGCCGTGCGTGGCTTGTTGCCCGAGCATGAAGCTTGTGTTGCTTCTATGAGTCCAAGCTACAATTATTCCGTTTGATCTTTAATTGATATTGAACATTACTTATCCTTCTATTTCCTCACTTTTTGCTGGCCAATTTATCGTCTGTTAGTCCATGCCCACATTCCTTGCCTATTTCTACGCGTGTTATTTTGGTGTGTGTACACTCGCACAGCGCAGCTACAGAGCTCGGGTCTGTCAAGTCCTTATAAGGCAATGGAGCAGTCCGGCGGAGCGGTGTATGTCTGCGCAGAGTTCAGAGATAGTCTTATTTGCCTGCAGTAAACTGGTTCCCAACCCCCGCTCGCCTCCCTCCTCGATCGGTGGCATCAATGTTCGTTCACTTGCCATCTCACCGCACGCACACCTCGTCCCCTTGTATGTATACTACTGGCGGTTCTCGAGGTAAACGCGAACCACATCTTATCCCGGTCAAAATAATGTATAACTCCAAGTTATTCGTAACTTGATTCAAGGTTAGGTAGCTGAAACCGATTTTATCCATGTAATTTTTGAGGTTCGCATAAAATGATGCACAACGCGAGTGTCCGCTGTGCACTCGGGCTGCCCGTCCGACCACGTGCAATATTGGAGCCTCGGTCTCGCCTCGGTATTTTGAGGCGCGGCGTTCAAATTGTGATCGAGATGCGAAATTTATGTTGCCTTGAATATAGATAGATCTTCTTGTGTGGTGCACTGAGTATAGCTGGTTCTTTTCGTGTAGGGTCCAGAAAAAGCAGCGGTGTTCTAACTATTTGAATTTTCGTATTTTTGTATGAGTTTTTGCTACTGTTTTATGTGAGTTTCTTTACCTACGTGTACCAAGGTTATTTTACCTTAACTAATATTATGCCACCAAGTCTTCATTCGCTTTTTTATTCGTACTAGAACATACAAGGTAACCAAACATTAATATTTTCTTGCGTGCGCAGTAATAAAAAAAACAAATTTAAATTGTTTTAATTTAAAATCATCATTACGAAATGGTTTATATTGTTTGTTTCAATCAATTAGTATAAATTGTGCGGCTCTGAAGTTTTGATTTCTCGATAATAATTGGCGCACAAAATCTGAAATTTACTAGTATGTTCAAATTTATCATTTTTGCTTGCAAATTATACTTAAAAACAAATATAGTTACTTGTCGATTTGATGATTCGATGTTGTGAGAAATGATGCACGTTTTACAGACGTTGTTTATTCCTCATGAGCAATATTTTATCTTTCATCCTTATTTTATGGTTCAATATGCATTTCAGTCCTAATTTCCTATCGAGACATTTGGGTCAATGTTAATATTTCAGTGTGTTGTAATCATGCTTCATGGCGTACATGTCTTACGTTCGTAACTGATGCTATAGTATCTCATGTAAAATGATGAAATATACGACTGAGCAAAACGAGGCTTTGGCTCAAATTTAAAAACCTTGTCAGAATATTTAAAAAATCTAATTTTCATATTTTACAACCTTTCTCGAATTCGTTTCTCATAAAACTGGCTATTGATTAAACATGATATTTTTGAGATCTTTTTCCACTAATAGTTTGTACCTGTTCCTCATTAAAAATTTTACTAGCGTGAAGTATCGAACTTTTTACAAAAAATTTATTGGTCAAGAACCTACTATTTTTCTTCGCAGCAGCGTCCTCTAATCGACTCGATCTGCTAAATTGCCACATCAGGCAATTTCTGTAGAAACTCTGTGGAAAAATTCTGAGATTTCGGCCTCTTTACACGATAACACACAGTTTGCGGCTTGCCTGTTTGGTCTTCTTGTCCCACTTGTCAGCTTTACGGAGCGCAAAATAGCGGCACTATGTACACATTTTTATTAAATGTGAATAAGATAAAATGTCATTTAATTCTCTTCAAAACTCTGCACACTATAAGTAAGATACCCGCACTCTGCATGATTATGAATTTCTCTGTTGAGTAGTCATGTACAGCGAAGTATTTGTCCCGTGTCTGCATTTACAAAAATTAACATGGGGTAAATGGACGGGTGATGAAGCCTGTCTCAGACATACTCTAGTCGCACTCTCTTAATGTTCAAGGAAGGAGAGAGTAATTAGTGCTATTATGCATTTACTTACTCAGTTGAATAATTTGCGCATCGTTAGACTGAATTAGATCTGTAGAGACAGAGCTTAAGCCGTCATTTTCAACGGCGAGCACATCAGGTAATAAAATATTTACGAGAAATCATTACTTGCCCTCCTCCCTCGCTGTTCGTGTGGTTCTCGACCCGATACTGAATTTTCAGGAACAATTTTAAAGACAGTTTATGTCACCAAAGTGGTATAGTTAACAGCGTAAGTTCCTTCCTTAAATTTCCAAGCGAAAACCTCAAGCTTTTTTATAAAATTTCAAGATTAATTATTTTCGCCAGAAATACCACACGTGGCTTAACCAAGTTGACATAATAATTTCCGCTGCCTGCTGCCCCGATACGACGACGAAAAATGTTCGAAGCTCCGCCCCAAGGCATCAAGGCATGAGTGATGTTCAGGGAGCTGGCAGCACCTACATAACTCACCTCATGTTCGGGTTGATGCTCACTATGTAGTGCTGTGTACGTTCGTGTGACTCGATTGTGCGTGTTCTTACGATCGTTAGTGTGTTGTACGTTTGTGTGGGTTTTTACGGTCATTTTAGTGTGTTGTTGGTTTGTGTGACTTAATTGTGTATGGTCTAGTGTGTTGTTTCGTGTGACTTTTTTGTGGGTTAAAATTTTCACAAGTGTGTTGTACATGCGTGTGACAATTGTGTCGGTATTTACGCTCACTAGTGCAACTAATGTGACTTAGTTGCGTGGGTTGTTCAAAAATTTTAATTATTGATTCACGGTTTTCGTATACTTTTGATATTTTCATATATTTATTCCTGTCACCGTCTCAACACCCTATGTAGCGATGGCAAGCATTACGAAGTATTAATGGTGCAATGTACGCGTGAAATTTAATATCTTTAACTATTCAGAAACTTTTGTACTAGTGACACACTTCTCTTCACTGGAATTTAGTTACTGAAAAATCATTTAACTATGGTAACCGCGAGAAACATGAATCCAAGAGCACTGGAAATTTACGACGTGCATTTGACTCCTTCACTAAAATATAATGTAGTTACTAAAAAATCATGTAATTCTGGTAACCACGAGAAACTTGATTCCGAAAACGCCCCAAGTTTACGACTTGCATTTCATTTCTCCACTGTAATATAGTTACAGGAAAATCATTTAACTTTGGTAACCACGAGAAACATAAATGCAAGAGCGCCAGAAATTTACGACGTGCATTTGACCGACAGCTTGCCGGAAGCCAATCTTCACTTCTGGCAGGCTCGGTGGTTCCATTCCGAAAGACTTGACTATTGCAAAATTCTACAAGGAAATGCTCAAATAGATGCGCAAGCTTTTAGCTTTATGAAGAACTTCCCGTCGGGTAAAATGATAAAATGCATCAGGATGGATTGTGTGTTTTTTCGCTCAAAATATTCTCAGAAATATTGGTATTGAGGATGCATCAACATTGTTCGTGGGTTATTTCGCTCGAAATGTTTTCAGAACTTTTTTCAGAAAATATTTACATGGATTGTGGGTTATCTTCGCTTCAGATGTTCCCGAAAAAAATTTGCACGTCCGGTTTAATTTATTTTGAAGTTATGCTTGCTTAATAACACAACATGACACAATATACTTGAGATATTTTCTAATAACATGGCAATATGATACATAAACAAAATGTAGAAATTCTTGCGTCTGAATTTAAGAAGTTAATTTATTGTGGTTTTCTTATAACGATAGAAATAAAAAGAAATTAGATCATTTTGTTTCCAACAGGGCTTGTTGACTAATAAAATTATTTTACAGTATTTTTGATGGAATACTGCGCAGCATTCTAGGGGCATACGTAAAGAATACATTCCTGAATTTCAAGTGCCAAAAATAGTCATTTCAGAAACACAGCAACTTAAACGATCAGTGCCTTGGTGATAAATATTCTTTATTTCTGCCGGTATAATATTTAATACTGATTTAGAATTTTACGAAGATATCTCCGGGACTTGCATTTAGTAATCTGAAAGTTATGAGCGGAGAATATATATACTGGCACGTACTTTTAGAGGAAATTTTTATAATGGTCTATTATCGAATCAACGTTAGTTAATTTTTGTTAATTTGTTAAGAAAAGTGTAAATTAGATATGGGAAAATTATTTTTGTGCATTTTCACCAAAAATCAAAATAGAGAACATACATTCATGTACTTTTAGATGAACTGTTATGAAAAATTTTGTAGTCGAATTAACGTTGGTTTTTGTTCTTTTGTTAATAAAAATATAAGTCAAATTGGTGACAATGATTTTCGCATAGTTTCCTCAAAAAAATTTAAAATTCACAGTCAGTTTGAGTAATAGTTTCTCCCTAATATCTTAAAAAAAATTTTCGTTAAATTTTTTTACATAATAATTTTGAACTGCACTTCAATTCATTACCATCAGAAACGACATCTCAATACATGCGATCAATGACCTGTGATAGCGACTGCTGAATTATTAATGTACTTATTTGGAATTCTTGTTTTCATTTAATTCTAAAGATGCTTTTTATGTGCGCATAAAATTGTTTTTAGTTTGTTTGTTCATGCGATCAAGTAACTTCAGAACACTGACAAAACCTCAATAAGCGGATTTTTTTTCGGTATCTTTTCTTGATCAGTGTTCTGTGGTTGATTTTAATTTATACCCTTGAAGACTCAAGGCATTCAATGTTAACTTATTATAATTTAGTTTGCAGTTCAGCGTTAAAATTCAACGATATCTATAAGCGTCAGAATAAAATACTGTGTCTAAATTAGTTCAAAATATCTTTTAGCACATCGGTTCTCTGAAACTTAAGGGGAAAATGTGAGGTCCCGTGCCTGAGGGATAGGTAAGGCTTGTTGAATTTTGAAAATATTTTCCTTTAATTTTGTTTAAACTTTTTTTTATTTGTTAAAGACCATCTTTTTTCAGTTCACTGCTGTCTCGTTTTTCAGTATCTGTGAAATTCTTCAACTTTTAACTTGTTTCCTAAGCTTCCTTGGCTACCTACTATTTCTATGCGCACGAAATCTTGTGTGGGTTTTGCGCTTAAATTCTTCGTTCTTTAACTCCTTTCTAAACGGTGCTTTCATCGTTCTTCCCTTTGGACATCTTTGTTGCGATAAGAAGGACTGAAACTAACTTGTGATCAACCAATTTTCAGAAACCATCATTGTCTTCCGAAGTATTTGATTCTTTCTCGATGTATGAGAATGTATTTCGAGGTGTTCCCTGAATGTCCAGGAGCCTTTATTTACAACAACCTATAATATCTTTAATCCGCAGTTGCCCAATTTGATCAGAGACGTATGGTTTGCGCCACGTTGTTTTTCATTTCCATAAGTCTCCGTTTGCGCAAGCGTGTTTGTCGGGCGACTCGTAAAGGTCATAGAGGACTAAACAGCACCTCCAGGTGATGTCCTTTACTTTCGAAATAAAGCTACGTCTGATCGCAACGTCCGTCTCCGTAGCCTTGCTACGAACTTGCGCACCTTTACGGGAGAAACTGGAAACCTTGTGGGAAATGTCAGGAGCTGTGGCTTGAGACTCATCATCATGGCAGAGAATCTTCGAACAGAAGTTTGAGAATCTCTTTTGGATATGTTCGCATATAGAGTGGTTCGCTCAAAATGCCTGAAATATATAAATGTGCTCCAGGGAGATGTTTTAAACCGTATAGAAGGGTTTAATATTGTCCGCGTAAGATGTTAGTATTGATTATTGCTTAAAATTGCGAAGCCCAATTCATGCATGTGAAAGACTTTACTGTAGATTGCTTAGCATTTTACTGTAGCGCGAAAAAAGTAATGAATGTACAGATAAGAGATTAATGTTTTCAATAATACGTATTCATAATACAGGAGAGTATATTATGTTAGAATGACAAAAACTTTTTAAGTGACATCAAAAACAGCTGTTACATATTCCGTTAAATTTCTGATTTTACTGGAAAAACCTTTTCTCTACGTTAACAAAATGCTTGTAAAAAAGTGCGAAGTGTTTTGAAATAAGAAAGAGCTCAAAATCGTTGGGAAACTTTCCAACTGCTCGTGGCGCATTTTTGCAACGTTCTGGCAAACTTTGCTAACTCGTTAGGAAATGTTTTTAGAGCCAAAATGGGAAGAGATAAACTCGGGAAGGCGAAAGTACAAACTTCCCCAGAAAGAAGGACGAGTTGGACTTGAAGAACGAATATTGCGAGCAAAATGCCAGGGCGGCAAAAGTGAGAAACCTCTTGAGTGAAAATGGCCCAACTTTGTCGTGCAGCTGACAGCGTTGGGCTTCAGTTTCCTCTCTTGTCGTAGCGAAGGCTATAAATAATGGAAACTAAATGTTGTTTCTATATTCTATACCGCATTAATTCAAAATTTGTTGTATGTTTATTATGTGCATCCGTTGAGTAAAAGTAAGTACAAGTAAGCGTGTATTCGTAAATATTGAACTCCTTCGTAAACTTTACAAATGTTACGCAATGTGTCTAACAATATTTATTATCTTGATAGAGATGCTTCTACTATTTTGATAAATTTTTACACATTGACCGCTAATAGAATACGACTAGGCGACTGCTGGTAAAGGGCTGGGGAAAATAACGCAATTCGTTGAAACAGATGTTCAAGTGTTACATGTATGACAAAAAAAACGCATAAAAATACCGATTACTAATTACTTCAAGTACAGGTTTTACTTTAAGGCCACCCAGCATCATAGAACTTACATTGCAGAAAAAATTTCCTGTCATGTTAGAGTTAGAAATATTCTTTCATTCTCTCACCTTTTACAAATGAAATACTAAAATGCATGCTGTAAATTTTCAGTTCAATTTTAAGCATTATTTTCAACAATTGTTTGTACATTAGTGATAGTTACCTCCACAAAGTATTGCTAGACGGAAAGATATCTGCCTCTAGTTTTTTTAAGCCTTATTACAATGTTTTTGGGCTAGTTTTGCTAATTTCAGATAACCTGACGTGGTCCACCTGCGTCAGCGTCTGAGTGAAGTGCTTTTCGAAAACACTGACCATAAGGCTATTTGCCAGCTAATAAAATGAAATTCTCTTCTCTTAGCTCTATTTCCTAGCAGTGGAGCTTCTTCTGACATGGCTCTTATAAATTATTTTCATAACATGTGAAAATAAACGAAGGACATTTGCCACTAGTTTTTTCTCTAAGCAATTGAGTCAAGTCTAAACTATGTACTTACATAATTTTAAGAGATAAAGGATCATGACGTTCAACTACAGAATAAAGAAGATGTAAGCCTTCCGCAAATAAAAAAATTAGCTATCGAGTAAGAATTGCCGATTTAACCGAGCTGGACGGTTTAATTAGCGGTGCCTGTTATGAATTGCCTCTCTATTTGTGGTGCGGGTGACTCACTCTCCCGCGTCGCCCCGTGCTACGCGGAGCGATCATGGATTCGTCACACCGTCGCGCTTGGATCCCAAACACCAAATTTTCGGTGTTCGTTATACCACACAGTTGAAGTGAGTTGTTTCGCTTTGGCTTCGTAGGTTCCTAAAGTTAAAATCAACGTCGGCGTTGGTTGAAATGCTCATTTGAAGTGAGTTGTCGTGAGTTATATTCATGATTCCCCTAAGATAGAGAAAAGATTTTACTGGTACTTAATTATAGACTTCCGCCATATTAGTAACTATGTATTATGGGACTTGTATGACATTAAATTTGTGGATTTTTAGTTGAGCATTTGTACGCGAAGGTAAGTATTCACGAGGCAATTGTTGGAGATATTTACATGCATGCATCCATAGTTTACGAGCCAGCGTGCACGCAGGCGTTTCTCGTGAGTGCATGCGATGATGCCCAGCGCTGACACGAACGGTACCTCCTTCCGACCAGGATTTTGTGGGCCTTCTTTTAACACTGGTGGACTCACTCGTACGGTGGTAACGAGGTGTTATTTTCTTGAATTATTATTTCTTCACACAGTTCATTTCATATCATTTGAGTCATAGATTCGATGATTTACTGTGATTCTTAGACCGAAATTGAACTTTCTCTGAAGCCTATTTCTCCAGTGCTTCGATTCAGATACAACTAGGCAGTGTTTCTCGAGCACTTCTGTATATTTTGCGGTTTCAGCGTACTAGTAAATGAGGTTTGCATTTTGCGTCGCTCGTTGTTGGCATGCGGTTGTTGCATGAACACTTAGTTCACACATACATATGCTGCTTCAAGCTTCCTCTCCTAGGGAGTTATCAAAAAGTATTCGCTCTCAGACATAGCCTACGATGCGTTCGCGGCTGAGCAATGATTGGTGTCTCAAGCGTAAACTGAAGGTCCAGTTAACAGCGATTTTTCGATGTATCGTATTCAGGATACATTTGAAACAGTAATTCACACTGATTGTCCCGGTTTGAAATGGGTTACTGCTGAACCTTTACTTTTACAACGTCAAAGCTTGGCTAATCTCATTCAAATTTTAGCGTCCGATTAATACCCATCTTAAAAATTGCTGCTATTTTTTTCAAAGCTGTGAAGAAATGTTGCGCAATCTAATGTATTTTATGCTTATTTGACGCACGTCGCCCACTAGAATTGAAGCGCTTCTTTCCCATTTATGTGCATTTTGAGCCTCCAGCCAATGCTAAAACAGCCTGGCTGTATTAGCGAGTCCTTACATAGCGAATTTTAAACTTGTCGATCGCGTGTTAAATCTTTACTGTTCGGATTAATTGCCTCTTCAAACCCGATTTATTGGCACTGCAGTCTTCTATAACGTCGTTGCTTTTCGAAATATTTGCAGTTTGCGTCTGAAAAAAATTCACGTGGAAGCCAACATTATTCGACATGTCGTACGAATTGTTGATGTTGTTGAACGGCCGTTTGACTAATCTGTAACGGTAAAACTTTCTGACTGAAGATATGCTCCTCGTAATGCCATCTACGTTGACAAGGGCCTCTCGCTTAAACATTGAGAAAGCAAGTCAAATGAAAACGCTTTCGACTCGAAATAAACGTCTTCCCTTTAATCTCTGACTTGACATTCATACTCGGAATAAAACGTCTGCTGCATCTAATCTCTTCATCTCGGTTTGTCGTTCATTTTTAATTCCATTTAGAGAATTGTGGGCTTGTCCATCACTGTATACGACAGAAAATATCCGGTATTCGTTTACCGCGAAGACTTGATGGGTACTTGCAGGAGAAAGTGCTCATCATTTTCTTGGGAGGTGCAATGAAAGTGCATTTTCTTTCATTCATAAATTCTATTCCGAAAGAAGACATTCAAGTTGTTTTGAACTGTAGAAAGACTCGCTGCCTTTCCATCATGGCAAACAGAGGAATAAAAATAGTCATGTTTGGATGGGGATCTTTGTCTCTCGGAGGGAATGGCTAAGCTTCCCTTATGAATTATCAACGTAAAGAGAACTGATCGTTATTTATAGACGGAAAAATCTGCGTAGTTTGTTTTCACAGTTTAGCTCGCTCGTTTATTTGTGAGCATGGAAGCTGCGCTTGACTGTGATGTACAGGAGGCGTCATCGTACACCGCGCCTATGACTCGCACATGACCCGCCGTCCGACCTCTCAAGACGTGACCCTCGCGTCCGAGTGACACTGACTTGTGGTCACACACGCGCCTTGGACGCATCCTCTTGTTTCCCAAGAACTGGTTAGACTGGGACTTTACAACCTGCTAGTCTTGAATCGGCCCGTTTAAATTCGGGGTTCGTACAGCCTGCGGATTTTGAATACCCATGTTTTTAGTTGTTGGTTTCGAATGGTGTGTCTCAATCTGTATGTAAGCAGAGGTTAGCTGACATCCTGGAAGATCTCTCTATCTGTCTCTGATCACAAATTATCCTGAATATCCCGCGTCATATTTACCGTGGCTTTTAATCACAGCAATTTTTTGTGTGAGCTATTTTATAAAAAAGTGGATGTGTGTCCTTCCACAATAGGTTAAGGATTTTGAAATGCAACCAAAAACGGTCCACCATATTATGTATGAACATGTTTTGTTGCATTTTCTGGTTGCATCCATGCTTCTTACACTCTGTTCCTTTCAATTTGTGCTCAAAATCAACCGCTGTAGTACGTTTAGCTAAACACTCGAAGCGGCTTTGAATCATTTTCTAAAATTTTCGATGCTTAAAAAATCTGTAGTTGCTAGACAGCCGTCCATTTGACTCTGCTTTCTCGTGCAAAAGAATCACCGTCAACGCAGCTCGGACAAGCAACCAGAGACGTGCCACATGTTCCCTGTCAAAATGATGTTTCTATTTCACTCTTGCAAGCATAATGATACGAGCAGTTATCAGCAGTCTGTTTCGAATCGCCCTTCTCCAATACTGAGTAATTTTTTGTAGTTAAAATAGATTTTTATTGTTGGTTAAAGCTTGTTCTTTGATCGCCTGCCTAAAGCGTATAAAGAGAAGCTATTGTGAATTTTCTTTTCTTACATGAACATTTCATTTTCTTCGGTGGTGTCAGAGAAAATCTGAGGTTTAGTTTTCGCCATTCGATTTTATTTACGATCTTATCTTAGTTTAATGGTTTTCGATTGCGCGTATCACATCAGTCATTTACGATACCAGCAGTTCCGCGGCGCTCCTTCAAAATTTGATGGCCTGGCGTGAGGAGCAGGATTCGAATTTTAGATCTTTCCGAGGCTTTCACGTCACGGTCGTGGGCAACGGAAAAAAATCTTTTTGCTCGAAACGAAGGATATTCTGAAATGACCCTGCGTACAACCAGCAAAATTACACGCTTACAAAATCTCTCAGAATTTATGGACCGTTAAGACCACAGAATATAATAACGCCGTCGAACCTATCGAGCGGCCCGGACATTAGACCAATACTTCCCTTCTTATGCCCCAAGTTTAGCACTGGTGGTTACGACGATGATGGGCTCTCTAGCAATGTTTTAGTGGAATCTCTCGTGGGTTTTTGTGCGAGGACTACAGTGTACTGGGTACTGTAAAAAATTATACCTCGCCTGAGTGCAAAATATATACCTGCTGTTTCTATCCAAAAATGCGCTAGCCCATGATTTTTTCTGGGATTAAACCATTCGTTTTTCATCAATACATACGAGAAATTATATTAATGATAGCGTTTGCATTGTAGATTTCAATATGCTTCCTTGGGAGTTTGCTACGCAGCTAACTATATCTATTAGAAATTTACGAATACATTTTTTCCAAGTTAAAATAGAAATTGAATGTGAGCTGAGGCATGTGCTATTTGTGAGCGTTTCATGATATTGCAAAGAGTTGATCGGCTTCCATTTTCCTCTTCTGAACTTGAACTCTATTCAAATTTGAAGTAAACCTAACAAAATCCGAGTTTACGCATTTAAACGCGGTGTGAAATTACGACTATTTATCGTTGTGTTCATGTGTTAAGAACTTGTGAATAAGAACATTGGAAGCCAAAGGCAGAGTCCAGCACTGTCTTCTTTGGTCTTAATTTTGCAAATTGAATTTCAATCATTTTAAGTTGCAACAAGTGCTCTTTAGTGCTGCATGTGGCTATCATTTTTACTTTATTATTTCCGTGCACTAGTTGGCAGTTCACGGATATCTCAGTTCTGACATCGCTTCCTCGTTCGAAACAAGCACAAACGAGAAGAAACGCATTGCGCGCAATCTCATTGCGGGAACGCCACAAAGTTTGCATGCTAATTGCGTCCATAGAACCCCCAGAATTGGCCTTCCCGCGAAGTTTTAACGCATTTAAAGTCCCTTAACTTCATCTCGTTAATCCGTCGCTGCGATTGGCTGGAACCAGCTTGTTCGGTTTGCACGTTTCTGGCAGACTGCACTGCGTGCCCGTCTTCCGTTAACTTGTTCACTATAATGGGTTAAACTGAAGTTCAATATTCTACTCAAATTTGAAGTCAATTGGTGTTAGCAGTTTTGAAAATGGTAAAAATTTACTGGATCATTCCTTCATTTAGCTATGATTAAGTATTAATGGAAGTCGAGTTTTTAACTTCTGGATCACGTATCAGTATTTCGATAAATCCTTTCTTGTACACCGGCGGCTCACATCGCGACCAACGTGCTGAAGTCGTGATGAGCTTTTTGCGCTCAGAGGTGAATCTTTTGCTGCCTAATTATATTTTGTTAGTATGAAAAAATATAGACTTTGATATAAAGCTGGCACTATATGTAGACTTTCAACGAAATGTCATACGTTGATGAAAAACACATGTGCACATGTACACATTCATACTCATGTCTCACACTCATTTCCTTAGCGTGATTTAATACAACAAAATTAATTCGTTCTTCCAGCCCTGAATATGATTTCATTGTATAATATTTTTCGAAAAAATGCCCACCTAAATTGATGAGGTATAGTTTGTTGAAACATAAATTCTCCATCAACTCATGGCTTGTTCCAGTTGAAATACGCTCCTGATCATTCGTTCATGACCAGTTGAAAAACTGAAAAAATCTGTTTGCCATGAATAAACTTTGAAAGAAGTCAAAAGCTTGATTGTTCATTGGTTAAATAAAAGATGAAATCGACAAACAATTTTCGTTTTATCCATTTAACTAGAGAATCACCTCCCAAGTAACTGAGCTGGTTACCGGCAGATCAAAAATGCTCAAAGTTTTCAGATCTGCTGCTCGGAGTTTAGTGCCAGCTATTAATGATGCACATCCTGACGTTGCACCGAGCATTATTTTAGGTGCGCTACTGAGGATATTACCAAGAAAATAATAGCAAAAATTCCTACATTGGAGGCCTCTGTTTTGGTAGGATTATCTCTCTTCAGAATATTAAGATAACGTGGTCCACTTTCTAGAAAAAAGTTATGATTACGGAAACAATTTTCTTGCCTCTTTAACATACGTAAAATACCTTCCTTTAGTAATCTTTTGATCTGTTAATAGATTGCATTAAGGTGATGAAGAGGTTCAGCACTCGAAATATTTCGTTTTGTTGGGAACTGTTCTACCTGCTTTCCTTCCAAAACTGATACAATGCGACTAAATAAAGTCTCAAATAATCTCGAAAACAATTTGCTCTTACAGTAGTGGTTTTCGGCGGCGTTGCCTTTGAAGATCTTTGCATGCCTGTCGAAGTCCCTGATCGCCTCAGCGATCACGGTCCACTGAGAAGAGCATACTGAAACTCCTTCGATTTGCCCGCACTTTGCAACTCTATGAGGCAGTTACCAGGTCGTGCGGGTAATTCAGGAAGAATCTATAGAGTTTTTTATGGCCCGTAAAATAGCTCTCAACTAGAGAACCATCTCCTTGTCTCTTTAGCTGGCTTGCCTTCGAGCTGTCTTCGATCTGCGTTCGTTCAGTCAATGCGACTCCTTGTTAAGAAATAGTTTTCACTTAAGCTTGATTTCTTGTGGTTGGTAGTTTTTTTAGACCGTGGCAAATCATATCCAGCACTTCAACTCGGTGTTTTAATTAAGAAAAATATTTTGGGCTGCAGGTTATATTTTCAGTTAGATTCGGAGAGCATATCAAGTAGTTATTTCTTTAGTTGCTTTTTTGTTCATAATAATTCTTAACTGTCAGTGGAATTTTTTCCTACCGTAGGCCTTAGTTGTGTGATCATCCAGCTTGTACCCAGTCTTTCCTAGTATGATTTCTTGTAGGTAAGAACTTTCACGTAATCATACGAACATTAATTTACACTAAATAATAAGATTATAGATTGATTTAATTCGCCTTCTACCTGAATTATCAAACATCATTATCCTTTTGAAACTTTAAAATGCATATTTACAATAAGCGGGTGCAAATCTTTTCCCGTTGAGTTTTGATGCAATAGTATTTCGACAGCTCACGTAGATTCATCTCATTATGAATTATGCTGGCAATAATTCTCAACAGCCCTAAACTTTGCAAGTTAATATTTACTTTTGCACAAAATTTCTGCCGTTAGTATCATTACATAACCACTCCTAAATTCATTCGTTTAAGTGTGTCATGGTCATTTGAACGTTCACTTTTCCTTGTGCCTAATTACTTTTATTTTCCTGCTTGGATACGAAGTTTGCACGAGAATTTATACCAGCAATTCATTTTTTGCGTATGAATCACGATCATTCTTTCATTATTATTTGCTCTCGTCTATCATCACTCCCTCCATTCTAAATCTCATTTCTTCCATTAATATTATTCAAGAGTAATCTAATTCGCTTCTGTTCTGCTGGAGGGAACAGGTGCAACTTTTGCATCCTATCTACAAACGGCATCATGCCTATGAAAATAAAAATATTTTTCAAACGCAGTCAATCCTAGAGTTAAACATCATCTTATGTGAACTTCAATTTGTACGGATAAAGTTTGCCCTAATTTTCAACCAATACGAGGCTTGATTCAAATTATTAATCACTGAAATTAATTTCTATCCGTATAATCTGAGCTTAGAAACAGCATTTCTCAAACTGTTGCCGACGTGATTTTAATAATTTCACTCATAAGTCATGCACGCTCGTCGCTCATTGATTGGTTGTGTCTGAGTTAATAAGCGGAAATTGCATAGGACGCATTCATGATAGCCTTTACAGTAAAGTTCTGAGCTAGTGTTTTGGTGCAGAATTGGGATGGCAACTTTCAAGCCTAGGAGAGCCATTTAATGCAGAGCGCTAAGTTTGCTCTTATGTAGGCACGCTAATTACTGTTGTTATTGTTGTTCGAGACACTAATAACTGTGGTTGTTACTGTTCGAGAAGATAATAACTTGTTAATATTGTTCAAGACGTTTGTAACTGTTATTATTGTTCGAGACGCTAATACTCGTAACTGCTTTCATTATATGCTGAGTCCTACACTTGAAATTATTTACACGTGTAATGATTATCTGAGTCTATTGCACGCGGAAAATAATGCTAACACTGTGCCACGTGTCTCACCAGTAGCTTTTAGCTTCATTAAACTTGAACGAAGATAACTTCAAACTACCTGAATTTATAACATACTTCAATAGCGTTTAAATAAGATGCGTGTATATTTTCTTCCCTGCACCTCGCCAATTATGCAGAAAACGAACACTGCACACCGCATCATCACCACAAGCTCTCCTCTTACTCACCAGGTTCAGTGAGAGGATAAGTAACGTCGTGAAGCTTCTTCACCCGCTGGCCTTCTGGCTCTCATGTGACACCGAGCGTAGATGCTGCTCTGATATTATGCTAAGGCCGTAATTCCAACCTCTGATGTGTCTCCCCTGTAATTGGCCAGGTTTGCCTTGATGCAGTAATGCGAACACTGACGAGCTCTTATGTTTGTATTTTTTACAGTGGGTAACATTTGTAACGCGATGTAGTTCTCAGTGTGACTTTTATGTTCAACATTTGAGTTGTGCTTTGATTTTTGAAGCTTTACTTGATCAGTAACTGGAAATTTATGATAATATTTCCTTACTGACTTGATTTTCTTGCACATGTCCTTGGTTTACACCATATTCACGTTGTATCTTAGTTATTAATATACACATGCAGCTCTCATGTGATATAGTTAAAAGAGTAACGTTTTCGCAAACTTATATTTATTTTAAGGCCGAAGGAAAACTTCTAGATTGGAAAAATTGACATCACTCTCTTTTTGTTGAATAAATATTTCAAGATTTTCCGTCACATTTTAAATCCGAGCTCTTCCGCTTGAATTTTCTATTGTTTGTATTGTTTTCCATCGCCTGTTCTTTGCTAATAAATTACTGTGTCAATGCCACTGCTAAAAACATAATAACGGTCACGGCATTTGTTTGTACTGCCTGAACTGAATCGCTTTGAGCTCTTTTGGGAGCCCAGAATAGTGTTCCGTGGCTCATCGATTTCTAATAACACGTGGACTGCACCTGAGGCGCCATTGCTTTTTTCAGCGCCTTCTTTTCAGCGAGGCTGCTGCAATTGTGTGTATTGTTGGCACGGCTCTGCAGCGAAGGCCTATACAAACAACTCCAGGGTAAAAATGAATCGAATTACGGCCCTCACGCGGTTGGAAAAAATCTTTACTTCTTTCCGTATCCTGGGTACGCGTTGCTCTGGTTATTTCGCTCTAGAAAATGCTTCTCTATCGTTTTTTTACAAAATGTATTACCGTTTTTTAAAAAATGTATTTTTTCGTTCTGAAATGAGGAAATCATTCGGATGCACGTATACTGTACTGACGAGAATCATTTTGCAGAAACACATATTTTACGAAACGCAATTCCCAAACAAGATAAGGACATCCATTGAAAACTAGTCCGCCAACTGCTACGGTCAACATCATGTCACACGATCTCTGGCTCGCGTCACCTCTTCATCTCGACGTTATGTGGTGGCATGGGTAGTCAGCAATGGCGGTGGAAATCGATTTTGGCCCCGGGGTTTCGCGTTCGTTCTCTTTTTCATGAGGTTCGATGATACCTCGCTCTTACAGTGAGCTACTGGACCCACTCTTTATCGCTGCTGAGTAGCTTGGACCTTTTTTGCCGGGATCCACTTTCGCGTTGAACGATAGACCAGTGCACAAGCGCTTTGTTTTTACTGACGCTTGCTTGAGTTTGGTGATATTCCAACCACCTTCATGTGGAGAGTGTTACTTATGCCTTTTATGAGAACTTCATCCACGAAGTGCGTAGCTATGTTACCTTGCTACGCTACATAAAGTCACGGCTGTTGTCCCATTCCTGCATTCGCTGCCGGAGAAGAGCGGTGGCCTCTCCAAGCCCGGGCGCTCAGCCTACGCAGGATATTGCCTCTGCCACTCTCCTGCTCGCCAGGTTCCGGACGCAGAAAGCCCACGATTCATTTCGGCTCCGAATAGACTCGAGCTTATTTGGTTGTGCTTCGTTCTTTGCCCGTTTACTTGGTTCTCCTTCTTCCCTGCTGAATAACTCACGCTGGGTCCGCGGATGCTCCTCATCGTCACTGGTATTTTGAACGACTTCGCGGTTTTTATCAATTAGGAATTTCATTGTCATGTTGGACAGTTTTAATCTTTTTATTCGCTTCTTATGAATATTTATATTTTTTATGTTTTCCCGTTTCGTCAGTCTTTGACATTGAGAAACTTCGCAATTTTTGCATTTCCCTTCTTAATAACTCGTAGCGACGTATTTCACGCGAAGTTTCGAGAATGCATACGATTATTCTCCTCTCTTTCTCTCTGCTGTGCAAAGTCTTCGTTTTCTTGTCGGTTCGGAATGCAAACTCAAGTTCTTGATTAATTTAGATTAGATAAGTTAGTTTGAGCCTCCCTAAACCTGAGTTCGTGTTTCACTCATGTGTTATTGAGCTATTTTTTCTCAATATCGTTGTGCGGTGTGCAAATTACGTGCGATTTATGACAGAATTTTGATCATTTTCTTCCTTACGCAATACTTTTCAGCACCAGATGCATCCATGGTTTCATATCTCCAGTTAGCCCAGTGGAATTTAAAAATTTTCTTCATCACTTCGTACAAAGGCGCTCCTTTTTTTCATTCGCGATACAGTTTCGTTTCTCCCTAGTTTTATTCACAAATTTTTCTTTTCCTAATATCCAATTTAAGGTTTATTTTCTGTTTGCTACAACCTTTCTAGCAATACTGCAATGCTAGCTCATGTTAGAGCTTCATTGTGGTTATTTTCCCTAGTAATCAGTCACGAGTCATTTACACTTCAAACAAATCATTAGTTGTTTACGCTGTACGCTAGTATCGTAAGATCTTCAAGTGTGCGCTAATACATTTTTTTGAAGAAATAAGAGTATTAACAATACTTCATATCATTATTATCGTATATAATTACTTGTTAGCCACACGACGGGCCCAAAAAACGTCTTAACAATTCTTGGAACTTTACATTTTTTCCGTCACGCGCGCCGCTGATTGAAATTCATCAGTTGCGGCGTTTAACTTACACCCGTTCCTCTTCACTTTCCAGCCGGTAATTTTGACACGAACTTCCACCCTCAAGAGCTCCCCGACCTCTGTTACAACTCTTGTCTTCAGAGCATAATTGTGGGCCCACCTCCCTCGTTTTTGTCGTGCTGCGCTAAAGTTGTTTACGACTACCCGGCCACAAAGGCCTGGCGTCATTAACCCCTCATTAAGCTGAGCTATAATTTTGTTACCTTCCATTGGAGAATGTTATTTAAGCGCCGCCGCGCTGCCAACAAACGTCCGTGGCTTTCCTCTCCGCGGTGTCGCACTGCCGAGATGCGCTTCTTATGAGGCCAGGCGCAACAAGTGGCTAGTGACGGTGCTGCGGCACAGTGCACTGTTGGGTCCAAGGAAGTTAGAATACCTCCTTGGATTGGTCAAACTTGAGCGCTAGGTCGTAGCCGTTGGGGAATTTCATAACGGGGTAGGTTTTTATAAGCTTAGCGTGGAGTTAGTTGTTTCCCCGAAATAATTCAAATGATTCTGTAGTTATATTTCCTGTTCTGAAATTTTTATGTTGAGCATTCGGCTCAATCCTCGAAATGAAGGCCTTATCTTGGAACCTTTTAGGCATCTGAAGCAGTGTAAATGGAAGATTTTATTGTCATCGTTGTTACGTAGAAAGAAATAGTCTCTAACTTTTGTAAAAGTAACCTAATGAATTAACTTTTACTCTACGTAAATTCAAAAATGTATAATTGTGTTTGGTAGGTAAAGTTTTCAGTTTTTTTCCATATTCAATTTCGTATTTCAACATCGGTTTCATCATATTCAAAGTTCGCTGTGCAATGATGGCCAAATGAAAGGCATCGAAAGCTGAACATTAATTAAAGGCTGAATTTAAATAGTTGAGTTTAAATGTGTTGCTTTCCACAAGCAACATTAAATTATTTTGATACGAGCATAACACTACATTATTGCAAAGATTTCTTCCTTTGAGTTGCGCAAATCCCTACAACGTCAGAAAGTTGTGGATTGAACGTCTACATCTCAACATAAGGGAACCTCGTAAGAAGAGAGTGGGCATGAGAGCAGCTCTGTTAACTTCAATCTAGATAAAGATCTAAAAACTACTCTGAACACGCTCTATCGTGATCTATCAAAGACCTAAAATCATGAACACGATTTTCCTCTCTTCAATTCAAGTACAGGCAGGTTTCAAGCCGTTTCAAGCCTGTCAGGATAGGCAAGTTTCCAGACGTTTTACGCATTGAACCTCATATTTTCTTTACTTTTCTCATGAATTTTTTCTAAAAATTTTCTCCCTATTTTTTAAATCACTTCTGGTAAATACAACAATTATTTCTGGTGGTCACTTGCGTTGATTTCAATGATAAATGAGTTGACTCGATACTCAACCTATCACATTAATTTGAAATATATTACAATTATATCATTTCTAACCCAATCAATAATCTCACCGATCAACTTACCTTACATCACTCAGCTAGACTTCTAAGCCCATGTTTATTGCCAACTTCAACATAATTTATTTCTTCTCAATTTTGTACCCTAATGCATTTTTTAACGTTTCCGGCCAAGTGGCAGTTCGTTCCTCATTCTCATGTCGGCGACAACCTGATGCCAGGGCCAGGCCGCACTGTAGTGATGGTCATACTATGGGAAACCAAATTCAAACAGCAAAGGATTAAAGAAACCTTCCAGGTGGAGGTACGAATCATGACCTCAAGCTGCAGGTTTACATCCGCGCCAAGTGCCTGATTGGGTGATCATGGGCGCTACGCGGCTCTTTCAATTGCACCGCCTGCAAGTTTCAGTTACCGACCAGTCCCAGAGTGACCATTGATCATTGCCTTCTGGTGCGCTCAGCGGTGGCTGCAGAGCTGTGAACCTCTTCCTAGAATCATGACTGCGCCTCAGCGAGCTGCCCATGGACATCCAATTCTCTCGCCTCCCGTCCATTGATGGCGGTCGTTCATGTGCCACAACGTGGGTCCGTAATCTCTCTTGCATTCCAATTACTCGTCGGTGGCGGGGGACACTTGCGTCGTTGTCGCGTTGTGGTAATTGTTGATTCTTGGACGATTGTAGCCGTGAAAACTCGTTCTGATGAGTAAAAGTTTTTTATAGTTGTAGTTTTCAAAACGCGTTATGATAGTTGTTGATTACTTGATGATTGTAGTCCTGAGAACCCGTTCTGATGAGTAAAAGTTTCTTCACAATTGTAATTTTTAAAACGCGTAGTGATAGTTATTGATTACTTGACGATAGTAGCCCTGAAAATGCGTTTTAATAATTCCTGATTTCTTCACTATTGCGGTCATGAAAATTGGTCAGATTAAACATGGAATTATCCACGATTGTAGCCATGAGAACGAAGTCGTAATGTGACTATGTGACTTAATTTAATGTAACTCACTCTAGGAGATTGTGTTTGTGTTAAGCTAATGAATTTGAGAAATAATACCTTGCAAGTGATTTTGGTTACTCTGACTTTCATTTTACGCTATGGTTCAATTTAATGAATGGGTTCATCAAAGTGAAATTATGAGAAATTGCCATTATCTTATTATTATGAAAATTTGATTCAAGAACTGCTTCTTTTTTCACACACGTGGTATCAAATGTTAAACTCCACATCTCCTGCAAGTTAAGCAATAATGTTACCGTATTTGTGATTTACATTATGAATGAAAAAAAAACAATTAAGAACACGAATAAAAAGCCACACT
The DNA here is from genome assembly GCA_030386875.1 of Morinoia aosen. Classification (NCBI taxonomy): domain Eukaryota; kingdom Metazoa; phylum Arthropoda; class Malacostraca; order Amphipoda; family Talitridae; genus Morinoia; species Morinoia aosen. The sequence goes on from CM059566.1 coordinate 49,680,280, forward strand.
TAAAATCAATTTAATTTCTTCTCGTGAATACCGCTAGTTGAGAAGGCCCAAAAACAGACGTATCTAAACGTCCACACATTATTTCCAGCAGGCAGTTCAAACTCAGCCACATTAATCAATGTCGAGGCTGCCTGTACTTCATTGCTGCATTGTGTTCCTTTACACCGATGCAAGAAGGTTCTCGCATCTCAATAGGACCGTGATATATAACACAACTCTGTATAATCCTGTTAATTTTCTTAACTTCTGGAACCACGACATCTGGGGGCGGATTTTCAACCTATTTACGTCGTCGTAGCGAGACAGCTAGTAGCGTATTTTTTTCTAAGCAGACTTGCCACTGCCAGCTATCAATGTAATACACTGTCTGAAAATCCTGCAATTGTTGAGGAATTGTAAAGTTTTCAAGACGAACACAGCTGCCCTCCGACTGCGAACCTCCTTATTTCAACATTACTAGTCACAAGTACCGGAGATCTAATCTCGTTGAGTGTGGTGACGTTTTACGCGAGACACGCTGTGCTGGCTCAGCACTTCAGTTTAGTGCTGTCATGGTTGGGAGGAAGAAGATTGGGCGCATCTCCTTCCTCAAAAGAGGTTTGTAGTGCAGTGGCTAGCGCACCGAGCACACAATCTAATCTCCGTTCTCAATGAGCCTTTTGCATCCACTTTGTAGGAGCGCTTCCTGTTGTGAAGGAAATTGGCGGCCGGGCACTTCATGTTTGCAAAGAATATCTTGATTTTTTGTGAGCTTAGGTAGTTCAGATCAACTAACTACGAAGCGGATCTAAAGGGAAAATCGCGTATTGTACTTGATTTTACGCACGTTTCATTTACCAACTGTAAATAGAATTTGTTTTGCTTAGCTTCGCAAGAATACCTAATTTTTGTATTTACTGCGAAAGGTGTTGAAGAAGCTATTTCATGTTCTGAGTTAGTGATGTAATATTTGGCTACCGAACTCTTTAATGATTTCATTAAGGAATATCTTTAATATATTGCCGTTTTTCTTGTCTCACAGTTGTATGCCACTCAAAGTACAAGCACCAGCAAATGGGCGTATTTGATCTTGTTATTTCAAAGCATTTTTCTAGTAATTTCGGTCCTTTTACGTAGTATAAATTCCTATATCCTATAGTATTATTTTTCAGTCCATTGAGTTGTTATTTTTTACTTTACTTCAATATGTAATTTTTTCCATGTGCATACTTTTAGGTAGACTCTTTGCGACATTTATTGATAACTTTGAAATAATTTTATGATCCAGCGCGGAAAAACTTTTCATAAAGTTATTCAACTTCTCCATCACGAGTAAGGGAAAAAATGCACTCGCAGGATCTTTTCAGAAAGCGTGAGAGGTTTTGATTGCTCCGGTGTCTGATTTGAATCCCACTCTTTGAAATCACATTATTTTCCATTCGTGGAGACGATGCTATCAGTACTGATTCTTTAGGTTGTTAGCTGGACTTATTTTTATCGGCATTTTAACATCCAATTTAATTTCTGTTCATAGATCATTAGTTCCCAGTGGGAGGAAGAAGACCTAATTACGCACTTCAAAGTTGATTTAGAGCAGTGCATTGCGCCTGTATTATGCTTACAACAAAGACCTGATTCGTCCGCAAATAATATCGTGCTGTAAAAGCTGCATATGAGCTAGTGCAGTTCATATTGCCAAAAAATATGATTTGTAGATAGTGATAAGTATCGTATAGCCGCCTACTAGCTGCAGTTTGGTGCAGCTCAGTGGAGTTAACTGACGGAATTACCTCAGAGGTAATAGAACTGGTGTAAAGGCGGACACGATGTTGGTATCGACGCATTAGTGTTTCTGCACCGGACAGCTGTAGTACTGCAGCGATATTTGATAGAGTTATAGTCATGAAAATTGTTATTGGTTATCTCTTTGCTAAAGATGGCAATGTATTTTTTGGCTATAATTTTTATCTTATACAGTTTGTCATTCATGATACCTCTTTATGAACGAGGAGAGAAAAGCAATGCGATTCCATAAATATGAATAGCATTTCTTTGAAACAAATGATTATGCTACTGAATTCTATTTTGGAAACAATTTTTCAAACCACTTTATACCAGTACGCAATATGTAGCCTTAAACCTTATGAAAACATTAGTTCGACCATATGTAGAGAACGACTAAAGTATCACAATATTGTCCTGTTCGAGTAGTCTGCTGTTATTCCTTTTCCGTAACAAATATCAATAAATCTCCTTTCATGAGCAAGGAAATGATTTGTTGTCATAAGGAGAAAATATCTGTTTTCAACTGAAGTTGTAGTCTCCTGTAAAGGCTTTGCTCTTTCCCAAAAGAAAAACACTTTCTCACTTCCATGCTCGGCCGTTATCGATTACTGTTACAATGAACACTTGTCCAAGTACGCCCATTATTCATGTTCTCCAACGTATCTCTTTGAGCTGAGCGAAAACTTTCTCGGAGTCTAACGAGCTCGCTCTGTCATGCTTTTCGCAGCACCGTACATTAGTTTCAAAAGCAAATTATGGCCTTCGCGTCATGGAAAAACTTGCTTCGTTCCTGCCCCCGCTGCTGGTCCGAGTTGTGAGATTTGTATCAGTTTCAATCTCTCTGCCCATCCTTGATTTAAAGATTTTTGACTTCAGGATAAATGGTGCTTTTTTTAACTGGGTTAAAACGGGATCTTCGGGGAAATGTCATTTAGTTTGTATACTATGGGTTTTCTTATGGATATGTTGGTGAAACAGTGACTAGAAAAAAATTGCACGTGCTTCGCGTTATCAATCCATGAAGTGTAACGCTATTCAATGATACTGCCCCCATTATTGCGGAAATAAATTACACGATCTGATTTTACTCATTTTAGGATAAATCCTTTTTTAAATGTAAATGTATACCAAAGTTCTGGAGGCGTAATCTCTCGCAATCTCAAGTTTCTAAAGGTCAACTACGTATGTATATTTCGACGACAGTGTACCTCGATTAAAAATATCAAGAGAGTATAAAATTAAGTGTTTTTATTTTAGAGTGACGCTCTTTTGGTGAGCGCCCACTCAAGGAAAGTCAGTGGAGCAAGGGGACGGACACTCCTGGATTGCTTTTGATATAAAAAATCGAGACGATGCGGTTGACCTGATCCAGGGCGTGGGTGGTCATGCTCCATTGTTGCCTCCTTATAAGCTGCTCACCTAATCGTAACTAATAGCGCTCCTCTTTACGTGGCCATCAAATTGTCCCTTACGTAAATTACTTGGCCGTTTGTTGGCGTATGTGACGCGCAAACCAGCGATTAGCGCTCGTCCACGCTTCGGTGTCGCAAATACACGGCACGCCTACGCGCGTAAACGCGAACACTTGCGGGACTCCCACACGGGTTTTCTAACCCCGTGTTTTTGCTTCTGGTGCTCAAGCGATGGTTTAGATTTCATATCATTCCCTTTCCGTTCTGAAGTAATTGAGTGCAGCCATGGATCGATGGAAATGAATTGCGGGCAATCGCCCCGCCATGGCTTCATCACCACGTCGCTCTTATCGTGCAGACAAACAGGCAGCGAGGAATAAAAATAGGTGTGTACCTGAACTGAAAGCTTTCTTGATGATACGATCATTCGTGTACGCCTTAGTTCACAAAAATTTATAAGTACATCAGCTCGGGATTTTTTTCGGGACAACACGTTAAGTTTGATTCTCGGCTCTACATAAATGTTAAGTTACAATGTAGAAATTTGTGTCGAGTTCCTTTTCATTGGATGTCGTTTATTGTCATAACGACGAAAAATCAAATCTTAAGTTTTTTTGTAGTATGATTTCCAGCTTTTATTTCTAAGCAAGCATATCGCCCTTAGCTAGAATAATATCGATAAAGAGATTTAAAAAGTTAAAGAATCCATGTTTCACATCTGTTGTACTTTTTATCTTTGAATTTAAATTATTTGATAATTACTTGTACATAAGGGAACACTTTTTTAATCCTGAGATTATATCCATTCAGCTTTGACTTCTCGCTAGTGAATGTGTAACGCTTATGTACGAAAATCAGTTCGGATTTTGGTTTCATCAACCGTCTTGACTTCCTGGAATGTATCAAAACCATTGTCGTAATTTCGGAAATGGGACACTTTATTGTGTGTATTGTCGGATATTAAAATATTGCAATAGAAATGGATTAAATTGCCTCGTCGTTCTCCCCTTTCTGAAGTTTTCGTGCTGTAACCAAATGAACTTATCAAAGTACATGCATTCGCTTAGGCTATTTTTCACATTATTGTATCCTCGAAACCGACATTCTGTTTCAGAATCAGAATAAAGGAATTTTTTTGGATTCCTAAACATACAAATTAGAAATTTTCGTCTTGTATCTAGTGTTATTTTACATTATACCGTCCCATTACTTTTAATTTAATTTATCCTGTGCTTAGCAGTTGTTAGAAATTTGTGATTCCGACTTTCTTAAATACGATTACTAGGAAGAAATGTTACTTCTTGCCTGATCCAGTCGAAAGGGCAGTCTGGACCAAGCCGGGATCTTCTTGACATCCTTTTTTCTGTTTACGTTGTTGCAGCTGCAATTCTAATTTTCTGTTTTGTTTATTTTGTTTCTTTGCATGTCAGAGCTTCTTGCCTTGCCCAGATTCAATTGTTCACATTAAACTTAATGTTAAGAAGTAGATTAGTACTTAAATGTTCAAGGGCTCCTTCCGAGGTGTCCCTAATAATTGTTCGTTGGTCACTTTGACTGCTGCCAGTTGGCTTTAATTAATGTTGGCTACGGCCTTTAAGATAAGTCTTGAAATCTTTGAGCTATTGCTCCTCAAGTTCGAAAATAAAATTCCTATTTTAAACACTCCAAAATGAACCTTGAAATCTCTAACCTATTGGAATGCTTAAACCTTAATCTTAAATGTGAACCCTGGGTTAGGTTACTAACCCCAATTTTCCCTCTTTGACCCGGCATAATTGCCTCTTGATCGGGATTATTGTTCAAGGTAATGTCAAATGAAATTTCTGGTATTTTTTGACTTATTGAAATAATTGAAGTTATGAGTTAGTTTTCGTCATGTTCAACTAAGTATTTAAGAGAATATTCTGTTTTATGACAGAACTCCCGTTGATGAATGTCGCACTTATCGTTGATGTGGAACCTTTAATGTTCTTCAATGTTCTTAATGAAGAAGAGCTAGCGACATCGTGTGTCTTTTAAGCGTAATTTACTCAACTCTTCTCTGGCTTCGATCCAACTCATTTCCTAAATTTCGTCAAAGCGCTCCTCGACACGCTTGCGGAAGCGCCGACGATCTCTTACTTTGAATAAAGTTTTGGCAGCTCCCGTCTTTGTAAGACTGGGATTCTACCCGAGGTCTAAGCGAGCGTCTAATCAATAAAATAAACTTGATGAATAAACGTGCTCGTTTCTTGATCTTATGATTCCCAACACAGTATCTTTATTCGGCTTTCATATATTTATTCTAGGAAAATAGGGGCGTAGAACAAAATTTTAATTTTGTCGGATTTGTTTGAATAACGTGATTGCACATCGCTGCATTCTTTCAAAATTTATGTCTAAACTTTTTTTGTTAGATTGAACTTCAGTTTAATGATGAATGATAAAACAGGGTCGTAAGACTAATCATTTTATGCAAAAAAAATAATATTCTAATTTTTTATGCAAACATTTCGGGACATTTCCCCTCATAATAATATCTAAAGAAATATTGTACACTTTTTAAATAGCTTAAAGTAACTCAGTGAAAGTTATCTGCCATGCTGTAAGCTTAAAAAATGTTCTTGTTTTCAATTTCGAGTTTGCGGTCTTTTTTTCGAACATTACTGATTATGTGTCGAGAATGTGCACTAAAAAAATCGCTCTCGGTCTGAGAGGAGGAAGGCACTCGAATACGTGAAGGTCATCAATCTTATTTATTTTCACATCTATATTTATTTTACAAACACATTTCATTGCAATGAGTACAATTTTCCGGCCTTTAACCTGAGAGAGAAGGGACGAAATAATAGCTCGTTGAATTTGGGAATGTGCCACCTATCACCTCTCCTACCCGTTTCTCCTGTTTTTTACATTATCGGAGGATTCGCGCGTTACGGCTGATGAACCGCATGCGGCATCGAAAAAGGGACTTGCTTGCCCATAACGTAATGCATTGCTCCTGCGTCACGAGATACGAAATCGAAATAGATATTGAGACAATGGAAGTCAGTCTCTCCCAGTTATTTCCGCCACAAACTCATGTACACACTCCTGATTTCAAATGCATGACGTAATGAAGTAATACAGTGTCCTTGAGAAACTTTTGTTATTACTCGTATACCCTTTGTATTACTTGACGACTGACAAGGCACAAGTGAATTCTGACGAGGAGGTCTTCTTCTGGAAAGTTATTACATCAAGCCAGAGATCGACTTTGGCTTTATGATTATAATCATGGTTGTTGAAACATTTGTCCTCGTGTTTTGTTTCTGTTTGAAAACTAAGGGCTTACCTTTTGTCGATCTATGTATGTAGAGTTAGACCGGGCCCAATCGACATTGCGCGTCCAATGAACAAAAGCCTCTCGAGAGTGGAAATCCAAGGTAGAGGAGCATCTGCAGGAGCGTGTGGAGACTCAGCCATGGCTCTTTAATGAGAACCGTGTCATGGAGCTGAAATTAATTAATTTTGGATAGCTCTAATAACATCGTACCTAATGAGATCATTTATGCCTGATTATCGATATCAAATATTATTAAGATTGCTGCGTTCATGTTGAATAAAATTAAACAGATTGTCAGGCCTGGCACAGAGAAGTTGTTAAAACTCCGGTAAGAATAACATGGTGTGTTTCTACTTGGTGCTCAAATTTCTTGTGGCTTCAGACGAAGCTACTCTATGCCAACCTCTGTTTTTTGACATATGTGGCTCAATTATTTTAAGCGGGTTATGGCAGCTTAAAACATGTTTCGTCCAGGGAAAATTAAATATTACCTCTGTCGCAATTCCTAATGAGGAATTTTAACGATTCTGTAATTCATTATTTGGTGATCGTCTTCAATGTCTGTATATTGTTGCAGTATTGGTGTTCGGGCTAGCTGTATCTTTGGGCAAATTAAAGTGTAGCTAGCTAGCCAAATTGCAGCCCGGTAAAACTTGAACATGTATGTATCATTTCATCGTGAATCATTGGCGCTCATATTATTCTTGAGATCACTGGATTCAGTTTGTATTCAAAATGTGAAATAGATGTACGAATATTGAAATAGAAATGTTTATAAGTACAGAAACAATCAGAAGTTTTAAATTGTGCTTGTAGAGTTCAAAAAACATGGTAGGTGTTCCTTCTTGAAGCAAATTCCAATTTGAAATATTGAACGGAATCATTGAAAATCAAATATGTAGAGCACGACTAAAACAAAGAAAAAACGATGAATTTGGTTAGTTGCTCTGATAATTAGAGAATGCATTCCAAAATTCAGATTTAGTTAGGAATTATTACTTTCAATTAGTTAATTAAGCCAAGAAACATTACCTCAGGCGGATACAACCAATGAATCTGTGGGAATCAGCGCTTTAGGGGACGATTTGAGGTTCCAAGCTGATGGTTAGGTATGTGAAGAACCTTTAAAGTTAAGGATTCAATTTGGAACCAACTTTATTTGCAATAAAGTATTTCTAGGTTTAAGTTGAATTCTGATGGATACATAAAAATGATTGCGTACCACTCCAGCACCATGGGTGACATTCATGTAGTTAGCCGACATGTCGTTGCCTGAATACAACCTGCCTTAAACAGCAGAGGTTATTTTAACTCGTCTCGGAGCTGTCTGAGCGGTTCACTCCTGCTCTCCGAGCTGGCACCACTGCATACGCACTCTGAGGTCTAACGTGACGTCATCCGTGACGCCTCCCCGCATCCAGCTGCTTCGCAAACTTCCGACTGTGCTTCCTGCACCTTTTGTCCTGGGGGAGTTTCTGGCGACCCTTTCGTCATGTTCTGCACGGCTGGGGATGTGGTGATGGGCTGAGTGTGCCACCAGCTGCTGCGACGTCTACGCCTGCCTACCTCTGCTCCGCTCACTCGCTGAGGCTCACGGACTTGTGGAGGTTGGTGACTATTGTCGTTAACTATGTGAATGTCCATTCCGTGAGCTGGTTTTAGGTGTGCGCAATCCAGGCCTCGTATCTATTCCAATCTCTACCATAACCTGTAAGCCCTATAACTATGATTACGTAAAACTGCAACGGCTTCATAACTACTTTAGAACTATAACTAAACTATAACTATAACTATAACTAAACTATAACTATAACGGTTACTATGACCATCTTATAACTACTGTCTGTAAGACGACGAACGATAACTATAAGGAGTCATTATTATGCTCTGAACCTCAACGCAACTAATTTGCATTTCTTTATCCCCTTGCAGTTCCTTCGCGGCTTAATTGAGTGCAAGGTGTGACGGTCCGCTTCTTCAGCCAGTCACCCTGCTCGTGTGGAGCTTGAATCTTCCTGCTACGCACTTATTATACATTTCACTGTTTATCTATGTCTGATCAACTTTGAATAAAAGTTGGAACTTTCAATATACGGATAAACGCTTCAACATTATTTTTTCCCCCCATAAATATTTATTTTCTGTATGGCGCCCAACGTGGGGCCTGCGTTTGTGTTTCAGGAGTCAGAGGTCGTGGGCTGAAATACCGCGGCATTGCTGTGTTCCATTAACACTTTCTAACTTCTAATAACTTCAACTATTGTTTTCAGCAGCAATGGCGTCTGTAAAACCTAAAGAACCTCAGTTGCAGGCCGGGGGCGGAAGTGATCTCACTATTTTAACCAAAACTCGTAAGTACTTAAGACAACGTGTGACTAAACTGCACAATTCTATTTCTGCTGCTGGGTCAGATTACTCTGAACAGCAAAGGGCCTTAAATGTGGCGAAAGTAACCTCTCTACAGACGGAGCTAAAGGACCTCGACAAATCCATCTTTGAGTTGCTCATTCGCAGCGAAGCTGCAGACGATGTACTCGCCGCTGCCGCTGATGAGCAGGAGTCCTACGAGGAGCAGTTGTTCGACTGCCTGGCCCTCCTGCAGCCTCAGCCCTTGGCGGTGGCTTCTGAAGCGACGACTAACTCTGCTTCAGCAACATCAGGTATGGTTCAGGCTAAGCAAAAATTAAGGCTGCCCGATATACCTCTTCCTAAGTTTAGCAACGCAAAGACAGAGTGTTTTGAAAAATTCATTACTAATTTCGAAGCAATTTTTGATAAGCACGCTTTGTCTTCCTACGAAAAATTTGTTTACCTGTATAATCAGGTGTCTGGCGCTCCTAAAATCTTGCTAGATTCCCTCGATACGTCAGAACAAAAATACGAATCGGCTAAAGACTTGCTACAGAAGGCTTTTGCCTCAGAAATTGTGCAAAAATACAATGCCATCGAAAAACTAGCTGCCATGAAGCTGGCTATTTCTGACGATCCCATTGTTTACATTGGAGAAATGAAGGCAGTTATTGCTTCGTTCCGTAAGCTAAAAATTGACGTCGATACGGTTTTAGCGTACTTTTTATGGAGTGCCCTAAATGATAAATTTCAGAGTAGTTTGATTCAAATCACGAATGTGAATCGCCCCTCATTGTCTCAAATAGAAGAGTACGTATTCGAAGCCAACGAACGCTACCAAAAGCAGCTTGAGATTTCCAGCCATTCAGGTAGGAAGGAAAAGGCTCACAAATTTGAGCCTACCGCTGCATTTGCCATAAACGTAAACCGAAAAACTGAAACTTGTGGCTTGTGCCTGAGCGATGGTAGAAACCCTGAGCACCATCTGAGTAAATGTCCTAACTACGATACTGCAGTCAAAAAATTTGATAAATTAAAAGCCATTAACGCCTGCACAAGATGTTCTTTCCAGAACCACAGCACTGCGAACTGCAGGTTTAAATTTTCTTCACGTTGTCGTGTTTGCAATGGCGAACATATGACCTATTTGTGTCGCAAGGCGAGACTTCCTCGAGAGGGCACTCGGCGGAGCACCACTTCATCAGCGCAACCGGTAACGAGCGCCTTGACGCTGACACGGTATGTTTTCACAGGGTCTGTGGGCGCTGCTAATATTTTGCCTACTCTCACTGCTGGTATCGGAAACTCAAATATTAGGATATTGAAAGATGGCGGGAGTCAGAAAAATTTCATTACTAGCTCTCTTGCCGATGAACTGGATTTGCCAGTTCTGAAGGAAAATGAAACTGTGAATATCCAGGGTTTTAATTCGAGTAAGAAGATTGAAACAAAAATAGTGAAAGTTCCTCTAATTTTGAAGCATAAAAAACTAGTTGTCGAGGCGATATGCGTTCCTAAAATAAATATTGCTTTACCGTACAGGGATCTGGAGCAGGTGGTTTTTGCATTTGAGAACGCTGGTTACGAGTTGGCAGACCGGTCCCTCGTAGATAGCGAAAATTACCCCTCTGAGATATCTCTCATATTAGGCGCAGAATCCGATCCGGACTTCAAAATGAGTTACATCAATTTTGGTGGGACTAAGCAGCAGTCCTGCTTCATCGACTCCACTGTGGGAGTGATGTTAACGGGAAATCTGCAACTCATGAAAGACAATATAATGCGTCTCCCTCCTTCCCAACCCGATGCTCGTCCAGTACGCGTGGCACCTGCGGTCTCTGTCCCCAGACGGGTGGTCGGCGCTGCTACCGTGTCAGACTGCGCGGACTCAGAGCTCGCGTCCGGTGAGATGGGGGAACCACACGAGCTTGTCCTCCCTTCTCTTGATGGGGCACCGCCAGCAGATTTAGGTGAGCGTTGTGCTGATCTCTTGGGTATAGACCGTCTAGAGGAGCCTGAGGAGACAGAATTAAATGATAAATTAGTAAATTATGTACTGAGCAACACTAACAGAAATACAGATGGAAGGCTGGTAATGCCCATCATGTGGAATCATAGAATTTCTCACAGACTTGCTAAAAACTATACCTTGTCGAGGCAAATTCTGCAGAGCAACTATAAAAAGCTGTCGCTTGATCCCGATCGCCTAAGCATGTACGATAAAGTAATCAAAGATCAAGAAAACCATAATATCATTGAGAGAATCGATAACATTGAGTCATTCATGAACTGCCATCCTGAGTGTAGTTTTCTTCCTCACATGGGAGTTTTCCGCTTGGGTAATGACACGACAAAATGTCGCGTCGTGTTCCTGGCTAACCTCTGCGATAAGATAAATGGCGCGGTTAGTCACAATCAAGCCACTCTTCCAGGCCCTTGTCTAAATCCCAAGCCGGATGTTGCTCTCGCTTCCCTGAGATTTGATAAATACTTGCTGACTTTTGACTTGGAAAAAGCGTTTCTAAATATTCAACTGAGGGAAGTCGATCAAAGTAGATTCTGTTTCTTGTGGTACAGGAACGTACTAAAAGGAGACCTGACTGTTGTCGCATACAAATGTCTTAGGCTTTTGTTTGGCATAAGGCCTAGTCCAACTACCTTAATGTTAGCATTATACAAGTTGCTAATATCCGATGATCCTCAAAATGATCCTGTTCAGTCTAAATTGCGGAAGGTAGTGTATAGCTTAATGTACATGGATAACGGTGGATACTCGACTAACAACCCCAATGAACTTTATCAGGCTTATAGCCTATTACCTTGCTTATTTGAAGACTACAAATTCCCATTGCAGAAGTTTTATACCAATGACCAATCTCTGCAGAACAGCATCGATAAAGATTTTCATATAAACTCTTCTAGGAAAGTTAAGTTGTTGGGCATGACCTGGGATAAAGAGAATGACACTCTAGAGCCCTGTGCGCTTAAACTCGACGTAAAGGCAGATACGAAGCGGAAAATTCTCTCCTCTATTCATGAAATCTATGACGTGTTCAATATATTTTGTCCCATCCTCAACAGGGCTAAGGTGTTCCTCCATAAATTGCAGTCTGATCAATCTATGAAATGGGATGTAAGGCTACCGAAAGAACTATTAAGAGAGTGGAGACTGATCGCAAAACAAGTAAATTCTTCAAAATGCCCTCCGATCCCTAGATCACTGGGGAGCAGAGACGGACGGTACTCTCTACTTGCTTTCACTGACGCCTCAAAGATGTTGTACGGCTATGTCATTTACATGAGAGACAATGAATCAAATACTCTCGGCCTACTCTCTAGTAAATCTAAAGTGGTCAGTAAAAAATTGAAAACTAAAACAATTCCCGTTCTCGAACTTGCCGCAATACACTTGGGTGTTGCAGCTTTGCTAGACTGGTACCGTAACCTTAGTGGCACTAAAAACGTGGTCCCTCTGAACATAGAGTCTCTATTGCTGTACACCGATAGCATGGTTGCCCTTCATTGGATCCAGTCTTATGCAGTAGATTTTGATAAAATGCAGAAGCGAAACGTTTTTACTCTGAATAAGCTTAATAACATAGAAACATTGTGTGGACAAAAACAAGTGAAATTTTGTTTCACGGCAGGTAGAGGAAACCCCGCTGACTTAGTTAGCCGTTGCTCTAGCGTAAAACAACTAAAAAACTCTCAGTATTTCATTGGACCTACCTTTCTTCAGGAGGATGCAGTTTCTTCCGCTGACGGCGATCTCTCGGTGGTGTTGCCCAGCCCCGGCGTGCGTCCTTCCGCCGCCGCGGGAGAAATCCTTAGCGGTGAGGTTACCTGTGGGGTGGCATTAGACAGGAGTGTCAGCAAGGAGGTGGAAAGTGGCTCGGGAGAGGTTCCTGAAAGAAAAGGACATTTGATTCCCCTGAACAAATATTCATCTCTTTCTAAACTTGTAAATGTTCACAAGTACGTACTAATGTTTGTAAAAAGATTAAAATCAAACTCTGAGGCGTCTGACGATCGGAAACCTAATTATTATGCTGCGGCACTCAGAAACATTTTGCTCACGGAGCAGACAGACGCTTTTCAGCAGATTTTCACCTATTTTAACTGTCGGGATAAAACTATTAATAAATTACCGCCTCTAATCAAACGTTTGAATGTGATAGTGTCTTCGGATGGTCTATTACGAGTCAAATCTAAGTTCATGAAGGAGAAGTCTAGCTCCTATCCGATACTATTACCTAACGGTAGCTTGCTAACCCGACTGATCATCGAAGATGCCCATATTAAGACAGGCCATGCCGGTATTTATTCAGTGTTACATGAATTGCGGAAAAACTATTTTTTTCTTCACCCTTACTCAGAAGTGCGCAAAGTGCTTAGGCAATGTGTAACTTGTCGCAGAGTAAATCAAAGACCCGTGATCTTGAGCCAGAACGTCTATCGTGATTTTAGGATTTCTCCTCCTGCGAAGCCGTTCAGGTCGATATTTCTGGACTACATGGGTCCTTGGACCGTGACTATCAACGACAAAAAACAAAAAGTGTGGATCTTGGTATTGACCTGCCTCTGGAGTAGAGCGGTTAATATGAAGCTTTGCTTGAGCGCGGATGCAAGAGACTTTCTTAGAGCGTTACAGCTTCACGTTTATGACTATGGAATATTTAAAAATTGTGTGGCCGATCTGGGAAGCCAGATATCGGCCGGGTTCAACACTTTGAGATCATTTCTGGACGATCATGAGACCCGCAGCTACTTAGAGAAATTTGATATCAAAGAACTCTCAATGTCTCAATATTGCAAAGGGAACAGTGCATTGGGGTCTCTTGTTGAATGCTGTGTGAAGGCTTGTAAACGGCTAATTTGGAAGTCAATTGGGAAAAGGATCTTGCCAATATTTGACTTTCAGTTTCTGATAGCTAAAGCAATACATTTAATAAACAGACGGCCAATCACGTTCAAGGAATCCCTGCGAACAAATCATATTGAACCAGTAGTTCCTATTACACCAGAGATGTTGATTTACGGTCAGGAGCTGCCGTCCGTAAATTTGATTCCTAGCCTTCAACCGGTACAGCTAGAAGATGCTGATTACCAACCTAACTCCGGAAGGGAAATCAGAGAGCATTACTCTAAATTGGTAGCTAGTAACAACAAATTGAATGAAGTTTATCATTCTGAGTTCTTGGCTACATTGATACACCAAGCTACCAACCAGAAGGAACGTTATAAGCCTGTTAAGCATGTACCATTAAAGGTTGGAGACGTCGTCCTACTAGTGGACAAGTTCCTTAAACAATCGTCTTACCCGTTAGGTGTCGTCGTCAAAACGGTGGCCAATTCCATGGGTGAAGTGACGGCGGCCTTCGTTCGTAAGAGTTCCGGCGAGGAGGTATACCGTCACGCTACTTCTCTCATTCTTCTGATTCCAGGAGAAGCTGGCGTCCGGGCTGCGCAAACTTTGCCGGATGACGTGCGCTCCAACTCCGAAGAAAGACGTCGTGGTAGACGTGGAGCTGCGGTCTTGGCGGAGCAAAAAATACGCTCTTTAATGATGAGCGATTGTATATAGATGTATAACCTTGTTCTGTTTTTTAATTACTAATTTCTTGAATCTTCATCTTCACCTTCACTTTCACTGCAGGTGAATTCTCGGGGGGGGAGTGTGAAGAACCTTTAAAGTTAAGGATTCAATTTGGAACCAACTTTATTTGCAATAAAGTATTTCTAGGTTTAAGTTGAATTCTGATGGATACATAAAAATGATTGCGTACCACTCCAGCACCATGGGTGACATTCATGTAGTTAGCCGACATGTCGTTGCCTGAATACAACCTGCCTTAAACAGCAGAGGTTATTTTAACTCGTCTCGGAGCTGTCTGAGCGGTTCACTCCTGCTCTCCGAGCTGGCACCACTGCATACGCACTCTGAGGTCTAACGTGACGTCATCCGTGACGCCTCCCCGCATCCAGCTGCTTCGCAAACTTCCGACTGTGCTTCCTGCACCTTTTGTCCTGGGGGAGTTTCTGGCGACCCTTTCGTCATGTTCTGCACGGCTGGGGATGTGGTGATGGGCTGAGTGTGCCACCAGCTGCTGCGACGTCTACGCCTGCCTACCTCTGCTCCGCTCACTCGCTGAGGCTCACGGACTTGTGGAGGTTGGTGACTATTGTCGTTAACTATGTGAATGTCCATTCCGTGAGCTGGTTTTAGGTGTGCGCAATCCAGGCCTCGTATCTATTCCAATCTCTACCATAACCTGTAAGCCCTATAACTATGATTACGTAAAACTGCAACGGCTTCATAACTACTGTAGAACTATAACTAAAATACATAATAACTATAACTATAACTAAACTATAACTATAACTATAACGGTTACTATGACCATCTTATAACTACTGTCTGTAAGACGACGAACGATAACTATGAGTCATTATTATGCTCTGAACCTCAACGCAACTAAATTGCATTTCTTTATCCCCTTGCAGTTCCTTCGCGGCTTAATGAGTGCAAGGTGTGACGGTCCGCTTCTTCAGCCAGTCACCCTGCTCGTGTGGAGCTTGAATCTTCCTGCTACGCACTTATTCTACACTTCACTGTTTATCTATGTCTGATCAACTTTGAATAAAAGTTGGAACTTTCAATATACGGATAAACGCTTCAACATTATTTTTCCCCCCATAAATATTTATTTTCTGTATAGTTCTACAGTAGTTATGAAGCCGTTGCAGTTTTACGTAATCATAGTTATAGGGCTTACAGGTTATGGTAGAGATTGGAATAGATACGAGGCCTGGATTGCGCACACCTAAAACCAGCTCACGGAATGGACATTCACATAGTTAACGACAATAGTCACCAACCTCCACAAGTCCGTGAGCCTCAGCGAGTGAGCGGAGCAGAGGTAGGCAGGCGTAGACGTCGCAGCAGCTGGTGGCACACTCAGCCCATCACCACATCCCCAGCCGTGCAGAACATGACGAAAGGGTCGCCAGAAACTCCCCCAGGACAGAAGGTGCAGGAAGCACAGTCGGAAGTTTGCGAAGCAGCTGGATGCGGGGAGGCGTCACGGATGACGTCACGTTAGACCTCAGAGTGCGTATGCAGTGGCCCATACAGAAAATAAATATTTATGGGGGGAAAAATAATGTTGAAGCGTTTAGCCGTATATTGAAAGTTCCAACTTTTATTCAAAGTTGATCAGACATAGATAAACAGTGAAGTGTAGAATAAGTGCGTAGCAGGAAGATTCAAGCTCCACACGAGCAGGGTGACTGGCTGAAGAAGCGGACCGTCACACCTTGCACTCAATTAAGCCGCGAAGGAACTGCAAGGGGATAAAGAAATGCAATTTAGTTGCGTTGAGGTTCAGAGCATAATAATGACTCATAGTTATCGTTCGTCGTCTTACAGACAGTAGTTATAAGATGGTCATAGTAACCGTTATAGTTATAGTTATAGTTTAGTTATAGTTATAGTTATTATGTATTTTAGTTATAGTTCTACAGTAGTTATGAAGCCGTTGCAGTTTTACGTAATCATAGTTATAGGGCTTACAGGTTATGGTAGAGATTGGAATAGATACGAGGCCTGGATTGCGCACACCTAAAACCAGCTCACGGAATGGACATTCACATAGTTAACGACAATAGTCACCAACCTCCACAAGTCCGTGAGCCTCAGCGAGTGAGCGGAGCAGAGGTAGGCAGGCGTAGACGTCGCAGCAGCTGGTGGCACACTCAGCCCATCACCACATCCCCAGCCGTGCAGAACATGACGAAAGGGTCGCCAGAAACTCCCCCAGGACAGAAGGTGCAGGAAGCACAGTCGGAAGTTTGCGAAGCAGCTGGATGCGGGGAGGCGTCACGGATGACGTCACGTTAGACCTCAGAGTGCGTATGCAGTGGTGCCAGCTCGGAGAGCAGGAGTGTTAATGTGTTGAAATGGAATAAGTTCTTGTTTTATCACGGATCTTCGTTTTCTTTCGTTCACTGCTGTCCTGTTTTTCACTATCTATAACTTTCTTCTTCAACTTTTTTTCGTAAACTTCCTTTCCAGCTTGTAGTTTCTATGCGTAGGGTGAGGTAACAAACCCTGTGCTTATATTCCCTGTTCCCATTATTCCATGCTAAATGATGTCTCTCTTTTTCCTCCCTTTGTTGTAGATAGGGAAGCTTAAACTTATTTTCACGCTAATTATTATTATACTAAGAATGGCATTCGTTCCTACAAACACTTTCGAGGTTCTTTTTCTACCATTTAAAACTTCCTAACTTTTTAATCTCAAGTCACTACTAAATGGCGCAGTCTCTTCTTACCTTGAACAATTTTGGTACATATAAATTTTGTATCACCATGTTCTTTCCATGTATTTAAGTTTTTTAATCGTGTTCAAGTTTTTTAATCGTACAAGTTGCTGCGCGTTTTGTTTCGTTTCGCACCCATAGAGGCGTCAAAAATTATTATCCTTTTCTGCACCGTGTAATTTATGATACTTAGGTCATATAATTTTGGAGCAAATGTGTTTTTAAAACCGCACTTTATTCCAGGTCTGCCATCGTAAAGTCGTCAAATCAGTTCAGAGGATTAATTTATTGTTCTTGCATTGGAACGCTACTCGCTATTCAGCCAGAGTGCAAATCTTTAACACAGAATACGCGTTCGCCCTGAACTCGAGTTCTATAGCAAATTATACACATTTATTCACCCCGATGTGACCCATGCTCGCTTTTCCATGCTAGCTCTCGTTTTTGCCCTAAAGCTGCGGCTATAAAAATCAAGCCGAAGGTTTTTCCTTGTTGTTCTACGGATCTAAAATACGAGCGGAGTCTGGGTAGTTTGCGTGGGTGGAATTGATGTCTTTTTTGGTTATCCGTTCATCATGATGGTCGGAGTGACCTCCTATAACGTGCCCTGGGTAATCAATTTACACGCGCGCTCCGAACTGCGCGTGGGCGACCGGGGTGGCCGGATTGCCATTTTTCGGGCCAAAACCAAGAAAATTGGCCTTTCGGCTACTAAAATTTGATTATAAAGACCACTAAGTGCCTAGAAATTGAGATCTTTAATAAGGTCTTTAAGGTCACATCTGGGTAAGTAGATCCTATTCGTTGCCAGAGGCAGACAGCGTATTACCGGAGCAACCCTCAAGGTGGTCAGATGATGAGCATTCGTTGTGGTCTAATCTAACTTGAAGAAAATTCAACACTGAAGATTTCGCCACGAAAAAAACGATCTTAGAACCATGACTGTTTGAGTTCTAAGGCCGAATGTAACTTCAAAAATCTCAAATTTGAGGACTTTGACGAAAAAATGTCAGTCTTTGGACCCTTGTTGACCAGTTTCCAAAGTCAAATTTTGCTTGAAAATCCCAAACTTAGGGATTTCCCACAAAAAAATATCAATATTGGAACCCTATCGGCTATTGTCATCGGTTATTGATTTTCAAAGTCGCTTGGAAAAACTAAACTTGAGCGTATTTGCCAGAAAAAATGCCAATGTTAGAACCTTGTGTGAACATTTTTCAAAGTCAAATGTTGCTTCAAAAAACCCCTAGCTTGAGGATTTCGGTCAGAAAAAATGCCAATCTCAGAACCCCAGCTGAATGATTTTCAAAGTCAAATATTTCTTGAAAAAACTTTAACTGGAGGATTTCGGTCACACAAAAAATGCCCATCTTGTAACTCGGTGTGCGAGAGCGAGATTTGGAACACGCAGGCGCGCTGCCGCTGGTGTGGGAGCGGTCATGGCGAAGAGGTTGAAACTGACGATGCGTGTGGTGTAAAGGTCGTGATGTGAATAATGTGGTGAGCAACGTAACCGGTTGCTGATGTGACGTGAGTGATGCGATGGTGGTGGTGATGCGAGGAATGTTGTAAGTTATGTTATGGGTTGCTGATGTGAAGTGAGTGATGCGAAAGCGGTAGTGATGTGGTGAGTAACGTAGACGGTTGCTGATGGGATGTGAGTGATGTGTTGGCGATAGTGATGTGAATAATGTGATGGGTAACGTAGCAGGTTGCTGACGGGTCATGAGTGATGCAACGGTGGTGGTGACGTGAGTGATGTGGTGAGTTATGTAAAAGGTAGGTAATGTAAAGCGAGTGTAGTTGACGTGACGAGTAAGATGGAATAACAAGCGTGACGTGAAGGTTGTTGATAATAAATCTCACTTACGCTTCACATTATACATTGATATGTTCGGGGTGATTATATAAAGAGCTTGAAAAGTGATCAATTTTCATGTTAAAAGATCAATTCAATTTTTGAAGAGATAACAACGATAGAGTGACGCAATCAGTTTCTCTTAATGTTGCACCGTTGGCTGTGTTCCGTCGTAGGTATTCCTTTGGCTAAATCCCGTGCCAATTTGCTCTTCTCCGCACATCTGGACCGGCAGGATAGGAACTTGTATTGTGTGTTTGTTGAAGATTGATTCGCTTTTTGATATCAACAAATACACTTCCAGTTACGAATTACTGAAGACCGATCCGTAAGTTGGTGCGCGAGTTTGAGTGCTTGCGAGGGGTAGATGTAAAATAGATGAGTGTTTATTAGTACAAAGCAGTAAAAATTCAATTTATGCCTGCAAAGTTTAGGTTCATGACATGTGTTTCTCAACGAAGCAAATTCGAAGTGGAGGAAATTGGAAAGAGATTTACGCTCAGAAAATTACAAGACAGGCTCGCTGTCGGTCTGCTGACGAACCCCACACGAATATCAAGTATCTGTTTCCAGCATCTGTTAGGGAATTGTTCTTCTTTCGATCTACGAATGCATACGCGGGAAAACGAATTCGGCGTTAATTCCTCGATAAACCCCAGAAATATTTTGCACTGATTGACCCCGCTAACGTGAATGAAATCAAAGATGAAAAGTTTCGCAATGCGTTTGTTTACCGAAAGCGAGTTCTCCCTTCTCTTTTTCGTGAAATCACGCAGATTGCTCCTTTTTCATGTGTTATTTTTCCAACTTTCTGTTGAGATTTTCCTTGTGTATGACATACTCTTCGGCGGGACAAACGATCTTGATATCTCTTCTTTTTCTTTGTCGTTATTCCTGCAAATTATATACCCCTAACTGTGGCTTTAACCCTATGTTTTAAACTACAAAGCACAAATAGATTCTCTTTTACGCATAATTTTGATTTTTTAAAGTTTGGAAATCATTCACAAAGTAAATTCAATTAAATTAAATTGAGATCCTCTGATTTTTCAGATCGTCTGTCTCCACTATTTTATTAAGGCCTCCTATTTGTTTTGTATTTATTTTTAATCTTATTCTCACTTTTTCAACCTTATTTCTTCATGTTTTCTACATTGTCTACCAACGGCGCTATATTCTTGTTTTTTCGTGTTCAGTGTATGCAATTTACTTAAGTTGCTTTCCCATGCCATCTGATCTTTTGATTTTTTGTTTCGTTGAATCAATTCGGCCATGACTATCCTCACTGACGAGTCTCGTATACGCATCCCGCTGATATATGTTAGTATGTTGTTAATTTCGTCCATATTGTATGTTTTTTTATGTATACTTAAATTTATGTCCTATGTTTTATTTATAAATTAGCTCTGATTTTAATGAACGCTTAAGAAAACCTGTCGCAGCCGAGCGACAAGGTGGCTTTGCTGTTCTAACCGTACAAAATTTGCTAGCCCTGTACCACCGCTAACTGGTTGTAGAATTCTAAGCTAATAATAATTAACTACGTAGGCATAAATAGATCATTTCTTCATGAGACGCCTGTAAATAGCACAAGTCACAATTACCCCACTTTCCTGTCATACTTGGAAACTTCCTATCCCATTTGCTCAAGGCTCTTCATTTCTGGACGACAATCCATCCAAGAAAATCATACGCCACATCCACCATTTTTTCAAAGTTTTTAATCAACGTACGGCTGTTAAGGGACATCTATCAGTTGATATTATTGTAGTTCCTCAAGTTTTCCTCGTTTGGGTCGAGGTCAAACTGTTTTCTATCCGCGTGGTGTTCTCATTTCTAGTTCCTATATACTATTTTTGAGGCCAAAATATGATAGTGCCAATTTTCCAAATTCAAGCTTTATCTAAAAATGCGAACACTCACATTTACTTATGAAACATATCGACAATTTTTTCTGAAAAAAACTTTTTACATGATACAATTTACATGATGACCTTCCTTTCATACGCTACGTTTGATGAAATAGAGTCCTCTTTTACCAGAGTTGGAATTTACGCTTGTAATTAAATGACATAGTCCTTATTTTCCTTACCTACGCTCTCAATGTCGATGGAAGTAGAATCTGCCATATCTGTAGTCGTAGAGCATTAGGAAACCGCTCAGAAACTTTACATTTTTTATACAATAGCAAATGAACTTGTCCCAATCGGGTAATTTTATTTTAATGGAGCATATTATTGGTCTTGGTATAGTTTGAGACGCTAAATTTCTACGGTCTTTCACCACACGTATCCCTTCCAGTACACTCTTAATAATTAAAAGAAGTATAATTTCCTTGTGTTAGCACTTATGAGCTCCTTATTAGTCTCATTCCATCATTCTAATTTTAATTTCTTTATTTCCACTTCCTTGCGTGTCAGAAATTCGGCTGTTAATATGTTTTGTGGCATTTTTTACTTCGCAATATTTATTCATGTGCGTATATTTACTAAATTTTCATGAGTCCTTAGCTTCAAATCGCTTTGTTTTTTACTAACTATAGTTACACATACTGTGTAGATAGAGCGATTCAGTGTGCTGATACGTAAATGCTTGCAATTGGTATCCTTGTTTCGAAATTTAAATGTTAGATTTGTTGAATGGAAATACGCTCATTGTCAACATGAGTTAAACATGTAAAGACCACACTTGTGTTGGTATTTAAATAACCATATATTGATTGTTGTTTTATCCTAAATTTTTAAAGAACATTTGTGTCCTATCTAACTAAACATACGTTCTACTATCATTATTTTGACTTGGTCCGCCAATAGTAGCCTTACTAACTTTACTTGACGTATTTAATGTTGTCAGACTAACATTCTGTCCTTGCCTCCAGTTTTTTACTTACCCTTGATGTCTCTATCACTTGGCGATTTGCTTCACTAATTGGTAGCTTGCTAACGTTGCTTGTCTTATTATTGCAGGCAAGAAAGCCGGAGGTTCCAAAGCGCAAGGCAAATCCGCGAATGCGGACAATGCCTCTTCGCCAGACAAAATCTCTCCAGGATCGTCCGGATCTCCGTCACCGACTCACCAGTCGTCGCCAAGCTCAGACGATCTAAAAGACGAAAAGACCCCGCCATCTTCGCCTTCCGATAATTTTATTGAGAAAAAGTCAAACAAACATTCTACGTCTCCCGTCAAAGAAAAAAAGAAAGACAAACTAAAAGACCACAACGATAAGAAAGAAAAGCTCGATTCTGATAAGGCTAAGAACACTAGTGTCATAAATCCTCTTCTTTTGGAACCCAAGACCATGCCTAAGGACAAGCCTTTCGACTGTGAGTACTTGTGCTTTTTGTAGGCTCTTCTTTGTCTTTGCGGCTCTAATTATCGTCTCTTCTAAGAAAACTGATGAGTGACATCATAGAACTAATGATAAATATTGCTGCAGAGACAATGAAGAGTAACTGTAGTCGTTATGTACATATCAGAGTAAGTACTGTAAGTATTTATAGCCTATAACTTATCGCCTCTACGTGCAGGCTTGCTTTATTGTGCTTACGCTCGCATTGTGGCACTGTATACCGTGAGTTTCGTAGTCCTCTTGAAGTGTTTTCTTCACTACTGTAGACCTTTCCTATAAAGCGGCTGTGGACTGAGCGATACGATAATAATACGGTACATTTTATTAAGCACATAATTTTGGGACTGTGTGAACTGATGAGTTAAATAGAGTCGTTCGGTGGACGAGATAAAATTAATTGAGAATGTATGTAGGATAGAACTTCATCCATGGGTGCGTGATACGAATGCCGGACTTATAACTCCGAACATATAAGCCGAGGTAGTAATAAACTTCAAGCAGACAAAATTGATCAACAGTTGATTTATTTTGTGCGTTTTCATGCGTAAGAATAATTCAGCATCATTCCACTACTTAGCGTGTCAGTTAATGGGAAATATTCGTGGTGTATTCGCTATTTTCTTAACAGATTTAATACGCGACGAGATTAACGCGTTCTATGGAACTTATGAGAAACAAACTTTGAGCAACACGAAGTCTTTAGCAGTTAGCATCACCGCAGTGATTGATGAACCGCGATAATGATGACCGTTCACTAGTATCATCATCAAGAATATCGATTTTCTTCGTATGTCGTCAGTTGAATGTTTGAAATGTCCAAAAGATATTCATACCATACGCTTGTACATTGTTGCATGTACGGCGCAAGTGAACATTTTATTCTTAATGCGGGGAAGCTTCAAGCATTTTTACTCTTCACACATGTGTTTCACGGTTGAATGCTTCAGAATTTTATCAAAATTTAGGGTTTCGTTGAAGGGAAATATAATTGCATCTTATTCATGAAAGAAATATCTTTTTCTATACAGACGCTGGTACAGTGATTACGGTTTAATTATTATTGAGTTTAATAGGGGATTATTGGGCTTAATAGGTTTAAATATAGACGAAGGAACACAATTCTGGCGCCAAAAAAAGGTATCCAGACAACTAACGTCGTCGTAGTTCTTCTAAAGGGAATGGATTACGCAACGTGCATCAGCGCGTACCATAGCCGAGTAAACATGAAGAACTCACGCATCCAGCTGCACCGTTATGACGCAGTGAATCACTTGAAAATTTGCTGCATAAAAAATTTACAGATGTCTTAGAATAGGCTTTAACCCTCCAGTACGGCATCAGATGACGTTTTATGAATAATTAGTTGCGAAGCATCTCGAGTATAAGGTACGTTCAACGTGCTTTTCACGTCAGCCTTTATTTTGGCTCACTTGAATGTATGACCAATTGGTTCTACCGCTATATGGCCTTGACACTGCGGACCATCCCTGTTAATTCTTGAAGTCAATCCAGTGCGCGTTTTGTTCTTTTAAGATGTCTTTATATATATAGGTTCTAATACATTTACATTTCAAACTGGATCTGCGTTTGTTGGGTCTTAATAATTTAATACGAAAAACTACTAGACCACGCGTGTCCCGTTGGGTCAGGGAACTAATGTCATCTATTTTTGGGAAGCTTTCTCCGTATAGCAAGAATTTGAGCCATCGGATCCCCCAACATAGCGATGTTAAAATTTTAAATTTTACCAATTTTATTGAATGCAGGATGCTCGTTTGTCCAGTGCTTTTACTAGAAGCAGTAAGCGGATATTGACAATAATGTTGGCCTAAGAAACCAACGAGATAATCAGAATTTTATGCGCGTTTACATCTAGATGAGAAGTGAGAACCTTAGGAACGACAGTTTGTTGGACACTCGTTCTACGATGAAGCCTAAGCTAAAAAGAGTAGCTTTGTGTACGTGCATCTTAGGATTCAGTTTGCGAATTCATATAGTAGTACTGATTCAGAAATTGTGAGCATCAATTTTTAAGGCAGGCGTCTAGTTAAGCTTCAGGAATGTCTTTACGAATGAAGGAACCTAAATGAAATTAGCAGTTCTCTCTTCAAAAAAAATATATTACCTACATCTTCAAGCTCTCATCCATGAACTCTCTTGAGGCATCTTTTTATTTAGGGGCTCATACAGGCTTCTGAGGCAGATAGGATCTCATAAAGAGATGATTTTTAAAAGAGCGAACATAACCCATCCTTTGATCTCATTTAAATTGTAAAACTCGGTTAACGTGTAATAACCCAATAGGTGAGCAGTGAGGGACCTTCTCATCAAATGTACTGAAAGGTCAGATCTCCATGTCGCTCGTTCGTTTCTGCTCGCCAGTAACATTCTCATGTAGCAGCCTCCTTAACTCAGTCTGACTTTTTCGCCGGTGCATGTATAATTTTAGCCGGCCTATCCAGGAGCTATACTTGGACTGCTAAAAGCATGCATAGATGCCCCTCGCAAAAAGTTAGACTGGATAACGAAGAAGTGTAAATTTGTGATCACGACGTTATGCTACGTCGTTTTCAGTTTTCCTCCTCAAAATTGCAATTGATTCATGTTTCCTTTGCCGACATAATATTCATTTCATTTTTGTAGCTTAGCTATTTATCTTATTTATGTCACAGGCACGTACCTTTCAATTATAATAAGTTCAGTGAGCAATGAAATACAATCCTGATAATTCATAATGATAAGCTAGATTATATATATATATATATATATATATATGGCGCCTTGAGTGGCGCCTCTAAGTAGTTATTCATGGTATAGAACATCCATCTCTCTTCTTGTCAAAGCTAACAATCAATAATACAATCAAGGTAAAAGGAAGACTTTGATGCTAGAAAATTATTTAACCCCATACCAAGATTTCAAGAATCGCTTCACATTTGCCCTAAATTCACGCTATGTCCTGAGCGACTCACAATTGCGACCAAGCGAGCGAAATTAAATTAGGAAAGAGAACTCGGTCATGATTCGAGGAAAAATTGCAGGTGAGTCCTTGGCAAGAATGAAGCCAAGAGCCTGAAACTGAGTCTGGGTTTCGATGTTCACTTTTTGAGCTTGGATTGGAGAGAATTAATTAAGATGACTTGTCGGATCTTTTCCCTTCATGCGCGTTTCTTTCACATGCATAAAAAGTGCTCCGTCTACATACAATGCGAAGTTTGACGCTTGAGTAATTAAACATAGAAAATTGGCAAATGTATACAGAAGCAACCTTCCACATACTAAGTGCCTGGTGTTTCACATGTCTCGAAGTTCATCAGTGTGTTGACCTGTTGAGGTAGGCGGGCTAAAGGGTGCTGTGAGTGTACCACCTACGGTCCAAAACGCTCATGTGATCGAGGTAAAAGAAAATTAAATTCCGCTTAAGATCGACGTAAGTATGCCTAAATGAATTTACAAGCTAAAAATTAATTTCTAGTAAGAAAATCAGCTGGAAGATGTCGTGAATAGTAGTGGTTGAAATCATGGAACTTGGCTGAGCATGATCCGTCTCCAATCTAAATATTTTGACACAGTAACCATTATTTTAGCCGCCCAACCAAAGCCTCTGTGCCAGGCGGCTATAATCACAGACGTCTCTGCGAAAAAGTTGAACTGCGTAGGCAGGCAAACGCCGTCGTCACTTGTTTGAAACGACGTTCCTGAGATGGCATGGTTCTGATAAGGAAACTCCTGGAATATTCGAAGAATGATCCTAGGTGAGATTGTAGAGAGCTAGCGACGAATTATATCTCCAAGCAAGGACAATGTGGTTCTAATTCGGTGATAGATGTAACTGTCGTAACATGTGTGTCGTAGCACTCATAATTATCAGCGCTTGCATCTGTCCAAGAATAATTATAATTATTCACAGACAGATGCTGATAGATATTCATACATGGATGCATTGATTCATCCATTCAATAATTCCATCACTTTAAGTGGAGAGTGGCCAGAAAGTAATTAATATTATTCATAGATAGATGCTAGTGTGAGGAAACCATAACATTAGATTAGCATACATACCATAACATAAGAAACCATAACATTAGATGAGCATACATACCATAACATAAGAAACCAAAACATAAGAAACCATAACATTAGATGAGCATACATACCATAACATAAGAAACCATAACATAAGAAACCATAACATTAGATTAGCATACATACCATAACATAAGAAACCATAACATAAGAAACCATAACATTAGATGAGCATACATACCATAACATAAGAAATCATGTCATAAGATGAGCTTAGTTAAATTTCGTGCAACGCACTTAGGTTTAAAAAGACTGTGGCTTCAGTGGTCACCGTGGCCTAGTGGTTAAGAGCGATTGTTTTTCTTTTGAAATGCCAAAGGTACGAAGCCTTGCAGCACTACTTCTTGTGGGAAGGCCGAATTTGTCATAATTCCTTACTCAACCCTAGTGTATGGACTGACATAGGATCATCCCGAGGTAACCGTCATTGCGTCTTGCCAGTAATTAAACAGCATTCGAAAACAAAACAATGTTTGATGTGACATGAACCGAATTGATTGAAGTAAAACATTTTTTTTCCTTCATTGAGCAAGTCCAGTGAGATTGATTTTCTAGCTATGACGTGCAAGAACTGATATATGTATATATATATATTCTTGAACGAAATCCTAATTAAGAGCTTGTCAGTGAAGAGTTAACGCCCCTTCACATCAAGAAAGTAACTAGAAAGAAACCCGATGCTCAAAGACACCGAATTGAACGAGAACCGGCGATTGAAAATAGCGTTCTGTGTGAGGAGCAACGGCGGCCGCAGCTGCTGTCAGAGCTGTTGTGTGTGCAACAGTGGGATCTGCTTTAATTTATCCGGCTATTTTAGGACGAACGTAAAGAAAGGCTTGCGCGCGTTGCTTCGCCGCTGGAGCATTTGTAATATGAATGTTTCCTATCGAAAAATCTATACTTAAATGCTGCTGACTTCATATCGAGCAAATATCCTATCTTGTAACAAAAGATAACGCTGCCCGCCTTGGTCTCCCAATTTTGGCTTGTGTTCAGAACTCAATCTATACTATAATAAGAGCCGCGTCCGTCCGTCGGTCTGTCCGAAGCCAGCCGAAAGTGTGCGATGAGCGCATCTGTGATACAAGCTCCGGCCCTATATATTTTGGTCGGGCCGTGTTCACGCGGCCTCATCAACTCTCGAGAGATTGTATTTTTTAATTTCTTACGGCCTTTTTCTCATTTCGCCCTCTTTTTGATTTCAAATAAAGGGGGGTGGACTAGTTATAGTAACGTTCGTAGAAGAACCATCTCCTCATCTTTGGTCAATAATATTCTAACGCATTATGAGCTGCATCAGCGGCAATAAAGTAAAATGATAAAATTGGGCACTTTTTATGCTCTTTGAAAAAGGAAAGTCATAGAAATGGTATTGGTGAACATTGATTGCCTCATGGTAAAAATGTATTAAGTTGCGGACCAGTCGACAACGATAGACATTGTCTTCGCCCTTCGAACGTTTACTAAATAGCCTACAAGTTCAGTGCCTAGAAATTCATAACAATTTTAAACCTCAAATTTGACGTTCAGCAGTTTTAAACGTTGTGTTTGGATAACACCTACGAGTTCTAATGTCGTATCAGGGCTATGAAATATATAAAGCATCATTTAATAAGTTCTATTTGATTTACGCGGGATTTTTATTTTTAGTTAGTAGTTGATTTTTTTTTAATGATGTAGGTTCTTATTTTAACTCAGCAGTTGTTAATTTTAATTGCATGTGACTGTCCATTGAGAATAATCGCATTTTTTAGCGTAATAATAATCCTAGTGTAGTGGTCTCTTTCCATGACTATTCATCTCAAGGGGATCGAAATTACTTCATTATAAGCTACTTATCAGTTTTATAGTTGCGCTATGTCCGTATGGTTTAACGATTCGAAATCAAATGAGCTCGAATTAAAATTTATTACTATGGTTATAAATTTTAAGTACGAAAAAGCATGAATAAGAAAATGCTAACTTTATTTTAGTGTTTCTCAGCATTTGTAGCATGTTGTGCTCATCACGGCTGCATATTGCATTTAAAACAGTTTAAACAGTTTATTTTCATAAGCAATAAATCAGTTTAATCATTGCATGGAACTATTATAATGGATAGGTTGAGATAAAATTCATTTGGGCCCGCCCTACGTTCAGTGACTCTTAGGGTATATAATGAAAACCTTATTCTACGTTTACAAATCCATGTATTCTGGAACACTCATACTGAACGTACACTAAAGCAATCGAAAAAAATTAAACACAAGAAAATGAAAACTAATTTATTAATTTAACACACCATATTAAAAAATGATGTATGCGAGAACTGCTTTTTCAAGAATAGATTTAGCTTTGCCCATCATTTCAAATGAAGAGGGGCCAGAAAGTAAATAGCCTACAACTGCATAAAGGGTGTCGATCATATAACAAACAATTCAGTAACTAATCTGTACATAATTACTAAGTTGTAAGTGATAACTAAGTTTCATATAATGCCCAAGATGTGAATAATAACTAAGTGGTACATTATAACTAGGTTGTAAATAATAGCTAAGTTTTATATAATGACTAAGCCGTAAATAATAAATGAGCTGTATTTAATAACTGAGCCGAATATAGTAATAAGCTATGAATAATTAATGAGCTGTATTTAATAACTGAGCCGAATATAGTAATAAGCTATGAATAATTAATGAGCTGTATTTAATAACTGAGCCGAATGTATTAATAAGCTATAAATAATAAATGAGCTGTATTTAATAACTAAGCTGTATAGTGTATATAGCAATATCTATAATAATTATTGAGCTACCGACCGCTAATTTCCCCTATAGTGAACAATCGTTTGAGCTCCCAATTCATCATTGCAGGGCTTCAGTTCAGTCATACTTAATACCTAAATTGAACTATCAACTCAGAGCGTAAATTAAAAGATAAAGAGCAAGATTTTTAATACTTGTAATTGCAAATATTGCAATGAGGGCTTAATAATGTAAATTGTTTCAGTATTTTTGCATGGAAATATTGCAGCTCCTATTAAGGAGTTACCGCATGAAACTCTTTCGTTTTCTTTTCACATTTTCTTTTGATTTCATCGATCACGCTTTTAAACGCTGGAGAATTTTTTTTATATATCTCTTCATGCTAATCTTTGAAGGATGCATCTCATAATATTCTCTAAGTAATGATCCGAATTTTTATCAACGACCGTAATTCTATGTCATTGTATCGTGGAACATAGGAAGCGGCGAATGTAAACATTGCAGACGACGGAACAGAGCGCTGCCATGGCAACCGTCTCAGGATTGATCTTATGATTTCCACACCGCATTCGAGTTGCGTTAAAATGGCTTTCAGCTGAACTGAGCAGGCTGCGTGTCAATTAATATTAAATTATTCATGAGCATTATACGACATAAGCGTTGTATGAGATAATCTTTTGTAGTTTTCATCGCTGTAGCAAAAAATGAACTACCGTCGGCAGGATGATATGTCTCAAGCTCTAGATACCATCTGCTGTATTTTGATGAGAATCGATTGCATCACGCTTTAGAAGTAGAGGTCGAAATTTGCCTAATTCTGGTCATAGATCCCCTTGAAGGCGCTTTAAAACCTCTATTGATTGCTCGTGCGAACAGGAACCTATACTTGGAACGCCGTAACTCTCTATTAAAGAGAAGCTCTCGGACCTGGAGGAAGCGCTCTCTCTCCAGTCCGCCGCTAATACCGCACCGACGGACGATCGTTCATCGCTCCGATCTGAACGGCCAATTGCGGAAATCGGCATTCAAGGACAATCCTTTGAATTTATCAATTTTGGAGCTTCATTTTTGCTAAACATAGTTGCTATTCTGGGCGTTGTCTCTTTGGAATAACGGGCGTGATATCATCGAAAAATTTTTGAACGAGGGACAGGTTGATTATGAATTTGTTACTTGTAGATTTGTTTGACACTGGGAATAACTAAAGCCGACTAACAAATTCATTCTCCAAAATTCTCATCAACATTTAGATTGGTTTGAAATGTTTGGTACCATCATAACCGTTATACTGACATTTCTTCAAATAAAATGCTCATCTTACGTCAACCCTAAGACACCAATGGCATTCGCTAATGTTGGCTCAATGTGCACAAAACGGGGTCGAACTGAATAGAAATCCCGCAGGGTTTGTGCACTATGGTTTAAATATGTTTTCATTTCACGCGCCATTTTCGTCCACGTGTTTCTTTCATGTTCTTCCTCGGATTCTCTATCGCTTATCTAATTCATTCCTATATTTCTCACATATTCTTTTTAATTTTTTTAACATTCTCTCATTCACCACGTTCATTCTCGTTATAATTTTTCACATTCTCATATTTTCTCTCTCATTCCTCAGGCTCTCTCGTTTCTTTCATTGCTCACATTTTCTCTCTTTTTTTTCTCTCTCTCTACACTCTCGCAACGCTGTTTGACTTGGCGTCATCGAGTTGAGTGGCATTTTCTTGAACTCGAATTAGATCCCCTAAACGTTGTCCGCATGAATTTATTCCTGTAGATCAGAGGCCAGGAGAACTGTGATATTTTCGAAGCAAAGTGCGACATTCATCAAGGGCAAAAACCTATCAAAGGAGATAGGACTTGGTTTACTTCTGATCAAAGCATGGAAGGTTGAGAGGCGGCTCGTACAAGCGCGCCTCTTAAGTCTGTGCCTTTGTCTGTTTGTATGTAAACTTCAATAAAGATCTAAAATACAAGGACCTGATCTTCAAACCACATACGTCATCGTAGCGGTATAGATGTCGTCAAAAGTTCGTCTGTTAGCTTGGCTGCGCTGCACGCGTTTTTTTTCTACTCAAGATTCATAGGATGGAACTTCTACTGTTCCGCTACGGCTAGCATTTCTTAAAATTTTTCATAAGATCATTGACTTGTTGTTTTCAATAAGATACCTTATTTGCATGAATCATGTCTATTTATAGACATACCAGATAGTGAGCGCAAGTGTGAAATCTGTATCTAAACTCACGCGAGCTCTTAAAATAAATTGACCTGTGATCCATTGCGATAAAGCGTAGTAGTAAATGAAGGCTCCGTACACTTTCGTGAAGAAGACTTTGATTCCTTATATGTGCGATTTATTCCTGAATCTAACACGTATCAGGATATCGGACGCGAGAGAACTGAAAATCGTCTTCCTCTGTATTATGCTTCACTCTTGAAAGGGCTACTCTATACTTAATGGATATTTTATGATAAACCTTTATTCGATCCTTCCGTTCAATATTTCGAAATGATGTTTGATTATTAATGATCGTACTTGCATTCGAGTTGTTTGTTCGGCATTTTGCATCAAGATATATTTCTTACATGAATAAAAGAGTAATCTTACTACAGTAACTTTTTGGCTACAGCTCGCCTTTATGATGATTGTAATAATTTTTTTCATAAATTGTGTTGAAATTACTGAAATTCATCAAACTAAACTGATAAACCGAAGACAAATTGCTGACACGAAAATGTCCTATACTTTATGCAATTGCTCTACGCTCCTGTTTCGCATGTTCATCGTTCTTCTGATGTGCATGCTGTATACTAAATCTTATTTTTAGCGAGAGTATGAGTAAATCCGTGAAGTACGAGTGAAGAATGAAGTTCTTCACGTTTAGAAAAACGTTTCAGAATAAACGCCTCTACTTCGAACAAAAATTATTTTTTTAGTTTAGCACGGTTCAGCAGAAGTCCTAGTATCTGCTGCGGGGGAGATTTATCTTTTAAAAAAGATCTTGATCTTCTTCGCTTACAGTTCCCCATTCATTTATGCTCTACTAATTTTTTTGCGTTCACAACGTTTCAGTTTAAGTCCCAATAGCTGGAGCTGATGAAATTTATGCTTCGAAATAATTGTTCATTCTCATCTTGTCCACTGGTTATTCCCCATCCAGTATTGCTAGAGGAACAAGCTGAAATGTTTGGAAAATTCGCACGCTTTCATAAACCTCATACCGCAGCTTACTGCGAACTGTCTGACGCGCGTTGAAAAATTTTGGGAATTGGGAAGATGTTTTAGATTTAGAAAACGAAATAAAAAGAGCAAGAATATATTCTCATTGGACAATTTAAAGCATTTAAAAATTTGACTATTTAAACCAATGAGGACCATTACGCCAATTAATGAGAGTATTAACGTTGGAATACTTCGATTAAAGAGTTTTTGGATTTAGTTGATCAACAACGACCTTATTTCTATTCTTGAGCACTGCACGAAAATTTAATTTAACTTGCATTATTGCGTTACCTTGTATCTATCACTCTTGTTATATGGAGTCCTCATTTAAGGCCTGTAACATCCTTGTTTCGAATGAACTTCCTTGAAATCTGCCGGTCTGTGGCATTGATGTAATCCTATGTCTACTGAAACTTCAAAATCATAGGCAACAGAATTCTTTTGTAAAAGTCATCATCACTCAAAACTAAATGAGAAATAACCCAAACATGGATGATTTTTTGCTTATAAATGACTTACTCATTCCTATTATGGCATTTCAAACCAACTAGGAAGGTTATTTGAATGAGAAAAGGGGAAAAATCTACCTGTTGTCAGAAAGGAATAAATGTTTCCTAATTCTATTTGTGAATTAAATTTTAACCTCAACCAATCAGCGAGAAAATGGAATTATTGTGAAAACACGGTGGTTCACTTAGACGACAAAAATGTAAATTACGCATCACGAGTCCTGCTACTGAAGCTTCCCGAGAATTGAGGGTAAATTTAAGCTCTGGGGTTTTCATAACGTGAAAACGGTTTGTAAATTCACCGTTGTCTTGAGGTAGGGTAGGAAAAGCTGAACAGTCGCGAACAGTTTACTGGTGCGCAGAGGCTAATATGGTGGCGGACGGTATAGCTGCTATCGGTACGGAAGCGCTCTGACAAAATGCAAGTCAAGACCCGCGACGAACGTTTTTAACACTCGCCAGGGAATGGGTAAGTAGGGGCACACAATAGTACTAAATGCTCTAATTGCTCCAAACATCGGAACATATCACCCTAAGTTATAATTAAGTGACTTCAACATGTTTCTTTATGCCTTGAATTTATGGTGCCAACCAACTTGAAACTAGAGATGCTGTGTGTGAGTGGTCAAATATCAAAAAATTATGCTCATTGTAAGATGTGTGTCGAGTTTTGTGTTGTATGTCTTTTGTATGCGAGAATTTCGAATTAAGGTCCAGATTTATAGCAAGGTTCAAATTTCCACTCAAATTTTAAATCGTGAATTTTTCTTTTTCGATAATCTGAGCATGAATCTTATGACGACACTTCTTATTTCGGGCAATAAGTTTAAGAAGCACAAAACATTTATAAATTTCCGTACTGAAAGAGCAAGTATTCGTCGCTGGTTCCACAGCCTTGTAACTTGCATGTAAAACGTGTTTGGTCGGACATACCCGACGGGTACGTATAGGTGTCGAGCTTTTCAAGATCCTACTAATATTTGTCATTTTCATGGCATCGCCACTGGCTTTCATAGTTGTTTCCATGTTGTGTTATTTTCGTTCTTAGTTCAGTTTTCAAACGTTTTTATGGACTCTCTGCCTCGCTATTTCTGGATCGCTGCACGTGGAAACTTCCACAGACAGGAAAACAGAGACTGAGAGTTTGTCTCAATAACGAGGCCATTGTTGTACGACATATCAACTAGCGACTTGAGGTTAAAACAGACGCGGAATGGCTTTGCTCCGTGTATTTAGACGCCTATCATAAAATAATTACAATATGAGTGGCAGCATAGCGCCTCGCGCACATCACGAACCTCCGCTGTAGTATTCTATTCTTTTATCATCCGTCGAGCTAAGAATAAGTGCGTCGGTAATGATGGATTTTCTCATATACAACCCCATTGTTGAAGCAGTAAATTTTCGCCGAGAACAACAAAATTATAGCATCTCGCTTCTGTATAATGCAATGGTTGTCCACCGTCATTCTAACATGTCCATGTATGACGGAACTAAGAGAAGTAACCGAGTGTGTTCTTGCGAAGCACTTTCTCATTTTTTTGAAAAGCATCATAACAAGCTTAAATGAATTACTACGTTTGAGTCTGTGAAAGTTTTTATTTCACTGACGTACCGCCTCAGGTACCCACAAGGCGTAAGTAAGAGTGATTCACGAAAGGGACGATTCTCGGCACAAAAGAGAAGTGAGAAACTTTAGTCAAACATCTAGGAATTATTTTTTCCTTTGTAGCTGATAATTTTTTTTAACCACAAACCGAGAGAGAGTGGAAACTTTGATGGATTAAAGACAAGTGTTGAAAGACATTATTTTAGCTTAGGTTAAAAGTTGCTTCATATTTGCTCAATCTGTCCTCATCTTCAAATGAATATCGTATTCTGCTATCTCTAAGCAACAGGGCAGCCCTGAAACTGTACAGTGTTCTTTGTTATTTTAGATCTTTTTTTATCATTCTAAGTCACATCCGTACCTATGATACAGGCTCGTATAGGACAAAGCTTTCTGACAGTACGCATTAACAACGCAATCGTCTGCCTTCAGCGAAAATCCGTAGAATTCTATAGACAAGAAAACAATACTCGAAACTGCCTACCAAGTACAATGTTATACTGAAATTAAGATCTCCGAATATCTTAACCTTTAGAGGCCATGAAACAGGGATTTTTTGTAGAATTTCTCTTCAATTCTTTTGATCAAAATGAGATTCAGCTTTATTAAATGAGTGGTTTGGCTTTCTAACTACACCTTTTTCACTTCAAATTAATCTAAGTCAAGTTCAATTTAATCCAAGTCAAATTCAAATTAATCCGAGTCAAGTTCAAATTAATCCAAGTCAAGTTCAATTTAATCCAAGTTAAGTTCAAATTAATCCAAGTCAAGTTCAAATTAGTCAGAGTCAAGTTCAAATTAATCCGAGTCAAGTTCAAATTAATCTAACCCTCAGTTGAGTTATACTCGTAATATGACATAATAATTTGTTAATTTTAGTTTTTTGTGTTAAATATGTATCTATTTGATGTTATAAGCAAGACTGGTTTCGAGGATTTATTGACACTCATAGATTTTTAATACACGTGAAATTTCACTTTATCACATCTATGAAATCATATACATGCAAATACAAAAGGTTACCATTGAACGATATGTAGATTTAATCCTTAAAAGAAATATACAAGTGCGATTCACTGAGTACTAATGTACGATTCCATTTAATTACAATTTATATTTGTTCATTACTATCCAGATACATTCTTGCATTAGCAATAAAAATGTTGCCCTCCATTCTAATTCCGTGTTGGTCAATGTGAAGAAATGTTGGATCCACTTACAATATACAATAATAATACAAGAAACAATGTTTCTAATTCACTACTGATTTTATTTGTGTGTGTTTACAATTCAAAATATATTACTTTTAAGACTTTAATAACTTTTATAATGATCATTTTATAAATATTTAAGTCTTGAAAGTATTATCTATTGAATTGTGAACACACACTAATAAAATCAGTATTAAGTTACAAACATTGTTTCTTGTATTATTATTGTGTATTGTAAGTGGATCCAACATTTCTTCACATTGACTAACACGGAATTAGAATGGATGGCAACATTTATATTGCTAACGGAAGAATGCATCTGGGTAGTAATGTACAAGTATAAATTGTAATCAAACGGAATCGTACATTAGTACTCAGTGAATCGCATTTGTATATTCCTTTTAAACATTAAATCTACATATAGTTCATTGATAACCTTTTGGTTTTGCATTTTATGATTTCATAGATGTGATAAAGTGGAATTTCACGCATATAAATGTCTACGAGTGTAAATAAATCCTCGAAACCAGTCTTGCTTATAACATCCAATAAATACATATTCAACACAAAAAACTCAAATTAACAAATTATTATGGCATTTTATAACGAAACTGAGGGTTGGATTAATTTGAACTCGACTCGGATTAATCTGAACTTGACTCGGATTAATTTGAACTTAACTTGGATTAATTTGAACTTGACTTCGATTAAATTGAACTTGACATGGATTAATTTGAACTTGATTTGGATTAATTTGAACTTGACTCGGATTAATTTGAACTTGACTTGGATTAATTTGAACTTGACTTGGGTTAATTTGAACTTGACTTGGATTAAATTGAACTTGACTTGGGTTAAATTGAACTTGACTTAGATTAATTTGAAGTGAAAAAGGTGAAGTCTCATCTAGTTGGGTAAAATTCAGACCTGCTTACCACGATGGCCTGAGTTTTGTTTAGCCAGTATAGTTCAACATTAAATAGGATCAATTCTCACGTTGATGAAAAGTCGCTGTAAAAAGAAGCTAAGATTATACATGGCGTATACGTCAACGCTTGCTTTTACCGAGCTCAAGGTCCATCAAGTATAATACAAGAACAATAGATAACCAAATAAACTGCCTGCTGTACACGGCGCTCCGAATCTGTCAGCAACAATTCAATCACTAGTTACCCCATGGAAGAGATATCCTTCTTCCGCTGCAACAACTCTCCCCAGATCGACTCATTACATCCACTAGACAAAAATTTGCACGTGTAGCTGTGCACTAACTCAGATGATTTGCTTGAGCTAAAGCTGCAGTCAAACCAACCAACACTGCTCTCTTGTCTAATGCCAAACAAACCCTGAAGAAAATATGACCTAGTATCGTAATTATTTATTCTATTTTTCGAGTCTCGTGTTTCCCAATGTTCTCGCTTTTGAAAATTGTTCAGTTTACCAGAAGATCACCATCTCCAGCAAATATTCAAATAAGAAGGCTCCAGTTATTGAACCTCGTATCGCAGAGTGTGCTATCGAATTATCGGGATTGCATGTTTTTTGCAAAAGAGATCTCTCTTTGATTTGAGACATTTTGCGATTGCCAAGAATGCTAACATTTTTGATTATTGATAAGATTCTTAAACGGAGCACTTAGCTTAAGTTCAATAAATCAGTCGCCGTCACAGACGAGGGCAAATTTTATTGAAAAGCTTTTTTTTATCATTCCGTGTTAGAAGAGGAAAGAGCCGTTACTCGGAAAACATGAGTAGAATGTAACCTAAAGTGCATTCTGCGCCTTGTTGGTAGTTTCTTGGGACGCCCTACACAAGTGGGGACGTAACTTGGGCTTACATAGGTTTAACAAAATAAGAAGAAACATTTGAAATTATTCTTAAGAAAACGTTACGGGTCAGTAGTGTGGAAAAACTATAAAATATTCGTACATTTTGTGGGGAAAGTTATAGTGGTATTTTCACTTGAAGCAAGTACCAAGAACAAAAAATAAACTGAAATAGAAAAAGTTGGTAAATAAACTTAGCACGCATTCTCGAGTTGTTTTTAATATTAAGCCATATTATTTCTGATGTACTGACGTTAGCTGTACTGTTCAGAACTGATGCTGAAGTTAAACCTAGAAAGTGTTCATGTACATTCCCTTATTTTTGACTTTTATTTTAATATAAAATTATAAAAAATATAATACAATTAACCTTATATTCCTGAATTCTCCATTCCATAATGGAGAACTCCACATACCCTATCCCTCAAACAGAAGCATTTTCCTGAGTGGTATAAAATAATTGACGCCTAATTTGTGATACGCAAAAGCCTCAGTGATTCGATAGAAAACATTTCTCAAGAGCACGCAACGTACAAGTGTCACCTGCTAAGCTGGCAGCCGCGTGCCGTAGCGGCGCTCAGTTGGAAGTTCTGAAACTGTTGTCCCGATTGTGCAAAACTTGATGATGTACATCCCAGACTTGGTACGCTAATGGTTAATATAATTAGATGATAAAATTGAATGTACTAATCAGACTTGGTACGCAGTAGGTTTGTACAGTGTTCCTCTACAGGTATCATTTTCGGTGAGCTAGAAAGCATGAGCGTGAATGGACGAATCGAATAAATGACCTAAAATTGATACGTTATACATTTCACAATCGTCTGTTGGTGGCGCATTGGTGCAGCGAGCGTGTGTTCTTAATGAAATGGGACTCGGTTCAAACCCGCGCGTAACCACTTCAGACCTCTACAAGGTAACGTCCAAGTGCGCTCTGGTGTGACACCATTATGATATAGTCTTCAGTGAGACCCAAGTAGTGTACGGACTATCGGGGGTACATACTCCAGTTACATAAAAATATCCTCACGTTACGGCTATTTTAAATTTCCTAATTGATAACTATGATAAAAAGGAAGATAACAATTTGTGAAACCTACTTGAGTTCTAAATGTTAGGCCTTTCAAGAACTTCAATTTCATAACTCCTCGGTGTGCAATAAGCCATGCAGACCTCAGAAAACCTATGTTAGACGTTAATGGCGTCTCAATACCTGACATTTTCGCGAGAAAATTATATAACGAGATTACTGAGCAGCATTTCATTCTAATAGCCACGCACTGCTGCCATACATAGGAAACGAGAAGGAAATGCCCAGAAACTTCAATATTATATAACGTATGTACAGAAATGCTTGTTGCGCGTGCCTTTCATGTAGCCATCCAGATCTATTCAGATTTATTATCGCGATGGCTTAAGTCATTTTTTAATTAGCATAGTTCAACATTGAATAGGTGCTTCTAATTCTAATAATTAATCTCATTCAATTCTAATAATTTCGTTTGGGAGTTGCTATTTTCGGATTCATTATTCGATGTGGTAACTACTAGACCAAAGTACCTCTCTGTGAAGCGTGAACAGCAGCACCGTTGAATGGTGAATTAGACCAGGTGTCTGATTACCTCTGCTACGATAAGGTGCCATTACGACTGATAAAAGTAAGATCAGCCATGCAGTTCATAGAATGCGTAATGCGCTATTCTTGCAGAATTGCCGCCGCTTCAACGAACTTCGAATGAGCTTACACATGTATGTTAAGTTATTCTCGTATAGATTTATTAAACTTCATAATTTATTGGCAAATCTTTCAAGGGTAGGAGATTTGAGTAGTTTATTCGTCCAACCTGACTTTTGATCCAGTTTAGAGTGCGTGTTTTGGAGGAAAGTTTTGTGTTGTTTAGATTTGTGTTGATCTTTAAGTGAATGTCCTATTTTTAAAGATACTTTTGTTCAGTGATCCAGTGCTGGCTCTATTTTAATTTGAATGATGTGTGGGGAAATATCAAGTGTTTTTAGTTAATTAATGAATCATTTTTATGGATCAAAAACATTTCCTTCAAAGAAACACTGGACCATGATACAAGATGTCGCTACAGACAAAAAGTTTTGCGCAATACCAATACGAAAAGCAAACATTTTAGCAGCATAAAAATTCTTAGGATTTTTTTGCTGTTCCCCTAACCCATATATAATAATTGAAACACCCTTTTCATCTTGTTCGTTTGCGTGAATACTTACGTGTTTGGTTGGTCAGTCTGCTCCACCTACAGTCTGCTTTGCGTAATAAAATAGGGAAAACTTCAGAGCATTGCTGTCAATCACCAGAAAAAGTAAAATTGATGACTTTCGCGCACTATATTGTAGATACAATAAGTTACAAATTCCCATTTGATGAATGACATATCTCTAAAGTTAGTACTGAAAACCGTCTTACTCGGCGGTTCAAGAGGTCAAGAGGGTTTAGTTTCATTGAAAACTAAAAACTAGTTGCTTAGAGGGTGGTTCACCCAACGGCGTTCAAGAGGGTTTAGTTTTAAATGAAAACTAGTTTTCAATGAAAACGCTCCGCCGCGTGTTGTGTACAAAATTGTCGGTCAACAGATGTCGTGCGACTAAAAATATTCCATAATTATTAGTTTGCCTTTACGTTGAACTTTCTTTTTGTTTTCTAGGAAAGTTGAAATCTATTTCCGGACCAGGCAAATATAAGCGTGCTCTGCCCCTACTGTCACAAGTGTTCCGTGGTTTAGATATATGTATATACAGATCCCGTGACCCACATCACACGAATCTACGCTGCCGTGTTCGAAATCATACCTGATGGTATTGGATTTAATTCAACTTTATGCAATCGGAAAGTTTTACGATTGCATTTTTATATATGTCGCTTTCATGTGTCTGGAGAGTATAACATGAGTAAAATGAGAAAGTATTTCTACGAAAATCAGAAAATTTTCCAACTACGGATAGAAAAGAACTAATGATTATATTTTTATTTTTTAGCCCTATAAATTCAGTGCTCTTATTTACGCTTTAGAAGCAGAGCGAGAGATGGATGAAAAACTGAAAAGAAACTAACGTTATGTTACGGAGACTCTTGTAGAGATGATTTTAAAGAAAATCTCTTCAGAAGACGTTTCGGCTGTTTAACTAACAGTTTTTCCACATTACTGCTACGATATTAAGAATGTTATTGGTGTTTGATTTCAAAAATTTCTTATGAGTTACAGAGTTATATGCATTTATAAAGAGACGTTTGGGTGAACCACCCTATTTAGTGAATCCAAGCCCGCTTTGAGTAGAGACTGTATGTGGACCACCACTTGTTTACCTCGCCCCAACTGGGGAACCGTCTGATTTCTAGCTTTCGTTCATGAAAGTGTGGGTCACTGAAGAGAGTTCCGCTCTGTGATGCTGTAGAAATAAATAAACAGGAACTGTCGGCACTGCAGAGGAAGGTAGTCAGATACTTGACCCGCAAGACCTCACGCTGGTTGACAAATATTTCAGAAGTTTTGTGAATGTTTTCACTCACATTGAGCTACCCCTCGATAGGGGAGGATAGTTTCGCATTGCTCCATTGTGTTTATTGTTTTGTGCGTAGAATTAACATGTAATCACATCTCATCTGTCTACAAGTAGGATTTCTTTGCTTCCCGCACATTTTCGTATTTTGACACTCGTATAAAGATATATCTTTCACTATTGAGCATATCGCGGCGAAATCTGTCAGCGCTAGTTTTCTGTGTTTCTTTGTTACATTAATTTTAGCACTCAATGAAGCGGTCGGGGTAAACCAGCTTTGGCTGTCGGGCCTGACTGTGGAAGGTGGTTGTGCTGGGCTGCTGCTGATCCTGGCAGTTCAGGTGCGGCCAGTGCTGCCTCTCTCGCCTCCTAGTGCCTAAGTGGGGTGATTGTGGCCTGTTATCGGCTACCCTCCCATAGGGAGGATAAGCCCGGTATATGTATGTATATGTATGTGTAATGTTAGCTAGCATTGCAAAATTGTTCATAGATTTGTGGCTAACACAAATCTTTCTCTCGTTAAGCGTGTTGGTCTCAAGACACGCAAATTTCAGGCGACATTTGAAGTTTCAGGTACGTGATAATGATTTGTTGCTTCTCGAGTCTGTGATGTTAAACTAAAGAATTAGCGTACGTTTATGGAAGTAAAAACTCCCACTTGCGATTGTGGGTACAGGATGCAAAGTTTGCTCACTTCGTCAAGCCGTTGAACTCAACGAATGTTCGAAATGGTAAATTCAGAGGTAGTAATTTACTTTAATTTCCTAAACGTTGCAATTTCTTGTGAAATTTAATCTAGAGTATCATATATACGGTACTTCATCAGAAAAAGCAATCAATCGTAAGCTAAAACTTGTGTGCATTGATGCTAAAATATTTGGTTTAGTTAATTTACTGCGAACGTTTACTGCGACTGAAGAAACGGATTTCTTTTGTAAGTAAACGAAAGCCGTTTTTATTAGTAAACAAGAGCTGAGGTTTAAATATGCCATCATTGTCTTATATAAACATACAGGAATGAGTGAATCGGTATTTCAACGATTACGAAGGCTTCTATCGTGTGTGTTAAACTAGATTTACTAACATGAAAACGCTTCTAACGAAATAGTCGTTTCTTACAACAGCTCATCAGGAATTGACATATTTAGGTATACGTTGAATAGTGCATAGAATAATTTCACCTGCAACATGTGTGCTAGAAGCATAAAATGCGAAGCTTGGTGCTTGTATTGGGGAACTCCCGATCAAAATACCTCACATGATCTGTAAATTTTATTCATTTCACCGCAGAGTATTCATTAAAGCCTGCTTGAATTTCTTGTCAAAGTTGTAATGACCTCTCACGAAGATTAACAAATTTCGAGTCACTTCGCGATTCAGCGAATTTATAATAATTTCTGACTTCTTGTAACAGAGAATGAGAGTCGGTAAGCAGGACAGGTTGGCAGGTGCGCGGATGAGCTCTTGCGTCACGCTAGGTGTTGTTGTGCGGAGTAGCTGCCGCGTACACATGCCGGACGCCAGACGTAGGTTGCCTTAGCGACACTCCACACCACCCTGTCGCCATCCAGTGGTGACAGCTTGTTGCTTGGTTCTCAAACCAGCAAGACGCCGCTGGTTCTCCAAGAAAAATACGCAGCTGGTTCTCCAAGGAAAAAAAGCTACTTGGTTCTGAAACCATATCTTGGTTCTTGGTTCTCCAAGCGCGAAACAAAAGTTCCGCTGCTGGTTCTCATAGCGCGAAAAGAAAAAGACGCGGCTAATTCCAAAGCACGGCACGAAAATGCCTCACCAGACGAAAAAGCCTCTGCTGACTCCTCCTCAGGAGTATACTACTATTGCATCTATGGGACTTGGCACTCCCAGGAGGTCAATGTGAGGTCCAGAGCTACAGGTTAGGAAGGCCTTCCTTGTATGGAAAAAGAGTATGTTTTTTGTTTTGTTACGGACCATCTCTTTTTCGGTTCACTAATGTCTTGTTTCTCAGCATCAACTACTTTCTTCTTTAACTTTTTTCTTGTTTCATAAACCTCTCTTACAACTCACTGTTTCTGCATTGTAGGTATAGAGGGCTAGAAGTGAAAGGTTAGTGGGTGCATTGCAGGTGTCCTTCATTCGTCATTCGTGAAGTTTAAACACTGATAAGGCACATGAACTCGAGCGCTGGCAAAGCAAACTCAACAGCGTAAGCGCGCAGTTAAGGTAGCAAAAAGGCTTATTTCCAATAAAGATCATACAAAAGCACACCATTGGTTTTTAAAACATCTTAAAGTAAGGATCCTTAGATGATACACTTACATGAGTATCGTAATACCCATGCCACTAGTCGAATCAAATAAGCAACACATAAGGTATTTCATCATAAGGGTGTCACAGCAATCATCGCAGAAACTAGTCGCTGGTCAAGCAAGCTCCTCTTTGCAAAAAAGTGTGATAAACTGTAGGACCCACGCCGGGATTTGACAGTGAAAATATTTTCAACCGAATGATTAGATAGCCAAGCATGGCTATGTTCTTCTGAATAATCAGTTAGCTGCACCATACAGTGTTATATACGTAGCTTTTCGAGCGTATAGATGTGATAGTCTTGAATATTTCAACATACGAGAGCAAAATGTAGGCGTGATAGCGAAACATCGCTCGCCGCGAACTCGGGAGGCACGTGAATCTAGAAGTCTTATAATATTGTCTTTGCAGTTAAACTACAACATTTAGAGCCAAATTCCAATTTCAGCTGCAAAATTTTACTTTTCATTTACGTATCGAATTAAAATGCCCCAAGTTTTTTCTCGACGTATAAGCAGTGTTGTAGTTCAAGTTAGTGGAGCAAATGTATTTAATTATTAAGTAGTTTCTTGATGAATAATTTTCAAGCAGAATTACGTGTTTTTCACTGCGCTAACATTCTTAATCATCATAAAGTATCTGCTCAATTTTCAAGTGCATATAAATTTCAAATTTTGCAAGAATCGCAGCATTCGCGAGGAAAATTTGCGAGTAAAAATTCAATTTTTGAACTTAAAATATTGTGCTCATACAAACGTGGAAAAAATCGCTTCTGCTACAAAAATCTAGTTGAGTAAGGAATCTCATAGGAGAGAGGTCACAATTAAATTGAGTCCATAATTTTTCCATGCATGAACTCATAATCCATGGTTACGTTTAGGTGAGTGAAAAGTAGGAAGACAAAGTTACAGCACGCATATTGTCGGCATTGAAACACAACATGAGCTGGCGAGACTAGCGCTGCAGCTGCGCACACGATGCAGCCTGACCATGGGGCCACTGCGCACTCCACACCTCGACTGCTGTACCTTCGTGGTGCTACGGGCGGTGTGTGCACTCTGCAGTGGCGTCAGGAGGGGTAGAGCAACTGCAACATCCTGGAACCTCCAGTGATAGAGAGTTATAGGCCAGAAGATCATGGAAGTAAAATTTGCTAGAATAAGCCAGCTGTGTTTCACCAGAGAATCTTCCCGAAATGAGAAATAACTGAAGCTCACCATGGTTATAAATTGCGCTCACGCTGGGAGTATTGCGTGCTGTTGGTGTTAAATACAATCACTGTGTATTGTGTATACTTCCGACAGCTTGAATGCTATTTGTCGTATGCATCTGCTTGAACACCGTCGCGTAGGAATTAATTGAAATTTCAAAATATTTGTAACGCGTAGCTCAGACTCTTTGCTTTTATTTTAATTTTTTTACATTTAATGACAATGTTTTCTTCGATGTTAGTTAATCATGGTTATTTCCCTGT
This sequence comes from Morinoia aosen, assembly GCA_030386875.1. Taxonomy (NCBI): domain Eukaryota; kingdom Metazoa; phylum Arthropoda; class Malacostraca; order Amphipoda; family Talitridae; genus Morinoia; species Morinoia aosen. Next base: position 49,725,133 of record CM059566.1, read on the forward strand.
TTCGTTAGATAAATGTGGCTCTGGCTTTAGAGACGGTTGATAATGTGGCACATTTTCTTGTTTACGGTTTTATTTGCACTTCGTATTTCTCTTTGCAATCAAACAATTTTTTATTATATATATATTTCATTTTTTCTTGTGCTATTTTAGAATAAAAACTTTCCACCTACGGTATGATACGTTGTCGTTATTCATCCGTATCAATCACAATTTTTACTGAGTCCATTGGCCTCTCTCGGTGTACCCTTCCCATTTCACTGTCGCTATTGCTCTATTCTTTCTTTGAAGGTTTAAATTCCTCCTTTCCTCCTTTAAATTCATTCTTTCTTGGGAGGTTTAAATTCCTTCTTCGAGTCCACTCGACGCTTCAAACCTTAAAGTCTCGTGACAAAGTTGTTCTTGAAGATCAATGCTCACATGGACGGCAAAGCTTAGTATCGTCAAATAATAATTGCTGTAACGTTCAAAATTATTTTGAAAATGTGTAATCCTTGAAAAGGAACAACCGCATGCAATAATTTGATACTCCAATGCTATGGTGAACGACGAAGGGAATCGGATTCCATCTCGGAAATGCTATTTTAAATTTGCTTGACAACTTGGAGTATGAGTGGAAAAGCTTCTCAGGTCAACGGTGTCTTAAAAGAGATATTTTGACCATATAAAGCTATAGTTTATTGAAATTCGACTAGTGTCGGCAGTAGCAGATGTTAGTATAAAACCAAGTTTCTTTACGCATTCAAATTCCAAACTGCTATCGTAGGGGGTACACATCAGTAATGCCGTATGTAAAAAGTCAAAATTCTTTGTTCTGACGGAAGAGTGAGTTCGACACGGCGAAGTAAGTGGTTCGGCGAAGTAGTCTGCCTCACAGACTGTGTGTAAGTGGGGCGGCTTAATTGAAGATCTATGCTCTAGGGCGTAAACAATCGAACAAAAAGTAGTGATCCCATTGCACTTGGAAATTTAATTTTGACTGACCATAAGTCATTAACAGACGGGGGTCGTTTAGCTCGAACAAGAAGCAGTGACGTCATGATTGCAAAGAAGAACGCAGTGATTTTCTTAGTACAATGTAATGTGTTTCTTTCGTGGGTAATTCGTGTTTCTATCGATAGTATTCCTCGCGGAGCTTACTTTTGACAAGACGGTATCTGTGGTCAAATGTATCTCAAGAACATTCTTTCATTTAATTCTTCAGTATTCCAAAAGGTATCGTGCCACAGTTTTCTCAAGGACGGGACGTCATTGCCTAATCTTCTTCTTATGCTTTCTTTACTTCTTTCTTCAACTTTGGTGATTAAAATCATCGGCAAACAATTAAGATCGTTGAGCTCTACAAGTTTATTCTTCCTCCATGGTTTCAATTTTTCTCCTGAAAATGCCAGGCCAAAAAGCGCCAATTGTAAGGAAATGCCGATCCCTGGAAATACTGCTCAATTATTTCCATGTGTTTACGATGCACGACATACACAGAGAATGAAAATCTCACTTTTCTTAAATTTAAAGTTTTTACTTAGTATAAGGTTTGTTGGAGGGCGTATCAACAGGTTGCAATTTATCTGATAAACACTTCACGTTCATTGTTCATCATTTCTATGCCATAATAACGACAGCGGTTGAAAATCGCTCCGAAAATAGTCTCGAAAATTAAGAGTTTCAAGCTTTAAGGGCTTGTGAAAGCAAAATATTTAAAGCTTTAAGGATTTCGATAGTGAGCAGTTTACATGATTTTATTTTAGAGAGTAGCATGAGATGCGAGTGTTTAGCTGCTTTTCAAATGAATGCACGTGCAGATTTTTAATGCACCTCTACAATCCTAGCACAAAATATAATGATTGCGCCTCCACAATCCTGTACAAAATATAATGATCGCGCCTCCATAATCCTGGTACAAAATATAATGTTTGCGCCTCCACAATCCGAGTACAAAATTAAATGAATGTACATCCACAATCCGAGTACAGAACGTAATGAATACATGGTCACAATCCAAATACAAAATGAGATGAAAATGTTCACTATTCGAGTACGAAATACTGTGAATACATGTCCGCTGTCCGATTACAAAATGTGATGGGAATGTCCACAATTGAGTACGAAATATAATGAGCACACGCCTACAATCCGAGTGTGCACAAAATACAAAGACCGCACGTCCACAATTCGAAAGCTTGGTAAAGGTGTCACAACTCGAGCAACCTTTCATTTGAAATCATCTAAGCTGACGAAAAAGTTTTGAACACTGATAAGCATAAGTAGGATGTTCTGTTTCCTTCCATCGTCAAGTCTCTCATGACGGTGAGATCATAGTAAGCAGAAAAAGCATGATGTAGAGATCCGTTCTTCATTTATGAACTATCATGAACAAATCGTCTGATGATTTCTCCTTTTGGGGTATACAAGCACTGTATATGTGAAAATTAGCGCTCCTAGAGGGAAGATGTGAGACCTCGAGCTGAAGGTTAAAGGTTTAACGTATTGTTGAAATCAAGTAGGGTTTTTGTTTTGTAGCGGAACCTTTTTTTCGGTTCACTGCGGTCTTGTTCCCCATTCATTTCCTTTACTCCGCAACCAGTGGTAAACTTCTCCTCCCTATTTTCGGAATTCCTTAATTGTGGTTAGGGAGGCTGTAATTAACGAATCTAAATTTATGTACAAATAAACTTTTTAACAATAGAATATTTCTTCTTTGGAATCCAAATTTATTCTACATCATTTGTTAGTTTCAACCTCAGTACTGAATCCCTAGTCTTTTTTTCTCTAACTTTCGAGTGGAAGATCATTCATGACCTGTTGGATGAAGCCCTGCTAAATTTAAAATTTCATGTCAGTGGACTTGTAAGCCCTCTGCTCTAGTGAACAGAGCCTGTCAATTTAAAGGGTTGCAGTATATAAATACATTTAGGCTTCACATTCTACAAGTGCATTTTTCAATTATGTACTGACAAACGACGTCTTGTATTGTTTTCACAGCACATGATTTTTTTTGTGTAAGGTGGTTAGATGCACACCAGATCGTGTTGGCTCCAAAAAATGAATGAACAAAAAGTGAACACATCGAACTCCATCAGCTTCGCATGTGCGCGCATGTGTGTATGTACGGGCGGCACTCTTCAGTACGCTGGCAAACGTTGCGGTGAGAAGGTGTGTTGTGTGTACCTCTCTGTTCGCTCGGTGTTTATTTTTAGTATTTTAACGTTTTCAATTAGACTTTTATGAGTTTTATAATCCTGGATCGCGTCCGGGATCGCCGTTTTGTGTCTTCCAAGTTTCTAAACGATGGGAAATGCAGCAACGGCCAAAAAAGGCGACCCTGCGGAAAATGGTAAGATGTCTCTTCCAGCGGTCCTGTCGTCTGCTGTTGCTGATCTAATTGCTATATTAGTTATTTTCTGCCAAATTATGTCAGTCATTGATCTCTTAATTTTACGGCTGCTCTGTAGTATGTTTTATGATGATATAACGAATTTGCACCAACAGAAGGCTATAACCATGCCGATGCCATGCCTATTTTTGAATGATATGAATCTTGCAGAAGGCGCAAGATTAGGTAGGTATCACTGCTACGTGTGGTGCCATGGCCTAGGGTTTCAGGTTACTGCATTCGCCATCTCATTGCACGCTTTTTCACGCGGTATAATGATATTCTGTATGCTGGAACTTTATTTTCTGGCGAGAATAACCCTCTTCACTTGTGCAGCGTGTTCCTACCCTCTACGGTACTATCTAACATTATGGTCATAACCGCGTCTTTCCTTTTTAAGTATTTTTATTCCCTGAATGGGTATAAAAATGGAGTAATTTTAATAAAGCACGTAGAGTAAATCTTCATGGGCTTGTCATCATTCTGAAGGTAGCATATGCAGCCTAGCCCTCATGGAACATCAGTTTCTGGGATTGTTCTAGTCCTTTCTATGATTTTCTTCCCCATTACTGAACTATTGTATGCTGTTTGTGAAAGAAAAAGCTTTAATTCTTTGGTGCATATTGTGGCCTAACTTTTCAATTGATTTGTCAATGCATCCATATGGGCTATATATAAACTAAAATGCATTACTCAACAACATTGAAATCAAATTAAGGTGGCAGGGAGAAAAGCCCTGACCATAGATAGCCGTTAGTTCATGCCTCAGATTATCATTGTACTGAGAGCTGCTCTGTCATGAAAACATTGTGAAGTTTTACTTCAAGTACATTTGAAGTTTTTAAGTTGGGAAATTTTACATTCAAGGCTCATAGACATATTCTATTCATAAACTGAAGGGCACATGATTATCTTATTTATGTGTTATAAGACTGCAGTTTATATATTTTCAGTTAAATTTTGACAGCAAATAAAAGTTTCAACATGTGCTGTATTTGCTGCATAAAATTTAAACTAATTAACTTATATCTATCAACTGTTATTCATAATCATTTGCAAGTGAATAACTTGATTCCAGCAATTAACAGGCCAAAATTATATGATGGAATAGGAAATTGAATAATCTGTTTTTTATCCTACCCCAGACTAAATAATAATACCTAGCTTGGCTTACTCCAAGGAATTGAGGCATGGTTTCTTTCCTCATGGTTAAGCTCATGGTATGAGTGTATTGTTTTTTCTTTGGTAGCATAAACTCCAGTGTTGTCAGGTTAAGCATGTGGAAAATATACTTGTATTTAAACACATTGCATGGTACAAAGGTGTTTAAATACAAAGTTATTACTAAAGCTTCTTAAAATACTGTTTCATTAGGTCAAGCATTTGTGAAATAAATGTGTCTGGGGACAGTACATGTGGTGTGTTATGCAACACAGCAATGCATGGAATGAATAATAAGACTTTCTTGGCCTTATTTACAAAATGTGCTACAGTTTCTGTGAGGGTAAGGTTGGTGGAGTTTTGTTGAACTTATGTGCTTTAGTCATGAGAACCAATTTATATTTTCTTCCATCAGTGGAGTTTTTTCAAATATTCCACTTTGAAGTTCTCTCAAGGAATGCATGGTTATCAGCTCTCAAATTACTGTTGTAAAAACAGGACCCTGGCTTCCTGAATCATTTGATTTTACTCAAATCAGCTTCACATTGAATGGGTTAGTATTCTATTTCAAAAATAATTCATTAAATATAAATATCTTTTATTATTCAAATGTTCTGAGCAGTGTTTTTATTTAATTCAACTTCTGAAAGAAGTCCAACCTTGGTCTCAAAGTACTTCATAATGCTTTTTAACATGTTAACTGGTACAAATTGAGCTTAAGTTCAATATTCAACTCAAATAAGAGTTAATTTTAGGGATCAAATCTGAAAATAAGAAATATTGAATAGATCGTGTATTGAAGTATTTATGAAAATTGAGTTGTGACTACTGGTTAGTCAGAAGCATTTTGAAAATCCCCTCAGTGGCCACAAGTGGGTCGCATTGCAGTGAAATTGCTAATTGCAATCATCATGCAATTTAGAAGTGTTAGTCAAAGTTGCGCAGTGTGAATATGTAGAAACTGAACCTAGGATTTCTTCATAGCTATATGTGCATATTTCTTAACTGTGATAAGGAGCGCCAATAATCTTTCAGTAGAAAAATTTGTAACAATGACAACTTATATATAAATGAGTATTGATGGACATTTTAAACGATCTTTTGAACCAGACAGTCTGGTTAAAGCCTCAAAAAACCATTTATATTTTCAGACTTGTCATCCGAAGATAATTAGGTTTGGTGCAACAGTGCGTCGTGTTACTCGACGGTTGAGACACGGGACGAGGTCGATTATTTTATTGCTGTCGACGCCCCGTTGAAAGATTGTTTTTAGTGCGACTGGCGGCTAGCCCAGCCATTGCGATGTTACTTTATTTCCTTCAATTTCATTTACCTTGATGTGTCTATTGAGCTTGTCGGTCTGACCTTCTCATGTGACTCTCGCGCTCCTGATTAATAGCTCATATGAAAAATTGGCCTTTTTAACACTTGATTCATCGAAATGAATTGTGTGCTTTTCGTTGACGTCGTTCAATATCGAGTCTTATTCCATGATTCTTGCATTTTCCAATTTCTATCACTCTCGATTGCTTTCTCAACTCCGTTTCTGATCGTTGAAAGTTTCGTATCCCGGTTCTTTTAATTTTTGCTATTCCTCTCCATTTTATGTCAACGAGTTACGAGTTTTATGCTAACTGTATATTTCATTAAGAAAAGAATATAGAACAATATAATGTTGGAATTTAAACCGAAATTTCCATTTTCACTGATTCGGTTGCGTTTAGAATGTCTATTGAGCGATTTTTGACTTCCATGTCATGTGATTCATGAGATCTTTTAAATTTCGTGTTATCTCTAATAGTAACCAGCATCTGTACTTGAGCCGTTCAGTAATTTTGGGTCGTCCTATCACCATCCTGTTGAACTTCCCTTCAAATAGTGCGTGCGTAAAGTCGTCATCATTATTAGTCCCCATTAAGCCGTACGATTCTCATATGGCATTGGGAGTTGTTTTATTTGGCTGATAAATCAAAGCGTTTTGACAGAATGGCTTGTTTACGCCCGAATAGACACGTGACTGTGGCACAGGGCTGGCCGGACCAGGTCTAGGTCAGAATTAACATGCAACCTCGCGTGCTGCCAGCAGCACCCAGCGCCGCTTCTTTGCTCACCAACGCGGCCCGTAGTTCACCTCTATGTAAGGCGTCTGGATTCTACTTCTGCACCAGCCAAAAATTTAAACAAACACGCAATGTATTTGTTGCATAGAGTTCAAACTAATTCTAGTCTACTATCAATTGTTATTCATGACCATTTCATGACTTGCAAATACTGCCGTATACTGCCAATTGACTTTCTGTGCTGTTCAGTTTTTGAGAAATTAGCAAGTCGTCTTGATTCTACTTCTGTCTATGCCATATAATGCCAATTGACTTTCTGTGCTATTCAATTTTTGAGAAATTAGCAAGTCGTCTTGATTCTACTTCTGTCTATGCCATATACTGCCGATTGACTTTCTGTGCTATTCAATTTTTGAGAAATTAGCAAGTCGTCTTGATTCTACTTCTGTCTATGCCATATACTGCCAATTGACTTTCTGTGCTGTTCAGTTTTTGAGAAATTAGCAAGTCGTCTTGATTCTACTTCTGTCTATGCCATATACTGCCAATTGACTTTCTGTGCTATTCAATTTTTGAGAAATTAGCAAGTCGTCTTGATTCTACTTCTGTCTATGCCATATACTGCCGATTGACTTTCTGTGCTGTTCAGTTTTTGAGAAATTAGCAAGTCGTCTTGATTCTACTTCTGTCTATGCCATATACTGCCAATTGACTTTCTGTGCTATTCAATTTTTGAGAAATTAGCAAGTCGTCTTGATTCTACTTCTGTCTATGCCATATACTGCCGATTGACTTTCTGTGCTATTCAATTTTTAAGAAATTAGCAAGTCGTCTTGATTCTACTTCTGTCTATGCCATATACTGCCAATTGACTTTCTGTGCTGTTTAATTTTTGAGAAATTAGCAAGTCGTCTTGATTCTACTTCTGTCTATGCCATATACTGCCAATTGACTTTCTGTGCTGTTCAATTTTTGAGAAATTTTCCATGGTTTGTGGTTACATCGCGAATTTTTAAGGAAATTAGCGATAGTTTGGTTTGTTATCACCATGTTTTGCTCTCAGTATTGTTAACTTCCGAGCGTGTACCGAGTTCGTGGCACTAGAGTGCCTCAACTTGCTCCTCTTCCATCTCTTTGTTATCCAGATCATATTATGCAAATTTTTTGTGTATTGTGTTTGTGGTCATCTTTGCTGCTACAGCAGTTACTCTTCGGCTGCAGACTTGACTCAGAAATTTGCGATCATTACACGGTGTTCGGGTATCCAGTTGGTGGTAGGAGAGACGAACAGAGAAAACCAGGCTCGATTGTTGGGGGTTAGCATTGAGTCGCTGTTGGAGCCGCTTGGCATCGCTACCTAAATTGCAGGTTATGAGCGAAGCCTATACAGGCTTGTGCCCACACCGCCTCCGAGGCGTGTACGGGCGCCGCACGACCGCCAGCAGCGTGTTAGTATCGGCCACGTTCGCACAGGGGACATGGCTCGTGTTCAGAATTAATGGACCACAACTCTATAATGAGCTCTTGCATTGCTCTTTTCGCTTGTTACTGGTGAACCTGCACGGTCTCGCCGCGTCGTTCGTTTTTGATATTAGTACTTCAATACGTGTTTAATTTTATTATTTACTCGTAACGCTCCGGTCTCTGCTCGATCGCATATGTGTTGTTGATTTTCTACTATTAGACAATGTTCCAATGTGCTTATAAGTGATCCTGAACTGTATGGATGTTGCTATGCTACGGTTTTTGATCAGCATGTTGTGCGGTGACTACCGATTGTCAGCGCTAGGGTGTCTCTCTTCCTCTGTAGTTCTACACTGGATAGCAGTTTTCTTATCCCATGCTTTTTTGTCATGCGAATTCCTTTCATGTTTTATGTATTTCAAGGAACTGATGTATCAGTACTACGTGATTCATAGACTTTATTGGTCATAATCGATCTGCACATATTTTGCAAGATTTTCGGTCGTCTGTCACACATTTTCGCTCTTAATGTTTTTTCTTGAAATTTACTTATATATTATGCTTCTTGAATGTTTATGTCTTGAAAGTTTGAGTGTGAGTTAAACACTCCATTAATCTATGATCCTTGGTTTGTATTTAATGCAACCAATTTGTTGACCCTTTCGTGTCAGAACTTGTAATTTGTTCGTTATAAGTGATTTTTACTTCATTTTTCAATAATACCTTTCTCACTGGATGGTGTCGCTTAATACGCATCATTTAAACGAAAATACTTATGAACTTTTTTTTTAATTTTCAATGCTCAAACAATCAAGTGTGTACACCTTGTTTTATATATTTCAGAGAAGTATGTTTTTCTTTCTCAAATGATATTCCATGAATTTTTTGAAGGTTCACTTTGATTCCCACCAGTTTTGGGCAAATTTATTTAAGTCTAGTTAGAATTTTGAGTAGTAAATATTCGTTGATCTCGTTCAAAGTGAGATTCTTTTATAATGTAAAATTTAATTATCTCTTTTGTTGCTTCTAAACAACTTTTCAATACCTTACAATTTTTAACTTTACGGCTTTTAATCTTGACAACTTTTTGCTTTACCTGACACCTTTTTGTTCCCCTACTTTTTAGCTTTACTGCTTCGTTGCTTTACAGCTTTTAGCTTTGCAGTTTTTAACTTCTCATTTTTCAACTTCTCAAGTGTTTAACGTTCTAACTATTCAACGTAATGTTTAAGAGATTTTAATGTCAGAATCGTTCAACTTGATAACTTTTTAGCTTGACAATTAATTCCTTCTTACTGGTAGGCCTGAAGAACTTACGCTGACACAGTGTGCTAGTGTAACTTGCGGCCTTGCAATTAATTACATGGGCCTTTGTGCAAAATGTCGACCCTTCCCCCTTCCGAGTTTTGATGATCTCGATATCCGATATTACGAGTATTTCCTTTCGGTACAAAATATAGTTCAAAATACAGATGTTAATAATTCTATGTTGTTTGATCAAATATGGTAAAACATTCGCGTAAAAGTCGGCATAGATGCTAGAAATAAATCCGGAACAATGTATGAAAACCATGCGTCGAGCATATGGTACTCTATCTATGGATGTGATGTGTACGCTACCTACTCCGTAAGTCTTAGCCGATCAATATTTTGTGTTGCACCAAGAGGCAGGTGTTTCGGTGGCCTGCAAAGAGGAAGCGCTCCCTGTATAAATCAATAGCCAACACTTGCTCAAACATGACGCTAGCTTACATAGGTACGGCTCATAATATTGCGTGACAAGTTGAAGTATTAGAAGTAAAGATTTTTAGCTCCAAGACTTAATTTAAAAAAAAACATAAATATCTAGTATACTAATGAGCTCTTAGCCACTCTGCACGTGTTTTTGCATTATGCCTAATGAATAAATTGAATTATTGCATCGTCCAAAAAGAAGAAACCGCAACTGTCCCTCAAGCTTTTCAAATGTTTCGGTAGTGATGCCATTCCTTATCAACTGTTGAGGCTTATGAAAATTCTGAGTAAACCATTCTAACCGGATCTCTGTACACTTGAGGTCCTGTAATATGCAGTATCGTCTTTCCTTTCTGGTTGTGGAAAGTATTTGAGCTGGTCGAATCCCCAAAGAAGGAGCCAATCGCTGAAAATCCTCACGTGAAGTTACTGAGGAGACATCTGATGAATGAATACTTTGATAATTAGTTAATTTGTTCTTCTTAAATTCTTTGGCACCTCTGAAATACGGCAGAGCTTTTATGACACGCTTGACTGCTCAGCTAATAGAGTAGAAATTTATGGTGATCAGTATAATGTGGTGCAGGTCGGCCTGATTCTGTGCGTGTGCGTAAACTGGATTTCCGTGTAAAATAAGGTATTTATACTAAAAAGTTCAATGCATTCCTGTCAAAATTTCATGAAAACAAGGTCTAATTTGGGGGTTGATATTAAGGCTGTGTCGAACTTAATTCGTACGTTCGCAGTGGCTGTACATAATTTCCTTTCATTGGCGATATCGGGTGATGAATGAAATCGGTTGGCGCTATTCCATTTATTTTCAGATCTGCACAGTCATATTTATTATTAGTACTACTAATTGGTAGCCAGCAGCGTTCATCAGTATAATGAAAGTGGTATAATAAAATGTGCTTTAGAATACTACGTGTTTAGTACTGAAGTATTTTTAGCCCTCTTTTGTGAATTAAATCACTGCTGTGCGGAACGAGTCTCTGGCCGAAAAAAGACTTCTCAGTACCTTCGTTACCGATGTCTGTGTGTTGATAGCCAACTTACGTCAAGTCTACTCACGACACGACTTGGGTGTAGTTTGAAGTGAAGCGTCAGTTGAGCTTATCAGAGTCTAGTTAGAAGCCCCCTAAGTTCAACCATCGTCCTCTACATCACACAAAGCAGAGCAGGGTTCAAATCTGCTTGACCATCTGATGACCTAACAAATTCACCACAAATGGCGGACTTTGATCAGCGTTCAGTGAGCAGATGAAAACACTGGGTCAAATTTGTGGTATTCGTGGCTAACTACCTCCGTCTTGCTTGAGGTGCAACAATGTGATGCGCTCCGCTTAACTTGAGGGCGAGAGTCCGTAGATTTACTCATTAAAATTGGTTGAATCCCTTCAATCGTTTCCTGTTGAGAGACACTACTGGGTGTTGAAAGTACGTTCCCTTTTATTTTCTAATGGTAACCATTAATTTAGGTTATAATTATAACAATCTCTGGGTCTGTGTACTTTCCTGCGTTCCACGGCTACTCAATTTAATGCTCGTTGCCTAACGTTCGTGAGCGCGAAAAGAACCCTGAAGTATCACAACTCTGCAACAAAGAAGACTCTACCGTGGGCTGCGTATTAAGTCAGAAAGCCTTTTGTTTGGAGCTGGAGCTTGTGTTGGAGGAGCATTGCGTCATTACGGAGCGGCGCGGGCAAAAACCGCGCTTTGTTTCTCATGGACACCGTTCGATAACTTATTTTCTTGCTATACTTTCAAACTCTCCTTTATGCCCTGCGGTTCTATCGTGCTCAACTGCGCAAATTCTCTGCACATCGTGTTCCATCCCCCGCGTGATTGATAAGTCATTCGTGGGATCATTTTCTCTTCGCGCGCTGGAAAATTTGTCGGAATGTTTGTTGCTCTTAGCTTTAGTGATAGCGATGAGCATTGGTTACGTTTCAATGAATTTTTTGTTGATAACATTGTTTTTAATATTGTAGTAGCAGTGGTAACTTTTTATTAATAAGTGTTATCAGCGTTGACGTTTAAAAAATTAGTATTAGTGCGTTGAATTTAGTATCTACTAATGTTAATAATGTAGGTATACATTACAGTATTGGTAACGTTACTGTTTATGACTTGGAGTAATAGTTGTAAATTTTGTGTAATATATAAATATTAAAATTGGTCACTGTAATGCCCCGATTTGTACTTTAAGTATGGGGTATCATTGGCCATGGCAAGAAGCGTTCGTTCCATGTGAGGGCCCGAGCTAAAGGTTTGGTAGGCTTCCTTTTTGTTGTAATAAAATAGGTTTTTGTTTTGTTACGGACCATCTTTTTTCGGTTCACTGCTGTCCTGTTTTTCAGCACTTACTACTTTCTTCTTCAATTTTTTCTTGTTTCATGAACTTCTTTCCTAGCTTACTGTTTCTGTGCACCTTGTGGATATATTCCTCGTTCCCTCAACTCCATACTAAATGGTGCCTTCCTCTTTCCTCTCTTAGAACATCTTTGTCGTTGTTAAGGGAGGCTAAAACTTTCTTATATAATAATAATAATAATAATGATAATAATAATAATAATAATAATAATAATAAGGAAGCGTTCGTTTCCACAACCGAGTTTTTGCTAAGCAATAACTTACCATTATAACTCATGTTGTTACCCTAGGCAGAAAAAGTGTCTGGCTTTTCATGTGTATTGAAAATCCACTCGCAAGATTTCCCCATTGTGCAAGATCTCTTTTGGGTTGCAATTTTTACGAGTGCCGACTCTTCGGAAGTTAATAGATATACGTTTTATATTTGGTTTGTAAAGATATGTTGTCGCGTTATTATTTCTATTTCAACTGTTAATTTTGTTGTTTTATTTTATCATTACTTCGGTTAATGCTTGATTCCATTTATTGCAGGATTTAAAGATCAGTGTAGTTGAGACTCAATTCTGTGTCTTCTTTTAAATTGATTCTGTAAAGAAAATCATTAGAGACTTGAATAAACGTCTCGTATTTTGAACTGAACCAAGACCCCTCAGGGGGATACAACTATTGTATCTATGGGAATTGGCGCTCCCAGGGGGACTATGTGAGGGCCTGAGCTAAAGGTTAGGTAGGCTTCCTTTTTGTTGTAATAAAATAGGTTTTTGTTTTGTTACGGACCATCTTTTTTCGGTTCACTGCTGTCCTGTTTTTCAGCACCTACTTTCTTCTTCAACATTTTTCTTGTTTCATGAAGTTCTTTCCTGGCTTACTGTTTCTGTGAACCTTGTGCATAGATTCCGCGTTCCCTCAACTCCATACTAAATGGTGCCTTGCCTTCCTCTTTCCTCTCTTGGAACATCTTTGTCGTGGTTAAGGGAGGCTAAAACTTTCTTACATAATAATAATAATAATAATAATAATAATAATAATAAGAACTGAACCAAGACTTATCATGTTGCTAATATTTTGAATTTAACACTGAGATCTGATGGATACGTTTAATACATTTAAACTTAGAAGTTCTCTCCAATTTTTAAAATATTGAAGGGACAAAAAGCCGCGCTCTGAAAATTACTTTTATCTCGATTGGTGTTTTCAATGAAAGTGGATATTGAAAGGAATCATTTCCTTGATTGGCTCACGTGCTGCAATAGCGCACTCGTGTATCAGTTGCAGAGCGCGGCTCAATGCTCAAATCGACGAAACCGTAAAAATATAAAAAACGTGTAAGTTGCAAAATAATTGAAATCCTCGAACTGCAGCATTTTTCATGAAATAAGAAAACCAGAAACTCGCGAGAACCCCCCCACCGGGGGTTCTCAAAATCAAACACCCACGACTCGGAGTCGACACTCCGACATTAAATAATCTCCCAACATTCCAAGCAACATGCACCACCACCCACCCTCGGCACCGTACCGTCCGCCGACTCTGTCCCATTCAACAAACAAAATCGACACAACTTGTCAGTTGCTTATACTTGTCCCTCTCCTAACTTGGCCAACCTCCCCGAAACCCCCACACTCCCTCACACCCAACCTCGGAAGGTTGGGGAAGAGTTTTCACAAGACCTCACCGAATCAGAAACCCTAAATCACCTAATGAACCCTGATCTATCCCAGTCTAACATCTCCCTAATTTTCCGGACCTAATCTAACATAATATATCAAAATATCACCAGTCCAACCGATCTAACGATATATAACCTTATTTCACCCAATCAAATCACCCGAACCCATTATTAAACAATCCCCTCAGGGGGATACAATTATTGTATCTATGGGAACTAGCGCTCCCAGGGGGACAATGTGAGGGCCCGAGCTAAAGGTTAGGTAGGCTTTCTTTTGTTAAAATAGAATAGGTTTTGTTGTGTTACGGACCATCTTTTTTTCGGTTCACTGCTGTCCTGTTTTTCACCGCCTACCACTTTCTTCTTCAACTTTTTCTTGTTTCATGAACTTCTTTCTTAGCTTTCTGTTTCTGTGCCCTTTCTGCATAGATTCCACGTTCCCTTAACTCCATACTAAATGGTGCCTTCTTCCTTCCTCTCTTTACATCTCATTGTTGAGGATAGGGAGGCTTAAACTAACTAATAATAAATAAATTATTAAACAATCTAACATAATAAAACCTTATCTAAACCAATCTTATCCATTCAAACCCAACCTCGCCCAATCTGAACCAGTCTAACCCAATACAACCAAATACAACCCATTCAAACAATATTTAACCAATCGAACACAATCTATCGTAATAGATTAATCTTAACCAATCCAACATAGTTCCACCCCCATCGAACCCAATCTAACCTATTTTAACCCTTCAATCATTATCCTATATACCTTGTTTAGCTTCACCAATTTTCCATTACAAATATTTAAAAGACAAATTTTCACTAACCACTAATCGATAAAAACCAAAATATTCACTCCCATCTTGTTTAAACACATCTTCTGTTCTCGATATTCGAATATTTCAAGTCCTACGGGGAAACTATTCATCGTAATTTTTCGTGACTATTTTGTTCCCTAAATCATACCCTGTTTCAATGAAATTAAACCTCAAATACTCTCATCGAATCATTTGTTCTTTTTATTGTACTGAATTTCTCGTCATATTAGAAGATAAAAACAAGTTTACCCCATATATTCACTCTCTGATCATTTTCCAGAACGTGTGCAATTGAAAAAAAAATCTTGGTAATCACAATAAAAACTTTCATTTCATCAACACTCATCTAAATGCGGTTACGACTCAAAATGTCACAGAGAAGCAACAGCCCAGCGCTAACGCGCATCAAATGCACAAGGCAGAGGGGGGTAAATAACGATGCTGGGGCCGCTTTAGACTGCCCGAAGGGCAGCCCAAAGCGGCTAAATTTCAATGAAAATTTATTAAAAAATTCCAGGAAACAGTTCAAACTAAAGCCGGTACCCATTTCCGACCCCTGAATTGATTGGGCTATTGTGCTTGAGCTTTCCCTTATGCCCAACGGGGAAAATCGCCGCGCCAGCACCGGGATACGAATCCCCGTCTCCAACATACAAATCCGATCCCTTAACCACTGTGCCACGGCGAGCACATACGAAAATTTGCCGAACATTGAAGTAAATGGTTAATATATAGGTAATTCATGGGATAAATAAGAACTCAAATTCAATAAAAACCACTTTATTCGAACCTAGAAAATGCGCAGAAAATCGCTCGCATCATTTAGGCAGTGAGTGTGATCAAATTTCACCACCTCTGTGAACCGTAAATAAGTGCTAACTTTTCGAAAATAAAACTTTCGGCTCTGAAACTTGCCGTCTTTCATCATCATTCACTGCTGAAACTCTTTTCTTCTATAAAGAAAATCTCAAAATGCCTCTAAAATTTCCTGGAGCGCCAAAATGGAGAAAAACTTACGTTTTGTTAACTGAAAATTTTTAAAAAACAATTTTCGCGCTGAAAATTTACCCACTAATAGCCCCTACAAATACTATACAAATAAACAACCAACCTTACCAAAGAAATGATGCATTTCGGAGAAATGAGTATTTTCACTCAATTACAGACGTCATTAAAAATGAGTTTTTAGAGTAACCCCTTCGACTTTGAGGCCTGGTTGAAAACCTGTGAGTAGTTGAGGACAAGGGACACATCATCCTATAATCAATTCTCCGGGTATTAACAAAAATTTAAATTCTGCACTTGAAAATTGGCCATTTTGATCCCGAGAGGCCCCAACACTCGCCGAAGATAGTTTTCCATTAATTAAATCTACAGCGTTTCCGCTGCAACTTTCTTGCACGTAAGGTGAAATTCGCGATGAAAAGACGCGTTGATCCCCTCAGGGGGATACAATTATTGTATCTATGGGAACTAGCGCTCCCAGGGGGACAATGTGAGGGCCCGAGCTAAAGGTTAGGTAGGCTTTCTTTTGTTAAAATAGAATAGGTTTTGTTGTGTTACGGACCATCTTTTTTTCGGTTCACTGCTGTCCTGTTTTTCACCGCCTACCACTTTCTTCTTCAACTTTTTCTTGTTTCATGAACTTCTTTCTTAGCTTTCTGTTTCTGTGCCCTTTCTGCATAGATTCCACGTTCCCTTAACTCCATACTAAATGGTGCCTTCTTCCTTCCTCTCTTTACATCTCATTGTTGAGGATAGGGAGGCTTAAACTAACTAATAAACTAAACTAAACTAAAGACGCGTTGATTGATGTACGACATGCAAAGGTTCACTCTTTTATTTTGGGTTGATAACCAATAATTATCCAAATGAATGATGAGTGAGCGGCAATTAAATGAGCGAAAATAAGTAAAACTTTGGGCTATGAAACTTGGCGCCTCGTTGATCTTCATCCAATGCCGGAAACTCTTTCGTTCCATGAAAAGAAATTTAAAATGCCTCTGAAATTTCATTGAGCACCAAAATGAATGAAATGTTACGTTTTCTTGAATAGAAACTCGAAAAACAACTATAAAACTCTAGCGCCGAAAATTACACCACCCAAAGCCTTCGTGTGAATACACCACTTCAAAAAACTTTCAACCTCACCAAAATATTGACGCATTTTCGATGAATGAGTGTTTCCACTCAATTTCAGACCTCATTAAAAATGAGTGAAATGAGCAACCCCTGCGACTTTGAGGGATGATTGGTAACTTATCATAGATGACGGCAAGGGACACAACATACTAAAAAATTTAAATTCTGCACTCGAAAATTCCTCATTTCGAGCCGAAGGGGCGCCTGGCAACTCACCGACGAGAGTTTCTCATCAATTAAATTCTCAAATTGAGCGATGCAAATTTTTGGCAGGTATTGCGAGATTCCTCTCGAAAATACGCGTCGATTGATGTACAACATGCAAGCATTTACTCTTTTCTTTCGGATTAGTGACCAATAAATCGGTAGAGGCGTACTGAACATCAGCAGTTTTTAGAGCAAATCTGAGTTTTTTACTTTTAATTTTTCGAAAACAAAACTTTGGAGGCTGAAACTTGGCCTCTTTTATCTTCATCCATTGCTGAACCCTTTCTGTTCTATAAAAAAAAATCCAAAATGCCCCAAAAGTTCCCTGGACGACCGAAATGGGTAAAAAGTTACGATTTATTGAGTGAAAACTTTTGAAAAATCTAAAAATCCTAGACCGCCGAAAATTTATCCAATGATGGCCCTCACAAAGGCCTTGTAATAAAACGCTCAACATGAAAAAAATACTCACGCATTCACGAGGAATGAGTGTTTCCACTCATTTCCAGACCTCATTAAAAATGAGTTTTTCGACCTCATCCACGCGACCTGGAGACCTGGCTGACAACTCACGAATACCTGAGAACAATTTACACATCATACTGAAAAATCAACTCTCCAAGTGTGACAGAAAATACAAATTGGGCGCCTGAAAATTGCTCGTTTCGAGAGAAAAGCCGCAAAACTCATCGACGACAGTTTTTCATCGAAATTCACCGCTGCAACTTTTTTACGTATATTGCGAGCTTTGTCTCACAAAGATGCGTCGATTGATGTACAACATGCGTGGGTTTTCTCTTTCTTTCGCATTAAAAATCGATTGATCTTACAGTTGATATATACCAGAATGTCGTGAGCACCCTTCAGTTTTTCGATTTTATCTCATTTTGGGAAAAATTTTGGGGTATGAAATTTCGCCCCTTTTCTCCTCAATCAATGGCGGAAAGCTTTCGTTCCATAAAATTTTTCCCAAAATGCCTCAAACAATTTTTTCAGACCTCCATTTGAAAAATTTTTTTTTTTCACCATTCAATCAATAAAAATACAACGATAAAACTCAGAGCGCTGAAATGCACAAAAAACATGGCCCCCGTACGTACCTTTTCAACGAGCCTACGAGCTCACCAAAAAGCGGACGCATTCTCGCTCAATGAGCGTTTTCACTCATTCTCAAAACTCATTGAAATGAGTGTAGTGAGTGATACCGGCGACTTTGAGGTCTGGTTGGAAACTTGTGGGTAGTTCACGAGAGGGGACCAATCATACTGAGAGAGCAACTCTCCAAGTATTACAAAACACCTTTTTTCTGCGCTTGAAAATTTCCCGATTTTCGGCCAACTTTGACCCCCTCAAAAAGGGTAAAGGAGGCGGAATCTGAAATTTTCTCCGATATGACAAATGCTTAGGATTGCGAGTTCTACTCGCGGCCAGAGTTTCAGGTTGGTGCGACACTGGGAACATGCGAAATGGCGCGAGAACCAACTTTCCGCAATAATACATCTTTCACAAGGGGGCCCTTCGGGGCATGAGTCTTAGTACTGGCGCGAGTATTGGTCCTGATTTGCCTTCGGCAGTGAAAGTGTCCCGCGCGCAAAGTAACAAGCTCATCAAAATGCAGCTACGCCGCCTCTTAATATAAATCGCAGGGCGAATAAATAATCAACTCATGAATAGGTGAAGTAAACAAGCAGTGTGGTCGAGGCGCGGGTCTCTTGTATTTATTGTGAATGCGAAATAGAAAAGTAGCTCGTTTTATTTCTAATTCTTTTTGGTGAATAGTTATTTATTTCTTTCTTGGAAGGCCCCCCAGGGGGGTACAACTATTGTATCTATGGTCATTGGCACTCCTAGGGAATATATGTGAGGTCCCGAGCTCAAGGTTCAATAGGTCTTCTTTTTTTTTTAAATAGAATAGGTTTTTTGTTTTATTACCGACCATCTTTTTTCGGTTCACTGCTGTCCTGTTTTACTGCGCCTACTTCTTTCTTCTTCAACTTTTATATTGTTTCATATCCTTCTTTCTCAACTCGTTTTTATGCACCTTGTGCTTAGATTTCACGTTCCCTTACTTAACTCCACGCTAAATAGTGCCTTCCTCTCTTTCGAACGCCTTCGTTGCGGTTAGGGAGGCTTAAACTAACATCTAATTTAATTTTTTCTGGAACTTTTCATGCAAGTGGTTGTTTGTTCGGAGATATAATTAGATCTTCTGTCTGCATAATGGCGAGTGACCTGAGATGTTGAGCGGCATTCATCCGCCTGATGAGAAGCGTACTTTTCTACGGCAACCTCTATCAAAGGGCTCCTTTCATAGGGTGCCGTGCGCGTGGGAGATCTGGTGATCCCGTTAATGTATCATAGCTACGCGACTTGGCTGTGAAATTGACGGGTCTTGTGTGAAATGCGCACTTATTTCTGAGCGTGGAGCGGTCGTATCAGTAGATTCATGTGTTTTGTATATGGTGTAGTCGAAATAGTATCCCTGTAATGTAAGGAACATATCGTCGTGACACATGTCTTGAAGTTTCTTGTGTGGCTAGTGGATGCGAGTGGTCACGTATAATAGTTGCTCTTATTCAGTGGAGTGATTATTATAGGGAGTGATGTCGGTGAACCGAAAGTATCATAATGCTAGTCAAGTGTTCTGTGTAAGGTGGCCCTTCCTTTACGTTTGCTGGTGGAGAAACTGCATTGACGATGACCGGCTGAGAAGATTCCTAACATACATACATACATACATATGAAATATTTCACTAATAGGTTTCCTTAGAGCGAAAACAAGTTTCTTTAGCAAAAACGAGTTTCCAATGTCTAGGTTTAACTAAACCTAATTTATTTGTAGATTCTAAAGATTAAGTGCACAATGTAAGCAAAATTGGCATCTGACATACCTGAGATAATATCTAACTTTTTTAATTAAAGCTATTTGCGCACGTAGTGTGGATACGGTAGCTGTGTATAAACTGCGTGCTGCGAGAGGAGTCTTCTGAGGTTTGTCAATAGCCTGCGTTGTGGAGGTGCCGTTAACGGCAGAAACGTGCCTGGGACCACAGGGAATGTGTTACTGTTTCTCTTGTCCGACCTGCTCTTTTGGAGCGACATTTCATTGTTATGTTGGACTTGCGCCTTTGTCACGGTTGAAATAAATTCAGTTAGATTTCATGTTTGAGCTGAATTTATGTTTGATCTGATACTGGAATTTATTACAGTACCTCTCTTACTGTGATCGTTGTTCTGCACTTTCTTGTGGGTGTGTTTTTTTTTTTCGGACAGATTGTGTTCTTGTTTATGCCGCGCGAATAAGTTTGTTACCATTCCAGTATTCTTTTTGAAGTCTGAAATGCGTGATGTACAAGGTGACAGACAAACTGGTTCTTAATTATGACACGGATTTTCATTGGGAAGTACTCGTAAATGTCATACAAGTTTTTGAAAAGTAACTGCGTACTTGCGACCGGTTTTTTGTGCTCTACTGTAATACGAACTTAGCTTCATTGAGCTTCGAGCCAAAGCTTATCGAACAGTATGTTGTAAATAGCCATGAAACATTGATGCGCAGTATTTTTTAAAATTCGAATTCCTCAAAATCATCTAAATTTCAGTAAAATCCTTGATAGATGATATTAACCCTGTCAATTTCTTTCACCTCAGTTGCAGCCGTTTATGTGAGCAAAGATGATTGAATTTTTAAGTTTTAGTATGATTTAAAATCCCGTTTAAATCTAAACATTTCAGTTCACACGAGTTTCTAAAAGACAGTCGTCAATTAGTAATTTCACGAAATGTATCCCAACGAACCCTCATTAATCAATTATTGAATCTCATTATTATTATTTGTATGTTAGCGAGAGTCGTCGCGAAACTGGGCTATGGAATGAGCGTTTACGGGCCCCAAACTAAAGGTTAGGTAGGCCTTCTTTATGTTACGATAATTAGTTTTATGCTATATTATGGACCATCGTTTTCGGCTCACTGCTGTCTGGTTTTTCAGCCCCTACTACTTCTTAAAAATTTTCTTGTTTCATAAACTTCATTTTAACCTTCTGTTTTTATGCACCTTAAGCACAGATTCCGCGTTCCCTCAAGTTCGTACCAAATGGTACCTTCCGCTACTTGGAATGCCTTTATTGCGGTTTCGGGGGCTTAAACAAACATCTAATCTAATGATCGTTTTCATGCGTCTTGCCGAAATAAAAATGTGATGAAGATTCGAGTGGAATGATCGTTCTCGTCGTTTGTCTCGAAAAGAAGAGTTGAGCAAAATAATTTCCGTTGATTACCTCGGAAAGAAGAGTTGAGCAAAATGACCACTTCCGTGGATTACCTTAAAAAGAAGAGTTGAGCAAAATGGTCATTTCCGTGGAAAAGAAGAGTTGAGCAAAATGACCATTTCCGTGAATTGCCCCAAGAAGAAGAGTCGAGGAGCAGCAGCGAGGTGGCGGCGTGCTGGGGGAGCTGCAGGCCGCCTCTCACGCTCAGCGCTCGCTATCTCTGCCCTAAAAAGTGGACTTTCTGGGCCGCGACGAGCAGCCTCGGTGCACCTCCCTGCCCTCACACAGTCGAGCTTTTGTTTACTTTATTAATAACTGCTTCTCTTCTTGATCACCCCGTGATACCGAACTCTTGATTCAAGGCGCAACATGCTGCTTGGTTGTGTTACCTCTAACTTGAGTCTCTCTTGCTTACCGTGCGTTCTCGTCTTTGGTTATTGGACAAGGCGTGCACCAGATGTTGCGTTTCCTTTTTGTAGCGACACTCGGGCATCATTGATAATAAGACATGAGCCTGATGTACAATGATCGGACGTCTTTGGGATGATCACAGGCCTCTTGTGTTGTTTGATGTGAGCGAGACACTTGACAATCACCTTCATTTTGCGAGTTTTAATGTCTGGTTCAGCGAAGGGTGCTTCACTTTTTAATGCGCACCCACTTGCATCTCTGCCCCGCTTCTGTTCAATTGGGTATACGTGCACTTATGACGTGTACATCTCATGAAGTAGTGACAACGACATGTGTTCTGTGAAAGCGGTATTCAAGTTGAAGGATTTCTCAGCAATCTCATGTTTTTGCGCAGTGAACGAAGCTAGTTCGTAAAGAAGCTGACTGTAATGAATAAGATCCGCTGACCTCTGTGAGGCGATCATATATGTATGAACGAATATTTGTGGAAATTTAATGAGGGAAGCTTAGATCTCCTTGAACTAACTGCAAAAAAATTATCATGACCATTATTGTGAGTTGATACGATGCGTCTAGGAACCTTATTAAAAAGTATTAACGTTACTACGTTAAAGGTGAGCGTAAGAAAGCTCTTCGAATCTATGAAATGAGCATAAAATTATAAGTGCAACAGAAAGTTTCTTTGTGTATTAAATAATTGAATATTTATTTTGGCGAATGACGGCTGACGGATAAGTACGAAGACGTGTTGACGTCTACTGTAGTAAATTCATTACAACTGGAAATGTTTTAACTCGCGAATATTTTTTTAGTCATTATTCTCTGCTGCGCGCATTCATTATTGTTCTTATTGTGTGTTTTGTTTCCGAATATTTTTCTTAGCATTCCATTTTGTTGATATATGGCAGCTACGATCTGAATCATTAACCCCTTCCCAACAATTTTTTGTTAAAAACGTTTCTTTTTCAGACTAATTTTTTCATTTTGGTTCTATGTAGTATTTTTGATGCTGGTAATGAAAAGAGTTTGTAATTCTTTTTTCTTCCCATTTTTGTGGTTAACTTTTTATTTTGAAAATACCTATGTCGGCGAAAACGAGTCAAATAGTCATTGTCTGATGTTGAGAAATGGTCATTGTTGAGAAATAGTCATTGTTGAGAAATAGTCATTGACTGATGAACTGGCAGAGTTATCAGAAGTATTCAAGCTTCTGAGGGAAGGTTCTTATTCAGTATCTTCCGTTGAACTTGACATTTGGGGTGTAACACTTGAAAATGGTACAAAAAAAATGAATTGAAATGTGGATGCAAACAACACCCATCCGACGTCAATGGCTGTCGGAGCAAGTCTAGTAAAAATGTCCTTGAAATCCCACAGTTCTACCCTATCGCCTCTGCCAGGCGTACAATTTGACGAGAATACTCGTTTCACACGTAGAATGGCTTACAAAGGCTTTAAATCGACGAGTATATACGTATGTAGCTTTTTTGAGGGTAAAGTTTTAGACGAATATACTCGTCGACGGTTGAAAAACGAACATTTTGTGAAAACGAGTACACTCGTTTCTGCCGGGAAGGGGTTAATAATTTCTAGTCAAGTTTAAAAAATCGTAAGTTGCATTTAATGGTCTTCGTAGGTTCAGCATTAGCAAAAAAGGATTTCATTTATGTCTCAACATTATGTTGTATGAAAGCTATGTGGTAGTCAAAAAGTGCTGTGTAGTTTAGAATCGCTTTCCTCCTTCGTATGCTCAACTTAGAGTTGAATCATTTTTTTCCGTAGTTGTAGTTGTCTTTGTTGAACCGTTGATCCTCGAGCTATGCATCTCATCCGAACATCTTGATCATCGGATGAAAATAACAGTTATTAAACTAATACGATGCTTGATTCAAGTTATCAATTACTGAGACCGTTTTCTATCAGTTAACGTCGAAGTACGTCCACGATATCGGTAACTTCAGGAGCGTCTGCACTGACCGCCGTTTTTACGCATGACTAAAGTAAAATGGACGTTGGTCGCTATATTGTATCTCTGTAGTAACTGATCAAACAGTCATTTCTTTTCGTCCTTCTTTTTTGGCGTATTAGGTGTTCACTGAAATTGAATACTGCATCTCATTTGTTACTGATCGGACGGTTATTTCTTTTCGTCACTCTTTTTGGCTTATCAGCATAGGTGTTCGTGTAAGTAGAATTTAACGTGCACGGAGATTTTTGGATGCTCACCATGAGAAGGCGTGATCTCACAAGCCTACTGACCGCAACGCTCGTGCCTGCTGCTCGGTGCCGCCGCACCCGCACTGCTGCTGCTGCTCGGGCGGTCGATAGGGCAGGCCTACTGCCGTGCTGCTGCTTCCCTCGACACCTGCGCTTCTTAATCCGGCCAAAACGCAAGGTTCAATTCCGTGCTGGTGTGGGATGCGCATCATGCTGTGTTCAATAATGCTGGATGCGCATCATGCAAGGTTCAATAGTGTTGGATGAGCATCATTCACTACTGGAGTATCCCCTGTCTTGGTCAAAAAGGAAATTTCGCCTGACCATTATACGGCCGATCAAATTGAAATCACCCTCCGCCTCAATCAGTTTGAGTGGACTTCAAACCATTAAGGGCATGCGAGCGACTAGCAAGAAAAAGAAGCGGCGAACGGGTGTGCTTCTGTATTAATACATCACAGTTGAAGGAATTAATTATGTGGTCAGCAGAAACGCTATCGTGAATGATTGATAACAAAATGGGATCCCAGTGTGGTATGCTGTTCCTACATTTCTTGCCCGTTGCAACACGCGTAGAAAAACTACTCCCTTTCTTAGCTTTATGCCAATGTTTACCTAGTGGCCTCCTTTATTGCTGACTTGTTTGGTTTTGCTTTTTATCTCAAGTGACATGTTTGCTATTTCATCGCTTGAAGAAAATTCTGATAATAAATTATTCTGAAATCAGGTCATCGAAGTCCGGTCAGTTGAGAAACAGTGCTGTAGCTCTTTTACTGGCTTTTTTCTATTTTTAATCCCCCTCAGGGGGATACAACTATTGTATCTATGGGAACTAGCGCTCCCAGGGGGACAATGTGAGGGCCCGAGCTAAAGGTGAGGTAGGCTTTCTTTTAGTTAAAATAGAATAGGTTTTGTTGTGTTACGGACCATCTTTTTTCCGGTTCACTGCTGTCCTGTTTTTCACCGCCTACCACTTTCTGCTTCAACTTTTTCTTGTTTCATGAACTTCTTTCTTAGCTTTCTGTTTCTGTGCCCTTTCTGCATAGATTCCACGTTCCCTTAACTCCATACTAAATGGTGCCTTCTTCCTTCCTCTCTTTACATCTCATTGTTGAGGATAGGGAGGCTTAAACTAACTAATAAACTAATAAACTCTATTTTTAATCAACCAATGCACACTACCCGTCAAATATAATGGCATTCGATATGGCGTGATGGAAGCACATGATTTAATAGTTAACCCTTTCTCTTTTAATGTAATTAATATAGCATGCTGTACTTCAAATGCGTTCTGAGTCAACCTGATTACTTAAAATATCGGTTTTTCATTGGATTAAATTAGCTGCATTCGCTAAAATAAATTCATGAGCAGTATATGTATACAATTTTTTCCCTTACTATTGATAATTTCATTATCAAAGATTTTCACTTTCAGTAAATTCAATTTTGAAACGAGAAAGGTTACTGATAAAAAGCAAGTTAATAGTTAATGCAGAGTTTAAATTTCTATTCCTACAATTTCCCGGTCTTAGATTAATACTGGCAGCGTATTGCGATAGATACGCCACTAAATACAACGATTCTTATTATAGACAATTCTTTCCGTACCTTTATTTTGCTGTAGGCTTCGTAATTCGCGCAAGTACTCTATAATTGGTGTCACAAGTTTTCGTGCTATGTTTTTTTATTTTTGACTTACCAAACTTGCGTTCATAGATGTTGTGTGTGTTCTGTGTCGCCGAACTTGAGCTCGAATTTTGCTGTTGAAGTGGAAACGTGTGCCGTTATCAGCTAGCTGCCATTTCTGCTCACATTTTATTGTTAGGACTCTTTGAGAATAGCCAAGCAAAAAAGAATAGATAGGCTGAAGTGCCGTGCACTTATGAAATGAAATTACGCTGCTGCTAAATCTTTTAATTCTTTTGTCAGTTGTCTTAGAGAAATTGAACGTGCCAGGCTATCTTGCCGTAGTAAAAGTTGAACTTAGGCGTTAAGGGGACGCTCATCTCGAGGCTTCAGTGTTTTACGTAAAATTCAGCTGTAAATGTCCCTCGATTTCACATTTTGATTCTAGTGCCATTTCAACATTGGATGCTCTTGCTTCACTATTTCAGATGCATAACTTCTTAACAGTTGTGTAATCTGGAATGAATGAGAAGTGTTGTTCAGTCAATCCATAGCACTGCCACACACATCACATCTATCTGCAGCTGACCTTGTGCAGTACTGTGTATGCTGGTGTAGCGGTAGCAGAATAGCGGATGTGAAGTGAAGTAGAGTCACGAACAACGTCAGGGTTGTTTTTTTTTGAC
Source organism: Morinoia aosen (assembly GCA_030386875.1). NCBI lineage: Eukaryota > Metazoa > Arthropoda > Malacostraca > Amphipoda > Talitridae > Morinoia > Morinoia aosen. The sequence goes on from CM059566.1 coordinate 49,751,342, forward strand.
GAGTTCAGTTTATTGACTCAAAAGCTCCAGATAGATAATCTCATATCTTTTAAGACTGCCGAACGTATTCTAATATTTTGTTTACAGAGATAAGCTGTGGCTTAATACATTTCGTGCATTGAATGGTTTGGATGAGTTGACATGGACCGAGTTGAAATATCTTTGGTTATGTCACTGCGTGAGATTTCGTTGTTTTAGTGCCATTATAATGTGCTTAAAATTATAGGTTTTCTGGAAAAAGGTTTCTATATTTCAAAGAGACATTCCTTTCCATTAGAAGTTAATTAAAATAGTGGTGGTAGGATAGTGCTAATAAAAAGAATTTTTGACAACTACAAAAATTTCAGAGTATTATTCATTGAATTTTCTACCCAATTTATTTTTTTCAAGTCCTAATATTCATTACTCGTTTTTTTCGTAGCTTTTATACTTGAGGTAATTTTACTTCATTGTGAACATCTCGATACGTAAAAAATTGTTACACTTTTTTCTTGGCAAATTATCTTCATATATTTGCTTCAAATCTAAAATAAGTTTTAACTTTCTATTCATACGTATGTATCTTGTAACACTGTACAAAGAAAAGTCAAAATTTCGGAGTACAATTCTACAATTCTTGTCTGAGATCGAACGAATACCATAAGTTTGCAATCGAGTATTCATGCTCATTTTATGCGACGACTACGAAAAGCTCCTCTCAGTTTTCCGGACCCAATTCGTGTAACAGAAATCGCTCAAAGTCTCCGCGCAGTGAGACCGAGGGCTCACTCTGAGGTCTCTTCTCCGTGCCATCTTTTCTTTTCTGCCTTCTGGAAGGCGAACAAGCAGCCGTCCTTGCCCCAGCGATAGAGTCAGGCCGGACTAAAGGAGGCCACCTTGGGAGGGGAGTCTGGACACCTAAAGATACGGCAAGATACGAGGCGCTCGTACCTTCTGCAGGAATGAGGTCTATACTTCTTTGGTCGGCTCATCGGGGAATGAAATTTCTTTTCCGGTTGTCTCCGAAGTTTATGGGTGGCTTATTAATATCTCTGAGTATTTTGTGAGGCCCTTGCGTCGTAGTTTATTTTGGTGTTATTGTCTGATCTGTTTTATTGAGCGTGCAGTACTTTCAACATGCTCTGTGGCTGACTTAAAACTTTGACCGCGTTAAATGCCTCATGTATGGTGCGCGGCTAATTGCCACGACTTCCATCATTACCACTCTTGTTTGATAGGAAGTATTTTACGCATTTTATGACTGCATATGGTGCACATTATCGTGATTGACTTACCACTCATATTTGACAGTAAGTATTTTATGACTGGATATGGTGCACATTATCGTGATTGACTTACCACTCATATTTGATAGTATTTTATGACTGCATATGGTGCACATGATCGTGATTGACTTACTACTTTTATATGGTAGTATTTTATGACTGCATATGGTGCACATTATCGGGATTGAATTACCACTTTATATGATAGTAAGTATTTTATGACTGCATATGGTGCACATGATCGTGATTGACACTCATGATTGCTCTTATTGTGTGTCAAGTGTTGTATCTTAATGAAATCATGCCACATTTGATGACAGTACTCACACGAACAAAGCGGTGCTCATCCGTTCCCTGCTACTGATTTAGTACAAGTTGAAATTAGATGCAGGCGTAGTGTGCATGTTTAATTTAGAAATAAGGTTTAAGGTGTTCAAAATAACGTGTTCATATGAAGAGAAATCACCTATCGCGGTATGATTCACTTCGTAGAGACTGCGTTAAATAATGTGCTATTTCACACTCCTCGCTCTGTTTTCAAATTAGGCGAATGAAGTCGGTAGCTAATCGTTGAAATTTCTAGTTTGTTTCCCTATTTTTAACTTAAGTGTAGACTCAGCCGCCACTAATGGTCATTTTGTGTTGTGAATTATGCACTAAAAAGGATCTTTCGGTGTAATAAAAAATATCTTTATGTAAGGTATTGGTATCACAGAAACATGCTAAGGTTCAGCGAACAGATGAAATTGCTTATTTTTCTAAGACTAAAACTTAAGATAAATTGTAGCGTGCACATTTTATTGTTTGCCTTTCCTATGCAAGCATGTTTCTGGCAGCCTCCAGTAGAGCAATCACAGGTAACAAGTTTTGAAGATATTTTATCAAAGCGTTTACTATTTGTTGTAAAGCGTCCAATGGGAAATATGGTCGAAACAGAATAAAAATACATAAAACAGTTTTGAATTCTATTGTCTTCATATCAGGTTCCGTTTGTCATGGGACACCCTGTATCTCGCAGGAAATAGGCGCCTGTGTGAAGGATACATGATGCTTTTAGCTTTACTTGACGTGTTATATATACATGGAATGGTGTCTGTTCTCGTGAACATCCCTTGCAAAATCAGCGTTTCTCAGTGATATTGCCGGCCACCCGTCGGAGCTTCAGTACAAAATATTGCTTGTGATGGCCAAGATGGGAAGACCGTCGTCTTCTTGCGTCTCTCGTTTAGCTCGCGCAAAGTACTAATATGTTGACAAGTCTGCAAGTGTTTCCGTTTCTCTCAGTTTTCCCTTGATTGGGGCGTTAGCTTGGAGGTGACCTTAGCCAAAATAATAGTTTATTATGGCGTGAGGCGTAAAAGATGCGAGGATGTTAGCGACGAGACCCAACGAACTCTGGCCTCGTAATTAAGACGCGATGACAAATATCCGTTCGTTCAGGGTCTAATTTCTGCGCGCCCCGCCGTCTCCATGTCGCTCTTCCTCGCATCTTTTTTCGTTCGTACCAACCAATGTAAGCGTTTTATTTTTGCGCTCTCTTGACTTAGACATGTGTCCTCGTGTTACAGCATTACTCGACGCTTGTCATATCCGTGAAAACAGCTTCTATTTTATAGCGATTGATTCGCGTGCAATCTCTTCGTTCCGCATGGATGGCTTGAGCGGCAATTCTGCCATACACGAGGCACGTAAATTTTTATGCTTAGAATACCGGGCGTAGTTCAAGACGCTTCTGGTTGTAAATGTACGTGTCAATTTAAGCTCGCAGTCGTGGATCTAGAGCTTCGCGCCTTTCACTACAAATCATATTGTTCGTGAGACACAAATGATCGTAAATGCTTCTATGACGTTGCACATGCAATTCTTGGTAGTAAATTTCGTCAGCACCTTGTGCGTGAGGCTCCTGGTTGTAAATATATCTTGCATGGCGTGTGTCTGACTTTCGTTGTACGTACACCTCAACGTTTACAATCCTGGATCATTATTAATTATCATTTCCTGGCGACTGCTTGCTCGCTCAGCCCCTTTATTCGTCCTCCTCGAAGGTGTATTTTGAATGGCACGACTCCTTATTAGGCGCTTGAGAGTTCTTTGGCTTACTTGGATAAGTAGGGATGGCCAGTCAGCATGTATACGACGTGCGCAGATGACTCCGCTTCGAGTCTGGTTACGTCGAGATAAGGCATTGCCTCGCTCGATGATCACGCCTCTATTAGTTGCGACCACCTCGCGTCCAGCTGAAATACTTATGGTGCTTTCGAATTGAACGTGTATTGCTTGTTTTTCCTGAGGAAGTGTGTGTGTTCTTTTAGTGTTTGAAGCATGATGTGGTTCTTTGAAATAGAAATTGCAACGCGACTTTTACATATTCGGCGAACTTCAAACACAAGTTAGCCTTATTTATTCAGCTAATGCTTGATTTCAGTGTTGGAAATGTGATGTGGCTGTTTCAAACAGGGATTTCTTATCTCTAGTACGAAGAATTGGCATAGACTGCAGAGGTGGGAAATTTTAAGTGAGGCTAATGCAACATTTTCTTCTTATATTCTACAAGATTTGCTGTTTAGTTTTTCATTGTAGTTATTTAAGCTAAATTGAAAAAACACGCACAACATAGACTATACGTGAGCAACCCAATTAAGATGAAGCAAAATTAAATTACACACGTGTGTTCAGTAGCATCGAAGAGTTTCAACATGTATCAACTTCGAGTTTCTTCAAAAGTCTCGTACTCCTTTAACAGTGATCTCATTTTGTCCCGCAAAAACTCCTTTCGAAAGAATTAATCTGCTGCCATGTGAGTACTGGTTGTCCACTAAACTTCGGTGTATTCTATACTTAGGTTACCGTCTTTCGTGCTCATGAAAGAAAATGTTCCTGCGAGTTGTGTTGGGTTCGAGAGAGCTCTTGACAGATCGGAATTTTAAGTTCAATTTAAATTCATGCTTAAAAGCCAATAGGGATTTTAGATCACTTCAGGAATGGTGTATGGATTAAGCTTATATCCAGTGAAGTTCTCCCTAGTGGGTTCCTGAAAACCTTAGTTACAAACATTTTACCAAATTGCAGGCTTGTAAACCTCTTCGATAAACGATCATTGAATTCTCCGTAGTAAGTTCTTGTTCAAAATAATCTGAAATTTTTCTAAGTTAGCACGCTGATCGCAACATATACCATGTATGGGACTTAGTTACATAGCTGTATCATGAAAAGATCTTTGCAATCACGGTCAATATATCATGTTTGATTTAAGGCTTCATTGCGTGTACAATTTCTAAATTTGAATTGATTCAAAATACCTTATGTCGTTTCAGACTCGTATTTCTGGTACGTGCAAGTTTACGGGTTCAATTCTTCAGTTCTTTCAAAACAATTCAAAACGGTTCTTTCAATTCAATTCAAAACGCCTCGGCTTCACGGCTTCAATTTTTGTCTTTCAGGAATTATATTGCAAATGCTGCCGTTCTCTGCAATGAAAGCGAGCCTGCAGAACGGAATCTGTGCCTAACATCGAGTACACTTACTTCCGTATTGGCTGCAGCGATGGTGTTCTCGATGATAAGACTGTGGTGCTTCTTTCAATGAATCGCGTTCTGTGTGCATGTACCCGAAGTGCACACGAGCGCATGTTGTCTGTTTCCTAAGTACACGTGCTTTAACTGTAGTATCAGTGCAGAAACGATCATTTTCATAATTCATATTGACGTTAGTCTGAAGACCTTAAATACTTTCGTGAATCGGTGCAAGTCACTAAAGCGGTGCTGCTGGTATCTATGTTTTCCTCTGGTTGATATATCAATATTGTTTACTTAAGTTCATGTCTTTATTGCACTTAGAATTGTGCGCGTGTTTGCTAATCGACCAGTTTCTTGCTGGTAAATTCCAGTATCATAGCTGAGTTTCGAGGCGAAATTTCCACGTGAAAGGTTAGACTGCTAAATAAATCTCCCCAATTGCACCTACATCTGTTTCCGTGAAGGATCGTGGCAGTGTAACTTTGCTCCAAAAGAATGTCTCGATAATATTCAGTGATACCATGCAGTAAATCCCATGTTATTTGCATGAGGATTTACTTCGCAATACTGCCCGCGTTATATTGGAGACTAAATTTGTAAGGACGTTTCCGCAGTATCCATCCCAATCAGTGCGGAGGATGGGAAATGAAAGAATGTAAAGAGCGGTTTAAAGAGAATGATACTATGAAAAGAGGGAAGAGGGAGGTGGAGTCTGAGGACGCCTTGCGATTGGTCGGCGCAGCTCGTGACGTACGAGTGGCTGTGGTCACGTGGTCTGACGGTCAAGGTCATACGAGGTCATCGCAAGGCTTGCTGCCGTGGTGTCGTTACGTCGTATTTTGCACTTTTTTGAGAAAGATGACGTGTGTTCATAGCATTCTTAGGGATCTTTATCCAGCGCAAGAATCGTGTATTTCCTGATGGTTTCCCCTGTGGGTATATCGATTTTTTTTTGTGAGCTAAAAGTTGATAATGATGGCCTAGATTTTGACGTTAGTTATTATTTATCATTCATTGATATTTTCTGTTCTCGTAGCATTCAATATAAATTACAACCCTCCTGTTTCGCACTTTGATGCTTAGTATCGATTTTTTGTGAGGTGAAATTTTATTTTGAAGGCCTAGATTTTGACATCAGTTATTAATCCTCATTCGTTGGTATTTTCTCTTCTTGCAACATTCAATATAAATTACAACCTTTCTGTTTCTTGTTCTGATGCTTACGAGTATTTTTCTTCAATTTTTTGCATTGTAACCGCCGGTTCGTTTGAAACGTTTTTGCTGCCAGAAAAAATTAGTTTTTATTCGTATACCTGTGCCTACTCACTAGTAAACTGTATCGCTCATTCTTTTTAAGAATATTTTTCAATCGTTTACTTGTTCAGTTTATTATTGATGTTGCCCTATCTCGCCTCTCTGTGGATATAACTATTATATCTATGAGAATTAAGGCTCTCTGACGGACATGTCAAGTCCTTTTTGACATGCCAGGTAGGTCATTTTTTGTTGAAACGGAATAGTTGTTTGGTTCAACTATCGTCCGGAAATTTTTTGTGACGACGCTGTTCACTGTACAATTACTGTTCACGAGGCGCTTTCTTATTTAGAAGTTAGGTTGGGAGGTCTGAAAGAATAATTTTTATTATCCGTTGATGACAAACCTGGATCTTCGTTTATAACGTTTTTTGCGATGTGAGCCGCCGATGTACTCGGAGGGAATTTATATAACGCTGCTGATCGCCCAGTTGTCATGAACTAAATTTTCATAAATACTTATGAAAGTTTCCCCTCTAGGGAATTAGAACTTCCAGGGAAAAATGCGAGGTTTCGAGCTTAGAGCTATGTAAGTCTTCTCTTTGTTGAAATCAAAGGTTTTTTTAATTTGTTAAGGATCGTTTTTTTGGTTGACTCTTGTCTTGTTTTTAGCTCCTCTGACCTACTTCTTCAACTTTTACTTTTCCAAATCTTTTTCTCAACTACTTACCTATGCGCATGGAATGCTGTGCAAAAACATACCTTATGTTTAGATTTTGCGTTCTCTTCTCTCTTTACCTGATGGTGCCTTCATCCTTCCTCTTTTTGAATATCTTCGTTGTGGTAAGGTATGCTGAAAGTAATTTCTAATGAAAAATTAAAGCTAAATGAAGGCATGATCAAGTTCATGTTCGCTATTTTCAAAGTTGCTTACTACAATTCACTTTGAATTGAGAATTAAACTTCAGTTCAACCCATCGCGGTTATCTTGTTAACCACAAAATCGATTTTCATGTTTCCTCTATAGCAGGAACCGAAAAGCGATGCGCCTTTTCAGCGAATTTCTTCTGTATCGATACTAATAAGAAGGCGCATTGCTTCATAATTGATCATTAAATATTTTTCAGCATATTCACGTAATTTTAACGTTAAAATATACATCAATATTCCCGTACGCAATGCTCACATTGAACACGGAACTTGGCCATGGCAGGAGAGGCGTAGCAGTATTTCGAGGGTGCGGCCTCCGCGATGTGGGGTGCCAGCCGTAGCACCTCAGTGACCTTGGTGTGCGGGGACGCTCATTCGCTGAGCCTTATCGCAGCCTGAGCCTGGCACCGGTGCCAGTACCTGCTCCTTCTGCCCCGTATTGCGCTCTGCCAGCCCAGGTGTGGGCAACGTGCGTAGCGAAATGCGTGGTTACTTGCTGACTTGCTCATGCTGTTCATTAAGTACTGATTAGGTTATTTCGTGATTACTGGCTGACTTGCTCATGCTCTTCATAAGTTACTGATAAGGCTATTTTTAGATTACTTGCTGACTTGCTCATGCTCTTCATTAAGTTACTGATAAGGCTATTTTTAGATTACTTGCTGACTTGCTCATGCTGTTCATTAAGTTACGGATGAGCTACTGAAGATTAATTATTAATGTTACATAACTGTTAGCTGACTCATTAACAAGGTTATAGAGTGATTAGAAGAGGACTAAAGTACTGAAAAACAAAGCGGATACAAATTTCAGACTTGGAATAAGCCGTCGTTAGGTTACTGAGGTTTTTGTATCAGTAAATTGATTCATTTATTATTGATGTATACTTATTTCTTGAAAATTGAAGGCAACTTATTTGTACTCTAGGCACTTGTCATAATCCCTGTACAAATATGTAAATGTACTACCTAGACTGTAGAAAGCAAATTTGAGTTGTGAAAAAGTTCGTTTTCCTTCTACTGTCCAACGTCAGAAGTCATCCTGAGAAATTGTAGTCTTACCAAAACTGCAAAATAGTATTGAATGGAATTTCCCTCTACCGGAAACTGATCAAACATTTCTCGATAGCGTGGACAACGAGTTTTGGTCATTAATTTTTTCTATACTTCGTTTAGGGGACTGCCGCCTGCTAGAGGATACCATTATTACTTCAGCTGTAGGCCTTCTGGGCTTCTATCTTTCGTGCCGTCTTTCCTTCTTTCTGAATCTCTCCTTTGTCTTTTATGTCCTTAGTTGCTGTTTGCGTGGGGTATTTTAAATGGGAACACATTTTATGCATAGATTCCTCGTTGTCGTGTCGTGTGGCTAAAGAGTCTTGAACTGTTCCTAACTACTAGATCTTGATAATTAATGTTGACGGTAATACAATTCTTAAAACGTACTAAAGTGAGATCTTGATTCGTATAGATGTTTTATTTCTTATTGAATATTGTTCGCTCATTTCCGGCGTTCGTTTTCAACGATTGAATTTGTGATCTAGTATTTATTTTCAGAAAATAAACGATTCTTGAGGTTTGCTACTTCAGAATCCATGCTTACGTGAGTAGTGCTGCTCATAGACATGAAGGGATTGTATTGTATTCATTGCTAGGCTAACGTGATGCTTGATATTTGTTTTTCGTGTTCACCGGTAATATTTGTTATAAGCAACTTCTTTCACCAGCAGATTATGCATTAAGTCAATCCTATCATTGTTGCAGCTAGCTCAATTTTATTGAAATTCTAACAAATTGCACTTCGTTTTTATTTTTATTTTCGAGAAACTGCACGGGTTCACTGCTTCTAACTACTGCGGCGAGAGTTTCTTTATTTACTTGAAGGTGTGTTCGCTATATAAAGCATCGTACATCCGCTGTGTTTGCTGACTCAGCGTCCACGCTCGCATCTTCTCCCTGAAATTCTTACCTGCCACGCACGCTGTTCATTGACCTCTAAATCTCACGTATTAACGCGCTCGTGTACCGACAGTCCCTTTCTATAAAAATAGTGTGGTGGTTGCTGCGTCAGTCGCTACCTCTACTCTGTAATCTGGATATATGTACATTGAATAAAAATTGTTGATTTCTATTCATTTTTAATTGCGTTTTATTTGTGATAATTGAAAGTCATTCTACTTCTCAACACAAAAAAGAGGTATCGAAAGAAGAAGAGAGGCGAGTTTAAACTGCAAGTTCACAACAGTGTTCACGAATGAATTATACCTCGCGCTTGGACAAGATATATACGGACAAATATTAGCGCTAATCACTTATTACTCTGTTGAGAGAAATGACGGTGAAATTTATTGTCTGTATGGTTACGTTTGAGCGCTGCTCGAGGAGGAGTAGGTGTTTTCCGCTGAATCAATTACTTGCAGAATGTTGGGTTCAATTGTGGGGTTGGGAAGAGTTTTCGAAGTGGCCTTTTTTGTGGTTAAATTTTCATAAATTTAGCGGTTTCCACGTGTTAATTGGCCCTAAAAGCCATTGCACATCTGGTGACCCTGCTAAATAGCCATGTCCGGATGGATTTTCATTATTTAATTGTTCTCTCGAAAACAAAGTCTGAGAATTAGATTTGTTTTGTGCGACCCATGTTGTCTTTCGAATTTGAAGGCTGTCAATCAGTAAAATATTGCCTCCAGTTTTTAGTTAGTTCTTATTACATACGTTGTTTTTGCTTACAGCATCCGTATACCTTAGTACTGTATTTTCTTGTACTAGTTTACTAATGAATTGCTTATCGAGTGCTTTACTATGATAATTAAAGAAAAGCTTGGGTCAAGTTCATGAATATTTGATCATGATTGGAATGAATTTTTATGGGCTTGATCTTCTCAATCTCATGTGTATATTTTTATTGATAAAAATCTTCTCTCACTAGTTGCCTCAACGATGTTCTAAACGAAAGTAATTGCTCTTCACTCCCGCGACGTAGAGTACTTATTGTCTAGCTTTCTTCGTATATGAGTCTTAAACACTATTGAAGTGCTGTCGGTCACAATACTTTAATTTTAACGTATTTTCGGTCCAAAAAGATGATTTCGAACACTTTAAATGTGCATAGTTGCGTTTTTTGAAAAGTTGATAAGTCTGCGAATATTTTTCTTTAATACTTCTTTGATAATATCTTGAGTGAAAAACAGTTTTTTACTTGATTTCCGTATATTTTGGGGCATTGTGGGGTGAGGCAGTGGCGTTTTATTCCATCTTTCAGCATCGATCTTCTAGCCGCAAATTCAAGTCTTGTGTTTGCTAGAGCCGTTGGAAAACATGGTGCATATTTTAGCTCAAATCCGTCCCCTATGGCGAACGCGCAATTCCTTGATTTGAGCTTCGTGACATCACATGCTGTTTCGCTGTGCATTGGCTGACGGTCTGCTCACCATTTGATGCTGTTTTGTGTTAGTGAGCATTGCATTATGTTGCGTTGCGTCAGACATAACAACGAGTGTGTTCTATAATGTTTCGTTATTACGCACGAGGTCATGAAAATGTATATGAAGCCTTGACAATACGTAATTGTACGAGGCTCTGTGACCAGCGTTTTGTGCTAGTGCCCAGCATTATTTTGAGCACTTGCTATGCAGTTCGTCTCTGGGATAACAAGGTTGATTTATGGAAGTCTTCTCGTTGGCGTTGATTAGTTTCTGTTTGGTCTACGATGAATCTAGTTTATTTTAAATAATATACAGGTGAATTTTCGCGCTTTGTGTGAGATTTGGCGGGTCAGTACTAAAGCGTTTCCGGTCGACGTTTCGTGACTGCTGTTCGCAGCTTTCGCTTTGTGTTGTGCGACTGAAAGAACTTACGACTTCTTCGAACATTGTTACCTGGCTTAAAATTACCATTTACTTGAAAAAGATAAACTAGACAGCGTTAAAGTAGCGAAAACTTGCATGCGGTGTGGTACTGACTGAAGCCTTGAAATTTGGTTTATAAATACTCTCCAAATGAGAGATTGATTTTGCGTGAGTCGTACTTTGGTTGTTAAATTCGGAAAATTATTCAAGAGTCAGGATATCTTTGGCATTTGCTTTGCTAATTGATTTACGTTGCACAGGTTGCTTTTCAGTTATGCGTACTTGTGATCTCTCATTGCCTCCTTCAATCACCTGTTAATTCTTTACCGAAATGTTTTTAAAATTACAAGTTAGGTCTTTTACTTCTGTCATTGTTACGTTGTCCTGTTTTCATGAACGTTTCTATTACTTGATATTAATATCTCAAATCTCATTAAAATGTTCACTTTTGCAATTGATAATTATATTCAAAGTTTGGATTCCACTGTGAGAAAAAAATTAAATTGAGCAATTAATGTGAATAATTGAAAATGTTCAATTTTAAATATTAGTACCTAACTCAAATAATTGTGTCCTTAGTTGTATTAGTAACCTGGCTCGAGCACGAGATATCTCGTAGCAGGTCCAGAACTCCCAAATAATCGATCTCTAGAAACTTCGGGTTAGTTTCATGAGCGGTTGCGGCAGGGTTTCCAAGTTGGATCTTTTTTCTGGTTAATGTCTTCAGTTTCCTTCATAATGAAATTCGACCATCTGTCATTTTGAGCAAATTTGATGAAAAAGGCAACCTAGCAACCGGGGATTAATCGGTTTTCTTTTCAAATGAAGTTTGACTATCAATTCCGATTAACACCTAAGGGTTTGCAACTCCAAGTGTTGAATCCATGCTTTGTTGGAATTCATTACTTGTATCAAAAAATAATTAGCTGCGTATGTTGGTCTGCAGGATGAGATCCGAGTTCCCAAGACACATAGCGTTGCTGGGTAGTATTTGCTAACGAATTTGAAGCCAATTATTTGAGAATTTTTTTGAACTTCGGTCATTTTCACGATATTCACTTGCCATCGAATCAAACGACCAATCGAACCTGGCCAGTGTAAGTTTTGCAGAGGATGCCCAAAATGCGTAGACTGATAGAAGAAGACATTGGAAGAGTTTTCATGTCGTTACTTGATATCAGTTAACGTACTCACTTGCGTTTTATGACTCGGTCGAACACTTGTGCGCGTTCATGTTACACAAGAAGACGTACGGGTTGAATTTCATATACTTGTATCTGTCTTGTAGATTTTCGTATTTTTGTTGGGTAAGAGATGTGCAGGTTCACTTGAATGCTTGAATCTTAAGTAGATTTGTGCATCTGTATTACGTAACGGGATGCAGAGGTTGAATCTCAGATGCTTGAATCTTAAATGGGCTTCTGTATTTGTTGAATGAACACGTTAAACCTCATAGGCTTACGTATCTGTGTTACTGATGAAGATGACCGGATTGAATCTCGAATATGCTTAGTTATCGGTTTCGAATGAAGATAGGCGAACCATCGGAAAACTTGAATTCAGGAGCAAACGACTGAACTTTGTGATCATATGCCCAGCTTCATCTTACTTGATATTAACGTTAAAGGTGCGAATGCTTAATGTTCCATCTTCGCGTGATTGCGTGAGATGAATGGTCTTGTATAACTTTTAGCCTAAGATGCCGACTACGCATTGGCCACACGCACGCCACTCATGGACATTTGATGGAGGTGGGCATGGCACCGACGTGCGGGGCTTGTGAAGCCCCACTGACAGTGCACCACATACTTGTCGAGTGTCGGTGTCATGATACTGCGCGGAACCTTTGGTTTGGCGGACGTCCCCCGGACACCTTGGAGGGTTACCTTGGAGATGGCGACCAGGTTAAGTTTGGGGGACCGTTGTACAACTTTATCAGACAAATAAACTTCTACAACTACATCTGAAAGTGAAACTTGCCTACGCAGTGGATTAACTACTACGGAACCAACTCGCCCTGATACGGAAACGACAAGAAAACTTGACGCGGGAAACCAGTAAAACTGAGAATCACTGCTGAGATCAACACTTGTGCGGCTGCGGTGGTAAAACCAGGAATATAATAATAACAATTTTAGCCTAAGATGAACTTACCAGAAGGTGTGTTAATTTCCTAAGCTCGGGATGTTTTGTTACGCTACCGTAGAATTTTTGAACTGAAACCGTATCGAGTTCCGGTGACGGACGGCAGTCCCCTCAGGGGGATACAAATATTGTATCTATGAGAATTAGCGCTCCCAGGAGGACAATGTGATGGCGCGAACTAAAGGTTAGGTAAGCTTCCTTTCGTTAAAATAGAATAGGTTTCTGTTTTGTTACGGACCATCTTTTTTCGGTTCACTGCTGTCCTGTTTTTCAGCACCTACTACTTTCTTCTTCAACTTTGATCTTGTTTCATGAACTTCTTATCTTACCGTTTCTATGCCTCTTCTGCATAGATCCCCGTATTCTCTTATCTCCATACTAAATGGTGCTTTCCTCCTTCCTCTCTTCGATACGCTCTTTTTTTGTAGCGGTTAGGGAGGCTTAAACTAGCTTATAATCTAATTTAATCCGGTGACGGCAGTAATTGAAATCCAAAATAAAGTTATAGTGAAAGCCAGGATTTTTCGAATTAAATCATTTTTTCTTTCGCTTTCACTAAATATTGAGAAACCTGCGGAAGTGGTGTAACATCATGGGGAGAAGCTGATGCTCTTTCATTCCAGTGCTACCTGATCCTCTTTTTCTGGCGTAAACTTTTGAATTTACCCAAATTTCATTTCATAAGAGGGAATGTGGGAACATTTTTGCCAGGTAAAGGCCAGGCTTGGCAACCTTCCTCCAAACCTGGCCGTGTGGCTCAGGTGTTCTGAGATGTCGAGCAGGTGTTCCCTGCCGCTACTACACAGAACAGGTGTGCGTTGCTTTATTATAGCAGGTGCGCCGCTCCGTACGGAGCAGCCAGGCCTCGACGGTGTGTGTCTCTCTTGGTTACCGCTCATCGAAATAAGAGGCCTTTCTTATCTAGACGTATATTTCTAGACGACTTTTATGGCGGTGCAGCCTCCTGATTTAGCTGCATGCCCTGGTCGTCTCCGCGATAAAATGCGAGCTACAGATGCGCTCACAACTCGAGACTCGCCGCGTAGTATATCATGTCGAGGAACGTCAAGGGATTTTTCCGTTGTAGGCTGCTCGCTTGTTTATTTAGCCAGCTCTGTCTAGCATAAAGTCATTGCCTTGAATCGTTCGGTACGGAAATAAGTTTCAGTTGTTTATATATTCTTCATTATTTGTTTTAGAACTGTGGCAATTTCTTTTAACGGTACAGTATATGGTAAAATTTCCTGACGATTTGCAGTGTTTTATTAATAGACTATTTATCCCAGGTACATTCGAAAGTTTTATAGCATTATGAATAAGTTCTGTTTTTCTAGAGACTTTGTGCTACACAACTCAACTTCAAAGTAAAAAATGAAATATTTCCTATACGTGCTGACAATAAATACTATACTCATAACTAAATAAATACTTCAGTAAATAAATAAGTACTATTCAGCGTGCACAAATAGAGCACGCAGAGAGGTGAAGCCCTGAGAGGTCTTCTTTTCCTGGAATACACTAAAATGGCGTTTTTATTTGCTTAGTTACGGACCATTTTGCGGTTACCCGCTGTCCCTTTTTCAGCAACTATTACTTTCATCCTCGCCTCTTTTCTCGTTTCGTGAACTTTCTAAAATTTTGCTGTTTATATGCGCAAGAATATGGTTTTGAAACGCATTTGTGCGTAAATATCCCTGTCCATTTATTCCTTGATAAATAGTGCCTCCCTCTTTCCTCTGTTGGGGACACATCTGTGTAGTTAGTTACGGAGTAACTAACGTTTAACTTTATATATAATTTAAAGTGCTAATGCGTATGAGAAATTCATAGCGCGTAATTTTTTCTTCTACGGAAGGGCCTTATTCTTTACCGATTTCATCAACGTGATATTTGTGTCATTTTTTATCTGGTGAATCAATACGGGTATTTGTTTGTCTTTTTTCTCCATGAGTATATCAGTGGGCACCGCGAGCACAAGTACTCGCTGAGACCATTAACGTGTTCAAGGAACATAAATATGACACCTACAGTGTCGGATTGCCATCGAAGTTGAGTAACTGTCGTGCGTTGGTTGGCAATGAAGCGCCGCTGCTTTTTGTTGACCTCACAAAGGCTCCTCATTCGAACCAAAGTCAGATGCGTCTTGTCGGAATACAATGAAGAAACCTAGAGTTGGTTATAAACGGTTGAGGTGTCGTGAGCGTAGAAGGAGTTCAGGTCAAAAGGTAGGTTGAGAAGGTGGATTTTCACATTCTCTTGACACGTTCACTGTGATGGGTTAAACTGAAGTTTAATATCCAACTAGAATTTTAAGTCCAAAGTTGGTAAAAATTTTATAAATAGCAAACATTAACTGGATGAAATGAATACCATTAATTTAAAAAGATTTTCAGAAATTTTTCAAACGATTCATCGATGGGTCGTTTTGCAGCTGGAAAAACTTGAGAGCATGATCCACCGGTGGGTCGTACCGCAATGAATGTGTTAAAGGGAGTGGCTGGCGTACCATGCATCATGTTTTGCTGAGTGGTCTCCTTAGTGTGAATTTATGGCCTTTCTTCATCTTACAAAAAAATTCTTTCATTTTCCATTGATGGAGGGAGTACCTGGCTTGTTTTTCTCGCTGGGAAATGTCGCAGCGGAAACCGTGATGTAGTCTCCTTAGGGATACAAATATTTTATCTATGGGAGTTAGCGCTCACAGGGAAAGATTCGAGGTCTTAAGATGGGTAAGTAGGCTAAACTTACGTTGAAAGAAAGATGTTTATTTTGTTGTGCGTTACCTTCTTTTTCGGTTCATTTCTGTCTTTTTTAGCACCAATAAGTTTTTAATTCTGCTTTTATTTTGTTGCATAAACTTCTTTCAATCTCGTTTCTTATGCAGGGTTTGGGGACACATGTGTATAATTTCTTGTTCCTTTGATTTGATACTAAAGAGTCCCTTCCTTTTCCCTCTCTGAAAATACATTGTATCTGGTTAGAAAAGCTTGAAGTAATTTAAAATATAATCTTCACTTCTCGCCTGTTTTTGATTGATTCTTTCCCCTTTGTGATTTCGTTAGATACTAAAATAACTTCCGTGATAAAAACACATATGTCAAATTTGACATTTTCTCCAATTCTTCATGAGCAGTTACATCCAATGAGTCCTTTTCGGATTAATCCACTTGAATTCCGCTTGGGATTTCGACGAGAAAAACTACCGATGCTCCAAAGTTTTTATCAATATGTTCGGAATGAATTAATGGACGTCGAACTCGTTTTGTTTTTTAATTATATTGTCCAATCGGAGAATGACAAGTTATTGTACAGAACGTTGGCCAAGGTATTCCTTTCGTGTGTGTATTGAAAGTGGCCCATGTCACTTCACATATCCGAACTTTTATTCAGCGTAGTTGTTGATCTTGACATTTATCCTATTTGGAATTTGTTGCGGTTGTCGAGTTTCATTGTGTGATATTTTTTTACTCCGCTTTGTATTATATTCCCTAGAAAAAAATAGAATTTTACTTCGCTTTGTATTATATTCTATTCCCTGAAGAGGTCACCATTGCAGAGAAATTTCCTGTGATTTGTTCAGTTCAAATTTGCTGTTCCTGTTACTGTAGCAGAACTTTCTGTTCTATTTCAATGCTAGTAGCAGCGAAACTACCTTTTTTTAACTTACTGCGTCAAGTATTATAATTGTCATAACCAGTTCAATATTTTTTTATGATCTTGCCATACAGTGGAAAACAACAATCGAAAGTTCTAGTATTTTGTGTTTAAAAATTTAATCTTGTTATTGTGAGTTGCGTTTAGTGGAAACTGTTTGTTTTGGAAGTAGACTCGAGAAAAGAAATTATTTATACGTGCTTTTTAGCTTATGTGACTAGTTCTGGAACTGCTACATCATCATAGAGATGCTTTAAAAAAAGTTATCCCCTCAGGGGGTACCACTATTGTATCTATGGGAATTAGCACTCCTAGGAGGAAAATGTGTGAGGGCCCAAACTGAGAGTTAGGTAGGCCTTCTTTTTGTTGAAATGTTTTTTATTATGTAAAGGACCACTTTTTTCGGTTCACTGCTGTCCTGTTTTTCAACGCCTACTACTTTCTTCTTCAACTTTCATATTGTTTCATGAACTTTTTTCTTAACTCACTGTTTCTATGCTCTTTCTGCATAGATTCATTGTTCCCTTATCTCCATACTAAATGGTGCCTTCCTCTTTCCTCTCTTCAGAAGGCTTTTTGTAGCGGTTATTGAGACGTGAAATAACATCTAATCTAATCTTTAAAGTCTTTTAAAAATTTTTTTTATTTCAGTTCCTAATTCAACATTGTTTTTTTTTTACCCGCAAGATGTAGCTTATTTCTAATTTTGAAGTCATTATCTAACTTATCAAGTTTTCCAGTCTTGTCGCGCGTAATCTAATCAATTTTGGTGCAAGCAATTATCTGCGCTGAGCTTTGCTGGCTTCAGCTCATAATATTTAGGGGGCGAGGTCGATTAAGGCCGTGTTCGGGGAATTACTGAAATATTCCCTTAAAATTTGTATCCTTCTTTGGTGTTTTTTTTTGTGGAGGCTCCAGATCAGTTGTGATGACTACGCGGGCTCTTCGAGCTTGGAAAATGGTGATGTTGTTACGCGTGGTCGGCAAATTTTAAAGTACTTTTTTGCAGCGATGATGTTTTTCTAAAGTTCGCTAATGTGTAGCCACTGATGAAAACCAACCTCAATTCGCCGCTTGAGACTTTTCCCGTTATAGTTGATTTTAAAATTTACCTCTACGAAGAGCTGTAATTCATTTCATTTCTTGGCGGAGTTAAACACCCCAAGATGGAAGCTATGAAGCTCCTAGTTGAAGGTTGGGTAGGCTTTCCTTCTATTGAAAAAGAATTTATTTTTTGTTTTGTGTTGCACCGTTATTTTTAACTTCATTGCAGTTTTTTCAACACCTATTTTTTCATTTTCATAACCTTTAATTTTCATCTTTTTCATGAATTACTTTAATCTTTCTGTTTTTATGCGTGTGGGGATACAGTACACCTTCCTCTTTTGGGAACACCTTAGTTGTGGTTAGGAAGGCTTAAGTTAACTTTTAATCATCATTCTCTCAGTCTAAGTTGTCTGTCCAAATTTTTAGCTCGTTGGATAACCAAGTCGACGGATGAAGATTCATTGTTAATTGTACCGTTATGGCGACGTGAAATTTTGAAAAATCCGCCCTCTCATTACTGCTCCAGTTCACCGGTCAACTCCCTCAGGGGGATACAACTATTTTACTCGTATCTGAGGGAGTTTGCACTTCCAGGGAGAAAATGTGAGGTCCTGAGCTGAGAGTTAGGTTGGTCTTCTTTTTTTGTCGAAATAAAAGGTTGTTGTTTTGTTAAGGACCATCTTTTTTCGGTTCACTTATGTCCTGTTTTTCTGCACCTTTAACTTTCATCTTCAACTTGCATCTTCTTTCACAACCTTTTTAACTTACTGTTTTTATGCGAACTGTATGGGGGAACACACCTTAATTATTGATAGATTCCGCGTTCTTTCAATACATACTAAATAGTACGTCCTTCTCTTTCAGCATCTTTCTTGTGGTAAGGCCAGCCAAAATAAACTTATAATCAATCAATTCACCATTAAACACGCCAGTTAAGCTAAACTTCGGTTGAATTGAGCGTGCGAGTGTCGAGAGATCGAGGTGCAGCTGTTCCATTGCACTCGTCAACACGGCAGGTGAACTAAGCCACGGTTGAATTGAGCGTGCGAGTGTCGAGAGATCGAGGCGCAGGGGTGCGAGCGCTCGATGCCACTATATTGATCACTTACTGGCGCTGCCAATACCGTCCTCTTGAAGCGGGAGGCATGTCTGTCTATGTGGGCCATCATTTGTGCCGGCTCCCGCTTCCTACTTTGGCTGGTTGCGTTCTTACGTTGCTCGCTGTCTTCTCCTTTGAGTTCGGCGTCCAGTTCTCAAACTTATTGTTTGTGCCTAAAATGAGTTGCCAGGTGAAGTTATCCCGCACTTGACCTTTAATGTTGTATTGTACTTTTCTGGTATGGTGAGCTAGTTTTCCGATTTATGCAATTGCTCCGATTCTTTTACTGTCCTTATTTGCCGAGATTTGTTCGGACTTCATCACCTACTGATAAATGGGGAGTTTTCAAGTATGATGTGCAGTATTTCTGTTATTTACGTTCTAAAAAGGAATAATATCTTGAGACTTGGGCTGGTTAAAATTATTTAGTGCTGCATTTCAACGACATACGGTGATTTTGTATCGGTTATTTACTTTTTCATGTAAACTTTTTTCTTGTTAGCTTTTTCAATCATTTAATCACCAATGGTAATTCTAGAAGTTGTTCGGGCTGTTTGTGTGTGACTCCCCTCAGGGGGATACAACTGTTGTATCTATGGAAATTAGCGCTCCCAGGGGGACTCGGTGAGGGCCCGAGCTAATGGTCAGGTAGGCTTCCCATTTGTTAAAATAGAATAGATTTTGTTTTGTTACGGACCATCTTTTTTCGGTTCACTGCTGTCCTGATTTTCAGCGCCTACTACTTTCTTCTTCAACTTTTTCTTGTTTCGTGAACTTCTTTCTTAGCTTACTGTGTCTATCCACCTTGTGCATAGATTCCGCGTTCCCTCAACTCCATACTAAATGGTACCTTCCTCCTTCCTCTCTTATAACATTTTTGTCGTGGTTAAGGGAGGCTAAAACTTTCTTATATAATAATAATAATTGTGTGTGACTTGTTTATACTCGAGTTTCAAATCGCTTCTACGTTTCCCTGTTCACGGAAAACTACAGCGGCAGAGTGTCGTCGTTTGTCATATAGAAATTATAGTTAACGAGTCGCTAATATTTTCCATATGTTGGGTTATTTATTCATTTATTTTCTGTTGAGAATTTTTTGACTCGGTTGAATGTTGTTCCAAGATATTTGATGCTAAGCGATTTTTGCCGTTGTCTCTAATTACTTGTTACAGGTTGGGCATATACGTTTTCAAGCTTATCGTGTAGACCATCCAGTTCTAAGTGTTTTATTAATATTTACTGATAATAGAATAACTTTCAATGGAATTGTACAACCTGAAGAAAATTCACCTCATGATAACAACCTACGTATGAAGCGAGGAAGTAATCTGACGCTTTTATCGCAATTTATACTTTTATTGGCCTTAGATTGACCAACACATCAGACATTATTTATTGTGTCTTTTCTGTATCAGCTTGTTTTTACAACTTTATGTCCATAGCTGCCAAGATATCAGTTGCGATGTGTGTCCTAAGTTTTTCATCGACATTATCGGTCTTTTGTAATAATATTTGTAAACTCAAGCAGTGTTTTTTCAAAGGATGCTTAGACAATTCAAAGATTTTACGCAGATTCGGACATTTTATTTAATTGCCACACTGATTTAGTCTAAAAGAGTACATGATTGCCATTGCCCAATTTGTTGTGACCTGTTTATTTCTTCCATTAACTTTGAAGTGCCTCGTCAACATGATCTTCAGTATTGTCTTCTCCGCGAGATAAAATCGCCAAATTCGTTGCAATCACAAGCCGTACTGGTCGTCATGACCTGCAAGGGCCAATACTTTGTATTGAACGGTTCATAACTGTTATATTCAGCTGTCACGCTTAAATGCTAGCGAAAATTTATTTCTGGCAGCGTTTCATCTGATTGATGTTGTTGAGCGATCTTTGTTTGTATTTAAGAGAGACTATTAGTTTGAGTAGAATTAGCGTGATCGATTCCAATATTTTAGGCTTATCGCCAGTGTTATTTGATGAGAGTTTAGACTGTGAAATTGAGCGAATACGACATTGATAGCTTCAATAAAGATGTGGCGGCGTATCCTTGAATACAAGCGAGGCTCCCATACATATGCTCTCGTTGGTCAAAGCCTATCGATTATTGTGCGTTCGTCCTCTTGTTCTCCGTTGGTCTGAGTCGGGCTCTGAGCTGTTGTGTGTGTGTGAGCTCCCTAGTCGAACGAGCCTAGATGAGTATGGTGCCACTACCCTCATGGGTGCACTCGTAAAGAATTCACCATTCGACGTGTCTCTTGCTGCTCAAGGCCGTTCACTGCCCATTCTCGTGTTAGTGAGGGCTATCCATTACTCTGTATCGTGTTGGTGATGGCTATCCATTACTATATTTCGTGTTAGTGAATTCGTCGATGGCTCTATGTCGTGTTAGAGAATACTCTTCTATATGTTGTTGTAGTGAAGTCCGTTTGTCCTCGAATCGTGTTGACGAAGGCAGTCCATCGCTTTATGTTATCGAAGTTCGTTGTTTGCTTAGGCACGTGTTAATGAAGGCCATCCTTTGTTTTATCTCTTGTTAGTGAAATCCATGTTTAATTTTGTCACGTGTTAGTGAAGGCCATCCTTCGTTTTATCTCTTGTTAGTGTAGCCCATGTTTAATTTTGTCAGGTGTTAGTGAAGGCCATCCTTCGTTTTATCTCTTGTTAGTGTAGCCCATGTATAATTTTGTCAGGTGTTAATGAAGGCCATCCTTTGTTTTATCTCTTGTTAGTGTAGCCCATGTATAATTTTGCCAGGTGTTAATGAAGGCCATCCTTCGTTTTATCTCTTGTTAGTGTAGCCCTTGTTTAATTTTGTCACGTGTTAATGAAGGCCATCCCTCGTTTTATCTCTTGTTAGTGAAATCCATGTTTAATTTTGTCACGTGTAAGTTCTAACTAAATCTGTAGTGAGTGTAGACGGTCCCGAACCATCCCAATACAGCCTCAGAGTTGAGGTCCGCTGAGACCAGCTCTGTGTACTGGCAGCAGAAGCAGCTAGTGAGGCATGGGGCCTCGTGAGCTGCATCCTGCGTGGTCGGGAAGCGATACGAGCTACTGCGGATGTTCGTATCTGGCCAATGTGTGCTGCTGCTGCAGCGCGTGCTTCTTTGCCTCCCTTTTGCCGTGCTTCTTCCTAATATCTATATTCTAGAATGTATGGAACTAGTGTATATGGTCCGTCATTAATGACGGGATTCTAAATTGTGTTCGAGGAAGCACTTGAATCATGTTATCAGGTTGGTAAAACAGCAAAAAATTTTGATTACTTGAAAAGCTGACTATGCAGTAAACGTATCTGTGACTCCCCGCGATTAAAATATTCTTGTACTTGTAAAATTCATAACACAGATACAGTCATTAAGAACATCTAGCTTGATTCCAATGTGTAACAAATTAACAGTCTCTTCCTATCATATATTAACTTAGATATTCTCCTCATGTAAATCCTTCACACTTTGACTGCGACTACTAAATATTAAGTTCAATGCCAAACT
This sequence comes from Morinoia aosen, assembly GCA_030386875.1. Classification (NCBI taxonomy): domain Eukaryota; kingdom Metazoa; phylum Arthropoda; class Malacostraca; order Amphipoda; family Talitridae; genus Morinoia; species Morinoia aosen. The sequence goes on from CM059566.1 coordinate 49,773,587, forward strand.
CAAATTTAAAGTCAATTGTAATTTATTTTGAAAATACCAAACATGAACTGGATCTTGCCTTAATTTAGCTTTGATCAAGTATTTATGAAAATTTAATTCACGACGACTGGTCGGTCAGCAGCATTGTGAAAATTACCTCCGTGTACCATCGGTGGCGCACGTCGCAGTCACAGTGTTAAGAGTGTGACTGAGGGACGGACCAACCAAGCAACTGTGTTTATCGTACAGAGTGTCCCAAAAAAAATACAAGACCGAACTTGATCCTGCAAACATGTTTTATTCATGCAAGTGGTAATGTAGATACTGGTTTACATAAGTAATAAGCTGGCCCTTACAGAACTAAATTATCAACAATAACTGCTGAGCTCCATAAATTCTAAGTTCGGTCTGCTTTTTTGAGACAGTGTCTAGCGGAAATGGTGGCTGGAACGGGTATCTCTATTTCGGGTGCTGCTGCTCAAGTCGCATGCCGTTCAACTCGAAACAGCTCGAGCGCCTAGGGGTACGAGCTGAGGAATTATGTTTGTCGTGAGCATCGTCGTGTTTATAGTGCTAATCGTTTTCTGTTTCTTCAGTCTCCCAGACTTGTTTCATCAAGTAGTCGCTTGTTTGTGATTGGAGTACTAGACGTTTTTGGAAAGTAATTCTTCATACGTGTAACCGGACGTGTACGCGAAGTACAAAGGGTTCCTTCTTCAGTATCCGTGCACGGATGATTTCACTAGAATATGTGATCTCAGATATATTTTATTTGTTTATTTAGAAATAGTTTTCGTAAAGGAATTGTACATAGCTCTAACTGAACGATGACATTTTGATGGCAGACACAAATATATTTTATTATTCAATTTAGAGTGTGAGCGAGTGTAATATGCTAATTATGAATGTCTAGGTCGGTATATGTACTTCTATGCGAATCTGAGCCGTTACTCAGGAAACCCGAGCTGAAAGTTAGGTAGGCCTTCTTTTTGTTGAAATAAAATGTTTCTTGTTATGTTAAGGACCACCTTTTTTCGGTTCACTACTGTCCTGTTTTTCAGCACCTCTGACTTTCTTCTTCAACTTTCATCTTATTTCATGAACTTCTTTCCCATCTTACTGTTTCTATGCCCGCTCTGCATAGATTCCTCATTTTCTTATCTCCATACTAAATGGTGCCTTCCTCCTTCCTCTCTTCGATACGCTCTATTTTTGCAGCGGTTAGGGAGGCTTAAACTAACTTATAATCTAATCTAATCTACTCAGGAAACCGTTGGTTATTTTCAAAGTATTCAAGATCAAGTCGTTAATTGCAAGAATTTAAAACAAGCATAATAAAATGAAAAATTTTTCACTTTAGCATGATACTCGTGATAAATTTTTTAGTATCATAAATACGAGTACAACTAACTCGTTTCCTATTATTTTTGCTGAAAGAGTATCTTTTTATTGAACCAAAATCTTCATGTAATGCTTGCATTGCGCTGCGTACTTGATATATTGGAATAGCGTGCCTATAGTAAAGATTAAAATGTAATAGCTGTGGCTCAGTTATTTCGGTGAAAAAAGCATTAATTTCTTTCGGCGGGTAAAAAGCGCAATCTTTGACCGATGGCACCGGTGCTCTAGTGTATAAAATTTATAAAAGAACGAATTTCTATGTCTCCTTAATACATGAAGTGTTAACCACGAGGCCACCACAAGTATTTAGCATATCTCAGCTGCACGGATTTTGTTCAATGCACAACTGGGGACATAGCCTAGCAGTTCCTGCATCTTCTAGTCCGCTGTGGATGCAAGTGTCAGGGCTTAATGTTCACCCTCTGCAGGGCGAGCGGTGGAGCCGGCATAGCGTGCGACTGACACGTTCATTATTGTCTACTTCTTGCTCTACCACTCCGTCTCTACGAGATGCCTAGGCTTTTTCCATCAACTGTGCCTGCTCCAACGAATGCACTGAAATGCATATTGCGCTCTTTAGGTGCCCAAATCTCAGCCCTTGCCGAGTTCCGCTCGCTTTGGTAGAGATGAGGACGGTAGCCAGTGGTCTATTTTTCCCAGCGCTTTCTTGTTGTTCACTGCGAAAATATTGGGTTCTCAAGTCATTCACGCCCACCGTTTACTTAAAGGTAATGTTGTAGAATATTAATTATTTAATGATTTAAGGCAAGAAGGGAACTGTTATGCATTGATTTTTTACACGCATTGTAACGTGTTTTAGGTTTATTTTTGGTGTTTATTGTGTGAGAGTTGTGCTTCAGTAATTTTACTAGTGTTCAAATGTTAACTTGGCATATTACGTGATCAGCTTCAAAATTTAAGGCTTGTGTTTTCGGTAAATAAAGTTTCATATCCTTAGGCACCTAATTTATTCTGTTAACTCTTAACAAGCATAGTGGTCCTGAATATGAAATATAAAGTATTTTTATGGAAAGGTCTTTAAAATCGTATCAAGAAAGCTTACGTTTGGTATTTCTCTGTTTGCAGATCGTGTCCCTGAATGAGTAAATTCTAGTATTTTGTTCATTTTCGTGTGCATGAAAAGTGAACTTTTTTATTATGTTGTGAAGGTATAACAAATAATTTTAGTGTTTTTCTCCAGTTTGTTCCCTCACAGGAATACAGTCTTGTAACTCTGGGAATTAACGCTCCCAAGAGTAAGATGTAAGGTCCCGTGCAGAAGGTTAAGTAGGTCGTTCTTTTGTTGTAATAGAATAGCTTTTCTGATATTTACACCTTTTTTCAGTTCTCTGCAGTCCTTCATCGGACACTTATTACTCTTTTCTTTAACTTTAATCTTATTTTATAAAATTCCTCCCTTGTGATTATTTGCGGCGGGTCTTGAGTGGGAACACACCTTGTGTATAGATTCCCCGTTTTCTTAACTCCATACTAATTGGTGCCTCTCTCCTACTTTTCTTGGGAAAACCTTGTTCTGTTGAGTAGAACGAAACTAATAATTCAATCTAACTTTCTTCAATAAGTGCGCTATGACTTCGTCTGTCCTTAAGATGCTAGATGATCGCTGCACCGTTTCCCTGAGCCCAGTTTGTTTGTATAGGCAATAAATGGTGTGTGAGACTTGGCTTTGTTATGAGCACCTCACAATTATTGACCTGTCCGTCCATCAGGGGCAGGCTGCAGGTGCCACTCGTGCAGCGACTGCTGATAGGGACAGAAATAATGTCTTTATTTGGGGAGACGAACGTACTCTTTAGCTTGTTGCACCTCAATTTGGCCGATAGCTCTGTGTAGTTGTTTGTGTGGATGTGGAGATCATTTTGTCAGATTCGATGGCTGCCTGACAACTTCGTCGGTGAACGTGTACAAGTGGTGCACGCCATCAGGTGCTTTGTTAGGTTTCTTGGTGCTCGTTCGCTTTGCTTCATCTTTGATCTTGGTTTAAATAACCTTGTTAGTTGGTATCTCTTGTTTGTGAAGTTAGTGCTTTTTGCTGGAGGGTGTTCTAAATTGCTGTGCGTTTTCCTTCATTTTCGTTTTTGTTCTTTGAGTAAGTACGATTATACTTGAAGATGTGTTCCTGGTATGCAAATAACTGCGTCAACCTCTCAACTAACTCGAATATGCTCGGGTAGTTGTCTTCTTTCGTCTTACCTCACACTCCCCCAGCGCGTCGAGCCGACGTACCGCAATAGCTAATGACTTTCCTTGTCTTCTTTTCTGCAGTGCTGCAGTCGATAGCCGTCCCTAATTATTGCCGTGCTCTTGAGATTGTGGAGCTCATTGTTAGGTCCGGTATTTAAAGGAGGGTCCTTGAGACGGCTCATGTTCGGAGTCATTTTGAAACGCTCTAGTGCCGAAGTTGCTACGTGCGCTTGGATTTGTATCCGTCGTATCTACTGATGTGAAGGTAAATAAAACTGTTTGTCTCACAAGCGAAGTTACGGAGGGATTAAGTTTGGCTTAAATAACAAGCACGTATGCTAATGCCCGTAATTAATTTAAGCGGAAGCATATTTTTTTATTCGGGGTGCTTCTGAACGCGTTTATAAATTGTAGCTTCGGTGATTAGAGAAAAATCTTTTGTTCTCTGCATCACTGTCTAATTACGGCTTCACAGTCAAGGTCTCAGCATGACTGTTCTTTAATTTTTACGCTTGTCGTTATCTAACCGTGTTGTTATTCCGGGTACGTTGTCATCTGTTTTATTGTATTGTTCATTTTATGAGGTTTGTTGGGATTTAGTTAGTACGAGTTCAGTAAGCCACAAGAGCGGTCAGCTCACACGAGTTCGGGTTCGCTTCTCCATGATAGCTGACCTATTCAGGTAAACGCTAGGATGTCTTTTGGTTCTACAATTGTGACTGAGTTTCTTCTCCGTGATACCATGACAAAACATATTATTTTGAACAAGAAAGATTCCGGTTCGAATGGAGTCCTACAAGTGGGAGGTTTTTAATCATTTGGGAACCATTTTGAAAAACTGGTCAACTTTTGTTCTATTGGACGTACGTCTATGAAAATTTGCAGATTACTAGATCTCCACATTTGTAACAACTTATCTTAAACAAAAATTTTTCATAAGGCCATAGAAAATTAATTATTTAAAAAAAATTAAATATATGCATATATTATTCATGTACGAGGAGTTCGGAGACTCGAACTCAGGACTTCAAATCACCGCGCTAGCACGCTAACGACCGCGCTATCGATCACCAAGATGATCGAAGCCCAACGAAAGCAATGCTTGGCACAGTGAAAGCAGGCACGCACTTGGCCCGACAGATATATTTTATTCCCTTGTGTATCGAGAGTTCAAAGTCAAGTCACCGCCAGAAACAGATAATAAATTTGGTACGGGAAGCTACTGCTTCTACAAGGTTTTTCAAATAAATAAATGTAATTATCTGTTTCTGGCGGTGACTTGACTTTGAACTCTCGATACACAAGGGAATAAAATATATCTGTCGGGCCAAGTGCATGCCTGCTTTCACTGTGCCAAGCATTGCTTTCGTTGGGCTTCGATCATCTTGGTGATCGATAGCGCGGTCGTTAGCGTGCTAGCGCGGTGATTTGAAGTCCTGAGTTCGAGTCTCCGAACTCCTCGTACATTTATTTATTTGAAAAACCTTGTGGAAGCAGTGGCTTCCCGTACCAGATTCATTATCTGTTTATGTCGGTGACTTGACTTTGAACTCTCGATACACAAGGGAATAAAATATATCTGTCGGGCCAAGTGCGTGCCTGCTTTCACTGTGCCAAGCATTGCTTTCGTTGGGCTTCGATATATTATTCATTATAACTTCGAAATTTGCAAAGCTAGAGCAATGCGATTTGTTGCATTTGAAAGTCAAACGTGTGCTCTATCTAATTTATCAGGGGATTTTTTGATATATTTCATTCAGAATATATATGAATTTTTTGTAAAGGTCAGGGCAAAAGTTATACTTTTAGGGTAAAAAAGTCTACGGAAAGCTTTACAGAAAAAATTTTGAAAACCCCCTGGTAAATTAGATAGAGCACACATTTCACTTTCAAATGCAACAAACCGCATTGCTCTAGCTTTGTAAACTTCGGAGTTATAATGACAAACATCTTGAAAACTTACTTGTTTTATAAGACCTATTTAAAAAAAATGCTTCTCCTCCTACAGTTTTTGAGCTACAGTGATGATTTTAGTATCATTGGATGCAGAAAAACAAGGGCTTTACAATGTATTAGGAAGTTTTTCAAAATTCATTCTTGTTTCAAAGTTATGACGTCATAAATTTGAATTTTCTTGAATATTTTGATTTTTTTTAATTTATATATTGGAAATTTGAGGAAAAGCATTCAAGTTTTTCGAATGTCCATGTTATTCTGCATCCAATGATACCAAAATCATTACTGTAGCTCAAAAACTATCAGAGAAGAAGCATTTAGAAACCCCCCAAAATGTTTTCTATGATTTCATATTTTCTTTTCAAGAAAATCGCATTTTGTCAAAAATGATAAATGATTCTAAATTGCATTTCCTATCAGTATACCAAATTTCATTGCCCTAAATTCAATAATAAAAAAAATATTCGGGAGGGGGATGCTTACCCTGAGGAATATGAATGATGAAATATATAAAAAAAAATAAAATTTGAAAATTTGAGATTTTTTTTTGAATGTACACGTTATTCTGCATCCAATGATACCAAAATCATTACTGTAGCTCAAAAACTGTAGGAGAAGAAGCATTTAGAAAACCCCCCCAAAAATGTCGTTTTCTATGATTTCCCATTTTCTTTTCAAGAAAATCTCATTTTGTCATGAATGAAAAATGATTCTGAATTGCATTTCCTATCAGTATACCAAATTTCATTGCTCTAGGTTCAAAAATGAATAAAAAATGTCTGTATGGGGGATGCTCTCCCCCTCCCGGGGGGGACGCTAGCTCTGGGATACGTTCCTGATATTTTTACAGGCATTCGGGGACATATCTCAAACTCATTTAGAGCAATAAAAAAAATCGGGAGAATCGACTTTTGGACTGCAGATGACCCCAAAAAGGTTCCCTTAATCATTTCCTTTCAATCTTTCACTGCAGCAAACAGCTCTTCTGGAGAGGTGTAGAAAACGGACGAGACCGGTAGAAAATGTTGATGGGAAACCCTATTAATCATTGAGTTGCCATATAATTTTCTCTTCGTAGGATGAGAAACTGGACAACAAAACTTTATTATCACTAAATGATTGTAAAAATGAAAATAAATTGTAAATAAAAATGATAACAAATGATTACCGAAATTTAGGGATCGAAAAAGCGGAAAAATATGTTGCGCAACTTAACATATTCGCTTAAGACTGCTGCTATAAAGTTAGGGGCAAAAATATGGGGATATAATCTTGATTTGTATCCCCTTGTATAGTGACAGCATCTTTTTATAGGAGATGCCGGGTATTTTGATCGAGCGACCTGAAGGAGCAGCCTGCCGGCAATTCTGCAGCCCCCGTGTGGCACGTGGTTGGCAGCTCTCCATTTTATCGCGCCCCCTTATTGGCGTAGCTTCTCCTCTTGGAATACTTGCTTTACTTATTTCCCAGTCGATGTTTCTTTTTCGGTCAACTTGTTTGTTAGAAATAGCGTAATTTATGCATTTGTCATGTTCGCGTGTTCTAGCGTTAATATTTTGTACAACCGTGGGGATGTTTTTAGTGAGTTCTGTGGCTGTGATAGCTGGCATGCGACGATTGCTTGACAAATGTTTCCTATGCCCGTGCCTTTATATCGTAATCGCATACTCTGTATTCATGCTACCGCGATGAGTGTCCGCAACTTCACAATGAAATGCATTTCATTCAATTTCTTGCTGATTTTCCTTGTGTTAAACTAGAGTCTTGTTGCTTTTTTACGTTCGACAATCATCCATAATGTGAAGGTGCATTTTTTCGTACTGTTATTGAATTCCTGAATTCTTTAAACACCGTGTTTAGTCGGATTTATCTTTTATTCCTTATGCGAGGGTTCGAGCTAAAGGTTTGGTAGGCTCTATTAAATAGAACAGGTTCTTGTTTTGTTACGGACCATCTTTTTTCGGTTCACTGCTGTCCGGTTTTTCAGCACCTACCACTTTCTTCTTCAACTTTTTCTTGTTTCGTGAACTTCTTTATTTGCTTACTGTTTCTATGCACCTTGTGCATAGATTCCGCGTTCCCTCAACTCCATACTAAATGGTGCCTTCATCTTTCGTCTCTTGGAACATCTGTGTCGTGGTTAAGAAGGCTAAAACTTTCTTGTATAATAATGTCTTTTATTCCTTTTTGTCGGAATTACTTCTCTGTTGCAATTTGCGTACTAAGAGCTCACGTCGTTATTAAGCAGGAGGAGTGTAGATAATGCCACTCGCAAAAGCCGTTTCCTGGCACATTATCAGCCTGCTGGACGTCTTGTCTCCTACAGAAGGAATTTTTTCGAACTTTAGACCTAAAGAGCGCTCAAGTCTCTTCCAAACGTTCAGCCTCCATGAAATAAAAATTGTATTTGAATTCGCTTTTGAAAATTCCAAACACTAAATGTTTTCTCAGTGTTATAGAAGTTAACGTACATCTACAGCAATGTTGCACGTATGCATAAATTTTGTAGTTTCGCAAGCAAAACTTAGAACTTCAGGCAAATATTCTTCAAGTGTTGAGTTGGTTTGTTTGAATCTTTAAGGGGTGTTCACGAGAAAAGTATCTGATTTTAAATATCGTGTATCTGTGATACCGTGCAACTGTTTAATTTCAATGTGTTCCTTAAGCTTTCATTCAGTTGAAGTGTAGCTGGGTGAACGTGATGGAATAAAATTGTATCACGGAAACGTGAAATCCTGGATGCATTTAGAGTGGGCCATAAGTAACATCCCCTTTTTGACAATAGGTAGCAAGAAAGCGCTTGAACATGACGAAGTCGGGTGCTGTAAAGCGATGTAGGGGTGTTCTTAATTTTCATTTTCATGTTAATTATGAACTATAAAATCTTGAGTTACCACCTATATGGTTCAAACAAACGCGGGCTCCTTTGATGGGACTGTTCATTACTTTACCCAAGACCTTTTGAGTTAAACTGGTTAACATCTTAAAAGTTAATGCGTTCAACTCCAGTAAGTCGTCAGGTTTGTTGATCTCTTGTTAATATCTCCAAAAGAGGAAATCACGAGCATTTAAATCTGGAGATAGACGTGGCCACAACAAGTCAACGTGACGTGAAATTAATGAGGGTGGAGAAATTGTTTTTAGTTTAGCCGTTGACTCCCATGCGGTGTGAGATGTAGCTATATTTAACAAAATTTTTAGTAGGTTTGATACAAAACTTGAATGGATTTCAAAATTCTTCAATCATTTGAAATTTTGTCAAACTCATTGTGCTTCATGGTTTTTTAAAAACGGTTTTCAAAACGGTGATTTATTTACGGACCACCTGTGCAAGCAACTTCGAGGTACACTGATTGCTTCATGTTGCAGTTGTACCTTGAAAGTGCTGATAAAATATAAGTTTTAATATTCCGTTAGTCGCAGCTCGGAAAGTTGGACTTGAATTGGAGTTGCCAAAAGCAGACAATCATCTGTCATCGATTGTGAATAATCGTAGTCATGTAAGAGACATATTTAGGGTGCGTGAAAGGCATAGGTTGGGCTGAGACACCGAATATGCGAGAGCTATAAAGGTCACGCCCAGCAGAACAAGGCTGTTCATCAGAGAAACATTGCTGGAACACACGATGGGTTGCTCTCGAATCCGCTCATGAGCCGATTCAAAAATTGGGCTCATGTCTTGTGGCTGTGTATCAGGGATACCAGCGAATACGTTTGCATACCAAAACGAATTTCAGCGTTCAATGTTGAGTTTTTATTGCCTGAGTACAAGTTTTTGAGTTAAGATTGTCAATGATTTATCCGGTGCTTTATAGAAGTTGCTTCAATTTCTTAGCAGGATTGGCGTTACGAGGTTCAAGTTACTACGTTAAAATAGTGGGTACTCCATTGCATCTTGAATTTATACGTAACTGAGTGAAAAAAACGCAAGTAGTAAAATGAGCTTACCGCTCAGTTGCACTGCAAGTAATTCCATGTAATGGTCGTGCTTAATTCTTACACCACTAATTGCCTAGGCCGGACGGTGTGCGGAATATGAGCAAAGCTCCTTTGTAATGCACGCGCGCAGCTTCTTTGTTAATTTTCTCGCCGTGAAATGTGAACTTCTTTTAGATCCCTCGCGTAATGCGGGATCCCCTGTGTGCCGCACTCGTGTCACACAAACTGCGGTGTTGTGCGCATCGTTATTTGGGACCGTATGTCTGTTTCACTGTCGGTGTCCATACCTAATGATGATGTGGTGTGAGGTATTACTTTAATGTTTTCAAGGTTAGTTCCATCTTGATAGGTAAGATATATAAAAGAGCTCTTGAAACCACCTGCGTTGAAGAATTTTCTATTTTGGTTTTACAGGAAGCAAGTTATTTAGAGGAACGTGCCTTCGAATGAGAAGGGCAAAAGCGCATTCGCCGTTACTCGTTTTAGCTGAGAAAAGTTGATTGGAATATACTACGTAATTTAGTGTTAACATATTACATTTGTCTTTCTGGTTCTTTATTGAAACGGGTGAAGAAATTACACGTGAAAAGTTTATACATCGATAAGAAATTTCTATTTGCGGCCCGGTAGAGCAATGATTCGGAATGGTTTCAAAACATAGTATACAGGAAACATTGCATCGTATCAATTTATGTACTCATAAATATCACTGGGAGCAGAGACTTTAGCTAGTTACAGTTTGTGCGTATTTTCTTGGACTGGAAATAGACGTATCAAGAGCTTATTGCAAATATTAAGTCATTAACTCTGAGAAAATCTTTAAAAATTTATATATGTATATACCAGTGCCATGTTCTCACGAGTACCACACCGCAGTTATGGAGTGCAGACAAACTCTATTAAGACTAAGTACTCGCGTTGGAGAAAATTATTGCATCTATTTCCTTTGAGAATGGAGTGTCTGAAGTAAAATTGAGTCTGTTGAACGTTTTACACCCTAAAACTATGTTCTGATATAGATCATTCTTATTTACCACTTGCAGCTGTGGGTAGTACGTGACTGTATTTCTTTCCATCCAGAATTCGGTATTTACTCTTGAAATTACTTTTAAACAAATTCTCAACGGAAACTTTTGCCTCCGACTCTTCCCGCTATTTTATTTTCTGTATGTGGAGCTTCAACTTCGTGAGTGCAAACCAGTCAATAACAGCCATCGTAGTCTTTGACACCGGCCAATTTTTATGTGTGTATTTATTAGTATACCCCAACTGTGAGCATCAATATTTGTTCTTTTAACGTACGTGTGAGTGAATAACTCCAAGAAACATGTCACGTTACTCTAAGAGAATGAATCATAACTATACAGCTGTGGTATAAAACGAAATATCAGTTGATTAAACTTTGCCTCGAATGTGTACAAAATGATTAGAGTGAGAGAAGAACGTTAGGAACGCGGGCTAACGATTACCTCTTCAGTGTTGGGTTTCAAGGAGTCTGTAAACTCGTGTCCAGTGTTTGCATGCTTGTGCGGCTGTACACTTCTCGAGAGACACACGTCTCTGTTCTTTCCTCTCTTGCGAAGAAGTCTCGCTAATGACCGGCCATGCCTTGCTCCTAAATTAAGCTTCATGAGATGCTCCAATTGAACTTCAACGGCTCCTTTCATAGCTCTTGATGATGCTTCTTGCTAGAGCGGTACAAACGTGTGCGGAGTTTACTCTTGAATTATTTTCCATGTGTAAGCTGACGTCCATTGATCATGTTAGCTTTCTGTCATGTCGAACGTGCGCAAACTCTGTGGTTTGCCCGTCTGTTAGTTAGGGTTGGTTCTCTATGAAGGTTGAGGTTCGTACAGAAAAACTTCACCGAATTCATCCTTCCCTCGTGTTTAGGTGTGTATGCTCGAATAAATTGCATGTCAGCTTATATTTTCTCAAGTGAAATTAGTAAACTGGAGTTAGTGTGCTTTAAATAATGTTTCTGGGTTCAATATTTGTGAACTTTGGTCAATGAAAGATTTTCTTGCTTAAAAGTAAAAAAGTTTTTGACAAATTAGTCGGTCATGGCTGTACGATCAAGTGTGATTGAGTATAAGTATCTAGTGAGTTTAGCTTCAGTAGTCAAATACTACGAACACTTAAATTGTAAATATGACATGAATTACATTTCATGGTTAAAATTTTAGCCAAAACTCGTTGCCACCGCACAATGGACAAGTTTTCGATGTGCTGCTGGCGCTTCGTGAAGTTCCAGTAGCATTGATGGCAGGTGTACGGGGTTTCGATTAACAATACTCTCCGTATTGTGTTTAGATTCCTGTCTCAGTCTCGGCCGAAATTTTCAGCGTTTTACGACTTGGCTTCGCTATGAGAATTTGAAAAAAATTACCGGCAGTACGAGTACGACGACGTGAGTTGCTTGTAAATCCAGCCGAAGTTTTACAACTGCACGTGTGTGCCGTGCAGCTGTGAGCGTGACAGGAGTGCTAAACCTGTTTGTATCATAGAGATCCTTGTTCATTCATGCCTGAGCTCCCCGAATGGGTTACGAGGGTATGTATGTGCGCATGTTTTTCGTGTGGGAATTTACTGTTGCGGTTGTGTGGAGCAGAGAGGCGTGACAGGAGCACTAAACCTATTGGTATGGTAGATACTAGGTTCACTCATGTTTGTTTGTGGAGGAGAGAGGCGTGACAGGAGCACTAGACCTACTTGTGCATAGATACTTAGTTCATTCATGTTTATGTGTGGAGCAGAGAGGTGTGCCAGGAGCACTAAACCTATTGGTATGGTAGATACTAGGTTCATTCATGTTTGTTTGTGGAGCAGAGAGGCGTGACAGGAGCACTAGACCTACTTGTGTCATAGATACTAAGTTCATTCAAGTTTATGCTCACGGAACAGGGCACCAAGGTGCGTGTGCATGTGTGTGTGCAGGCATGTTCTTCATACGGGAAGTTGCTGTACCGGTTGTGTGTAGGGGAGAGGATGTGTTTGTACACAGCGTGTGTGTAATGCATTGATCCGGTTGTGTCGTCATGAGGTGAGCGTGGTGATCTTCCGTGACGTCACCTCTGTGCCATTCTGAGTCCTGCGTCTTCCTCCCTCCTGTCTATGGCCCTCCCGCGTGTTCTGTTCTCCTCCTCGGTGTCACCTCTCTTAGTTCTGGTCATTGTCCCGTTAGCTTTGCTTTGTAGTTCCTTCGTGTTCTTTGCATCCCGACGCACTGTTTTATGTACTAGCCATAGCATCTATATATGCTCGAGTTCATGTTCTAGCCCTAGCTTCTATATTTGTTCGAGTTCATGCTCTAGCCACAGCTTCGATATTTGCTCGAGTTCATGCTCTAGCCACAGCTTCGATATTTGCTCGAGTTCATGCTCTAGACATAGCATCTATATTTGCTCGAGTTCATGCTCTAGCCATGGCTTCGATATTTGTTCGAGTTCATGCTCTAGCCACAGCTTCGATATTTGCTCGAGTTCATGCTCTAGACATAGCATCTATATTTGCTCGAGTTCATGCTCTAGCCATGGCTTCGATATTTGCTCGAGTTCATGCTCTAGCCATAGCTTCTATATTTGTTCGAGTTCATGCTCTAGCCATGGCTTCGATATTTGCTCGAGTTCATGCTCTAGCTATAGCTTTTGTGTTTGGGTTGTGTCCTTGTCGGTCTTCGTGTGTTTTAATAATTTTGAGTGAACACGGTTTTAGGATATTTGGTTTTGATCGCTCTCAGTAGATTTGGCTGGCATTTGCTGTAAATTTATTTTCACAATTAAAATACTGAAGACAGCCTGACGCATCAGAAGGACTCTAAGCCTCATGCGCTGTAACTTTCATGGTAGCTCAGTCTTGTATGTATGTGCCATGTTTACAATCTGATATCACTTTAGATTTTAACTACGGACGCCCTCCTACTATACTTATTCATATAGTTTTTGTGTCAAAATAATTCGTACTTCGATCGGTCTTTAAAATAACACAAAATTGATTTGCATCCTTGTCCGTCACCGCAATAAATATACTGCATATCCTGTTAGACATGCGTGATTCCCGTGTTTCAAACTTGCGTAATTTTAGGCTTTCAATTGAATAACTTCAGATGGTAAGGCGATTCAAGCTTTAAATAAAATGTACCAAAATTTGTCCGGGCGCCTTTGGTGTATTTTAAACTGGAAATTAGAAAAGTGCGCGGCGTGAGATAGGATATGACGGGCGGCGCCGTGATGCTGCGGCGGCGAGAGCAGTGCGGTAAACGAGGCACTTCTGACCTCATTCTCGCTCTCACATACTCGCTTCTTACTCGTGTGTCCCTTCTTTACGCCATGTATCACGCTCAGCTCTTTTACTCATGTGCCCAATCTATACGCCATGTATCACGTTCTGCTCTCTTACTCATGTGCCCAATCTCTATGCCATGTATCACGCTCAGCTCTCTTACTCATGGTGTCCCTTCTCTACGCCATGTATCACGCTCAGCTCTCTTACTCATGTGCCCAATCTCTACGCCATGTATCACGCTCAGCTCTCTAACTCATGTGCCCCTTCTCTACGCCATGTATCTCACGACGCACAGCTTCCTGGAACCTCTCATTAGTACGTAAATATTAACTTCACAAAAATCCCTTTTTACGTTTATTTTTGCTTAAATTAAATGTTATAGTTTATTCCTTGGATCCAGCATTCAGCACCTAATGCGTGCATTGGGTTGAGGTATACTGTTCAATCCTTTCCTGCGTCGCATGGCAGGTAGGGCACTTATCAAGGTATAACACAAAAGCAAAATACTATACGGGTACGCTCGAGAACTGTGGGCCGTGTGTAGGACACCAATTGTTTTAGTGCGAAGAGAAGGGCAAGGATAAGCGAGTGAAAGTCATTATAGTAGAATTAACGTTTTCGGTGAACACCCGTCATCAGCCTAGAGTTTCTGTAAAAGTGCAAAATACACAAAGTTGAATTTTTTGCTAAAATAAAAATGATTTTTTGAAGCAAAATATAAGAAAAGAACAAAAATAAAATAAAATCGACTATCTAAAAATGCCAGAACCCTACTACATGCAATGAATGAGAGAGCTACTTGTTGAGAAACGGTATGGTATAAAGTTAAGAATGTTTTGATTCGCTCTAAATATCGAGCTACCTTAGCCTCTGTATATCTCGGTGGCCTTATTTACTGAGTGATGTGCAAATAGCCTGAAGACAGTGCCGATCGATTAAGATAACCATAACGTTTTCCTTCGTGTAGTGTGACGTCAGTGTTCGCCACGAAATTCAATGAGCTGAAAGCGAAGCGTGTTCTGTTCGGCAATTTTACCTGCGCTAAGGTAATGCTTTGTAGTTTTTTATCTGTGCTGGGCGGTCACTGAGATCGCGGTTCTGCTCTGTTAAGCATCGTCTGGGCGCGATCCTGTGTGTGTTTTTGCGTGCTCTGACCTACTGAAGACAGCATAAGTTGCCAGATTAGCCTTCTTTTAGTCTAATTTTCAAATTTGGCCTTTGATGTAACATTTGGTCGCAAAATTACTTACGGTCTGCCAGCCGTGGTTTCGTGATTAGATTTTTTCTGACAAAAATTCTCAAGTATGGCCTTTGAAGTAATATTTGGCCATGAAATTATTCAAGGTCTAGTAGCCGTGCAGGGTCGCTAGATACCGAGGAATTTTTATGATCAAGTTATGTGTGATAATAAGCCAAATTTGATCACACAAAATAGAAAATAGGCCTATCTAACTTCTGTTTCGCTACGATAATTTTAACATACGTTGTCGGACGTTTCAATGTGTGTCTGTTTGATGAGATGATTCATTTGTGAGTAATGAAGGACATTTTAACTGCGATGTTACTTAGAATTATTGTGTAATCATGGGCTAACTTTTTTTATTTGTGGCGAGATTTGAAATTTTCCCTGATTTTGTCCCTTCGACTGCCGTTTTTCCTTGGTTTGAATAGCAGCTTCGACCTCCGAACTCGCTCGATCCATCCTCGGATATTCGACTCATTTCACTCAAGCAGGGCCGAGCTCTAAATGTGTCGGAGATTCTCATTTCTCAGTCCGAGATAGAGCCAACGCTGCTGATGTCCCCACTGCGCATTTGCTCTGATCTGCTTCTCCGAGTCCACAAAAAATAACACGTGGTTGTAACCTATCTTGTTCGAAGTTTTTTTGGTTCTTTTTCGAAGATATTTTTCCCGTTGTGGGTTGTCGTCTTATTTATTTTGAAGGTGATCCGTGAGCGTTGAGAGTACTTAAACTGAGAATTAGCGCTCTCAAGAGGAAGATGCGAGGTCCCGATTCGATGGTCTGGTAAGCTTTCCTTTTGTTGATACTGAATGAATTTGTTTTAATAGTGTTTTTTTTCCAATTCACAACTTTATTTCAGCACCTAATGTTTTAATTCACAACTTTATTTCAGCACCTAATACTTCCTTAACTTTTATCTGGTTTCTTGATCTTACTTTTTAACTTGCTGTTACAATGCACAGGGGAGCTTGTTCAGGTACTCACCTAGTGCGTAGATTCCGCGTTCTCTCAACTTCATGCTAAATGGTGCCATCATCTTTATTTTCGACGCCTTTATTGCGGTTAGGAAGGTATAAACTAACTGAACTAATCTAACTGCTATCCGCCTCTATCCAGAACATTCGTGGTAAATTTTATCCTCCTTGTCTTTTTGTTTGCCTTGTAGGTTAAAAGTTACTCACAATAGTTACTTACTTGCTTGTTTGCCGAGTCAGTATTACATGAAGTTACGGCCGCTGTCGTGACATCTTCATTTCATTCAGTGACGGTTGCTAATGCTGTCAGTTGTATTCTGTTGCTCGGAAACAGACTTCGTGACCTTGAAATACTGTGAAGAACGTAAATGCCTGAACTGCGCGCTAAAAACGTCGCTCGTAACGCACATTCATGATGAGGGATGCTTGTGCGAGTGGTCACTGCTCTGGCTCCGTAAAAGGAACAGGGGATCTTGGCCAAACAGTTTTAGTCTTCGCAGCTGATTTTCTCCGTTGTTATCCAAAATGAACCCGAACGCTTTAAACTGTTGTGCAGGTCTTGTTAACGCCCTCCCTCTTCAGGAGGTACAACTATTGTATCATAGGGATTTAGCGCTTCGAGGGGGAGTATTTGAGATCCCGAGCTAAAAATTAGGTAGGCCTTCCTTTTTGTTGAAATAGATGGTTTGTTGCAGAATATCTTGTTATCGTTCAGTGCTGTTCTTTTTTCAGCACTTCTACTTTCTTCTTTAATTTTTATCGTGTTTTATGAACTTTTTTCTCAACTTACTATTTCTATGCCCCTTGTGCATTGATTCTGCATTCTCTCAACTTCACACAAAATGGTGCCTTCTTTATTCCTTCCTCCCTTTGGAACGACTCTGTTGCGGTTAGGGAGGCTCAAAACGGTAAGGCGATTTTTTTTGTACTATTATTCTAATGTTGTTTGTTCAGTACGGAAGAGAGTATGCTGAATCGTAACTCCTTTAAACTGTGAATGATAGAATTGCTTTGTAAATATCTATTAATATGATCCTTTCATTGATGTTGAATTATATTATCAAATCAGTTATCTTTCTTTGGTTGACACCAAATTTATGATTCAATCAAATGCTTTAGAAATTCAATTACCAGGTATAAAATGGCGCTGTTGACTGAGAGCGCGTTACACGATTGATATAAGTAACTTCTACCTAGTGATGTTGGGCGTGTGTTTTCCGTAGACCCGTGGTTAAATTTGTGCTGTCTGCGGGACGTTTTCTCTCAACAATCTGTATAGTTGAAAACGAGCCAAAAAAGAAATTCGTCAATCGAAGACTGAATTTAAATGTACTTTCAGAAGAGCAGTCGCCATCTAATGGAAACTTATCTGCAGTCCCTTCAGAATTATCTGTGAGAATATTTGTCGCTTGTGGCGACCTGTCAGGTCGCTTATTAGCTATTTATTTCGTTGCTTTTGAGGTATTCAGGTCACGTGAGTGGTCATATTTTGACGTAGCCATTTTTCACTATGAAATGTGCGATTTTTATTAGTTTTAAGAGGATATATTACTTCCTTAGAAACCTGGCTAGAGTAGAAAAGTTTGTTGTAAAAAAAAACACATTTACGTGAAAAGATTTTGAAATGAAATTGTATTCATATTCGTAGCATTATGGGTCCAATATTGCATTCAAACCTTGTGGTAGAAACGTTTACGTTTTAATTGCTTTCTGAGCTTCCTTTAGAATAACTGCTAAGGATTCACTGGGCAACCGACCGTATTTTTAGCGCGTGAAGCTAGCGAATGTGACGTTGGTGCTTGAATTTAGTGAGGTTCAACTTCGGGTGGGATTTGTGAAGACATGCGGTCTTCTTAACCTAACGCTGACGCATAACGTTGTTTGACATACTTCGTTGTGCAACGCTGCCTCAATTAGTCTTTCTAGATAACAGCTAATTTCACTACTGTTTTTACTTCTATTACTTACGATGGCCTCGGAAATGTGCTAAAAGTGCTAGTTAATTTCTTGAAACGTATTTTTCGAGATCTAAAATAATTACCCGTATGCTTTTACGGTCAAAACACTATTGGTGCCTAATCATTGTTTAATAAGTTTTTAGAGCGTATTCGTCAGTTTAAAACGGTAGTTAACCCTTCAGGTGATACAATTACTGTATCAATGGGAGTTAGCACTCCCAGGGGGAATATGAGAGGTCCCGAGCTGAGAGCTAGGTAGGCCTTCTTTTTGTTGAAATAAAATGTTTGTTATTGTTAAGAACCATCTTTTTTCGGTTCACTGCTGTCCTGCTTTTCAGTACCTACTACTTCCTTCTTCAACTTTTCCCTTGTTTCATAAATTTCTCTCTCGACTTGCTGTTTCTTTGCACCTTTTGCATAAATTCTGCGTTCCCTGAAGTCCATACTAAATAGTGCTTTCTCCTTCCTCTCTTTAGAACGTCTTTGTTTAGTTAGGGAGGCTTAAACAAACATTTAATCTTGCCTAACGGTAGTTCACCTCGCAACCCTGCTACCTTCACAGCCTGATTCAATACTCCACCAGTCTTCTGTCTGTAATACAATCACCGTAGACCGTTTGAAAAGCTTCTGCATTTCCCAACTGCCTGCCCAGCCTTCGCTCGCTCTAGGAGAGACCGTCTGAAGTTTTCTTAAACGTAATTGAAAATGGTTTTTAGCGACCTGCAGCCCTACTCTCCACCCACCGTCTTCTGTTGAGTTCCGTTTAAACACATCAGAATTGTGCCCAGTTGTGTAGGAGGCGGTGAGCAGTTGCTCTTCTGTCAACGTAGATGTCAGTGCGTTGCTTTTTGTCGCTCTTTTGCTCGCTGCTTCTCTCTGTTTTCTTGTCTGTAATTCGGTGACAGTTTTACTAACTGATGCTTTTTAGGGTAAAACCTATTTCTGTCGTCTCATTACATGCTTGATCTTCGTGTCTATTTTATATCGTTTGATGTGATGGCCGTCTGTTTTAATAGTTTTTGGGTAAATTTTGTTTCCGCTGACTCGATTCGTTCTGATCTCATTTGTACATGAAGGAAAATTTTTAAACTTGTATTTTTTCGTTTTTTTTTGGTAGAAAATGAATTTATTATACGTTTCATTGACAAAAAAAACGGCTTAAACATTGGCGCTGTTGTGAAATCGCTTTATTTCGAGCGAGGCTTTAAATATTTTCAACAATTCCTGCTCATACGTTCGCAAGGTTTTTCTTTGATATTTTTACTGAAGTTTATCTTCGAATGCAGCGCCATTTTTGCCATCCCCGAAATGTTGCGTACGTTTGGAAATGAATGTACCGCCCACACAAGTTCACAGTTTAGATAGTTTTGTCTCTGGTTCGTTCTGAGTTCTGAAAGCCTGCCGCCTTTGTGCGTCATATGTTCACCGGTCCCCTCGCCTAAAAATACGAGATCAATGTATTTTGTTAAGGGAAACCATTGTCTTCTTCGCTTTATTTGTGTGCGCCACGTCAGTCCAGGTTCTATTTCTGGGCTCAATCGAATTTTAGGTGTTGTGGATGGGATAGGTTTCTATTTCTGAATCACTGCTCCTTCTCTGTTGTCTATTGTGTGACTGTATTAGGAAATTTACGGGCGCGCCAAGCGTGCGCGCACTTTCATGAATGTGGGTTGTGTGACTTGACATGTAGACTGTTTTGCAACCCACCGGTAGTCACTGAGGGGATATCCATATCATAGTTGACACATCGGTGGTCGCTGAGGGGATATCCATAATTCGGTTGCCACACCGGTGGTCACATACTCAATTTTCGTGAATACCTGATCAAAACCAAAAGAAGGCGCAATCCATGTAATGCGAGTCGTTCCATATTTGTTTCTATCATTGATTCTAATTCGAGTAAAATATTGAGCATTAATTTAGTGGTCGCCGACTCAATTTCCATGAATGCGTTATCATAGTCTAGTCGAATGCAGTGCCGGCACGTTCCATTTAATGTTAGTCATTTTCATTTTTGAAAAGTAAAATTGACTTCATTTTGGGTTCAGCTTCAGTTCAAATCGCCGCAGTCGAGTGTTAATCTGTGTATATTTTTACTTAGACTACGTATTTCATTCGTTCATAATTTTGTTGACTCCTCTTTCTATGTTCACCTTTCTTGTATTGAGTGCCAAAAAAAGAGCGTACGCAACCTCGTGTTTTTTTTCTTCCATTTTCTTCTGTTATTACATTTGTTCCCTATCGGACTATCTAATTTAATCTGAGGTATATACAGTCACCCTCGTTCACTCGTGTCACGAGAAAGACGTCGTCAATGGAAAAAGGTATTCTGGAAACATTCTCTCTTCCTTTTGCTTTGAGACTTGATATTCATAGACACCGCACTCGTGAGTCTGCTTTTTCTCAGATGCAGCTGTGAGTGAGGCTTTATATCAAATGTTCACAGGAAGATCTCTTCACGCCAGTGTTTGGGAATAATCCATTCTGCATCAACAAACGGTGACCAGCTTTTTTCGGCGAATTGTGTCGTATCGGTACAAATTGCACCACGAATTTTTCTGTCGATTTGGTCAAGCTTCGTCTTTTTTCATGACCGAAATCGGTTAGTTAGACTTATTTCAAACAAAATTCTCGGTCTTAGCGTATCAGTAATCAAGCCAAATACCTGATAAGGTCGTTAGTAAAATCGTCCTCACCTTGGTGTGGTGTAGCGGCTCAAAAGCATGCACCGATCCGAAATGACGAACAATGAGGTCGGTGTGTTGGTTAGGCTTTATTACTTGATCTCGCCGTCATAATAGAGGCGCATTTAATTGGCTCGAGACTCGCCGCTGGCGTTAGTGAGCAGATCCGCGCAACTCCGCGGTATTTATGAACTAACGCTTGCGCTATTTCTGAACAACTTTTTGTCGCGCTTTCTGACTCACCACCACAGCTTCTCTAAGTTTACAGGTTTTTTGCGCGTGTGTTCGTACTGTATTAAAAGTTATTACTTTCCTTTTAGATTTAACGTTCATGTTGTTGTGTTTTTGAAAAAATGCTGCATGTGGACAGTTTTCTGTTCTTCTTTTGTGGGCTATTTACTTTCTTGAAGTGAGCAAAAACTTTTCTCGGTCAAATCTCAGAGAATTTGCGGTACTTCATGAGCAGGCATTTGAAATATGAACTATTTTAGGCGTTAGATCATTGAGTGACGCTTTCTTCTGGTCTTGTGTTGCCAGCTTCGTTCGGACTGCACATCTATGCATAGCTTTTTTTTTATTAATTGATCCCTTAGTTTTTTTCGTCATTTGCGTCATGGTCTAGTGGAGTTGATAGAATTTTTGCGTTCTGAAGTATTCACATTGTCAAAAAAAAAACATTTACGTCGGTTTGAATCAAATTAATATACTTTTAGTGTTATGAGGCATTCTTTCCGTTCTGTGAAACAGTCGATGCATTCTCAGGAATTTACCTCAACATCTTCCTCACTGCCGATGTCCGGTAAAGATGTCTTCCTGTAAGGCGCGGTACCGTAGTGGCTGCGAATTATCTGATAAGCTCTCGGCCAAACCTCTCTCGTGCTCGACGCTCGGCCTATTATTAAGTAGTCACTCAGCATGGGCTCTACCTGTCAATAAAAAGGCATATAATGCTCAGTAAAGAACTTGAGTCGTATATCATTAGGAGTCACTTACGAAAATAACTGGTAACTTTGAGGAAAGCCTGTAGGAAATTATATCCCTCATTATAATTGAAACCGTATGATTTTGATTGACCATGCATGTTATTGAAATTATAATGCTAAAATTATTAAATAATGTTTAACTACTAATGGCCCAAGAGGAAGATGTGACGCCTGGAGGCTCGACAGACTTACTATGGACGAAGGAAAAGTTTTTCTGTTCAATTACAGAGCATCTTTTTACGCTTCACTGCCATATTTTTTGAGCACCCAGTACTTTCTTCTATTTTTACCTGGTTTCATGAAGTGCTTTCATTTTTGCTGTATCTACGGGCAGGGCGTGGGGACACACCTCGTGCTTAGATCCCCAATGCTTTTATTTCTATACTATATGATGTTTTCCTCTTTCCTTGCTTTAGAACACATTTTTGTGATCAGGGAGATTTGAACCAGCTTATAATTTAATTTAATCATAAATAATACTTGAAAACAGTTATGCTACTCTCTAGGTCTAATCCTGATGGTAAATGTTAATCTATAAACGTTAAACTGCTGCTATGACGTAAGTTTATCATTAATGTTTTTAAAAACTCAGCTACTGGTGCATGATGCCTTTCATTGATATCTTTCATTCTTTTCCCCTCTATATTTTGTTTTACCTTGGTCTTAGTGAAAAATTCCATTCGCTTTCACACCACAGTTTTTTAACTAGGTAAAAAACAAATAATTTACGTTTTTATTCCTAAACCGTAAAATGTCTAGTCCGTTTACTACTGACATGCATAAAATATCGGGAACTTAATTGAAAATCTTCGTTATTGAGTATATCAAAAGCTCTAATTTCGTCGCCATTCTTACATTTCTCATTTCCTAGGTTCCGCGCACACTTGTTTCTATTCCGCTTACATGTTTCAATTATTTCGAATTACTTGTTGATATTATGACACGCACGTGTCAGAGAAGATAATATTGTATCATCGGCAAAATGCTTATTAGGGGCGAACATTGCTGAAGCAACGAGCAAAGTTAAACATTTTTGTAGCGTAACTCAACTTCAAGACATGTGTTCTATAGTTTAACTGCATCCTTAGATTAAATTACTTGTTTGGTTTACCTATGTACATTCTACAGTGAGACTTATGATGCTCTCTTCGTGATGATTCTAAAAACTAAAATAATAAAACCTCCATTTCTCACTGAGGCGCACGAGTAGTCGAGTTTTCTAAGAAAATTGTACCCACTCCACATTGTCCCGGCCATCTGTGGACGTTTTTCATTCAAATTATTTTAAGCGTTCGCTATAACCGTGCAGCGCTGCTGGCGTGCCTTCATCCTAATTCTGCGAGCTCTGTCACGAGGTGGTTGGTATCTTAGATGCCGCTGCTCCAAAAACCTGCAATCTTCTCGTAACAAAAAAGTCGGTCGCCTGCGTAAGAGCGTTCTTGGTTGTAGTTTGTCCCGTTCACTTGCTGACGTCCTCCGGCTATTTCCATCGTCTTCAAGGGAATATATTTCGCTGCATCTAGAGCGGATAACTTAACGAGGGCACTACTTGTCGCTTGCATTTTTCCTCTGTTAAGAATGATGAAACTCGTGAATGTGGGTGGAATTTTAGTGAGAGCTTGTGAATATGTTGCTGTCGACATGTCCAATTCTGTATTATTTTAAGTCGAGGCATTCATGATTCTTGAACAGCTTTCTGCTACCCGGTCCTCATACCAACTATTAGATATCAACTGAGATTGTTGCCAATGAAATCCAAATAAAAAAATCTAAGTTTTCCTTTTTGACCTTTGTAGCGCAGGAATCGCTCATTTCGCAGGTTATATTTTTTTCCTCTCTAATGCAAGAATCGGATGCAATGTTATCTTTCATTAATGTCATTTTACTGTCCGTCCGGCAATGACGCTCTTCATTTTCGTATTGTATCTATGAAAGGGCTCTCTTCAATAAATTTTTAAACCCACTAATTCGTGTAGACTATTATATAATGTCTTATTATTTTCTACTCTCTTTCTTCGAAATTTTAGAAAGGCGTTCTCTTAAATGCGAGTTGCCACGCGTAATACAGATGCGTACAGACCAAGTTCCAAATTTCCAAACCATCTGCTTCTTCGTTTAATCGATGCAGCTACTGGAGTAGTCATAAGTGAACTTAACTGCTATAACACATAACGTAGTGCAATCAGAGTAGGAGAACTTACGCTCCTAACTATACCGCCACGAGTTCCTTGAAAATTTGGCCCGTGACAAATCCGTTTTGCGGGAAGATTCAAAGCAACTTGGCACGTTATCGTTGCGTCTTTGGCTTAAATCCAGAATTTTTCATTGCTTCCCACACTTTACTTGAGCATTTACTTGCGCTGTGTTGCACGAGATAGAGTGAAAAAATATGCCTAAAAATAAGTTACCTTTCATGAATTTTCTAATTAATTCCCACAAAGCGTGATTAGATCATTGAAATAAGTGTTAAGATGTTTCTGTTGTTGCCGCAGCAGCTATTTGGCGAGTATGCTGGTGCAGCAGAGCTGTCAAATGAGCTCTATAGCTGCAGTGTCATATGCTCGCAGCTGCCAACTCTATATTGAGAGGGACGCTGTGCGTGCCCTGCGTCCCATCCTCCGCACTCCTCGTCCTCCTGCCTTGCGTCCCCTCTGGCCCTTCTGTTCTGGTGCTGTTCGATTATTTTGCAGCCTAGGTATTGTATGGGTATTGAACTGTTCCGGGTCTAAATTGTGCAGGTATTCAATTGTTCCCGCTCTAAACTGTGCAATTATTGAATTGTACCGGTTTTAAATTGTGCAGGTATTCAATTGTACAGGTTCTAAACTGTGCAGGTATTCAATTTTAACCGGTTTTGAATTGTACAACCTTTTAAATTGTACAAGTTTGAAATTGTACCGGTTCCAAATAATGCCGTTACTAAATTGGACAACTTTCAAATTGTACTGGAATCTATTTGTAAACGTTTCTGTTTGTGCAGGTATTGCATTGCATTGCATTGCATTGCATTGCCTCTAAATTATACACTCTTTTAGTATTTTAGGTTTTAAATTATACGAGTGTAATTACTCATGGTAATCATTTGCGAAAAGGTGAGTTTCTAAACATTTTTGTGGCATACTGTACACCTGTACTCGATTGGTGACTGGCTCGTGCGTGGTGCACTCTTTCTAAATATTTCTGTATCAAATTGTTCAGACATGCTTAGTGCGCGACAGCTGTTTGCGTGATGGCAAGTTTTCTAAACATTTCTGTATACTTCCATTGATTAGAGAATGCTAGTTAATTTTAAAGCGAGGAATATGTGGATAAATAGCACCTCAGCGAACGAGTAAATTCAGAATAACAATGTTGAATGCTACAAAACTTATTTTATTAAATAGGATCTTGTAAAAAAACGTGAATGCCATAATTTTAAATACATAATTTATTTGCCGTTCCATTGTTTGATCGTTTGAGTTGAACAATTCTCTTAGTTCTGGTCTCGCTGTGTTTGTAAGACCAGAGCTGCATTTGCGACCGCGTTGGCTCAGCAATTGGCTGATGGCCGGTGAGTATTTTTATGCTTTCTTTTTGGCTCTAAATAAGTGAATTATGTTTCCGCCTGCCGAGGTTCGGGCGTCGGAAAGCTGTGCTTTCTAGTCGCGTTAAAGCGACGCGTCGTAAAAAAGCCCCTTGACATTAGTTCAACGTTTGCTCCTGGAGGTCTCGATGGATTATCTTCGCCAAAAAATGCCATCAGTTACCAAGAAGGGAGAAAAGCTGTGCTTGTGCCTCTGTCCACAAATTTGAGCTTTTTCAGCCAAGTATGTGATTATTTGTTGCAGTAAGTGTATGTAGTGAATAGAAAAGGTTCTTTATGGGTGCCATCTAGTTTCCGTGTATTTGTTTCGAGCTTCTCTCTCACTGTATATGTAACCTCTTGGAAAATAAGCTTATGTGTAATATATAGTGCCACTGGCTCTGTTTCTTATGGTTCTCTGGTTTTAAAATAAATTTTTCATCTTCGACGGAAACTGAGAGAAGGACTTCATACATCACTTGAATCCTATGGCCCAGGTCTTCTTATGCGCTAATTATCACGGTTATTCTCCTTGCTAAAATTTAAAAAGAAAAATCATTATTATAGCCTGAACGCTTTTTATGTTTGCAATATGGCTGTCCGATTTCACGCCAGATCATCTTCGATGCGACGACTTTATTCTCAAACTATGTACCGTTTTTATTTCATGCTCATGGCTCTTCTGCGCTCAAGATATAGGATTCCGGCGCAAACAACGAGACGTTTGCTTCTTTATGGTCATAGATTTGTGCGTTGTTTCCTGGCTGAAAACATTACCGATGCGCGGTGTGTGACAGTGATCCATCTCCCCCTGCCGGCCCTGCAACTGTGTCCTGCTACCGAGCTGAAAGACAAAGGTGCAACTCGTATTGTAAATATGATGAATTAGAATATGAGCCTCATCTGCTTGCTATTCCGCCACACTTTGAAAATGTTCTTGCGCACCTACACGACTCATACTTTGTACCCTTGTACGAGTTACTCTATCATTTGTGATCTGATAAAGGGTTTTCTGTTCGTTTGAAAATGGTTTTCACGAATGAGCTGTAGCCATAACTTGAAAATAACTGTGCCATTTTATTACCGTTTATGTATATATGTATTAGAATATTCTGATCATGTTTTTTTGCTTGCTTTCTTACCACCGTTTTTACCCTGCTTTCAGTAGTAACACGGTAAAGTTTAACTCCCTGCTTTAAGTGATAATGTAAGTCAAAATTCAACGCCCTACTTCCAGTAATGTTCCGCAGCACAGCACCTTGCATTTTGTAATGACAGAACAAAACTTATAATTGCAGCACGCTGTATTATGGATACGATCTGTTACACATAGCTATTTTATTAATAATATTTTCTAAAAAAAATTAGGCTTGCGAGTACCGTACCACCCAGAATAATATATCACTCAATACAAGCAGTGTCAGTGGACAAGTGCGCCTACCGACTGCACATTTGGCATGCTGATAATTACGAGAGATTTATGAACAGGTGCCGTAAGGGAGTTGTTGGTCCGTGAAGTTTGTTCGGTGTGTTCCGCCTCCTGAAAATTGTCATCTTTCTTTCTTACATGGTAATAGATTCTCAGAAACCATGTAGTCGTGCTCATGAGAAAAGTGGTTTAACCCTTCCACGTCCGAATTTTTTTCCTTATTAGCGTTATTACGACCACCGTCATTAAACTGTGACACTTTGATCAGATTGTCACCGACATCAGAATAAGCAAGAAACTGCCACTTGGCTGTAAACTTCAAAAACATTTATCATGGTATAAATTCGACTAGAAATAAAAAATATCGAAGTTTTTGAAAGATGATACCAGTATCCTAACGGCTGTCAAAGGGTACGATCGATAATCGATACGATCAACGATATCAAAGGTGCTATACATGGTACTAAGAAATGATAGTAAAACCCATTTGAAGTTCGGAATGGTAAGTAGTACTGCAACTAAATGTATCGGTTCTATGAGCGCATGGTTGTTTTTTAATCTTCTACGCAATGCAGCGACTCGCATGATTTATTTGTACGATCAGCAAGACGTTTGATGATCCTGGTGGGATTGATTTGATGGTTGTTAGTTAATTTAACTGTGCAACCTTCGTGACTTTAATAAATTGCTTGCCCTACCTCTACTCTTTCCCTGCAAAATCGCTCTGATAGTGCGTCAAGGAGCTGAGAATTTCTGAGAGATGGTCACTCTGTGATTTGTTTCCCATTACTGAATCATTTCAGGGCTACATTACCCTGCGACTCGATGTTTTTATGGTAATGTGCCTCTTGTGTGTCGGCCAACAGCACCTCATTTGTTTACGTTCGGGCTTCAACGTAAATAGCGGCTAGATAAAAAGTTCATTGCGGTGTACTACTCGTACTACTCGTCGTTAGCGAATATTTTTTTTTTCTCAGCTTGCTGGAGATCATTTTAGGATAAACGATTGCGAAAATCAACAATCATTGATAGCAAGTTGTATGTTTAAAAGTAATCAAACTTCACCCAGCGAGATCGCCAGTACAAAACAAAAACGCGCGCCTGCAGCTGATGATACGGTGCTCCACTTTCGTTAAGAGACAGACGTCCCTATTAATTAAACTGCAGTCTGCGGCCCAACACCAGCCTCATATATACTTCTGTGTACGAGTATTCGCTTGTTCATTTGCCTTGCACTTGAAAATACGTGTGGGGCAGAGATGCAGGAGATATTGGTGGTGTACCTTGGCTTACGCGGGATCAGGATGTACATCTGAGCAGTAAACTCTACTCAGCTTTTGGTTGTCGGTGTTAATTGCGCTCCTGATTTTTTCGGTGGATTTTCTATCTAATTGAAACGTGGTGGTTGCTTGCATGACTCCTGTTGCTTGTTGGTGACGTGGTGCGTTAGATTTTTCCAGTTCACAACGGTATAGAGGCACAGCTGTCAGAGTAAGTCTACTTTGCGGTGCTATGTTGAATTTTTTGTTTTATCGTTTTATTTAGAATATGTTCGAAAGGGCAGCAAAGTAGTGTGCCCAAACAAAGCCACTTCATAACGCGTAATGGTGCATTCTATTTTGACCTTTTTGCTGAGGCGTCAAAGATTATAGCCGTCCATTCGCAGTTTATGTATAGGGCAGCTAAAATTATGGATGCACCAGCTTTTTAAAAGTTCGACTGAAACGAGTCTAATTTTAACGCTCGTATTAACGACCAACGCTTTGAACCTGTGCTGGTCTCAAACGTTGGGCAAACTGGTCGACCTACCTACTTGTCTCATACGTTTACGATATTGGATAAGCATGTCAACTCGCCTGTTGGCGGCGTTGACCTTCATCTTGCTTCATGGGGCACACGAAGAGCACGTCAGTCTTCATTGCCAGTGTACCTCTAGAAGCATTTCTCCAGCTGATGCCACGTGTCGGTTATTGCAATTTCGGTTTCATTGTCTCGTCGTTACTTTTGTCGGTTTTTCTCCCTCGCTGAGATGACTCGTGGCACGTTGCCGCACCTCGTTTATTCTCACTTTTTTGGGGTGATGTTTGTGCTATCGACAACATGACACGCTGTAAAAACATGCGAAGTGCTTGGTCTTGAAATGTTAGTCTTGTTGTAGAGAACCTGGCATGAAATCTCGAGTAGCATATCCAGTAATGCTAAATGCTCCACCGGCGTATCGAGTACACTTCCATAACGACAGTGGCAAACTGTACTAGACCTCTTGAATTTTATTTTTATTTTTCGAAAAAAACTCTAGTTTTCAACCCTTTTGCGCGTTATCAAGTTTGATCACAGAAAACTTTCGGACCGAAGATGAACCACACGGTATCTAGAATACTCAGTAGAGCAACTTAGTGCGGGACTAGGGAACCTCTACAGGAACTATGCTCACAATTTATTGCAATAAAAATCAACGGTGGGCTTCCGTTCATACCCTCTCGATAATAATACTGGCCTTGATATCGCAGCGCAGGTGTTGGCCAGTGCAAGGAAGAAGAGAGCACACACACCTGTGCTCGGCAGCAACACAGGCCGCGGTCTCGTGACATGCCGCCATTTGGCCGGCCTGCCCTTGTGTCACCGAGCTTTTAGCTAACACCAGCCCTAAGTGTGCTGCTGCTGCTCGGCCGCACCTGCTCTTGCGTGATGCCTCATTCATATAGGGTCCTGCTTTTTTGGTTTGTTTGTCACGTGTTTTTCCAAAGCATAATGCGTAGAATTTGGCAATTATGTCCTAAATTTTTTTGCGTGATGAATATTTTATGAATTTATTACCTTGCCGGGTGTCTTTCCAAGCATAATGCGTAGATTTTGGGAAACATGCTCTTAATTTTTTTTGCGTGATAATTTTTTTATAAATTTATTACCTTGCCGCGTGTTTTTCCATACATGATTAGCAGAATGTGGCAATTATGCCCTCAATTTTTGGCGTGATGAATGCTATTAATTTGCTATTTTGTCGCGTGTTGTTCTGAATGTAATGTTTATAATTTGTGAATTTTACCCTCTATTTTTTTCGTAATAAATGCTTGAAATTATAATTGTCACTTTTTTTCCGTTGATCATGCTTAGAACTTGTGAATTGTGTTAATTTTTTTCCTTAATGAACGCTTTCAATTTCGATCTTTAAGCTGTATATTGAGTTTTCTTAGAAATTAGTTCGAAGTTTTTGATTGTTTGCAAATTACTTGTGCTTTTTTCGTATGGAATGTTTGGAATCAGTGAATTAATTTATCGCTAGCATGCGTCAAGGTTTGTTTGAAGAACAGTCGAAATTGGCGAGTTGTCTGTGTCCAGACCGGCTTCCCTAATGAAGCCCCGTTGACTCGATGTTTTATTTCGACGCCAATGAGCAACCGATTGCATGGTTAAGAAATGTGCACAACTGATTTTGTTTTATTTAAGAATAAACCTCAAAATCATTCAACATTGTAGCACTATTCTCTCCATAACGTTGAAGTGCTCGTGGTCGTCATCCTTAACTTAGATCGCGAGGCGGTGACTCAAGCATGCTCCAATCAAAACCACGTGTCATTTTTCATCCATACCAACACTGCATGTTCAGATTGATTTCTGCGTTGGTGATATTTGAAACTTCTTTTTAATTTCACCACACTCTTGTTGCTTTGCCTAAGCGCTTTCTGAAACTTCACACGCATTAGTTTTAAACCTCTTGTCTTATTCGTGGACGTACGACGGCAATATTTGTACGTATAAACGCCCCGATCTGGATGATGCATCGAGGAACATTTCTAGGTTCAGTTCAGTAAGATCGCTTTTTACACTACGTGGAGTCTTGCGTCCTGGTCTCGATTAGCGGTTTCTTATATTTGGGTTACGCCCGCCGTGCATGCGTGTTCGCCTACGTCAGTCCATGTGTTGTCTCCCCAGATTAAGAAGGTGTCAAGTTGGATACTCTCAATACGTGTTAAGTGTAGGATGACGGACAACTGAACAATTTGTACTGAGTGCGGCTATAGTGAAGGACGTGCCCTTTTCTTATCCAATTCAGTATTTAGAACTGCAAACTGAGTTACGAGCGCCCTCGTTTGTGGATGGTATATTGGATGCCGTGCTGAAGTGTCAAGTACTCATTTCCCTTATTTTAAGCTATGCGCAGCATTTCGAGCGATTTTCAGGTGTTGAAGCATTTTGCGTTTATAGCTGGTCTCTTTGCTATGTACTTTTATCATCATCTTGTTACTTTGCGCGCGGGACACTTTCACTGCCGGAGGCAAATCAGGACTAATACACGCGCCAGTACTAAGACTCATGCCCCGAAGGGCCCCCTTGTGAAAGATGTATTATTGCGGAAAGTTGGTCCTCGCGCCATTTCGTATGTTCCCAGTGTCGCAGCGAGCTGAAACTCTGGCCGCGGGTAGAACTCGCAATCCTAAGCATTTGTCATATCGGAGAAAATTTCAGATTTTGCCTCCTTTACCCTCTCCGAGGGGGTCAAAGTTGGCCGAAATTCGGGAAATTTTCAAGCGCAGAAAAAAGGTGTTTCGTAATACTTGGAGAGTTGCTCTCTCAGTATGATGGGTCCCCTCTCGTGAACTACTCACAAGTTTCCAACCAGACCTTCAAGTCGCCGGTATCACTCACTACACTCATTTTTAATGAGGTCTGAAGGTGAATGAAAACGCTCATTGAGCGAGAATGCGTCCGCTTTTTGGTGAGCTTGTAGGCTCATTGAAAAGGTACGTATAGGGGCCGTGTTTGGTATGCATTTCAGCGCTCTGAGTTTTACCGTTATAGTTTTATTGATTGAATGGTGAAAAATAAGTTATTTTTAAATGAGGGTTTGAAAAAGATTTTCTGGGCATTTTGGAAAAAATTTTATAGAATGAAAGAGTCTCGGCATTGGTTGATGATAAAAGAGGCAAAGTTTCAGAACCCAAAATTTTTCCCAAAATGAGATAAAATCGAAAAACTGAAATGTGCTCAAAATATTCCGGTATTTATCAACCGTAAGACCAATTGCTTTTTAATGCGAGAGAAAGAGAAAATTCACGCATGTTGTGCATCAATCGACGCGTCTTTGTGAGACAAAGCTCGCAATATACGTAAAAAAGTTGCAGCTGTGAATTTCGAAGAAAAACTCTCGTCGGTGAGTTTTGGGGCTTTTCTTTCAAAATGAGCAATTTTCAAGCGCCCAATTCATATTTTCTGGCACACTTGGAGAGTTTATTTTTTAGTATGGTGTGTAAATTGTTTCAAACTGCCCGTGAGTTTTCACTCAGGTCTCCAGGTCGCGTCCCCTCAGGGGGATACAACTATTGTATCTATGGGAATTAGCGCTCCCAGGGGAAAAATGTGAGGGCCCGAGCTGAGAGTTAGGTAGGCCTTCTTTTTGTTGAAATAAAATGTTTTTTGTTATGTTAAGGACCACCTTTTTTCGGTTCACTACTGTCCTGTTTTTCAGCACCTCTGACTTTCTTCTTCAACTTGTATCTTATTTCATGAACTTCTTTCCCATCTTACTGTTTCTATGCCCTTTCTGCATAGATTCCTCATTTTCTTATCTCCATACTAAATGGTGCCTTCCTCCTTCCTCTCTTCGATACGCTCTATTTCTGCAGCGGTTAGGGAGACTTAAACTAACTTATGATCTAATCTCTAATCTCCAGGTCGCGTGGAAAAGGTCGAAAAACTCATTTTTAATGAGGTCTGGAAATGAGTGGAAACACTCATTCCTCGTAAACGCGTGAGTATTTTTGTCATGTTGAGACTTTTATTACAAGGTGTTTGTAAGGGCCATCATTGGATTAATTTTCGGCGCTCTAGGTTTTTTAGATTTTTCAAAAGTTTTCACTAAATAAATCGTAACTTTTTACCCATTTCGGGTGTTTAGGGACTTTTTGGGGCATTTTGGAATTTTTTTTATAGAACAGAAAGGGTTCAGCAATGGACGAAGATAAAAGAGGCCAAGTTTCAGCCTCCAAAGTTTTGTTTTCGAAAACTTAAAAGTAAAAAACTCAGATTTGCTCTAAAAACTGCTGAAAGTTCAGCACCCCTCTACCGATTTATTGGTCATTAATCCGAAAGAAAAGAGCAAATGCCTGCATGTTGTACATCAATCGACGCGTCTTTTCGAGAGGAATCTGATTATATCTTTCAAAATTTTGCGTCGGTCAATTTGAGAATTTAATTGATGAAAAACTCCTGTCGGTGAGTTCCAAGGCGCCCCTTCGGCTCGAAATGAGGAATTTTCGAGTGCAGAATTTAGGTTTTTTAGTATGTTGTGTCCCTTGCCGTCAACTATGATAAGTTCTCAATCATGCCTCAAACTCGCAGGGGTTGCTCATTTCACTCATTTTTAATGAGGTCTGAAATTGAGTGGAAACACTCATTCATCAAAAATGCGTCAATATTTTGGTCAGGTTGAAAGTTTTTTGAAGTGGTGTATTCACACGAAGGCTTTGGGTGGTGTAATTTTCGGCGCTAGAGTTTTATAGTTGTTTTTCGAGTTTCTATTCAAGAAAACGTAACATTTCATTCATTTTGGTGCTCAATGAAATTTCAGAGGCATTTTAAATTTATTTTCATGGAACGAAAGAGTTTCCGGCATTGGATGAAGATCAACGAGGCGCCAAGTTTCATAGCCCAAAGTTTTACTTATTTTCGCTCATTTAATTGCCGTTCACTCATCATTCATTTGGATAATTATTGGTTATAAACCCAAAATAAAAGAGTGAACCTTTGCATGTCGTACATCAATCAACGCGTCTTTTCATCGCGAATCTCACCTTACGTGCAAGAAAGTTGCAGCGGAAACGTTGTAGATTTAATTAATGGAAAACTGTCTTCGGCGAGTGTTGGGGCCTCTCGGGATCAAAATGGCCAATTTTCAAGTGCGGAATTCAAATTTTAGGTAATACTTGGAGAATCGATTTTAGTATGATGTGTCCCTTGCCCTCAACTACTCGCAGGTGTTCAATCAGGCCTCAAAGTCGAAGGGGTTACTCTAAAAATTCACTTTTAATGAGGTCTGTAATTGAGTGAAAATACTCATTTCTCCGAAATGCAGCATTCTTTTGGTGAGGTTGATTGTTTACTTGTATAGTATTTGTAGGGGCTATTAGTGGGTCAATTTTCAGCGCGATAATTTTTTTTTTTACAAATTTTCAGTTAACAAAACGTAAGTTTTTCTCCATTTTGGCGCTCCATGAAATTTTAGAGGCATCTTGAAATTGGCTTTATTCAAGAAAAGAGTTTCAGTAGTGAATGATGAAAGAGGCCAAGTTTCAGAGCCCAACGTTTTATTCTCGAAAGTTAGCACTTATCTACGGTTTACAGAGGTAGTGAAATTCGATCACACTCACTGCCCAAATGATGCGAGCGATTTAAATGAGTATATTTGAATTAGAAGATAGTGGTTTTTATGAATTTGAATACTTTAGTTCATCGGATATGTTACGTACGTATTCTTCATCGCTCGGGAAATTTGTCCATGTTTTCAAGAAGAAAATCTAATTAATGACTAAGTGTGAGTGACACTATTTTGAGATTTACTGAAAGAAAGGGAGTAGATATTGCGATTTTGTTCGAGAATTTAGCGCTCATTTCTTTCGTTTTCGAAACAGAAGCTTTGTACTATTTCCTCAAATTTTTTAATAAATTTTCATTGAAATTGAGCCGCTTTGGGCTGCCCTTCGGGCAGTCTAAAGCGGCCCCAGCATCATTATTTATCCCCCTCTGCCCCGTGCATTTGATGCGCGTTAGCGCTGGGCTGTTGCCTCTCTCTGTGACATTTTGAGTCGCAACCGCGTTTAAATGAGTGTTGATGAAATGAAAGTTGTTATTATGATTACCAAGATTATTTTAAAATTGCACATGTTATGGGAAATGATCAGAGAGTGAATATATGGGGTAAACTTGTTTTGATTTTCTTATATGATGAGAAACTACAATAAAAAGAACAAATGATTCGATGAGAGTATTTGAGGTTTAATTTCATGGAAACAGAGTATGATTGTGTGGGAACAAAATAGTCACGAAAAATTACGATGAATAGTTTCCCCGTAGGACTTGAAATATTCGAATATCGAGAGCAGAAGATGAGTTTAAACAAGATGGAAGTGAATATTTTGGTTTTTAATGATTAGTGGTTAGGGAAAATTTGTGTTTTAAATATTTTGAATGAATAATTGGTGAAGCTAAACAAGGTATATAGGATAAGGATTAAAGGGTTAAAATAGGTTAGATTGGGTTCGATGGGGGTGGAACTATGTTGGATTGGTTAAGATTAATCTATTACGATAGATTGTGTTCGATTGGTTAAATATTGTTTGAATGGGTTGTATTTGGTTGTATTGGGTTAGACTGGTTCAGA
This sequence comes from Morinoia aosen, assembly GCA_030386875.1. Classification (NCBI taxonomy): domain Eukaryota; kingdom Metazoa; phylum Arthropoda; class Malacostraca; order Amphipoda; family Talitridae; genus Morinoia; species Morinoia aosen. The sequence continues at coordinate 49,808,561 of CM059566.1, forward strand.
TTGGGCGAGGTTGGGTTAGAATGGATAAGATTGGTTTAGATAAGGTTTTATTATGTTAGATTGTTTAATATTTGGTTAGGGTAGTTTGATTGGGTGAAATTAGGTCATGTTGGGTTTGATTGGGTGAAATTAGATCTTATTGGGTTAGATTGCGTTGGATTGATGATATTATGTTGGATTGGTTTTAAAAGAGTTGGGAAATGTTAGACTAGGTTAGATGAGGTTAAATTTTAGTGAGGTCTGGTGAAAACTCTTTTCCAACCTTCCGAGGTTGGGTGAGGGAGTGTGGGGGTTTCGGGGAGGTTGGCCAAGTTAGGAGAGGGAAAAGTATAGAATTGACAACTGGTGTTGATTTTGTTTGTTGAATGGGACAGAGTCGGCGGACGGTACGGTGCCGAGGGTGGGTGGTGGTGCATGTTGCTTGGAATGTTGGGTTATTTTTTGATGTGGGAGTGTCGACTCCGAAGAGTCGGGGTTTAATTTGTTTTGAGAACCCCCGGTGGGGGGGTTCTCGCGAGTTTCTGGTTATGTTTAAAATGTGGATATTTAGGGTTAAATTTCTCGGTGTATTTGTGCAGCGTTTCTCGTTAAACTTTTCTATCGTCCAGCTTCCTGGTTACTCTCGGGTTACCGTGGCCTGTGTTTTGCTTGCGACTTCTCTAGTGTCGCCGACTCCTTTTCTCTTTACGTACGATTTGAATGTTCGACTCTATAAACTGTTGATTGTCTCAATAGGAATGCCGGGCATTGGCAATAAATTGCTCCCCATTCTAATGTACTTTACAGCTAATAAATCTTTCTCACAAAGCTACAAAAATCTTCAACTTAGAACTTCATTCATGTCACCGAGCATGAAATTAGGTTTATAGGGGCAAAAACCTTACAAACTATTCGGTATTAGCGACGCCAGAGCGCAGCGTATCATGTATACGGGAATCTCTACTTCTCATTTTGCACTACCTTCTGCTCGCATGAAAAAATCAGCACGCCGGCGTATCTATGAGGGACCCGTATATCCGATGCTGATGGCTGTGTAGCTAGGAAGACGGGCGAATATCGACGAGCATGAATCAAGTGGGAGCCAGTGTAACTGTACACGGCACTCCGGTTTAGTTGTAAGTGCACTGAACTTCGTTGTTTTTCAACGTTAATGATCACTGGATTTTTTCGCCACCGATTTTTTTACGTATTTTATTCGTGAAGGTCGAATGGATTATTTCTCACTGAAAACAGCTTTCGAACTGTTTTAGATAGCTAATAATATTAGTTTTCAATTGTAATATATGTGCAATAGTTAGGGTAAGTCCATTTTTTAATATTTCACGTCATTCTTAACTGAAAACAATATGTATTGTTCGAGATATAGAAATAGATTGATAACTCTGTTGTTTTCCAGATATGTTTCTTTCTGCGACTAGCCTGTGTTCAAATGGACATATTCTCAATCAAGTCGATGTCGATCCCTGGAACAAGTCGATGTCGATCCCTGGAACAAGTATTTTACTTTGTTATATTTTACTTCTTTCTTGTCAGTGCTGCCTTTTTTTCTAGCACTCATTACGTTACCTCTTCAACTTTAATTATGGTCCATACGCTTCTTTCAATCGTGTTGCTGTGGCTATGTGCAGGGTGTGAGGACAGACCTGGCGCAAAAGCCGTCATGTCATACCAAATTGTGCCTTCCCTCTTCCTCTCTTGGGAACTCAGTTGCAAATAGGGATTATTAAGCAAAATTCTCATTTGATTTAATCTTGGCTCTGTTGAAATCAGTTTTCCCGTGCCTAGGTAGTCTTAAATAGGTAATAGTCATAATAGAGATATTAACTATAATCATGACAATATTAATATGATATAATGTTGTGTTGGTCAGTATCAGGCGTGGATTCAGCACCCAACTTCTCATTGTATTTTCACTACATGCGTTTCAACGAATGTTTATTGGAGTGTTTCTTCATGGCAAGAATTCGGTTCCATTTTATGCCATGTAATTGCGCTAACGTGCGTCCCCTATGCAAGAAACACCGCATTTACGTTGGTTTGTCATTCAGGTGCGATCGCGTTCCTTCCGAGTTCGTAAGCAAGAGCGCTTTTGTGCAGGCATTGTTGCAGGTCTCGTGCCTTGAGCTTAAACATTTTGACATTCATTGAGCTGTTGTTCGATGTGCTTTTAAAGAAGTGTCGCGTCCCGAAGACGAGTGTTGTAAACAACTCAATGAACGGGCAGAAGAACAAACGCCCGCCAGAGTATGTCGCCTGTTTGCCTTAATCCATATTTTTTGGCACTCGCACGCGTATTTTGTGTACGTAAATTGGACTTTGTCTACGAATATCATCAAGAGCACGGGCGAGGATTCTACGTCGTGAAGTTCATTATAATGTGCCACTTATAATACCTAGCATTGAACATCCATGAATGAATGAATGAACCGAGTTGAGCCCTGCAGAGTTCACGAGCGCAAAAAGGCAGGGACCGCTACCCTTATGGCGATGTACGCGGCACAGAGCGAGTGCCGAGTGGGTTGCCTGCTCTTTAGTGGACCAGTGTGCTGATATCAATGGTGTAGTGTGGACGCTGCAGTTTCCTTTACTGGAGCACTTTTTAAAGACTCGAAAGTTGAACATTCAGGTTTAGTTTTTATGTGCTGAAGAGAATAGCGACTCACGATGGACGTCTTCCGAGCTATGTGTATTGAACTATGCAAAATGCCTCCGTTATTGTTCTACGAATTGCTGTTTTAATTTGTTCTGTGTCTTGTGGCTGGAAAATAATGCACAGTGCTTGATAAGTCTGCTAAGTTATCGTAGAGGAGAAATCTTTTCTCCTGAAGCATAGGAAATTTTAACCTTGCTTCTCGTGCTCAGAGTTGGTCAATGCTTCGGTTAATCTTTTGTTTGTCGTTCTATGGGCTTCTTTGCGAAATTCTCAAATACTGAATTTTAGAGCTGATGTTGGGACGTGATGCTTGAAAACCCTCTGCTTCTTATCGATCATTTTTTATTCGCCGCCAGATCCATGTTTCTAAATGTGAACTGTGAAAACAGTGACACCGCTCTATGCTGTGGAAGTATATCGTTGCATTAAATCGTGTAATGCTTGTAAAAGTTCCTCGCGTTTTATAAGTGTTCATTTCTTATGAAACGTTGAAGTGTTGGGAAACCTCTTATAACCGTCACTGAATCTCCCTCCGTCTGCGTGTGTTTAATTTCTAAAGTCGCATTGATTTGTGATGGAAATAGTTGAGACCAAGTGTTTACCGCATTGTTTCGATGTCTTATCACTTAGTTGTTCAGTTTTATCGCAAAGAACATGGAAGTCTCATTAGTGACCATTTTTCAATTAGATGTCATGGCAGAATGTTCTTTGGCTGAGAAGGATGTGAACTGGGTTGATTGTGTGCTATAACAATGACAATTTTTGGCGACATGGAGGTGTTTACTATTTTTGTGTGAAGTACATCTAAATAATAATGATAATAATAAATTTAAATTTTTTAACGATTCATTGACTAATCTAGTGAACTATTTCAGTAATATTTTGGTCCAACAATCATAGAATCACACCTTGTTCCAAATAACATTACTGCATCGAAAATTAGTGGAGATGTTTTCGAAGACGTCGGAAATTAAAGCAAAAGTTTAACTGACAAACGTTTTAATTCATAAAAGGGCTATCTTGATGAGGCAAAGTGATCCAGTTAGGGTTCAGTTGGGCAAAAATAGAGCCAGTGATGAAAATATGAGAACATTAGAAAAATACCTGTATTTTTGACGCTTAAGGTTCTTTTAATTTCAAGAATATGTTGAAAAAATACCGAGGTTTCAAGATCCTTGGATATTATTTTTAGCAGTTGAGAATCGTCACTGAGTACGAGCAATTGAAAACTTCATCTTCTTAAAGAATAGATACGATTTCTCAGCTATAGTCGAGCGGGCAGAGTAATATTACTCTGCGTGGTATTCTAGATAGTCTCAGCTCAGGTTTGGGTTTGACTCAGTAAGATATGCCTCGGTTACTTTCTTGTCTCCCCTCAGGGGGATACAACTATTGTATATATGGGAATTAGCGCTCCCAGGGAAAAATGTGAGGGCCCGAGCTGAGAGTTAGGTAGGCCTTCTTTTTGTTGAAATGAAGTGTTTTTTTATGTTAAGGACCACCTTTTTTGGGTTCACTACTGTCCTGTTTTTCAGCACCTCTGACTTTCTTCTTCAACTTTTATCTTATTTCATGAACTTCTTTTGATTTCCTCACGTGATTCCATCATTTCAAAGTGTCAAGCATCTTTGTGGAAAATGTATCTATAGTTTTGTTTTTTTAATACAGAAGCGCTCTCTGCTTTTTGCAACTTGATCATTTTCAGATAGTTTGGAGGTTCGATACACAAATAGTGTGGAGTTCGGTCTCTCTCGAAATCTGATCTGAATTCTAGCTTAGATTTAAAATACCGTAAAAATGCTAATGAGCTCTAAAGGACCCGTGCTTGAGCTCACCAAACCCGGTGAAAGCGAACCGTCTTCGCTAACAAGCGGCACTGGCACAGATTCCGATGAAAACATCGAAGAGATAAAAAACGAGGAGTGTGAACCAGCGGTCCCTGACGATTCCGAAGAGAACAACTCAACCGGCACCGACAACAGTATGCCCAAAATAGAACCTCCTCCTCCAGACGACGACGACGACGACGACAAGGACGTAACATCGTCACCGCGTCGGGACTCCAGTCCCGCAGAGTCCATGTCCCAATCACACACTTCCTCGTCTCAGTCTTCCTCCAAGTCCGCGGCCGTCACCCAACCGGACTCAGAGCAGAGCAACAAATCGTCCTCTCACATATCGAGGGTGGTAGAAAGTGTGTCGAGCAGACTACAGCAGCCGTTGTCGAGCATTTTGTCGGGCCGCTCGAAATCTGCCAGTCGTACCTCCAGCCGCCTCAGTAGTCGAGTCAATAGTCGACCGACCAGTCTCGCCAGCAGTCGTAAGACTAGCCGCCAGTTGTCGTGCGACAGTGAACCTGTGTCAGGTGTCAAGTTGCTGTTTCATTGGGCGTCTACGTTCTCCGAAAAGTTCAAACCGTCATCTCTTCTATCTAAGGATGACGACGATTGGTGTCAGTATTGTGTGGGTTTTAATTTTGTAAGCATTTGTTCACCTCATTGTTATTTTATCGCCTATTTGGAAGCCTAACTATATTTCCGAATTATGGAGTCACGGTGTCAATTTTCTCGAGGTGTGCAGCTGCTTATGATTTCTGTTAATGTTCCTTCTTAGACAACTTGACTATGGATGCCCAACATCTGTAAAAATAAATGGTATTTTTTTTGCCTCAGTCACTATAGTGGTAGACGTTAGCGATGATTTGGACGGGTGCTGAATAGGTTAAAGCTTCGAGGTTTCGCTACACAAACGTGCCGTTCGTGTTTCCTGGGTATTACCTTACCACCTCTCTTGTACACCTTCTTGGTTTACCTCACCTTCATTGTTTTGAATTGTTGCAGTTGAGAAGTAAGTCAATTTTAATTTTTTGTTTTTGTAGTTGGAGGGTAGGATTATTTTTCATGGTTTCATATGTAAACACATTCTTGCTTTACTGCACACTACGTTTAATGAATTTACGTAACAGAAAGTTGTATTACTTATCTTTTTTCATTAACTCATACCGTAGTTCAAAACATGTGCTGTGATGTCATATGAATAGTGCACGTGAAAATGCGTAATTCTGAAGTTTTTCCTACTCCGCCGGACTTCATAAACAGGTAGACCGATGCCATATTTGACACCTTTTCAAGCGTTACCTTGTTCATGTTGTTATCGTAATTTTCGCTCGTCAATGAAGAGGAACCTCATACTTCGATATCCATTATGTGACAGTTAGAGTCGAAGCTACCTTTGTTGACTCGATAGGAAAGTGAGTAATAATAACAATTACGATGGCGCCGGTACTACCAGAGTAGTGGCGCTGTTGCAGGCATTAGCGTCGTAATTGTATCCGTGTTCTCCATTGTCTGATGATACTGCAGGCCATTATAGCAGAGCTGTTCGGGGGAGGGCTGTTAGTGCTCTTTGTGGTTCTTTCCATTTCTCTGCGGGATGCTGCCTCTAACCAGACAAGTTCAGCGTAAACGAACTCTATCGTGGGACTCTTCTGTGATCACTAGCTCCTCCAGTCCTTTTCACACTACGCGTGCTCGTGAACGAACTCTGTCCTACGACTTTTCTGTGATAACTCGCTTCTCCAAGTCTTTTTCACTCTACGTGTGCCCTTTGATGATGCATGTGATTCAGTTTAGGTATTGCTCAGTATTATATGATGTAATCTGTCTTCTCGTATGTTTCGTTCGTGAGTCTGGAGTGTTGAGGTGTGAGCTGCAGAAGAGGCTTTCCGTCCGCTTTCAAAGGTCTTCTTGTTGCATTGCAGTGTTAGAAGTTTGTGCAAGCTTAAACAGCATTTCTTGTTGCTCGCAGTGAAATCGTCAGCTGCTAAGAGGGAATGAACTTCTCTTGAGAGCATTGAGAGAGACCTTAATCGGCCTCGCATTAATCATCCCAGTCCGAATGGTGGAATGTTCACATGATGGGCATATGCATTAATGGAGACTATGTTAACTGTATGTCGTACTCGAGTTTTGACGTTGAATTCTTTACAGTACTTCGTGTACTACTATACGAGATACTTCAAGTATCAGTTTTTCTTCAATTCAGTCTTGGGTTGTGTCGCGTTGACCACGCGTGTGAAGTTAGTTTTTTTTCTATTCTGTTGATTGTTTTGTTTATATTTTTCTGCTTTCACGTATAGTGATCATTTTGTGCAGAGACATTCTCCTGTAATTATTTGAATTTCTTACTATACTTGAAAATCTATTCCCTGTGTGTGGCGTGTTCGTCATTCACGCAAGTGAATTGTTTAAAGAATATGATAACACCCATTTCTTTACGAGAGGTAATAGTGAACAAATATGTTGGTGCATCCAGTAGATTTAAGCAATGCTCTCCTCCCATCTTCTTTTAAGCACTGGAGAAGTTGGTCGCCGTCTCTAGAATACTTCAACCGCTCCCTGATGTTAGGCACAAATTCCTGGGCTCCCAAGCACGGTACGCCAATGAAGGCTATCCTAGCTAGCATCCTATGGAAACTTGATGTTCTTCAGTGGTGTCTTGACCCAGGTACTTCGCCTTTTTTGTATAGCGACACCGATTGACAAAAATTTGTCCTGTGTGTTGTGTTGTGAACTTAGTTCTTGTGAACTTTGTCTGCTCTTCAACTCGAGTTCGGCTAGGATGCCCTATGTGACGCTTTTCCTACACGTGCTAGAATGCAATTGTTATTTCTTGTATTTTTCCCTCTTCATTTTTGTTCGAGGTGATTCTTATTGGTTTTTACGGTACTCAAGAGTGCACTTCGGTCGTTCTACGTGATATAATTTGTAAAGTCAGTTCTTCATTTTTATCTGGAATATGAAGAGTTGCATAACTTATGCATATAATACGTAGTGGATGTAGCCTTCATTTTTGTTTTCCGTCAAACTCTTTATAATTTTCAGAATCCTTGTACGAAAACGCGCATAACTGCGTATGAAATTCTCCCTTTCGCACGCCTAGACATTTTAGGAATAGCTAAGCTTGTAATTCTCTTGTAAATAGTTGAAACTTTACGTGTGTGTATGGTATTAATTTGTGTTTTCTTCTCTTTACAGTCAGAGAATTTCTGGAGAGCAAAAAGGAAGACTTCGAGGAGAGATGGAAGAAGCCAGAGAAGGTGAGTTAAGCCACCAGTTTACTGAAGCGGATATCTTTATGCCACTAGAGGTTCGTTGTGCAACTCGGTTGCTCTTTTTTGTCTCTTCATTTTATCTTAGTTTTTTTAGCTTTGTTCAAACAACGCTTAAGACTCATCAAATGCGGTTCTGTTATTGTTTTTATTCAGGAAGTCGCCTAAAATTTGCGGGTTTCACGGTACTGTTTAACAAAAATCAGCTGTAGATCTTTATAGAGCAATAGACCCTCTAATTGATTGATGGTTTACTCTATTCGTGGGATTATTTATCACCCTTTGATGTTCACAGTACTACATTTCTACAGTCACTGCAATACAATTCCACACTCAAAACAATAGTTAATTTTGTGTCTATTCTGAAATTATATCAGTTGTGTATATAGAATATGGGAAGGAGTGAAGACATTGTATTATGTGCTTAGTTCTATTTGAAATCTCAGTGTACTCACACTCAGTGGGTTTAGCGCTGAAGCTAATTGTACCGTTTCACTTTATATTATATATACACCGTTATACTATAGGAAATGTTTTACTTTAACTCTAGTAACTAAGTATAAAATTCTGTTCGTTTTTCTAACCAAGGAAATCAGTCATAAAATGTTCTACATCACTGAGTTTCTTTCTATATCGTTTTTTTTCGGTGCTGTGTTACAACATCAGTGCAGAGTTAGGCAGTGTGCTTCACTCATAGTAGTTGAGCTTAACTTCTTTCTTTTCAAGTTAACGAGGTTATTTTAAATAATTACGTTTGGAATTCCGATCATCAGATTGTATAATGTGCTAACCTCGTGAAACCTAATTGCTGTATTGACCTGACTAATGCTCGTCTCTCGTTTCATGCGTTTAATTTTTTTCCCCGTTAATTTACATGAAATCACGCCGAATTTTTTCGACTCGCTCAGGTACTAGGTTGTGGTGATGGCGATCGAACGTGCTCATTAGTTCCAATCATGTTTTTAGTTTTCAGAAATTTACAGAAAAGGAAACTGGAAAAAATTCCTACAAACTTGGAGGAATATTTGGAATTTTTGTCAAATGACCGCGAATATGATGCGGTACTTTCTTAGATGTTAATTCGAAGTTATTGCTTTCTCCAGTTACTTCATTCAGCGTACGTGTCTTTAATGGGACTCCACGATTCTGGGGCATGTGCTGCATCGTGTGTTAGGTTCTTCTGAGAGCCCTCATCTATTCTAGGACACGACCTGGAGTCTTTCATTAGCGCGTTTAGGGAACTTTGCCCTGTTCATGCGGGATGGCGCTGCTTGTACGCTGTGCTCGAGTCCAGAGATTCGTAGTGTCTGTGTGCGTACTGCTAATGGCGGGTGTGCACGAGGTATTCAAGTACGCCTTCATTACGTGTCTACGCATATTGTGATGAGCTTCGGTGTAAGGTGGGTTCACTTTTTTTGAATGAAAAATTCAAACGAAGTTTGCTTAAAACCTTGCTCCCATTCACGGATGCTTGTTTACTTCGAGTATGACTCATTTTTTGCTGTTCATTCTCTGCGTGCGTAATTACATACTCCGGCGTTTGTACATACTCAAGCACCATACTCCGGCGTTTGGTGCTTGATTCATGTACCAAATTTTTCGAACACCTGTTTTGTTGTTGCTTTATGTTCTTTTAGGACTAAGCGAGTATTGTAGTATCTATTTATCGGTTCATGATCGTGAACACATCGCAAGTTCTCACTCTCTCGGAGCACAGGGCTTTTGAAGCGAATGCCTTTAATTTCTTTAAGCCTTTGAAGCTTCTGGACTCCTTGAGACCAGAGACCAACATCAATATCTTGTACGTGTAAACTTGTACCCGATTTCACTCAGTAGTGAATCAATTGACGAGCGTCTTGGTCTTTCGTAGCAGCAGCGAGTGTCATCTGAAATTTACGAAACTTTCTTTCAATGGAGCGACTCGTATTTGAATATCATGCAAACGAACAAAGCTGCGCTGGAGAGCATTGATTGAAATAATACGCGTGTGCTGTAAGTCGCGATCGAGAGAACACGCCTTGGTGCTCGAGGGCCCGTCGTGCCTCTGAGTGTGCACGTAACTTTAATCTGCGGAAGCTCTCGCTTCAAGGAGGCTCGAGTTTATGCGCGCGTGGGCAAAACATGGAGCTGAGGAGGGTAGGAATCAGGCCGGTCTCAGCTAAGTCGTTCTATTCCCTTTCAGCGCTTCTGCGCTGCGCATCGATTTTCGCTCGCCCCTCGATGTTCGCACGTTTATTTGCCACTCGATTGCAGTGGTATGAACTATGAAATGATGAGCAATTTTATGATATTTGCATTGCTGCCGGACATGATAGATCCTGTGGGGCTTATGTTTCTCTGGGAAACTTGAGTTGCTCTCCTCGGTGGAATACAACTATTGTATACATGGGAATTAGCACTCATTGGGGGATAACGTGAGTTCCCAAGTGTTGAGATGAAAATATGTAAATAAACCATCATTTTACTGGTGTTCAAGTTTTATTGAAGTAAAAAATTTTCCTCTGGTGGAATAGGGTAGGAAGAAGGCATAGTTAGGTTTACCTATCCTGAGCTATAAGTACTAGCGCGCCCAAGGGAGAATACTGTTTGTTATTTCAGCTTCAGATAGCCCTTCGAGTCATCTATTATTTGTGGTCACTTAGCTTCTCTGATTTTCATGTCTTCTTTGCGATCTTTTCTGTCTTTTTTTGCTCTTCCCTCCTAAGCTGCTGTTTTTTAAGCGTGGGGTGTCTGGGCTGAGAATACACTTCATGCATAAATTCTCCGTTCTGAACGATCCATACTGAATTGTCCGTTCTCTTCACTGTCTTGAGATAGCCTTTCTTGTTGATAGCGAGTCTTTGACTTGCTAATATAATAATAAACTAGGAATAAAAAATGCAGGCCGTACAAACCAGTTCCCATATCTGGCTGGCTAATTTACGCTCTCTAGCACGTCAAAGTTTTTATTGAGTGATCGACCGATCGCTTCAGGTATTGATGCTTAAGAGGCCAAAGTGGTCGCTTCAATGTCTAAAATATATCGGAGGGAAAAATAAGTGATCGCTTTTGTTCGTTTTTATGATGACTTTGCACCGCTGAATAAATAGAATTACTTCATGTACGAACAAAAATACTGTAAGAAGATTTCGACGGTGGTGATACTCTATTAAAAACTACTTTCGTGTGTTTAGCTGGAGATCTTGCCTAAAAACAAACATTAGAATACCTAAAAGAAGCGATTATTGTGGAAGATGTAGACTAAATATGCTCACCTAAATTAACGAAAGGAAATCCACATCGCCTTTCACGCTGCAGAATTTTTAGTTAAATTTGTGAGACATCTGTGTTGAAACCACTGAACCACTGTGTTAAAACCACTTCAGTGCTAATTCCAGTGTAAGTCAAATGATTATTCACTGCGAGTAATGAAACTATGATTAAACAGTCACCTGAAGCAGTGGCTAATTCTTCCAGTAAAGTATAATTGAGCGCCTTAGAACAGTGAGGAGTTACCCCTCAGGGGGATAAAACTAGTGTATCTATGGGAATTAGCGCTCCCAGGGGGACTATGTAAGGGCCTGAGCTAAAGTTTAGGTAGGCTTTCTTTTTTGTTGAAATAGAATATGTTTTGTTTTGTTATGGACCACCTTTTTTTCGGTTCACTGCTGTCCTGTTTTTCAGCACCTACTACTTTCTTCTTCAACTTTTTCTTGTTTCATGTACTTCTTTCCTAGCTTTCTGTTTCTGTGCCCTTTCTGCATAGATTCCACGTTTCTTCAACTCCATACTAAATGGTGCCTTCTTCCTTCCTCTCTTTGGATAGCCTTTGTTGCGGATAGGGAGGCTTAAGCTAACTAATAATCTAATAATCTAATCTAACAGTGAGGAGTTAGTCGATAACGAGGTGGTATGAAAGAAGCAGGGTGTGTGCTTCGTGAACGTTATGTCGATGCCGTGTTTGTGCTGTGAGGGGCGCGTGTTGATTTGGCGTGCGAGGGAAGATAAGGAGCGTGCCTCTTTTTCCCCAGCAGCACAGCGCGCTGAACTAACCGTGTTTGAAAGAATTCTCTTGCGTTAAATGAGGGCCTTTAATTCAAGTGCGGCTGGGAAGCATACCCAAGTGTAGTGTGACTTGCGAAATTCAAACACTTGGTGGTTGTTGAAATTAAACGTTAAAGTATGTTGGTAAACGCAAAAAAAGAACGTCTGAGAAACAGTGTTTTTTAGATAGAGATGCATTTTTGATTGTCAGCAGTTTTTTGTTGAATAAAGTCAGTGAAGTACTTTTTTGTATTATGTATACTATTTTACACTATTGGACTTTGTAAGTGTAGTATAACCTAGGAAATTAAACACCTTTAGTTTAGAAAAGAAACGTTCAAATATGTTTGTAAACGCAAAAAAAGAAGCGTCTGGGAAACAAATGTAAGTGTAGTATTGCGTAAGAAATTGAATATCTGTTTAAAAAAATAATGTTCAAGTATGTTTGTCCACGTAATTATTTTAATTGAAGGAGTTTACACCAATTTTGGAGACACTAGTTCGAGTACATTTCTGAATTGTGATGGAACGAACTTTTGAAGGTGCTGATTAGAGCTTATGGTCACATTGGGGGTTGAGGTTTATTGAATAGGTATACTCAATTATTTTTGGAGTTTTTAAACACTGAACTCTGAAATTAAATTAATTAGCTCTCGAACAAACTTATTGTGCAGTAAAGAGACTACTTTCCACTGCGTAGTAGTAAAGCTGCAGTGTGCGGTGGCCTCTAGATTAGTCTTGATGGCTTCTTCAGTTTCGTCGCCCACATGTTATCTCTCGTTGATGACCAGCGAGTTGTCAGCGGTCTTCCGTATAATGATCGCATGCCTCGAATACAATTACTCTGGGTCGAGTTCCTTAGCTTCATATTTTTGTTTGCTTCAGTGCTGCTGCTCCCATTTTGTGGATTTCTCCGCGCATTGCGTCAGGAAACAGCAGGTTTTCATAGTTTTTGTTTCCAAACCACCTTGAATTTGTCGCATGTGTTACTCGGATTTAAACCTAGGAGCCAACTTGAGGAAACTCTTAGTACACTTGACGATTGAAACAAACGAATTTACAGATAGTATTATTAGTTAATGTAACTACGGTCGTATGGGCCTAAAAATACAACTGTGTATAATGAACGAATAGATTATACACAACTACCATCGTAAGCTCGAGTAATATCTCTGATGGTTTACAAAGCTAACGAAAAACTTGACCACTTCACGTTAATATTTTTTTTCCTCGTTAATTTACAGTTAAGTTTGTTACCGAATGAAACAAAAATTGTATTAGTAAACATGGTGTAAAATGAAAAATCGCTCAACGGTAATTCGATAGCTTCATGCTTATCAGTGAAATATACTTTTTAGAGTGCCGTTGATTTAAGTAAAATAAATTCTATTAGTGCAAAATCTGAGCGATCTCCATGATGCATTGTTACTCCACAGTGTGGTTAATCTTTGTAAACTCTAGTTATTGTATCTTTATATAAAGTATGTTTTGACCCGCTGGGGATTTATGTTGGGAAAATTTTCTGTTAATGTAAAATGATGCGGATATATAGTGGAAATCGTATGCAGTTCTTCAATATTTGTTAGAAGATAGCTTTGTTGTCTCACATTTCGTTGCATGCGAGTGCGTTTCGCTTGTTTCATCAAATTGCGTGGAAATGAGAGTGGAGAGTGTCTCTGTGCCGCCGATTTCATGCAATGAGATAGTAACCGCTGTGGGGATCTTAAGGGATTCTCTCTAAGAGGGTAGCTAACAATTGACCAACTCTCTGCCCGTCACAGAACCCTCTTTGTTGCTTTGCTCGCCGATTCCTCTGCAGAAAACTGAAGTAGCAGCCGGCCGTGGCTTCTTCTTCTCCTCTTCCTCCTCAAATAGCTTCTTTATTACTTCTCTGATGGCTTCTGTGGTTCTTATCTTTGCGGATGTAGTCCGATGGCTTTCTTTAACCTAATCCTTCGGTGCTGCTGCGTACGCTCATGGTTGTGAGGCCCCGGAGAATTTGGTCCTTTAGAGAATAGCGTAGCGAAATATTTTGTGCTGAAAGAAATCTTTCGGTGAATTCGTTTGCTTATCGCTTGTACTTGGTTCATGGATTCCCGTCTTTTTGCGTTCAGTTGTTTAGTAATTAGATGAATTGTGAAGTAAATAGTTGAAGGAACCTGCTGTTGTCACGAACAACCTTCTGATAAAGTTCTGCGGAGAATACAATTTAAAACCTTTTTATTACGTGGACATTTTCCGTGTTTGGACAGGGGACATAACAGAATTCCAAACGAAAGAAATATCTTCAAAATTTCACATTATCGAAGAATTCTGTTCGTCAAACGTTATCTGTGTTCGTCTTCGAAACTACAATATCGAGCGCGGAAGTGTGTCCTATGTTGAAGTAGTTTATTGACACTAATTTCGTTGTGAGTTGTATCCAATCCAAGCTCATTAAATATACTTGAGAGTTGAGACCTTGGACTTGTAGCCCGAGTCTCTCGAGTCATTCGCTAGCGTGCTGGCTCTACTGATCTATTGCTGTAATTACCCATTGAACTAATCTCTCGGTAGTATATTTGTAGCCACGTCGCTTGGTGCTGTATTGAGTGTTGAAAATTCGTGTAGAACTAAACGTTTTCTTTCGGTGAACCATCCGTGCGTTGCATTGTTATTTTCTGAACACTCGGATGTGTGTACTTGCTAATTTTTTCTTAAAATGAAGTCCCTCTTTTGAGTTTTATATTGTGCTTTTCGCTCCTTGCACTAAGAGGATCGTTTCTTACAAAAATCATGATTTGCGTTCGACCTTTGCAAGGTACTGTAGATTAATGCTGTGATTGAGTATAAGGATACTTTACTAACAGAGTATCTCTAACATTAGTGTGCTCGTAATAAACATGTAAAAAAACACTTTTACTCTACGTCATTTTTTGTAGGCTTTCATCTCACAAGCGCCCGCACAGAAATGAATTCTGTGGACGTGGTCACGTCGTGCTCGACGCTGTAAAAACTAACTTCACGACCCTTGTAATTGAACCCATACGGGCCTGGCCACTTGTAGCATCGCGCGTCTTGTTTTCATGTGTTCAGAGGACGAGTGTGTTACATTGCTTTTTAATTTATTTCATTCGCGTCATTTCATCTCTAAGAAAAAAGATTGATATGTTTGCAGTTTTATTCTTGTTGGTTTTGAAAATGTTTCTGTTACGAAAAATGTTCCCACTGCTCTCCCAATTCCCAACATGCTCTTTGAAATCTGATATCGGTGGTCAGTAACTTGTCATTAATTGTTTCTTATTGATTTAGTATGTAATAAACTCTACAGTTTCTTTTAACGATTGTTCAAAAGCATTCACATTCGGTGGGTACCGTCAAGTATAAGAACAAAAATAAGGTCCGTATCTCTCCTCTCTCGCATTGTCCATTGTCGAGAAACTACTGTTAAGGAGGCGGTATGACGATTATCCTGTTCTGCCCAGGCTTTCAGAATGACCTTTAGCCTGTGCCAGACATACACTTTCATTAACACACATCTACTGTAGGGAGTTTTGTTCTTCGGTGCGTAGAAGAAGCGATTCTATTGAGAATAGTGAATCTCCTTACGCTTGAATTTTTTTAAACCAGTGTTCAGGAACGAGAAATATAACTCGGATACCGTTTAGTCAATTGAGGCGGATTGGACAGCATTCTGTTTTTTATAAAAAAATTTATACACATGAAGTGTGCCTTCTTCACTTGCTCCATTTTGAGGCGTCATTCATAGATGTTGATAGTGATAGCATTCTTCTCTGTTTGTGTCTCGACTAAATAGCGTTCTCTCAGTAGTAACGTTAGAGCTTATATAAGTAATTTGCCACACTGGTTGCGGAACGCCATTGTAGGTTTTACTGTTGGGAAGAGTTTTTCTTTCTTCATTGAGAGTATGATAACTTGGGAAAACTAGTCTCCCCACGGATGCTGAGTTTTTCTTCTACTTGAGGCACAACCTTCCGTTGCCAGGGTACTCCAAACGGTTTAACTCTCTTATTGCCGTAGTATGACAGGAAATTTTGTCGCCGCGAAAGTCATGAGATAATTTCGCACGCAAGGAAAACAGGTATTTTCCCGTGTGAGGTTCATACCCTCACTCATACAGACGTCATCAGACGAACATGAATAGCTTTATGGCCCAGGCCTGTAGTTGTTCGCACCTCGCTGGCGCTGCTCTTCACATCTGCCAGCTGTAGTCGTTTGTAAATAATTCATCAGAAGTTTTGTCGCTGCTTGTTTATGATGTACAGCTATGATGACGCCAAAGCTAAATAACCTTGGACAAGTGCAGCGTTTGGTGCATCTCTACCGTCCCCCTAAAATGTTTTTAGGCGGGTAGTCAGTCGGAAGTAGGGAGCGTGAAAGAGGCGATGAGTACGGGGTTGGGGTCAGTGTTCGGGCTAGATGGAGATCAATGGAGGTGTGAAGTAACGTGTTTCATCTTCTGACTACTAGTGTCCAGGTTGTCCCTGGGTGTTCTTCGTATCACGGTTTCCTGCTGTTCCAAAGTTTTGTACTAGAAGCATTTTGGATGAGATTAGGGCTCCCCATGCTCGTCAATTTTCGTTTTTGTGATCCGTTTTGGGGAATACTAGTATGGGAATAAGAGTTCCTATAGAGAACATGGGAATTTCCGATCTGAAGGTTATGTAGGCCTTTCTTTTGTTGAGATAGAACGAGTTGGTGTTGTATTACAAACCATCTTGTTCAGTCCATTGCTCTCCTTTCTACCTGTACCTATTACTTTCTTCTGTAACTATCTTGTTGCTCCATAAACTTCTTTTTCTTTCAATCTTACTTTTTTATGCGCACGGTACACGGACTCGCCTTGTACATAGATTCCCCGTTCCCTCTCCTCAGAGGTATACAATTATTGTGTCTATGGGGATAAACACTCCCAGGGGGAAAATGTGAGCTCCCGAGCTTAGAGTTCGGTAGGCCTTTTTGTTTAAACAAAATAGTTGTTATTTTGTTAACAACCATTTTTTTCTGTTCACTGCTGTTCTGTTTTTCAGTACTTCTGACTTTTTTCTTACAACTTTTATCTTGTTTTCTAACCTTTATTCTCAACTTACTGTTTCTATGCGCACGATATCCTGTGCGGAAACGCACCTTGTACGTCGATTCCGCGTTCTAATGTCTCCGTTTTAAATGGTGCCTTCGTTCTTCCTCTCCTTGAGCATCTTTATTGTGGTGGGGTTGGCTGAAAATAACTTGAAATCAATCCAGGTTTCCTCAATTTAATACTTAATATGGGGCCTTCTTTCCTTACTTCCTTTCTTGGAAACACCTTTTGTGTAGTTAGGAAGGCTTAAACTAACTTGAAATTGAATCCATTTTTGTGTTCGTCTTTCCAAGTCCTGACGTTTTTTCTAGAGGTCCTCAATACGTTCGTATCGTAGGCAGGATACCGTGAAATAGGCACTTCCTATATTCGAAATGAAAGGTCTGATACGATCGCGTGCCACCAAAAACTCAATTAGGTTGAAACAGAGTTTAGGGATCAGATGCATTTATTCTTTTCAGATCAGTCTTGGCGCGGCAAAGAGAGGCATATATGTTATGAGGGAATTTTACTATAAGAATAAGAAGAATTTTACTATATATATATAGTAAAATTCTTTTAACCATTAAATTCGTTTGAAGTATACTATTTAAATGTAAAGAAATACAAAATACCCTTTGAAGTTGGTAGTGCCCGCACGTAAACGGATGACTCGAAATACTTTGGCTACGAGTCCGAATAAATAAACTTTTCCTCATCCGGATGAACTTTTGCGTAATTGCTTTCTTCCATCCTTGTATTATATTGTTCGTTAATACATACCGAATGATTTCTGTTTTTCGGTCAATGTGATAGATAAGTTATTATTTTCAATCGCGTACTATAAGCGTTTTAATCGAGACATAATAATTTGATTTTAAACTAGGATCTTGCAACGTGTTTTTCATGTTTCTTGTAATTTTTTTGGAAGGACCACGTGTTCTTTTACAACTTGTGTTGGTAGAATTTCGTTCTTGGCTATTGACTTCCTATCGTGAAGTTCGATGACCTAGCTACGTAAGCTTCATTCTGATCTGTCAATTTATATTTCAGTTATTGGTC
Organism: Morinoia aosen; assembly: GCA_030386875.1. Classification (NCBI taxonomy): domain Eukaryota; kingdom Metazoa; phylum Arthropoda; class Malacostraca; order Amphipoda; family Talitridae; genus Morinoia; species Morinoia aosen. The sequence goes on from CM059566.1 coordinate 49,826,468, forward strand.
TTCGTCATATTACAGTCACCACATCCGCTACTCTTTACGAACCTCATCTGTGAATGCTTCTCTCATTTTTTACATTTTTCGTAAAAGCCTGTTTCGCCTCCGTTGAAAAATTCTGCTACGAACCTCTGAAACTCCGTGTAATCCATTATCATTTTTCGTTATAGCGTGTTTCGCCTTCCTTGAAATGCTCTGCTACAAACTTCTGAAACTCCGTGTAATAAAATTATCATTTTTCGTTTCTTAAAGGCGTGTTTCGCCTCCGTTGAAATGCTGTGCTACGGGCGTTCGAAACTTCGTGTAATTTAACGTTGTATTGTGCAGAACACAGCGTCATTGGATGACTTCGAAAGAATCAAGACCCTTGGCACGGGCAGCTTCGGGCGCGTGATGCTCGTGCAGCGCAAAGAGTGTAAGAAATACTACGCTATGAAGATCCTTGACAAACAGAAGGTGAGTGAGCTCCATGTTTTATTATGCTTAACCGTTCCGTTCTTGGCTAACTGAGGGAGAGTGAGCTCAATGTTTTATTATGTATAGTTAACTGCTCGGGTCTTGGCAAACAGAAGATGTGCTACCTGCAGGTGTTGTCATAGTTAACTGCTCGGGTATTGGGTGACAAGTTTGTAAGGGGCTGGTTTTATTTTAGGTAATAGTTCAGGTCTTGGCTTAAAAAAGTATTTCAGGGGCAGGTTTTATTGTAGTTAACTCCGGGCAAACACTGTGTGTTAGCTGTCTGTTATTATCAAATGTTCTCAAATTTCGGCAGACTAGCTAGCTGTATGTTGATTGTATGTTGTATTGAGCGATGTGTTTACTAGCTGTTCAAGTTAATTGCTCTGATTCTTGGCAAACCAGATATGAGTTGGCTGAAAGTTTTTGTTAACTGTTCAAATTCTTGACATATGATAGAATGGAAGTTGTCTTGCTGTTCGAATTAATTATTCGTATCCCCGAGCAAAGAGAACACATGCAACACGCAATTCCTAATTTTTCACGTAAAGTTTCATTGAGAGCACTGACCGTAGCATGCATGAATTTCTAATCAATTGATGTTCAGATCTTTGATGCTGCTCAGACTGATAAACTAATCTCTTGTTTGTCTTCCAGTTTTCCTTCAATATAAAAACTTTCACAATCAAACTGAAAATTATCGCTTTCAAATGGATTGTTGGAAGTTGAGTTTCTTTATTCAATCTTACTCATCTTCCATTTGAAATAAATTTCATCTCTCATTTCTCTGATAGAACATATTTTCTCTGTTGAGTTCTCTGGTCTTTTGTCTGGACCATTGCATGTTGAGACCGTGCCTTGCCTCTAGCTATGAACAACATTACATAGCTACTTTCAATTATAATAATTGGAGTCTTTCCTTCCCTCTGCGGACTGTCTCCTTCATAATTTAGTCGTAATCCTCAACGTCATTCTACGTGAAAGACTTGAGATCCACGAGTGGGAAAAACTTTGTAGACGGTGTTTGTTGTAATGGGCCAACCGGATTTATTTGTTTAAAAAGACTTTACAGTTGTGTCAGTGTATGCCCTAAAAGGGCGTTGGAAGGAATTGTTCTTTTATGAACCCAAGGGATAAACCGATTTCCAGAGGATTGCTAAAATTTCCGCGTTTCTCTGAGCTAATTTTAGACATTGTGTGGTCTGGAAAACTCGGCGTTTCTCGGAATATCTTGAGCTTTCATTGCGTATTATGGTTACTGAGCTACATGATCTAATTTATATTGCTACTTTTTTGGCCCGGAGACCAGTGTTCTTTCTCGCGAAATCTTGCTCATGCAGGGTTAGTTATAATTTCTGTATGAGATGAGCTTCACGTATTAGGCAAGTGCTTGCTCGTTTTCCTATTTTTAAATTAGTTTTTCATTTTTTTAATGCGGGAAATGTGATTCGTTTTTCTACGTCGAAAATTTTTACATCGTTTTACCTAGCCGAACTAACTACATCTAATATCGAGTTAAATATCTCATTGATCAGCCTAATGCGTAACTATGTTGAGTGAATTAGGTTAAACATTATTGTACACCCTAACCCTAGAATGACGTGATGGTAGGATGCCCTAGAAGTCACTGAACTTATTCGAGCCCACAGGTAGCTATACTCAAATCTGACGTATTGTACTAGACTTGAGAAATCATCTACCTCTGTATCACCTGTGGTGGATAAATTGTACAAATTGTATGAATTGTACAGAGACATGGGGCTAGACGACTAATTGATGAACTCATTGCACGCGTTTTCACTATTTACCGGAGTTTATGTTTAGCGTCGTGATGCAATAAAGCTGAATTTCAAGGCTAAATTTGGTTCATTTTTAAGTTATTTATGCGCAATCAGACTCCGCTTGCTAATGCATTATGTAATGCACTGTACGTGTTAATCGTATGTTTTACTGTATGGTCCCGAGCTGAGAGTTAGGTTGATCTTTTTTTTTTTTAATATGTTAGGGTTTTTGTTTTGTTGAGAACCATCCTTTGTCGGTTCACTACTTTTCTGTTTTTCAGCCCCTCTGACTTTCTACTTCAACTTTTGTCTTGTGTCATAACCTATCTTCTCAACTCACTGTTCATGTGCAGGAGATCTTATGTGAAAACACACCTTGTGCAATTATTCCGCGTTCCCTCAGCGCCGTACCAAATGATGCTTTTATCTTTCCCCTCTTTCGAACACCATTGTTGTGGCTAGTGAAAATAATAACTAACTTACTGTCTAATCTAATTTGTAAGCTTTGCCCGTCATGCTTCGGACGGTTTAACGTACCGACTATCATCAAAATTAGACCTCATGAGATAAGGAGGTGTAACCAAAAACCATTTTACGCCCGTCATTCCTTAATTTAAAAGTCTGAATTTAACACACTATCAATTTTTCACGTGTGAATTTTCAAGAAATATCGCACGAGCAGTTTAGCAAACCGATATTTTTTCTCATACAAAAATCATTAACTGAGTTTTTTCTAATATAAATTTGACGAAATCGAATTTTTATCCTGTAAAAATGCTCATCCATTAACCCTAGTACAGAAAACTTTGCATTTAAGAGTGGAATCATTCTTTTATTCTACATTTTTTGGAATTTTCCTTTATTTCCTCAAGTTTTTTATTGGTGATCAAGCACTAACACCAAATTTGGCTGGTGTGATATAAAAATCTACATTGATGCCCTGTTCGAGTACGTGACATGCCACTTACTTCGTTCTCTTGCTTTCAGGTTGTCAAGTTGAAGCAGGTGGAACACACGCTTAATGAGAAACGAATATTGCAAGCTATCAGTTTCCCCTTCCTCGTCAGTTTAGAATATCATTTTAAGGTGAGTTGCCTCATGTGTGTTGCGCTCGATTATATTGATAATAAGCTTATTAAGTATACCTAAGCTGCCATCTGTAGATATTTTTAAATATTTTCTTTTTGGAATATGAAATTTTCCATTGAACTGTCGGCAAAATGTACAGAATTTACTGATTTGTTGATTTCCTTATGTTTTCGAGTTGATATTTCTTGAATTTTACCGATGCCTCGAAGTCTACTGTAATAACTTGACAATAATTTAGAAGCAGGATGCCAACATTTTAAGTAACGGCATACTTTTTGATGATAATTATAGGACTTCAGCTTTCTAGTTAGTGAATTTCATGGCCAGTTGCATCCAAGTTCAACGACGTGTCGTATAGCACTAAATATAACCCAGCACCAACGTAACGGGGAGCCCCTTTTTGCCGCCTTTGTTATCTTTCCGGGTGAGCGAGACCCTTTGAAGAGCCTTCTGTTTGTAACTTTCATTTTTGGTGTAGTCAGGCGAAGGCGGTGACTGAGTAGTTTACATGACCGGCGCTTCATCACGGATTGTCGGGAAAATCTTATTTCGTAGGAATTTCTTCGTTATTCATATTAGCAATTCCTTGAAACTGAGCTGTGCTTACGCTTCTGTGTAGGTATAGAAATTATTTGTTTACATTTACTTTGCTCTCCGTGGAATTTACGATCATAAATTACTCGAGAGTTTGTTAGCAAGACTCTCCTTGGCTGGGTTTATTAGGCGGCACTTCGTTTTACAGTTTTTGCAGTAAAGTTTATGCTCGTACACATGACAGAAATCCGTTTTTCAATGTAAACTAAATAACTTGACTTCAAGCCCTTCGACAAATTGAAGCTATTTTTCGATTTCTGCGTTTCAAGGAACCTAATCATTTTGTGCTACGCGTAAGTTGAGTGGTGATGAGTATTATTTTAATAATTGTATAAAGTAGCGCTATGGATTATTTCGGGTAAGATGTTTTTATTTTTGCACACACTTAAACTAGATAAACTGTAGAACCGCTGTGCGTGCCCGATATTTTATATTTTTTTAAATCTTTTACTTGTCAGTTTTGAGGAATAAATAACATGCAGTATTTTTCGTAGTTGAATTTGCACCAAATGTCTTCCAGCAAAAGAAGGATAATATTGCATAATTTTAGTACCACTAGTAAGTCAACGACAGCTAGGTTTCATTATATTTTGATTATGTTGCTCAGTTATACTTGAACATCGCTGATGAATCACTAAATAATATCCTCGTTCTTGTGTTTTCTCATGACAGTAATACGCAGGATTTTCATTATTCATCAAAGAAATCTAAACTTCAGTATATTTAACACATTTAAACGTGAATTTAAGCTGACACGTTCGTGTTGTACCGTAGTGTACATCTTTGAAAGTGTGTTTTAACTTTGTATTTTCCCTCATAGGACGGAGCCAACTTGTATATGGTAATGCCATTTATTGCCGGCGGTGAGATGTTCGCCCATCTGCGAAAGCTCAAAAGATTTAGGTAACTCCTGCCAGGTTGCGCTACCGATGCTAAGTCTCCTGATCTGACTGATCTGTGGGCGTTCAACTCGTACCGTCCACGAGGCACCGCGAATTGTCATCAACCTCCGCTCAAATCAATAACTCTCAAATATCTTCCCTATTAATATTCACGGTTTAAACTCAAATTCACTTTACCTGGAATGTGTTGAAGCGTAACTTGATGGCAATGCGCGTGTTTCCATAAGGTGTTTGACTTTCAGCTTACCAGGACCTGCTTCTGATTTGTATCTCTAGCTTCCTAATTTCTCCGGCACCAGAGATAGCGTGGTCGTAACTATAAAATGCGCAGTTTCGTTGCGCCTTGACGCCGTTTTATGTGGGCTTGTTGTCGCGTGTCCTCTATTTCGGGTAATCCGAAGCTTACCCAGTGTTGGGTTACGATATGTTTTGTTTTTTTGTATGCGGAATTGTTTTCTCTGTTGGGCTGCGTGCTGAAAAATATGTTCATGCTGATTAACCTAGTAAAATTATTAATGAGTGAAAATCCATTTGTCAGTAATCTACTGAATTTTCTCAAGAAAGTTATCTTAAATACTGCTCATTAAGATTCAGTCAATTGGCTTGGTTACCTCAAATTTGGGTTACTCTTTTTTCATCAATTTTTCTGAAGTTATCAAAGGTGCAATATAGACCATTATATGGTACACAATGAACTTCTCATTAGCGGCAGGCATGAGGTGTGGACGTCGTGGTTTGGATCCTGCCTTGCTGAACGTTGAATTTTACAGGAATGTGCCACTCGTGCAATTTTATTCAAGGATCGTGCCATGTGTAGAAGTAGAGATAGGTGCTTGGGAAAAGAAAAGCCAATCCCACAAATGGTCCTTTTGATCAAGAGACAAAAGCCAGAGTAATGTGCTTTCCGATTCAGGGATTAAATCTTTCATTTACCATTATGCTTGAGAAGGCGTTCTTCGGCCCTTGTTTTCTGTTGCAGTTTCTCTATAATGTCGCTATATCTTCTTGGGTAGAAGCCATAATTCCAATTGAGGTAGACTTGGAGTTCTGCCATGCTTAGTTGTCTTGTTCAAGAGTTGATGTTCTGTAGATCTGTCTGCTTTAGTAAAGTGAAAACACGGTTATTGTGTGGTGTGAGAAGCGCATTCTTTCAATACCTTCCGGCTGAATATATTGTTCGTTCGTAAATTACTTGTTTGCAATTTCAATCAGCTTCGTATGCATCTCTGAAGGACTCTTCGTATCGTATGGAGTTTTCTGACGTTATTAAGAAGGAAAAATTGTACTGAAATCTTTCTTAGAGTGATCTCTTCTGATTGAGATGACTTACTCCACTTTAGTTGAGGCGCTTCAGTTAAGTTGGGTATGCTGGCTCGTGTTTTACGAACGCATACTCTGAAATTCTGAGCTCGTTTTGAGCTTCACAACGGAGAAGTGAAATTATACAACAGTTGACGAGTTGTCCGCTACAGAAGTGGCAGCTGTTACGACATGCAATTGTCATAGTACGACATGTACGACATGCAATTGTCTGTTGTACAGACAATTAGTACGACATGCAATTGTCTGTTGTACGACATGCAATTGTCTGTTGTAGATGTGTTTTTCTTGTTGTTCTGACTCGGGACTTCAAAGCCTACGTCCTTCCTATGCCTCTTCGTTTTGCATACCTCAATATTTCATAGTCTTCATTTTGTCGATGTGGTTCATTGAAAAATTCAAATCTTCTTTCTGCATAAACGTTGGAAAAGAATGAACTGCTATACGTCACCTTGCCCGATTCGTGTTGTTGAAATTCCCGTTTAGAATTTGATACTCATTCCAAGTACCTTGAATTCTCATTCTGACAGGTGGTGTTATTGAATCGTAAAATTCCGGAACAGATGCTCTGGTCAAATTCAAATTGATAGTATATTTCTTTTTATAAATGTACAATATCAATTGACTTTTCTAAAATTTGGGCTTGAGAAATAAGTGGCATCGGGTTCGAAGACGTTTATCTGAGTTTTGCTCTACTCGCCTCCTTAGAATGCGGTAGGGATAGATCGATACTCGTAGCGTTCGTAAAGTCCATTGTGAGAGTTTGTCTCATTTTTGGAATTCGGGGTGTCGAATAAACGCTGACATCTCGAGCGGTCTTTAATAGTTTAGAGGTCTAATTGGTCATGATGCCGATAGTGGTGAGTTTCCCTCGGCTCCTAAGCATTTTTAGACTCATTTCTATTGAAATATGAGGCTTCTGATGGTCTTTGCCTTGCTCTGTCGACGTTCAGGATTCCCTCCATGTACACTAAAACGAAGTTCTGATAACGACCTAATATCATGGTTCTATTGCAGCTACAGTACTTCATTTGTGCTCTTGGAAATTATAACCTTCTATCAATAATTACATCAATTTCAAGTAACAAGGAACCTATGTTGCGGCTTAATCTTAATTTCTTTTTTAAGATGTAACCACCAGTAACTTCGTACCAGACTCAACTTAATTGTACTTCCTTAATAATTCATTCTAAATTTTAATAATCGATCAAATTTAACTATTGTGTCCTGAATTATACAACATTGTGAAAATTTCGTTACATATTTCCTATTGAAGGTGAACTAGCGGTTGTAAATTGACCAGGAAATTTTCATCTACGATCTGTTACTAATTTTAGGTAACGTATCAAGCAAGACTTGGGGTTCTATCTTGGTGATTTTTCTCATGGATGGTTCAACATTACCGTTGAAGGGCTGATGCGTCCATCTGTGGCTTCCAACGGGCATCGTTTCGTTGCATGGGCTCAGCGTATCAAACTGTTGTTCTACCTTCCTCGTGAGGAGCAGACTGTAATCGCACGCACTGTATGTCAAGCGAATGTGTGACTTCACACACACTATGTATTAACCTACTCGGCTGCTGTGTTGTCGTGTTCATTCCATGTGATTCAACAGGTTTTCGTATTTCTCCTGTTCCTGCTACGCCGGTTTTTCATCCATGCTACCCTACGAGCTATGTTGGCAACCGCTTCACTGGTCTGCTTTATAACCTCATTAATATGGTGGCATTCTGTCTCTTCTCTCGCGACAGGATAACACCAATTTGTACATGGTCTTAGAATACGTGCCGGGTGGGGAGATGTTCTCCCACCTAAGAAAGATCGGCAGGTTTAGGTAAGTTCCAAGCGTATTCTCTCATAGTGTCTTTTTTTCCGTTTAATTAAAAATCAAGCAGTAATACACCACTTCTTTATGCTAAAAGAATGTGTTTTGGTCGTCAGTGGTGAAATTGAAGTGTTAAAACTGAGTATCTTACATTAAATCGTGAATTTCAATGAAGAAACGTTTTCATTTCTACTGTTACACTTTTAATGGCTTTTAGTTCGTTAATCTAACAATCACCCCTCAGGGGGATGCAACTATTGTATCTATGGGAATTCGCGCTCCCAGGGGAACCATGTGTGGGCCCGAGCTAAAGGTTAGGTAGGCTTCCTTTTTGTTGTAATAAAATAGGTTTTTGTTATGTTACGGGCCATCTTTTTTCGGTACACTGCTGTCCTGTTTTTCAGCACCTACTACTTTCTTCTTCAACTTTTTCTTGTTTCATGAACTTCTTTCCTAGCTTACTGTTTCTGTGCACCTTGTGCATAGATTCCACGTTCCCTCAACTCCATACTAAATGGTGCCTTCCTCTTTTCTCTCTTGGAACATCTTTGTCGTGGTTATGGGAGGCTAAAACTTTCTTATATAATAATAAAAATAATAATAATAATAATAATAATAATTAATAATAATAATAATAATAATAATAATAATCTAACAATCATGGTCTTGTGCACCGGAAGCGAGTCGAATTTTTGTTGTATTTTTTTTATCAAATTATATTCGCGTAACCCATCTGTTTTCTCTAATGCAAGAAATAGGATGTGACCCGTGTGTTGAGTACTTTTAAGTGTCATCGCCTCGGTTTGTTTGTGTTTACTCTCTTGTTTCTTTTCAATTTTTAGTTTTCTGACCTTTCCTTGAACGTTATTGAGACTGCACGAATAACAAGGCATAGTCCTATATAAATTGTTTCAGTTCCGCTTTCAACAAGTTCACGAATTTTTCCAAGTGTGTAGCCACCAAGTTGCAGTTTACATTGAATACAAATTGCGACTGATTTAAATTTGATTTCAACGGATCGTTTTAAAACACACTGATAAATATACGCTTAGGTTTGAAGAAGCATAAATCTTTTTTGTAACTTCGATCACCCACCTGTATTTTGTGTCACACTAATTGCTAGACTGTGGAGGTAACGTACTACCTATTAGCGTGTGTGGGCGACACCTTGTGATCTGTTTTTAATTTGTTGTTTTGTGCGTTGCTTTTGCCAGTGGAATGTTTCTCGACTATTATGACGTGTGATGATGATTGTTTTGTGTCCCTTGTGTGGAGTGTTGCTGATTTACATTGTAAGGGACGAGTACAGATGATTTCAACTTGTTTCGTGTGGCAAATTTGAATCTTTTCTGGCAAGAACATGTATTATGTATGAATCAGAGTGCTTCTTTCGTACTTGTACTATTTACCCGATCTCAAGAACATTTGCAGTCATAAGCTCTTACTTGTTAAATCGTGTTCAGTATTTCATATTGTTTAATGTATAATAATATGCGAGGAAATGAGAGCTTAGCTTGTGATTCAGTGAGAACGTTAAACAACCATATTAGCTGGCATGACTAGGGAAAAGTTACGCATTAACGAAAAGAATTAATCACCAAAGTTTTCTTACGATTTGCATAAAACAATTACTGTTTACAGGTTTGCATGAACTAGAATTGAAATCTATCTAGTCCTAAAAATTGTATTACAATTGCCTTCAATGAAATAGTGTCTTTCGTAACTCGTACGTCATGTTGATGACCTTAATCCTTACTAATCAGTCACCATAGCACATGTCGAGTAAGTTTCCTGAAGCTGTGTAATAGCCCTGTTTTGGTGTGAACGCGCAGTGAACCCCACTCCCGGTTCTACGCGGCCCAGATCGTCCTGGCTTTTGAGTACTTGCACTACCTCGACCTCATATACAGAGATCTCAAGCCGGAAAATCTACTCATCGATAACGTCGGCTACCTCAAGGTAGGCTTTTGCTGGACCCGGGTCAGATTCACCAACTGTGCTCTTTTTTTATTACATAGACGGTTTGAAAATCGCTTGGCAGTGTTTAATAAACTCGTCTCGTTTTTTCTCCGGGCGATAAGGTAAACTTGCATTATTTTTACAAAGTACGTTTCTATTTTCGCGGCGAGGTAGGATAGTGCCCCAGTTCGCCTTCACTGCTTTTGGAGGATGGGTTCTTGTTTCATTTTTGAGTGAAAAATACTGCTGTACCTACGTCTATTTATGTGTTGTCGCTGACGTAGCACACATTTTTGAGGGTAACATCTGGTAACTGTCCATTGTGTATCTCGCTCAAACCATCGACGGTGTTGAACTAAATTTACCTTTGCCAGCATTCAAAGGTTGAGCTGAAGTCGCGAATAAATTGCTGGCAATTTCTGAGCATATCTCTGTAGTGTTGTTATAGATAATTTTGACATCGTCGGTTCTGTGAAGCAAAATTTATTAATAAGGCTCTTTCCACACCTCTTGTTTCCTGGGAGTGGCTGGTAAATCATCATTCTGCCCGTAATCCTTCGTTTCAATTAGTGTTTCTCATATTTTTCTCTTTCATTCATATGGTAACAATTTTACTAAGTATTATCTTCGAGAATGTTCAATCATTCGTTACTGCCTTTTTTGTTTACGTACCATTCTGTTCGATCTTGCTCTATTTATGAACATCTCTGTGATACGTACTCATTTATTGGTATATGTGATGGCTGTTTATGTTCAGGTGACGGACTTTGGCTTTGCGAAGCGAGTCAAGGGCCGGACATGGACCCTGTGTGGCACGCCGGAGTATCTCGCTCCTGAGATCATCCTCAGTAAGGTCAGCCTTGTTCTATTTCGCCCTGGGCATCCCTGGTCACTTCGACGATACTTTTTAGTGAAGTATGCAAGACACGTGAAAAATATCAGTGAGGCCTGCCTGGTTTAATTACATTCTAGGTGTCACTAATCATTTCGTTGACACTTTTTTTTAGTGGAGATGGTACAAGACACGGGAAACTTAGTGGTAAGGTTAGCCTGGTTTAATTTCATTTTAATTATCTCTAATCATTTCGACAATAATTTCCTAGTAGGGAAAAAAGACAAGTTACTTGAAAATTACCCGTGAAATCAGCCTCGTTTAATTACATTTTTGGTATCCCCTATTACTTCGGCAGCATCTTTTTAATGAAGAAGAAGCAAAATGAGAGGGAAACTATATGGTCTAAAGTTATCACAGTTACCCTTTACGTGATTCTAATTTTAAAACATCAAGTTTTTTTCCTCAAACTAGCGTTTGATGGTGATGTTAGAGTCTAATACGTAAGGGAAGTCCACTTAGTTGTCCCTTCCATCTTTTGTCCAAGTTTGACCTATCGAGGCAATTATGTTCGGTGTAATCTGGAGCACTTAGACATTCCTATCGTTGCTTTTGGGAGTATTTCACTAACTGCTATTTAAGTGGACTCTTTGTTCGTGTTGATTAGGCGTATTATCGAGCTCTCGTGACCTCACTAACATTCACGCTCATGACACAGGGCTACAACAGGGCCGTGGACTGGTTGGAGTGTTTCACTTTTGGGAGTATTTCACCGACTACTTGAAATACTTGCCGTTTATGATGATTATATTATGAAGATGCTATCTCCCGTTAATTCGTGTTCATTGGGCGTATTTCGAACTTGCGTAACCTCACTAACACTCACGTCATGACACAGGGTTACAACAAGGCTGTGGACTGGTGGGCGCTCGGCGTGCTCGTGTACGAAATGGCAGCAGGCTATCCTCCTTTCTTCGCCGACCAGCCCATACAGATCTACGAGAGGATAGTCTCGGGCAGAGTACGTGCTTCTTTTTAAAATAAGTTTGCGCCAATTTTTTTACTTGTTTTAAATTACAAGCGACATCTGTATGGTCTTTGATTGAAGTTGACGGTAACTGAGTTTATCGTTATTATTGTTATTGAAGCAATACAGGGTTTTCTTTTAGTCACATTGATTTTTGAAGTGCTCATCGTACGTTGTGGTAATTCAGGATTGTGCTTTAGATACTCATATTTTAGTGGCACGTGTGATTGGAATTATTTAATTCTTTTTTTGTGTGTATTTGTTCTCCTAGGGTTGAATTGCGGATGGTTAGCTCATTAACATGAGGTTTGAAAGTTGAAGTGGCAAATATGTATTACAGAAGTTTGACATGGCTTCAAAAATGCTGCCATCGAATATTGCAGTATGATTAAAAGATGGAAAGGAGTATTTCTGCATCTAGTTTTGTACGTCTAAGTCTATTTCCTCGTGTTGAAATATGGAGCTACTTGAATGTTGAAACTTTCAAGCGGAGAATGATTACTATGTATCTCCTCTGAAAAAAGGAGAGTGCATTTGATGAAAGAATTGAACGAGTTCACTCATTTTCTTTCTTGCCCCCCTCAGGGGGATACAATTATTGTATCTATGGGAATTGGCGCTCCCAGGGGGACAATGTGAGGGCCCGAGCTGAGAGTTAGGTAGGCCTTCATTTTGTTGAAATAAAATGTTTTTGTTATGTTGAGGACCACCTTTTTTCGGTTCACTGCTGTCCTGTTCTTCAGCTCCTACTACTTTCTTCTTAAACTTTGATCTTGTGTCATAATCTTCTTTCACAACTTACTGTTTCTATGCCCTTTCTGCGTAGATTCCGCGTTTTCTTAACTCCATACTAAATGGTCCCTTCCTCCTTCCTCTCTTTTGATCGCATTTGTTGCTGGGTAGGGAGGCTAAAACTAACGACCAATCTAACTAATCTTTCTATCTTGCCGTGGTATGACCGAATTTTGCATTTTTTGTTGACAAACTAGGTTCCTCCTTCTGCCTTTTTTCCTCACAGTATTTACGTTGTGAACTTTAGCACTTATATGAACGTGTGTACGTTAGTAACAAAGTTGGATATTTTTGATTTTGAAGAATGTTTTATGCCAACTTCACGAACGTAGTTATGTGTGTCTATTGTGATAGTTTGTGCTGGAGGCTGCGGTTGAAGTTATATCTTGACCTTTGTTGGCATGAATATTACGACGGACCTTGATATTTCTGGCATGACCTTAGCAATTGATCATCCCTACTTGCGAGTCACCCCAGTGGGACGTCGCGAGGACGCTGTCGTCTATGTTTGCAGTACTCGTGTTATCACGAGATTTGGAGTAATTACTGAACTACTCTTCAAAGATACTTATACGTGTACTAAATGGGCGTATTATTGCGCTTGAATGGGCGTATTATTGCGCTTTGTTTAGGGCCTCAGATGGAATAGAATTCGCGCATGATATTGAGTTATTAGGTTAGCCTATCTCGTTCTATGGGAACTGACGCCCCAGAGGTGATTTTGTTAGGTTACCTCAGCTCTAGATAGGCTGTCGGGGCTACTATCTCTTGGGCCTACTTTACTTCTTTCACTGCTCATACCTTTTTCGTTATTTCTTCTTTTTTCTTCATTCACAAATTTAAGTTTCTATACGCAGGGTATGTGCGGGAACAAATTTTATGCGTAGATTATCATTTTCTACTATTCGTACTACAGATGGCCCATTTCATTCTATCTTACCAAAATTGTATTTTAAGTGGCTAGGGAGTCTAACTTTGTGTCCTCTTTTAAAATGTAAAAATTGGCTTGGACTGTCTGCTTTTCTGTTTTATATATCTTTGCCGGCAAGATACAATTAGTTAGGAGAAATCTGCTTCTAAAGTCGTCTCTATCAAGTTGTTTCCTGCAACTTTGGTCTGGCTTTTCTGTGTCGGGTCACACATAAATCTTCCCGTTTATATACGTGCCTTTGGACCCAGTCTGTTGGTATGGTTGACGCTCACCAGTCTTCATGGCATGACTTGCTGGTGCCTTGCAGGTGCGCTTCCCAGGTCACTTCTCGTCTGACCTGCGGGACCTGCTTCGCAACCTGCTACAGGTCGACCTGACCAAGCGGTACGGCAACCTCAAGAATGGTGTCAATGACATCAAGACCCACAAGTGGTTCGCCTCCACTGACTGGATATCAATATACCAGAAGAAGGTAAGCTCTTTTTCCGCCTGATAGGACCTGAACGTTTGCAATTGTTCGTGAAAATGTCGCAGGTGTTCTCAAGGGTCGGACTCCTCACTAAAGTTTCGTCACTACAGTAAAGACGGTAAGGTGCGAGATGAGCGTTAAGTAATGACGAGCTTTGCTGTTAATCCTTAGAAGTAATTAGTAGACGGAATTAGGCGATACAATTGAACATTTTCAAATAGAGCATGCACGTAGAATTAGCGCACAGTGTAACAAAGAGAAATGAAGAAGGAAGGTTGTTGGAAGCCTTAGATGTTGTAGAGTCAAAGTGGAGCAAATTTACGGACTTTTTGTTCGAAGGTCTGTATGAACTTGACCGCGCATGTAGAATCAGAAAGCCTGTCACTCTTCTACTGATGCCACCTCTTGCTTCGCGAAACATTATGTGTCTTTCTTAAAACATGATCACTCTTACTTTTTTCTGTCTTCCTGCTGCGCTTTACTATTGAATGTTAATCACTAACTACCTGCATACTTATGAATATCGAACATGTTCTTATTGCATCATTTAACTTAATTCCTCGGTGAATATACTCCGCTGTGTTTCTCTGAATTGCTTGAGTAAATATTTTCCGTTACATTTCACTGAATTTTGGGGTAAATGTCCTGTGCAGCATTTCACGGAATTATCTGGGTTGAAGATTTTCATGTATTTCACAGAGTTTTTTTCGGAAAGGTTTTTCGCGGCATTTCGCAGTGTTTTGGGGAAAATTATTTTCTGCGTTTCCACTAATTTTAAGGTAATTATTTTCGGTGGCTCTGTTCTTTAACGTAGTAGACTGCACATCAGAGTACGCAAACAACGGTAAGGTGTGGACCCTGATGAAGCGTTTCTTTGGAGTTGGACACTGCTGTCTCAAACTTTTTATTGCGTTACTTGGGTCATCCGAGGTCTGGTGTCCCTATGACGAGTGAGCGTGCCCGTGTTTTAGTATTGAGACGCACCTTTTTTTGTTTAGTTTGTTCCATTTTTATGGTTATCCTCGACTTCGTACTCAAATCTACGAGACAATTCAAAACTAACGACCTGATAGTTTGAGTTCATTTGAGCAACTGGTAAAACTCGACTGATCAAAGATGGCTTTTAACCTGAATAAATTTCAGTACAATTTTCCTAAAATACAAAAAGCGTGCTATTATTCTTACGATAAACACAATCAAATACTACTCTCCTAACCTTGACTTACAAATTTAGGTCTGATTGACTTTACATGGCATGAAATTGGACGCCATCATTGAATTGTCTTACTTGGATACTTGATATAATGCTTCTCCTTTCCCTTGTTGTTTGTGAAATAATACTTTCTATGAGTTTTAGTACGAATGACTTTCCTTTGTTTTACACCCGTGAAAATTTTTCTTTGTTATTATTATTTTCGCTACTTAAAATCTGCTTCATATTGTGTTCGTTTTTATACACGTTGTTTATTAACAATTTTTGTTATTACGTTCGCAAATAATCTCATGGCATGCTTTATTGGAAACATTTACGTTGCCTCAGATCTCGTAGCTATTTCGTATTTCATTTGCTTACTAATCCCGCATGTTTTTCCTTTGGTTCACACGTTGACACCCTTGGCGTGTACGCTTTCATTGCTGCTGTGCCACTCTCACTCACGTAACCCGGCGCATGCGAACCTACGACGTACTACCCTGGTATGCTCCTCGCACCTCCACCACACTCTACACGCGCCGCGGTATCGTCGACAAACGTCTGCTACATTCCTGTGTCTGGGGATGCCCTATTCGACTCCCTCGGACTCTGATACCAATCTTACACTGCTTCTGGGGACTTCTTTACAAATCCTATTATTTCTCATTGTCTTATTTTTCAATCATGGTGCTGTCGTAACATCTGTTTCTTCTTGTTTATTTGGAACATCGATATTTCTCTGTGACCTGTTTATTCTGCATCTGTTTCCCTAATGACATGCGTACTTTCAATTCCGTCTGTTTTTCTGTATTTTGAACCTCCTGTATCGTGAGCATCTAATTTTCATAATTCTTCTTCAATATTTATAATTTCATGGTTTCTTTGCGCGTCAGTGTTACTTCATCGGATGCTGAATGTCATGACGAAGTGCTTTGCTCTTCATTTTGCGGCCACCTCTCGGATGTTACAATCCGTTTTCCTTTTATTTGCATTTCTTCGATGAACATTCGTCGAAAAATTTTCCGATACATTTGTTACAATCCATTCTTTCGTTTTAATATCCTCCCTCTAACTTTGTGTTTTCTTTCCTACTTTTCACTTTCGATTGTCTGTGCCTTCCACCGTAAGCGATCTATTTTCCTCCGCCTTCCCTCCCCTCCCCGCCTCCCACCCTCTTCCAAAGAGCAGATCAGCGCTCCCTTAATTCCTAAGATAAAAGGCGACGACGACACGTCGCAGTTCCCAAAGTACGAGGAAAGTCAAGCCCCTTTCAAGAAAAGATCAGACAACCTTTACGACAAAGAGTTTGCCAGCTTTTAAGGTAACGTCACTAACACTGTGATGGGTTTTCCTAAGTACCTTCGGTGAGTGTGAAATTTGAGCTGCCTTTCCTCTCTGGAAGTGTTGTTGTAATGTTTTCCTGTAGATTAGCATGGCTTGTATGTAGCGAGCATGTTCCAATTTGGTTTTGTAATCCAATTTTGGTAATCACCTTGATGTGTTTTCAATTACTATAGATGCGCGAGTGATGTTATCGTTTATGGTTATTCGTACTTAGCACTGCCAGATTCATTAATTATTTCCATCGTGTTTTAGCGGAATTTTTCAGCCTCAGGCAAATTTCGGTGGTACTACCTGAGAACAAGTTAATGTTAAGTTTTGCCTTGAGCTCCTTGATTCATGTCCCGCTTGAGCGATACAATGCTTAATCAATGTTTCAGCAGTGTTTCATTTCCTATGAACGCTGAAGAGTTCATTGGTTCGAGAAATATGAAAAGACATCGATATTTTTGAAGTTTAGAGGTAGGATACTGAGTGCTGGATAATTACGTGTCAGAGCTCCAAGGCTAGGTATTTTAATCGGTGACCAACACAGAGCCCATGTTTCTCTTGAATTGAATGGACCGAAACCTGAGGTGTTGTTTCTCGTGCCTGAATGTCCATGATAAACATTTTTGTTGGTTTTACTTCGACGTAGGATTGTATTAAATGTTTCGTTTGACTCGTAATTTAAAAGTGAGACATTTTATGTTGCTTTCTACCAGTTCATTTCACAAATTTCAGCCTGTCTTCGTCACTTATGAGTAATTATTTCTGCGAAATTGTTGAGGTGGTCGACTGTTTACTGTATGAAGCTTAGTTTTCGATTGAAGGTCTTCACCGGAATACGTGAATATACTTTTTTTAGAGAAAATACAACTCACTTGGGTTATTATTCGATTTTTTGTTTTGAAATCTCAAATTTTTTATTACATGTCTTACCCTTGCCAGAGAAATATTGTGAAAAGTGAATTATAACAGCAAGTAAGAATTGAAGTATCGAAGAGTATTTGCACGCAGTATTTTAAGCTAAGGGAATTGTTTTTTTTTCCTCCTCACACAGGAAAAGACTAAAAATTTCCCCTCAGGGGGATACAACTATTGTATCTATGGGAATTAGCGCTCCCAGGGGGACTATGTGAGGGCCCGAGCTGAGTTAGGTTGGCCTTCTTTTTGTTAAAATAGAATAGGTTTTTGTTTTGTTACGGACCATTTTTTTTTCGGTTCACTGCTGTCCTGTTTTTCAGCACCTACTACCTTCTTCTTCAATTTTGGTCTCGTTTCATGATCTTCTTTCACTACTTACTGTTTCTATGCCTTTCTGCGTAGATTCCGCGTTTCCTTAACTCCATACTAAATGGTGCCTTCCTCCTTCTTCTCTTTGGATCGCATTTGTTGCTGGGTAGGGAGGCTAAAACTAACGACTAAATTAATTAAAGACTAAAAATTTACTATCCGATTAAGTTTTCATCAACGTAAAGAAAATAGTGGAAACTAACTCTGTGAACTCAAGGAAAGCAAGTGGAAATGCTACTGTTTTCCACCGTTTATATAGCTATCGTTGTTTTTGCACCATAGCATAGTAGTAGTAAAAATTTCGCGATTTATATGTTTCTCTCATATTCAGGAATTTACTTTTATTCTCCATAACACCAGAAAATTTGTGGAAGCTAATTCAACAGAAGCAAGGGAAGAGATGTGATAATTTTTCGATTTTTTTGATAATTAAATGAGAAATTTTAAATTTATTTTAAATTTTGATAATTAATAATTTCTCGCTGATGCGAAAAAACTTTCTGCAGATTCATTGTGTAGCTGTTCGCGTGCCTAGCACGTTTTCGTTCCATTGAATTTATATTTTCTACATTTGATCGATGTAGAGCACTGCACAAAATTAACTTGAGACTGATAGTGCTCAAAAAATGATGGTCAGATGTTTGGAAACGATTAATAATTTCTTAGTATTTTACCGCTAGCATAAAAAGTTCCCTATGATTAATATTTAGAATGAGTTAGGGTTCACATTTGCAACTTAATTTAGCTATAAAAAAATAAATGAGTTGTGTGGATGAAAGTGAATTCTTGGTATTTTCGAATTTATTTAATGGTATTGCTTTGCTTAATAGGTAAAAAAGGACGTTTAGAATTTTATAAATTCAAAATAAACACTCATTGTTTCTTTTTTGAGGGTTTCATTAGTTGTTTTGGGTGTTTTCATTGTTTTCATTGCAAGTATTGTTTTTTTTTGCTACAAAATTAAGGGGATTGATACTAAAGAAAACGGTGAGCAGTTACATTGTTCGAAAATATCCGGCCTAGTCACACTTCGACAAGCCTGTTTTAAAAACGTACGAGCGATGCATGGGAATATGACATTTTTTCTTCTTATCATCACTCATGACTGCACGGTTCGCATTAACCTCGTTGAGTTTCAGTAGCTTGCATACGATTCAGCGTGTTGAAGCGTTGCGTAACTCTCAAATTTGTTTGTGAGATCTCTACTAACAATCACAATTGGCTCTAATTTTCATTGTGTATTTACAGGTCGAGGCTCCGTTCATCCCCAAGTGCAAAGGTCCTGGTGACACTAGCAACTTCGATGACTACGAAGAGGAAGCGCTTCGCATCTCTTCTACTGAGAAATGCGCCAAAGAATTTGCTGAGTTCTAAGCAAGACAAGTCATGTTATCACTCTCATCTTCTGCTCGGTTGTCAGCATCTTTCAATTCTTCATTTGATTCAATATGAGATACCTGATTTGTAGAAAAATTTCTTTGATCATAGGTTTCCCCGTGATTCTTTGTGAAGTCTGTTCATCTGGGCAGATTTTCAGCCGGGAATACATCATGTTCATTTCTAGTGGGCTTCTTCACATGCTTAAGCACTTCATTGGATATATGCGAGGTCCCTTAGTGAACCAACTCCTACAACGTCAGCTACGATTACGGTGCGTTGTTTTACATGATGCCTCAGCAAAATGATGCTTCTTCTCTTCTATATTGTTTTCTTACCTTGGAATAAGATGTGCGAATACGCAGTTTCCTCATTATTACTTTCTCCCATCCCTAATAATGTTTAAATGCATAGCGCAGAAACGCGTGTCTAGCTTACCCTTACAAATCGAGATTACCGTGTACTTATTTCCCGAAGCCGTGCTTTTCTGCTTTTCATCTTGTTAATAGCTATTTCATTGATGCCAGGCTCAAATTATTATTTCAATTTTCGAAAGAGCCTCGTCAGTGTACATGTAGTGTGTGAGCGTGATTGTCAACCATTCGGACGTGAAATGAATACGACCTGTCGTGCTGTCTGCCTGAAGATTGAACTGAAATTTGACCGTATCCTTTCTAGCGTGCTGTACGCACTCGCGACATTTTGCTTGGTGCCCTCGACTGCTTGGCTACTAAGTACTGCATGCTGATGTTAAATACAGTAACGTTTCTTTTGTGGAGCTGCTATACTGATTTGATCATTGAAATTCAGCAATATAAAATTATAATATGACCGTGGTTCTGTTTTTATCTCACAATCAAAATTACAGTTTTCCATCACATCATTTACCATTGATTTATAAAAACATTTTTATCAGGAACAGTGAGCAAACGCGATTAACTTAGTAAATCACATGCAGAGCTCGAAACAGCTTCACCCCTGGTCGATCGAATGCTCATCAGATGACTGGCAGCCCGAAAGTTTATCGAGATGAACAGACTGTAACGCCGCGCATTTATCCAAGAAATTACAGTACTACTACGTGTATCAATTTCCACGTTAGCTGACGAGTAGAGCCCGAGCTGTGCAAAATATTTCGAACATTCAAGCCTTCGCTACGTACAGGGCTCGTTGAGTTTGTAGCGTTGCAAAGATGATTATCATTATTGATCAATTAATGGTTGCAATTTACCTAGTTTAGTGAGCTGTAAATAATATGTTTTTGTTGTTATAAGCATAAACCACAATGTTATTATGTCTGCTTTAAAGGGATGGACTCTTTCAGACCCAGCACTCTTTTGCGCTTCTCAAAGCTTAGTAGTTCATTACCTCGACTAGTGGCATACTCTTGATTTCTTGCTCTCTCAAACAAACAAATTTTTTGGTGACTGCAGGTTGAACTCTCGATGCCATTGTTCTGTGTGCTGCCTTCGCATTAGTTTCCCACTTCAAGATAAAACAGGGGAATTTTTCTAACGCCATCGTTTCCTTGAGGGATTTTTTCTCCATTGGAGACAATGTTTATAACGGGGAAATTTTTCCTTAATCGGTTTGTGATCATTGGCTGTCAACGGACGTTCTTCTGTAAAATTTTGTGAGAAACTCCGTCATCGCCCAATTGTGCTGTGTTAGGTGCTCTGATTTCTTGTAAATCGGGGAGTAACGTAAGAAATTGGTAATTATTACATGGCTATCTGTAAATTAATCGTAGCCGACGAGTGTTCGATGTTCGGCTAAGTGGAGCTATTATTCTTGAATGAGAGCATTACTGATCTTGTGTTTTCATCCACTTTGATTACTCTATTAGATGACTGTCTTGAAGTTGTGCCTCTTAGCTTCATCCATGATTTTCCATTGCACTGCCGTTGCATTAGATTTCCTTGCCCGTATTTATATTTGCCATTTAGAGGCTCCATACGTACTTGGTTGTCGAGACGTCTAAAACCTAACTCACTTATGGTCCTGGGAGAGGTGAAATGCACCGAGTATTAGCAAGAGCGGAAGTTCATGTCATTAACACTTGGGTAAATGCGGCCGCTCTGCAGGCATGCTGACTGACCGACCCGGTGCTCTGATTCGGAAGTCAAATGAGAATTGGTTTTGGTACTGGTGAGCGTGTGCATGGATTCGTACTTTACTTAGTCTGGGATGTTATTTCCTTTGCTCTCTTCCTGCTCCATGTTCTTTTTCTTCAATGTTTCGAGTAAATTTTGCAGTGGCACCACAATATCAGCGGTTTCTAGAGAGAGGACCTGAGGGAAAGAGAAAAAAAGAGAAAGAAAGAGAGATAAGACTGTGCAGTACTCGCATTGGATGTATGGTGACCACGTATCACTAGTGTAGGTAAGAAAACGCTTATATGCCACTACCCTTATCACTATCGTAAGTGGACCAGCCGTTTCGAGGACTTTTGAATGTTCTGCACTGCCGCGATCGTAGTTTCAGAGCTACACAACCTGGTCACCTTACGTTGAACTTTGTACATGCGTTCGCTACTCATTTCGAGAAGCTGAAACCTAGTTCTTGCACCCACCTAACAGCGAATAATTACTGAGTTTACTTTTTGTGCTTATAACTTGCATAGAAATAAGTTGATGTCTGCTGGTAGACATACACGCCATTCAAGAAGCTCCCTCTTCCTGCATAAAATAATCGATCAACTATCCTATGGTCATTTGAGAATATACCTTTTGCCCTTGCCTATTGATCGTCGTTAGCGTCGGTGAAGACTGTATATAGTAGCGATGCTTCTTCTAATTTCTGATGAACATTTTTTGGTAAGATTTTGTGTGGGGTCGTGGAAGATCTGTTGCAGATCATGGAATTTATTCATGCTGGTCAATAGAATATTGGGATCTATTTTCTGAAGCTAACTAGAATTATTTCATCCATGAGCTTCGTTTGTGGTTAAGATTTCTAACTGACTGTTCTAAATGGCAACGACTTCCCTTTTTAATCTATTTAAAAGAGATTTCATAGGATAAACGTCGCTTTTCATTCCGTTAGATAATCAATAATCTCCATGAATTACTAGACTCTCAGGGTTGGGCTTGTAGTAGGTTTTCAAATTTCCTATTGGTCGTGGTAGTCGTGCATCAGTATACCTTTATACCATGAAATGTTCTGTACGTATAATGAATGTTTCTTGTCAGTAAGCTGATTTGTTTTTAGTGTTGGTGTGATAAAATTATATGCTGCGCCGCCTGCTCGTTTCAAAGGTCTCTTGGTTACGGAGTTGCTATTCAATGGAAAAAAACAATACGCTAATCTTGAAGAATTTCGATGACAGCCGACGAGTTCTGGAGCT
This sequence comes from Morinoia aosen, assembly GCA_030386875.1. NCBI lineage: Eukaryota > Metazoa > Arthropoda > Malacostraca > Amphipoda > Talitridae > Morinoia > Morinoia aosen. The sequence continues at coordinate 49,848,969 of CM059566.1, forward strand.
TACTAAAGAAGACAATGTGTTCATCCTTCAATGGCATGTGATGTAAGAATTAGATAATTGTAGTCATTAATCGCGCTGAACCGAGGCGAAGGCCTTCGAGTTCTGTGTGAGGTATACCTAAAATATCCTGATTTATTTAACGTATTTCAATTGTTCTAATTTAATCATTTCTGCTCACGAGGCTCATTATTTTGTGTTGTCCGTTATATATCTTGGCGAAATCATCTTTATTTTACAGGTTCTTTAGCTCTCGTAGTAGAGCAACTTTAGTGCAAGTTAGTTTATTTTGTAAATGGATTATTTATCAGAAAAAAGTTATTCCATTTTGGTTTCTACTTCATTTCCCTCGAATTTGAAAATCAAGCACAATTTGTCTTAACTCTTGAAAAAAAAAGTTCTATTCTCGAATCTTATTTCGGGCCAGTAATTAAAATCTGTGGTTTGTGGGTGCTTTTAGAGTAGAGCAAGTGAAGTTGATTTGAAACTGGCAGTGTTGGCAGGTCAAGAGTTTAACAGCATTTCTTTTGTGCTGCCTTTGAATGAGTTGGAAGCGAGTTGATGTATGTAGAAATTTCTGCGCTTATTCAAGTTGCTGTGTTCAAACCTCCTTCAATCTACTTACGTGTGAACTAGCTTGCTCTATTTTGTTAATTACATTTTTTGTTAGAATAAAATACTTTTAATGTCTGTAATACACTATATACTTTTATAAAGTCGTATTGGTTTGCATATTGAACACAGTTGTACATAAACCCTCATTTGAGCACATTAGCTCTCGCCGCCGCAGAGAAATCCCGATGAACCTTTAATGCGTGTCTCCAGTCTGCAAAAAGTAGCCTTTAGAGATCTGTGTCTGAAGCCTACTGCTGTTGCTGCCGCTCTCAGGTCTTCGAATTTTAGACTTCGCAATCCTGGGACATTTTTCTTCTAGAAAGTATGTGTGTAACACTCCTTCGAAAGTTTTCTCGATATGTTCTTATCATTGTATAAAGGAGTTCATATTTTCGTTTTATATTTTGAGGCTTCGAGTCAGATTTTTGTTGTGTTCTCTTACAGGAGAGGTCAGTTTATTTGTGCCTATGTTGAAAGTTTTTTCTCTGTGGAAAATGTGTTCAGATTTACGAACTTGATTATTGTATTCGAAACAAGATTTGGTAATTTTTTATTCGTAATCTGCGTAAGATTGTATGAGAGCGTAGCAAATTTGGAGTTTTATTTAAAAAAATTGTACGTTTCCTAGATTCTTTAAGTTCGTTCCGACTTAAATTTTCCCCTGAACTGAGTTTTCCTTTCCACAGTGCGCTGGGAATTATATTAGTTTCGAACGTATCTGTTTGCCACGGACGTATCTAGTGTGACGCTACGTTATACTAGACGCGAGACCGAGGCAGACTTAGTCTTGAGTTAACCAAGTATACAGTTGCTCTGGATGTGTCCTGCTTCAGACTTGAACTCCTGAAATTAGCGGGTTAGTCTTCAAACTTTCAATGTACAAACTGTTTGTGTATCCCTCGGATTGACGCTCTGTTAATTTTGGTCTTGGCAAGTAGATTTTTTGTTGAATTAGGGATATGCTTGATAATATTCAAATGGGAGTTTATTTCAAACGATCGAGTAAACTCTCGGTATTAGTGTATCTCCAAATTACTCTGTATAGTACAGGGAACTAACCTTGATTATGAATGTAAAATATGATTATAAATATAAATGAATATTATGATCTAATGTCTTTTGTGTCCTTCGTTGCTCCGTTAATTGGTGACCGAAGATTGAAGTCCAAACTTCGATTTCAATTCGGCTCTGGAGTTCTGCCTTGCCACTCAGGTAATCATAAAAAATGAAGATGACTACTAAAAGAGGTTAGAAGGGGACTTTTGTATTCATTGAGCTTTTACTTCCTTGACGAAATTTTTCTCATTAGATGAGGAAACTGAAAAACTAAAACTATCACTTGATTGAAATGTTGATGCGATCAATTGAGATGCATCCTTTTTTGAGATGCGTCTTCAAAGTTTAAACTCGAAGCTAAGGCTGTCTCTATTGCAGTGTTTTCTGACAGGCTTGATGCGCAGAATTTCCCGAAAGAGTTCTGTAATTTTTCAGCGTAAGTAAGGAAGGCACGAGTTAATAGCATGAATTTGACATGAGTTCTAGCGTCTTGATATTTCATTTACGGAAGATCTAAGTCGTGCGTAAAATTCAGTAGGACGAACATAAATTTCTTGCGTAGAACCTAGCACTGTTGGATGCCAAGGCGATTCTGCACCGTTCAGACTAGAATATGGTGAAAGCAAAGAGCCGTCAAGCCCATTTTTGTGCTGCTATTGAATTCCCGTGCCTTCAGATAATATCACTCTTAAACACCTCGGTAGTATTTTCAAATGGTGACGAGAGTCGAAGAACTGGTAGCATCACCACCACAAACTGGTCCGTCAACAGCTCTCCCATTATCCTAAGCACCTCTGCAAGATCGAAGAGTAACAGTTTCTCTTTCACCCGCCGAGCGCAGGCGCCTGTGCGGGAACACAACTTGTGCATAGATCCCCAATTCCCTCAACTCCATACTAAATGGTGCCTCCATCCTTCCACTCTTTGAACACCTTTGTTATGGTAAGGGACGCTAAAACTAAGTTTTAATCGATTTTCATTTATTGGCTTGTGAAGAAAATGGGGGAAAAACTGCTCTCGAAAAGTTGATACAAAATGTCACATTGGCTTTTATAAAGTTTTTAAAACAAAGGTCCTCATATCTCATAGGTAAAGACACCTAACCAAGTTCTCTGACATCTATGACAATGATTGAATCATTGAAGACCAAGAGAGTAAAAATGTACCCTTGGAAGCAGTCTAGGACGCATTTTAGTTGGTGTTCCAGTTCTGAGCCACGGACTGTAGTCGATCAAATGCTGATCTCCCATCTTTTCCGTAACCTTTACACCGTCAATTCTGAGATCCGGGATCACGATGACGTCTGAGGCATTATTTTACCATGGCTTGTGGCTACACATTTGTAGAGGATTCGAATTTAGGACATCAAGGGGCTCAACTTAGTTGAAATTCCAGGAAGGTTGTAGTTCGTCTGCTGTGACATTAGTGTATCCTGAAAAGCTCACCTTACTGTCGAGTGAAATTTAAAGTTCAACATTTTCTGTAGTCCGGACCGGGTTCTTTGGACGAAGACGTTTTTATTTCTATGCCATATATAGATTGTCAATTTTAGAAGCTGAAGTTTTTTGCCAGCTTTCAAGTCGTAGTTACGGTATCTCGTTGATTTGAAAAATAAGAGCCCTTCTCTACGCTTGCCGGTCAAAAGTTTATCTAATACATCGTGGCGGTACACATAACATTATAATGAAACTTCAGGTCTTCCATTTACTATGTGTAATAGGGTTGAAGATTTGGCATACATTCCTTGATTTTTGGTGGAATGCTTTACACTAGCTCAACTAAAGTAGGACTTATAACCTGACTCGGTACTACTTCCCCTACAGCTCATATTTTCTTATCAAAGAAAATTGTTTTCTTCCTTATAGTGTGCATCGGCATTTCTAAAAATTTCCGAGGTTTACGCAATAATAAAGGTAAGTAAAATTATGGTTGCAGGTTTGGATGACGTGGGAGACGTCCCATTAAATCGTAATATGTATTGAGGAGTTACTACAATGAGTGTGCCCTGGATCTTTAAACGCTGTTTTGCTCCAATTGCGATTCTCTCCTTTAATAAATATATAAATGAGAAAGTACATAATGAAAAAAATACGGGTAAGGACCATTCACACACCACTTGTCTAATTTTCGGTTACTCACACACACTGCTGCAAAAGTTCTGATGTAAATTACACGGAGCTACTCATGTACTTCCCGTCTATTATTTTACCACAGATGTTTTTGTTTTAACCAGTTGGTATAATTTCGGATATTTTCCAGATAAGCCCCACCACTAATGCAACACATAAGTTCACCCACTTGTAACTTTCGAAATAATGCAACTATCGTCTTAAAATTACTCTCAAACGAAAGATTAAACCATTCTTTCGTTTGAGAATAATTTGACGTCGATAGGTGCATTTTTTTGAAAGTTACATGTGGGTGAAGTTATGTGTTGAATTAGTGGCGGGGCTTACCTGAAAAAAACCGTACTTTCTATGAGCCAATTTCAGGATCATGCCTGGAGATACGGGAAGCAAACAATTTTTAAACAATTTAAACAATTTATTTACCACAGGTGATACAGAGGTAGAATTTTTCTTAAGTCTAGTACAATGGTCAAATTTGAGTATAGCTACCTGTGGGCCCGAACAAGTTCAGCGACTTCTAGGGCATCCTACCATCACGTTATTCTAGGGTGTACAAAATGTTTAACCTAGTTCACTTAACCTAGTTTCGCATTAGACTGATCATTGAGATAATTAACTCGATATTTTATGCTGTATTTTACAGTATAGGTCAAATCGGCTATATTTAATAGTATGTTTGATAAAACGATTCAAGAGCAGACAGAATATTGGTTATGGTACCCAAGGCAAGTTACATTATGACATTATCATTAGTCACATGTAGGAGGCAAGATTTTGACACGGTGATCTTACACGACTAGTATTCTGATAGGAAGTGAGACTCAAGATGTCTTTTGAATACTTTGTACGAGTTACATTCACGGATCTCCGCAGGTATAGAGTTCCAAGTTTTGGTTCCAACGAAGAGGATACTGTGTTGCGACCGGGCCTTTGAATAATAAGGAAGCATGAATTTACTTCTATTTCGGGTTAAATGGTCGTGATGACCAGTTTGCGCAGTCAATAATTGTCTTAGGCTATTGTCACCATCATTTGTTAATGTTTTGTAAATGAAATTACAGATGGAGATTTTGTAGAGATCCGAAAGTTTAAGTATTTTTAAATTTTTGAAAGAATCATTTGTGTGAGCATTATATTCTAGGTTCTTTACAGCTCTGACAGCTCTTTTCTGTAGAGTAAAAATTTTGTTGGTTTTATTTTTATCAGTTCCGTGCCATGCTTCTATTCCGTATTGCAAGTATGGAAAAATGAGCGTTCGGTAGAGCATTTGTAAAGCTGTTTCAGGCAGAAAATTTTTAACTTTATTTAGGATTCCGATGGATTTTGATAATTTAGAACTAATATGAGTGATGTGCTCTTTGAAGGTCTGATGTTTATCTATTATGATGCCCAGAAACTTACATGAGTTGGTTTCTTCGATTTCACCTTCGCCAATTGTAATGCATGGGAGAGATACACCTTTCTTGTATGAGAATGTAATATAATTTGTTTTATCAATATTAAGGCTTATTTTATTAGCTTTGAGCCACGATGAAACCTTGTGAAGTTCAGTATTTATACTCTCCACAATCATAGCAGGATTTTGGTTCGGAAGGACCGCAGAAAGCGTACTGTCATCGGCAAAAAGTATGAATTTGAAGAATGATGTAGATTTTACAATATCATTGATAAAAATCAGAAACATGAGAGGCCCAAGAACAGATCCTTGTGGAACTCCATGGCTAATTGTCTGTGGGTCTGATGTTGCGTCGTCAATGACAACCTATTGCTTGCGATTTGTTAGGTATGACCTGAACCAATCATGGGCAATCCCTCGAATGCCATAACGGTGTAGTTTCGAGAGTAGTATTTTATGGTCCACACAATCAAATGCTTTTCGAAAGTCAAGAAATACAGAAAAGACAGGCTTTCCTTCATCTATATTAGAATAGAGGAATTGTAAATGATTTAATATAGCCTGTGTTGTTGATTTTTTAGAGCGAAAGCCGTATTTTTTATCGTAAAGAAATGATTTTTGTTCAAAATAAGAGTACATTTTTTTATACACAATCTTTTCGAATACTTTGCTAATAATTGGTAGTACGGAGATAGGTCGATAATTGTTTACACAGGTTTTTTCACCACTCTTAAAGATAGGGGTTACTCTAGCAACGTTGAGGGAGTTCGGAATTACGAAGCATTACGGAATTTACATTGTCCGTGATAATGATGAATTGCTTATTTCTGTTTTCCCGTGTACGTAATCGTAATTCATTTCTGGAAAATACGACTTAAAAAAATCCTCAACACCCCTAAAAATATTTACTGATAACCAAAACATAAAGTTTATTAATTGCACAGCTTCATGTTTATTTGGACATACTGAAGAACTACCATTTTAATCTCTATTTGAAATAAGACAAATTTGCCATCGATTGAACATTGTGTTAACTGAACGAAAAACGTGTTCATTGTGTGCACATGACAAATGAAATTTTGGGCGAAGAAAATAATTGCATGGAAATTCGGCAATGCGCACTAAATATCACGACCCAAAAATTCACAATGTGCAGATTCTGCACGGAGTTTTTCTCCTAAAAACCCTATAGGCCTAGTTTTAAGTTTTAAGTTTTCTTAAAATCCATTTTCAACGTAAAGGTTGAACTTATGATAGCCAAGATTATTTGTCAAAAAAAATCAATTCTCAGGACTTTGTCTACGAAGAAAGCTAAACTGACAACTTAGTTTTGACCACGGACTATTACGGGCGTCCTCGCAGTCGCTTCCTTAGCTCCATTCTGTGTAGTTCTTCGGTATGTGGAGGTTGTACTTGTGTGATGCAGTTAATTCTTCAGGAGCGAGTCGTCCAATGTTAACCGAAGATTGTTCAGTGTTTCGCGGAAAACACAGTTCTGAATGGTGCGGTAAGCGTGTGAAATGTGTTATATTCATACAATTCTCATGTAGCAACTACTCATGGCTAATTTTTCTTCTTTCGTCGACTAGAGCCTGTGAAAATGAACGCTTCATTCTTTTTCTTTTGAAAACTTGAAGAAACTAACTTCTCTGCTATTAATATTCTTCATTAGTGTATCACACATCCATTCAAGGCCCATCAGGGGTTGATCACCTGTAATTTGAGAGCTTATAAATGGTAAATTGTAAACGGTAATGAACTAGAAAGATTAAAAATTCTTATACAAATTTCAAAAGTTCTCAAAGAGTTTCAAATTTGATTAAAGCGTCTTCTTTGGTTAAATGCAGCATTGTATGTCGAAGAAGAGTTGAGGTTAGCCAGCACCATGACATGATACCATCTCTCCTATCTGTAAATTACTTCCATTTGTACTTTGAACCCAATGAACTGGTCGCAACAGCTGTTGGTTTAAGTCTCGCTGAGCGGCGAAGCCGCTCAGCGAGAATGAAAATATCGATTATAACTGGAATTTGATGCTGATTCCGAATATGCCATTTTTTTTGACCGCTCTCGATTTTTTCGATTTTTTTTATTTTTTTTTTGGAAAGGCGGCTAGCAACAACTGAGGTGGTGCCCAAAGAATGCCATGTCCGTACAGGTTGGGTGGAACCCGGCCCTATCCGGTACTCAGGTCTTCAAGGCACGGTCTGACCATGTTGGGTCGATAATGACAGAGTTCGGATCATGAGGTGGTGCAAGCCAAAGTATGCCAAGTCCGACCAGGTTGGGTCGAGAATGGCAGAGTTCGGATCATGAGGTGGTGCAGGCCAAAAAAAAAACATTAACAATGTATAAAAATTTAAAATTCAAAAAAATCACAAGAAATCGAAAAAATCGAGAGCGGTCAAAACAAATTGCTGATTCGGAATCAGCATCAAATTCCAGTTATAATCGATATTTTCATTCTCGCTGAGCGGCTTTTGAATGTCATTTGTGGAAAATGTTCTTAAATGTGTTCCTTTAGTGATTCTTTGAAATAGAATTTTTAATTTCCATGAGCGCATTAAACTCAATATCGACCTTTTTATCTTGCATCGTAAACTTTTTCAAATTTACCGTTTCTTTGCGCTCGGAGTTTTGTGACCATAGATTTCTTGTTCCCTGAACTCCACTCTAAATAGCACCATCCTCTCTTTGGAACCCCTTTGTTGGTTGGGGAGGCGTAAACTAACCAATCCAATTCTATTTATTCCTATACGATGCTAATAGTTTATTAAACTACGTTCAAGTTTTACCAGTGAGGAGTGGAATAGATTATTCCTCCTTATTTTTCCCAAAGGTGTTCGCCGGTTTGAAGTTTAACTGAAATCGTGCGTCTCCAGAATTTGTGTCGCGTGAACGGAACGTAGAAAAACCTAGTGGAAAAATAAAGCTGCTTAGTAGAATTTACAAACTTTTACTTAAATGTGGCGATGAATGAAAAAAATGAACTATTTCTGAAAACTTTCGAATGTACTATGCATGTATAATTTTACGTGTAGCCTCGTTCAAGCCGTAATTTAGCAGTAAGGAATCTTCATAAATTTGGCAAATTTACTAAGAAATTGGATAAATTTTTGTAAAATATTAAATAGCAGTTCTTAAGAAATGAGCCTAAGGATTTGTGGTCCCTTGTACTAAGGTGTCTTAGCTTATTTCCTGAAGTGGTTTTTCGCCTTTTGATAATTCCTCAAGATCTAGTTTCTCCATCCGATTACCCTCTTCCCATTATCGATTGGGTACGTTATTTCCTGCCTGGTGTTTGTTAGGCCACCCGAATATCAGCAATCGCAGCTGTAAGTGACTATGGTGAAGATTTGAAATACTGCAGAATATTTCCGTGAGACTGATAGTTCAAGAAAGAAAGAAGAAGAAAGAAAGAAAAAACTTTATTTCCAATAGAGATTGTACAATATTACAATCATTGGTTTTTAAATATCTTAAAATTAATACACTTAGATGATACACACACACGAGTATTGAAAAAACTCGTGTCACTAGTCGAAAAGATATGATTGAGGGCAATGTACTCCTAATCTTGCTTAATCTACATTTGACAATACATGTAATGATAATTATAAGAGATAACGCAAATTCATGGACGATGCATTTTCATTGTGGGGTGAAAACACTTTTGACAGTTTACATGTACATGACATAAAACTTCGCAATTATTGATGCCAGGAAATAATACATGAATCGTTTGTTTCGGCAAATGTTCAAAAGTGTCATTTTAAGGAAGCATGAAAAAAATATATAAATACAAATCCATATACATATATATACGCACATATATATATATATATCTATACTTACATATACACACACATACAGATATATATATATATATATATATATATATATATATATATATATATATATATATATATATATATATATATATATATATATATATGTACGCATAAGCATGAGGACCAAGAAGATTATAAGTTTTGAATTTCTAATTCAACAATTTTAACATAACGGTCGTTAGTTAATAAGTATTTTATTCAAATATAAATGGATGATCGCACAACAAATGTATAAGTTGTACATGAATGCTTTACAATAATAAAGAGATGACGAGTTAGGTAATGTTACAAGTTGAGAGTGAACAGAAAATGACCATTATCTCTAGTAAAATGCTAGTTGTCAGTCTAGTACACACATATGTGCACACATACATGTGAATATAAACACATATATGTACACATAAGCATGAGGACCAAGAAGATTATAAGTTTTGTATTTCTGATTCAACAATTTTAACATACCGGTCATTAGTTAATAAGCATTTTATTTAAATATAATGGATGATCGCAGAACAAATGTATAGTTTGTACATGAATGCTTTACAATAATAAAGAGATGACGAGTTAGGTAATGTTACAAGTTGAGAGTGAACAGAAAATGACCATTATCTCTAGTAAAATGCTAGTTGTCAGTCTAGTACACACATATGTGCACACATACATGTGAATATATACACATATATGTACACATAAGCATGAGGACCAAGAAGATTATAAGTTTTGTATTTCTGATTCAACAATTTTATTATACCGGTCATTAGTTAATAAGCATTTTATTTAAATATAATGGATGATCGCAGAACAAATGTATAGTTTGTACATGAATGCTTTACAATAATAAAGAGATGACGAGTTAGGTAATGTTACAAGTTGAGAGTGCACAGAAAAAAGACCATTTTCTCTAGTAAAATGCTAGTTGTCAGTTTAGTACACACATATGTGCACGTATACATGTAGATATATATACATACGCATGCACAGACATACCCACGCACATACTTACACCAAACTCGTAAGCATACACAAATGCATTTCTATGCATCGAGGCAATACATACGCATTCTACAGAGTGTCATACGCATAGCGTGCATACGTACACATATATACAAGTAAGCATGTGCGCAAATATCAGCATAAACTAGCCATTATAAACCAGAATTCCAATCGAGGGGAACAGAAAAAATATCTTTTATTATAGCATGAATTTTATAAAATTTAGTACTAAAAATAGTGGCACAAGACAGTCTACTTAAGTCAGAAACATGAAATCGATTGTGGGACGTGGATAAGAAAGAAAACATTAATGTCCTATAAAGGTTTCATATTAGAAAACAAATCACATTATCTTTGAAATATGGCGCAAATTGTCGGCAATTCATGAACAAACATAGGTATCACATTATTATAAGCATATAACTATAAGCAGAATCAGCATATTACTGCAGTATAAATGGATGATCACACAACGAATTTATTTTTAATTTTTTTTACATGGATGCTTTACAATTTCAAATTAGAAAAAAAAACACATTATCTTTGTAATATGGTGCAGAATGTCTGCAATTGATAAACACACACACACATAGGTACCATGTTTGCAAATGACAACGTATAGGCGGTCAAATCATAATACCTACGCATACTTCCAAACTGTTGTGTGATGTCTTGAATTATAAAACAATGAGCGAGGGAGATTGTTCAGCAATGGAGATACCAGGCAAATGAGATTCGTCAGTACTCATTCAGTATGTTCTGTAACTAAAAATTATTATTGAGACACAAGATGACGAGTTATTTTGGCTTTAAATTCTCTAGGTCTTTGAGGGACTTTAATATTCAGGGGAAGTTTGTTCCACAGTAAGGCGCCTGATATGGACAGAGCCTTCTGCCCTAAGTGAGATGAACGATAGTTGACTAAGACATTATTGTTTCTGTTCGGTTTTTGATTGGTTACAGTGGGTGGATGGAAACGCACTATCTCAGCATTGCTCTGAGGAAGATATAACGAGGAGAATACGTATTGGGCCTTCTGCAAGAGGAGCCTTTCTTGGATTGGAATCCAGCCGAGTTTATTGAGGAGAGGGGTTACGTGATCACTTCTTTTGAAATTACCGTTGCATACCACCTTGGCTGCAAAATTCATGCATTTTTGTAAGTCCCTTTGAAGGTATTGAGGTAAGTCTCCCCATACTAGGCTGCAGTAGTCAATGCGCGATAACACAAGGGATTGAATAGCTAATAATCTGGATTTTTCGTCTAGCATACTTTTTATACGATGAAAAAACATTAAAGTTCCGTAGATTTTGTTGCAAGTAGTCTCAACGTGAGATTTGAAGGACATATTTCTATCGAACCAGATACCTAGATTTTTAACTTTTTCTGATGCATTAATTTTATCATTTCCAACTGCAAGAGTAAGATCTGAAGTTTTTTAATTGCATCTTTGGATCCAAAAACAATGCATTGTGTTTTATTAGCATTTAATTTGAGACCATTTCGGTCGTACCATGATTTCAGGCTAGTCAGTAAAGTTTCGGCTTTAATTTGCGTCTGTGGTATTTCCGATACTGAACTTGTTATTGCAATTTGAACATCATCTGCATACATTGAGATCCGTGTGTTAGAAGGCATTGGAGGGAAATCATTAATGAAAATAGAAAAGAGTAGCGGACCAAGAATGGATCCTTGGGGAACACCAAAATTGTTTTGAATGAATGGGGACAATTTGTTTTCTATGCGGACTGCATGAGATCGATTTGACAAGTAACTTTCAAACCATTAAGATGAACCATTTCTCTCGTCAATTCTAGTTAATCTCCCCGAATATCAGCATCCTTCAAGACGAGTCTACTTTTGCTATTTAAAGTTTCTACGTGCCGACTAAACATTGGGAAGGTTGTATGATACTAGAGGTCATGAGCTTGTGAATTAGTGTGTAGATGTGAGATTACGCAGAGAATTTGCTTTGCCTTTCTTTTCCATTCGAGGTTTGTTCAGTATAGTTTACCTCGGCCGAACGGTTTGTTACGAGTTGTTCTTTAAACTTGACTCGCTATAGAAACTAGAAAAATCCCGAGACCTGTTGGGGTTGGGGCGAATTTTAAAATAAATTACTCCATCGTAGCTGTACTGATCGTGGGGTAAACTACTTGATACTAAGATATATTTTCATCCTTCCTAAGATGTATGAAAATTACAATTCCACTGTATATTTCATTTGGTATGATAAGAAGTTATTTCTGGTATCTATGGGAACTAGCGCTCCCAGGAGGATAATGTGAGGGCCCGAGCTGAGAGTTAGGTAGGCCTTCTTTTTTGTTGAAATAAAATGTTTTTTATTATGTTGAGGACCATCTTTCTTTTTTCGGTTCACTGCTGTCCTGTTCTTCAACACCTACTACTTTCTTCTTCAACTTTGGTCTTGTTTCATGATCTTCTCCCCTCAGGGGGATACAACTATTGTATCTATGGGAATTAGCGCTCCCAGGGGAACCATGTGAGGGCCCGAGCTAAAGGTTAGGTAGGCTTCCTTTTTGTTGTAATAAAATAGGTTTTTGTTTTGTTACGGACCATCTTTTTTCGGTTCACTGCTGTCCTGTTTTTCAGCACCTACTACTTTCTTCTTCAACTTTTTTCTTGTTTCATGAACTTCTTTCCTAACCTACTGTTTCTGTGCACCTTGTGCATAGATTCCGCGTTCCCTCAACTCCATACTAAATGGTGCCTTCCTCTTTCCTCTCTTGGAACATCTTTGTCGTGGTTAAGGGAGGCTAAAACTTTCTTATACAATAATAATTCATGATCTTCTTTCACAATTTACTGTTTCAATGCCTTTCTGCCTAGATTCTGCGTTTCCTTTAACTCCCTACTAAATGGTGCCTTCCTCCTCCCTCTCTTTGGATCGCATTTGTTGCTGGGTAGGGAGGCTAAAACTAACGACTAAACTAAACAGAATTTATTTCTTAAAGAAGTTGCGAAACAGATGAAATGTCATTCGTTTACACTAGTACGTGAATGAGCAATTTACCGACTGGTACACACATGGCCCTATACGCAGGGAACGTGTTAACATTGAAACCTAGGCCTAAATAAAATCCAAATTTTCAAAGATTTTCGAAGCCTAATAGACAAATAGTTTGATTTTCATTTTAATTTCTCGAATTTATGTGTTCAAAAACAAGTTATTCAGTGAGCACACTTTGATAGAACTTCTTGTTTTCAAAATTACTAGTCTTATTGTCAAAAAAGATTTTATGTATTTATATATTTTTTAAATCTTGGGCCTTCTTTGGACGTTTACGGTAGTCGAAATTAACCATGCTAAACTGTCTCCATTGAATATCGAAAAGGCAGTATCTAATGTACAGGGTACATCACGCTAATTTCCTTATTTCGCATTGCAATAAAACAGGACATAAGAAAGATATATTTTTATTTATATTTATGCAAAAGTTACACATTTAAATTTGTAGTTCACATAGTTTTAAAAATCAAATCGGTTAAGTGATGCCCGCCATTGTCGATACACTGGGTGAACCGAATTCTGCTGTTTCTCATCACTTGAACTGAATGTTTCTTTTCAGATCTTCCAGAGTTTGTGGGTGGTCAGTATAGACATGGGATTTTAAATACTCCCACAAGAAGTCACTTGGGGCCAACTTGGGAGAACGCGACGGCCACTACTAATCGCCTCTGAGAGAGATGAGGCGTCCTGGGAAGCGATTTCGCAACACAACCATCGATGCCTTGGAAGTCTCTACATTTTTTTTTCTGCGCAGTACCAGTTTTGCTAAACGTTGTCACCCACAAAAGAATAGATTTCCTGTCCGAGACAGGTCCTAAAGGCGCAAAATTTATGCGATTTCGGAAAGCTCACCGGGTTGAAACCACCGAACTTCCGTTGGAAAAATAGGCTTCTACGACAAATACACAACTCTATGATCCCTCTCCTAAACGAGACCACTCCCACCTGCCTGGGGATCCTGTAAGCTTCAGGCACGGTAGAGGAAACAAGGTAGGGTCATTCCTATGGGGGAAAAGATACATTCTCTTGTTCGGCTAGCCAATTGAAAGGCTTTATTCCAAACTAACTTCATGATGTCACCAAAAGGCAATGTCGTTAGGCCAATAGTGGAGCCAGATTTAGGGCTAGCAGTGATACCAGATGCAATATGAGCGCTGCTATTGGTTCGTTGTCGTGACATCAGCAACACCACACTGTCAACAAAAAAAAGACTGGTTTGAACCTACCTTGTTTCCTCTGCCGTGGCTTTAGGTCACTCACTTCAAAAAAGCAATTTAACTTGCTGCACGATATTTATTTCATATTTCTTATCCGTGGACATGATTTGTATTTAAAATGAATGCACTCTACCCTTGCTACAGACTGACGCAATCCTGAGAAAGTAACGCTCGATGAGGAAGCTTTTGAAAAAACGTTTGTTCTGGTCGCTTCCTCACTTATAGTTGAAGTATTCGATTAATTTATAGCACAAAAACTTCATTTTCTTTCTCGTCCTCTGTTCCTCAGAAATCTACAAAACTCTAAAATTTTTTATTTTTTCTGACTTTTGAAAAAGAATTTTTCGTACATCCCCATACTTCTTGTGATAGACTCGGTTCGTTGCTGCTGGTTGCAAAAGGTTGTTGTGGGTTGAGGTGTGTAGTTTCTGTGTTTTCTCTTCCTATTGTACAACACGTTTAGAATCGAGTAATTCGATTTTTTAATCCCTGAAAAATTCCTCTGTACATCCTCGTACTGCTCATGTTGGACTCAGCATTACTCTCCAAACGTTTGTTAATGGGTGGAGGTCGGAGTTAGTCTATCTTTTAATTCCGTATCTTTAATCTCTCCCATATGGGCCGACGTGTTGTGCGACATAGCCATTCCACGAGCGTTTTCGTTTCAGCTTTCAGCTCATCTATATTTTACATCTTTTCGGGATGCTCTTCTTTTCGCTACCATAGCTTGTTTCGAGGCACCAAAACTGCATTCGGTGTATTTCTCCACTAAATCTTGCCCGACTTCCAATATAGTGTCCTCCAAATTGAAATAATATTTTACCTATGATGAACGTTACAGAAATAGGAGTAATATCAATAGAATAACGCTACTTATTTTGCATTGTATCAATACCTTTGAAGTCTTCGATAAAAGGTTTCCATTCTTGATCTGAAAAGTTTTTAATCATGTTCTCTTATACATTGGAGCTTAGATTAGGTATATGAACAAGACAAAACATCTTGCGAGGTTTTATTTATCTGAGAACACTCTTGGGACCTTGTGTATTCAAGGTTAAAGGCTTGAGATTTCTCATTGTTCTGTTTCTCAATTTAATTAATATCGGTAACATATATCCTTACTAATGGGTCCAATATCCTCAGTAACTGGTATAAGAAACCTAGCTTACCAATAATTACTAATCCACATTTTCATTCGGTGCCCATACGCCGTCCAAAACAAGCGAGCATCGGCGACCGAAGTTAGAGGTAAAGCGTTCTCGCTGCGGGACGGGCTGGTTGTGCATCATGCGGTGAGGTTGAAGTTCCGGCCACTCCCCGTCTTCTGAAGAGAGGTTCGTGAAACAAATTCTAAAAATTTTTTCTATATATATTCGTTTTTTTATTTAGGTATTTATTTATATATTTATATAAATATATATACTAACATATATATGTATATACACTTTTATACATCTATACATATATCTATATATATACATATAACACGTGATATATATATATATATTATACACACCGGGTGTCCCATAAAAATGTCCCCGACTTTCAAATTGATTGTATCTCCGCTTTTAAATTAACATATTTGAATTGTTTTTTTTTCAAAATTAAGTAAATTTTCTTTCCTTTTCGAATAATTTAAGTTATTGAAAATCGGTTGAATAACCACTTCACAATGATCGATTTTTTGAAAGGGGTAGAAAAACTAATTTTTGAAAATAAAATTTTGTTGGACAATATTGATATTCTTCCTTATTTTGTACTTTCCAAAAAACAGAACAAACAAAAATTTAAGATTGGCAAATCATTACCTCCTCAAATAACGTTTAAATGAATGAAATAATTTACCCCTCAGGGTAAACTATTTTAAACTAAACAACTATTGTATCTATGGGAATTTGCGCTCCCAGGGCAAAAATGTGAGGGCCCGAGCTGAGAGTTACCTAGGTAGGCCTTCTTTTTGTTGAAATAAAATGTTTTCTGTTATGTTAAGGACCACCTTTTATCGGTTCACTACTGTCCTGTTTTTCAGCACCTCTGACTTTCTTCTTCAACTTTTATCTTATTTCATGAACGTCTTTACCATCTTACTGTTCCTATGCCCATTCTGCATAGATTCCTCATTTTCTTATCTCCATACTAAATGGTGCCTTCCTCCTTCCTCTCTTCGATACGCTCTATTTTTGCAGCGGTTAGGGAGGCTTAAACTAACTTATAATCTAATCTAATGAAATAATTTAGTATCCTTCGACATACCTTCCATTTCTCTCAAAGCAAGTATTACTTCTAGCCATCATTGAACGAAGAGTTTTGCGGATTATTTTACCGTTTTCTTTCAGTTCTTGAAACACTTCTTCAATTCGTTGTCGAAGAATTATTAATGATGGAGGCGATATATACTTGGTGGTATGTAGGATACATCATTGTGAAACTATTTTTAGCAGTAGGTGATGAGAAATGATGAAGAACATCAGTGTTGTTTTTAAAACTTTTCCTTTGAACAATTAGTTTTCTAACCTTCCAGTAAATCGATCTTGTAGAGTGGTTATTCAACCGATTTTCGAAAACTTAAATTATTTGAAAAGGAAACAAAATTTACTACATTGGGTAGAAGACAATTCAAATATGTTAATTTGAAACGGAGATATAATCAACTAAAAAGTCGGGGGCATTTTTGTGGGACATCCGGTATATATATATATTTATTTATTTAAATATTTATAAAGATATATTTACATATATTTACATATATATATATATATATATATATATATATATATTTTATTTATTTACGGTAAGGAATTCGTTTACACGTTGTCTGCGTTTTGGAACAAATGGGTACCACAAGATAAATTTCTCATTTACGTATCGGTGTAAATGAACAACATTCAAATTGGTTCAATATCTTTTTTTCGTTAAGATTTCAGCATACGAGGTAAAATATCATCGTGCTATTACATTTTTCCAACTTATTAGAGAAGATACAAGTTTTTTTGAGTGGTTAGGTCGTGTTTTAAACGCTAATACTTTTAAAATGACCATATCAACCGCACAAACGCAGTCAACGTGTTATTCCTTTTCGTTGGTTTTCGTATTTTTATGCATTTGCAAACTTAAATGTAATAAATACGCATGGTGTTCGAAAATTAATGAAACAAACTTTGATACAATTTATGAAGCTCGATAGAACGACTGGTGTGTGAATAAGTAAAGATTCATTCATTTGTTGTTATCGAGATTTCAAACCTCGAAATAGAGTAGGGTCTGCCAAACTATATAGGGGCAGTTCTCTGGGTTGTGAGATGAAAGCCCAATTGATAACATGAATTTTATTTTGGAATCAGGGTTGCACTAAGTGTTCAAAATATCCACCCGGTAGGTCAATGTACCTTCACAAAAGCGATTCCTGGACTCGATCAAGTGCTCGTGAATTTTCCGATTTGAGTCGCACAGCGTCAACTATCCTTCAAACAAAGACTATTTCTCTCCACTGTGGTTCTATAAATGAAAATTTAAACGTGGCCCCTGAGGAAAAGATCCCGTTGTGTTAAATGGACACCTCTCTGTCTATGATCTTTACCATGGCGAGTTTGTAACACTATTGAGAAATAACGTATTTAAAGTAAATCTGCAGGGGCTCGAGTGCTTGAACGTCGGTTTGCATAAAAATGATATATCCGCTCTCTATTCTTAGCGGTAACTAGCTTACGACGACCACAGACTACTGTTCACCACCCCTCACGAGGTTCCAACTATTGTATCTATGAGAATTATCACTCCCAGGAGGAAAATGTGAGGGTCTGAGCTGAAGCTTAGACAGGCCTTTCCATTTGTTGTAATAAAATGATTTTTTTTTATAACCTTAATTTCCCCTTCTGGGGGATACAACTATTGTATCTATGGGAATTAGCGTTCCCATGGGGAAAATGTGAGGGCCCGAGCTAGGCCTTCTTTTTGTTTAAATAAAATGTTTTTTTTTATTATGTTTAGGTATTATGTTTAGGTTTAGATTTAAGGTTTACCTTTTTCGGTTCACTACTGTCCTGTTTTTCCGGCACCTCTGACTTTCTTCTTCAGCTTTTATCTTATTTCATCAACTTTCTAAATTTGCTGTTTCTATGTCCCTTCTGCATAGATTACTCATTTTCTTATCTCCATACTAAATGGTGCCTTCCTCCTAACACTCTTTGATACGCTCTTTTTTTGTTGCGGTTAGGAAGGTTTAAACTAACTTAATATAATCTTAATCCTATATTTTTTTCGCTTCACTGCCATATTTTTTTCAACTTTTATCTTGTCATACGTGTTTTTTATCTAGCTACTTCAACGTGCAAAACGTGTCTGGGACGGAACCTTGTGCATGGATAATTCGTTCCCTAAACTTCAGACTTTACACTTTGATTGCGGCTAGTAAAATTGAAGTTTAAACTCGACTTTAAAGTCAATTGTAGTAAGCAATGTTGAAAATGGGTATATTCTCCAAATAAGCCCCGCCACTAATGCAACACAAAAGTTCACCCACTTGTAACTTTCGAAATAATGCACCTATCGACTTCAAATTACTCTCAAACGGAAGACTAAAACATTATTTCGTTTGAGAGCAATATGAAGTCCTTAAGTGCGTTATTTCGGAAGTTACAAGTGGGTGAACTTATGTATTGCATTAGTGGCAGGGCTTATCTGGAAAAGATCCGAAAATAGCAAACATGAACTGGATCATGTTCTCATTTAATTTTGATTTAGTATTCATGATAGAGTTTGACTACTTGTGGGTCCATAGCATTATTGAAAACTCCCTCAGTGACCAAGGTGTGGCTCATGTCGCAGTCAGTGGTGTTAATGCTACTCTTTTCTTTTTGGAACACCTTTGTTGTGGTTAGGGAGGCATTAACTTATCTATCTCAACCTAAATCAAATCTTCCGTGTCTCGTCGCCATTGATTCAACCCTCTGAAAACGCAATGACTAAGCAAACGACTTTTTGGAAAACCGCTGTGCTTACATATTAGCAGCCAGTCGAGCATTACCATTTCCAGAACCACATGTAATGTTCCCTCATGGGATACAACTAATGTATTTAAGGGAATTAGCGCTTCCAGGAGGACTATGTGAGGTCCTGAGCTGATAGTTACGTATGCCTGCGTTCTGTTTAAATAAATATTTTTTGTTTTGTCAAGGACCACCTTTTTTGGGTTGACTACTGTCCTGTTTTTCAGCACCTCTGACTCTATTCTTAAACGTTTATCTTGTTTCATTACTCTCCTTCTTAACTGTTTCAACGCACAGAGATCCTGTGCGGTAACTCACCTTGTGCATAGCTTACGCATTCCCTTTACTCCATACTAAATGGTGCTTTCATCCTTCCTCTCTTTAAACATCTTTGTTGTGGTAAAGGGAAGCTAAAACTAATCTATAATCAATCAAAATCATGTATAATGTGCATGTTTGCCAATCCAGAATTTGTAAAACGTTTCTTATTGTCCGAACGATTTTACAATGTAGATTAATTGCAACCAACAATTAACAAATAAAGCCATAATTTGCTGGTTTAAGATAATGCTGAGGGTCATAATTTTTTTAGAAACCAACCTTTACTGTTCGATATTTCATTACTGTTTCCCTGATATTTCATTTATTGTTCGATATTTTATTTATTTTATTTTTACTCATTCCTCGGTAATAGTTTTTTGGGTTTTTGTATTCCTTGTCAAGACTCGTACCATTAATTTTCGAACACCCTGTATATTCAGCAATTTAAAAAAAAAATCGCTCGACTTCAACCAAGTCCGACGATAATTATTACTGAACTTATGCTAACAGTACTTGCTCGAACTTGTGTGGTTGTACTGAACATTACGTTGCTATTGTCGTTGTCGACAAGCAGTCTAGGTCAGTTAGCCTAGATAAAATTTGATGGCTTTCATTCATGATTATTTTAAGTTTTTGTAAAATTCTTACCAATGTTCACGCCATTGTATAATTTAAAGATTACAATGAAGGAAAGTTAACTGTATTGTATTTAACACTGGAACGCGTAATTTAAAAGAAAAAAAATTCAAGTTTCATCATTGCTTCTGCAACTCCGAATAACCATGTTAATTTCAAATAGCTAGATCACATTCTGTATCGATCCGTTTGTAGTATTTTATGAAAATTTCCCAAAGGAACAAACTATTGCATCTATGGGAATTGAAACACCCAGTGGAAAATGTAAAGTTTCTAGCTTAGAATTAGTGTAGCCTTCTTTTTGTTGAAATAGAATAATATTTAATGTTCATTGTTAGTGATAACTTTTTTCGGTTCATTGTTGTCCAGTTTTTCAGAATCTCTGATTTTCTTCAAATTTTACTTGTCATAACCTTCCGTCTCAACTCACTGTTTCTATGTTCAGGGGATCTTTTATGAGAACACACCTTATGCCTTCATCCTTCCTCTCTTTGTAACCTCAGATTCGGTTGTGGAGGGTGAAACGAACTCCTAATCTAATAAAATAATTTCAAGAGAAAAAATTTGCTTTCACATGCTCGTGTGTGGCAACTGAAAGAAATATATCATTTCAAATCGATTCATCGTTTAAAAATTCGAACGACGTTCATTCTAGTTACGTGGTAAGGATCGGTATTTGAAAACTCGAGAATTTTCGTGGGCTTATTTCTTTCATTTATTTCAAAAGTAATTTTTATATCTAAAATAAGTTTCTCTCTTCTGGCTCTTTAATTTATTTTGCTATGCGATTTTGTGAATGTTCATGTCTTATTACCTGAAATGTGTACTCTTATTTCATTGAGAATGATTGCCAAATTTGAAGAAAGTTTATAGCGTTCAATAATTTTAGCAAGAAAAGTAGCCGTCCCAGCATCGCGGTGTGGTTCTCATTGTTCTCGTATGCTTTATTTTAAGATGGGAAAAACATCGTAATGAAGTTTGAATCAAAATAATGATTAACTCAGTGAACATCTTTGGTCAAAGACTATTTAGTTGTCGCTTTGTATCATCGCTTGTGTAGGGGATTATTTGATATTGAAAGTTGAATATTTCGGAAATTATACGGGATAATTATTCAAATCAAAGAATTTTCTTGGTTTAAAAGTATTCTCCTGGAGCCTAAAACAGGGATCTTTGTGGCACCATATACACAACATTTTAGGTCGGAATTGGGTAAAAATCCCCCGGGATTAGTCTTCTAGGATAACGCATTATAATCTGCAGAAAATAGCACGAATCGTATAGTCTCTTTTCACTTTGAACCACAGCAAATACGTGATTGTTTGAATTTACTTGTTTTTTCTAAGCTTCAAATTTAGTTTAGCAGTTAACGCTTGTAAGCTTCATTCGCACTGCGCGCGTTTTGTGGCCAGATAGTTCAACCAATTATTGCTCTGTTCCGAAACATTGAAAAATTTAACTTGCTTAAGTTCCTGTGTTTATCCAATACCTGAAATTAAACTTCATTTTTTCCAGCATGGTGCTTTTGTGGAAACAGCCCTCTACTTGTGGCTAGCGAAACTTGGCACCTATCGTCAAGAGGTATACAAAGTTTTTTCGGGTAGCTTTGAGTGTAATGGAATAATTCGGCATTAGCCTCTCGTTCCAATATTCCTCACAGCGGAACTCCTATGTTAGTACGCACTCGAATTTACCTTTTAAAAGTCAGTTGGACCTTTGCTGTACATCTTCCTGTTTCTTGCAACTCAGGTTGTTGATCAATCGTTTTTTCCTTTTTCATCAAACTTCCCTACAGATGGAACATGCGAGGTCCCGAGCTAAAGGTTAGGTAGGCCTGCCATTTGTTGAAGTAGAATAGATTTTTGTTTTGTTTTATTACGGACTATCTTTTTTCGGTCCCCTGCTGCCCCATTTTTCAGCACCTACTACTTTCTTTTTCAACTTTTATCTTGTTTCATGAACTTCTTTCTCGACTTTACTGGTTCTATGCGCCTTGTGTATAGATTCCACTTCCCTTTAACTCCATACTAAATACTAAATGGGGCCTTCCTTCTTTCTTTCTTTGGAGCCCATTTGTTGCGGTTAAGAAGGCTTGAACTATTTGATTAAATAATGATTATTTTTCCGGTTCCCATCTGTTTTTTCTTTATCACTTCTGAGTTTCGTTTTCAAATTTTATCTTCTTTCAAATATTTTTTTTCAATTTCTGTGCGCTGGAGGTTTTGTGTGGGAACACTCCTTGTATATAAATATCCCGTTCCTTATACTTTGTACGAAATGTTGTCTTTTTCTTTCCTTCCTTGGTACACCTTTGTTGTGTTTAGGGAGCCTTAGCATAATTTATCTAGTTTAAAATAACCATTTATTTACATGGTAACTGATGTTCAACTCTTTAGGTATTCTTTTTGTACTAGGGTATTAAAAATCATATAACACGAACTTAGCATTAGGTGTAATAATATATAGATGTAAATCAGGTAAATGTTCTATGTATTTAGACCCCTTCCAATACTGATAATTAAACAAAACTTTTTCCAGTGTTTATTTATGCTCGGTATTATTTCCATAATATCTATTACTTCATGTGGCAGGTTGGATTTGATGATTCTCAGCAGCATCACCGCAGGGAACCCAGCTGCGACTCGATCGACATCCTGTTTCCGCCTTACCTTTTCGGAGACCTGTCATCATACATTATTGTTAATGAGAGAAATTTTGAATTTTAATAAATAAGAGAAGCAAGAAAGATGAAATCGCAAGCCGAACATAAATTTAACTTTTATAATAGACATTTCAATCAGCGAGGGTAATAATATAAGAAACAATACCTGTCATGGGCTATTGAATATATTCATGTATTTGGTGTCCGACTTAAATATTCATATATATTGTAAATACAGAAATTACACACAAATTACACACAAATTACACACAAATTACACACAAATTACACACAAATTACACACAAATTACACACAAATTACACACAAATTACACACAAATTACACACAAATTACACACAAATTACACACAAATTACACACAAATTACACACAAATTACACACAAATTACACACAAATTACACACAAATTACACACAAATTACACACAAATTACACACAAATTACACACAAATTACACACAAATTACACACAAATTACACACAAATTACACACAAATTACACACAAATTACACACAAATTACACACAAATTACACACAAATTACACACAAATTACACACAAATTACACACAAATTACACACAAATTACACACAAATTACACACAAATTACACACAAATTACACACAAATTACACACAAATTACACACAAATTACACACAAATTACACACAAATTACACACAAATTACACACAAATTACACACAAATTACACACAAATTACACACAAATTACACACAAATTACACACAAATTACACACAAATTACACACAAATTACACACAAATTACACACAAATTACACACAAATTACACACAAATTACACACAAATTACACACAAATTACACACAAATTACACACAAATTACACACAAATTACACACAAATTACACACAAATTACACACAAATTACACACAAATTACACACAAATTACACACAAATTACACACAAATTACACACAAATTACACACAAATTACACACAAATTACACACAAATTACACACAAATTACACACAAATTACACACAAATTACACACAAATTACACACAAATTACACACAAATTACACACAAATTACACACAAATTACACACAAATTACACACAAATTACACACAAATTACACACAAATTACACACAAATTACACACAAATTACACACAAATTACACACAAATTACACACAAATTACACACAAATTACACACAAATTACACACAAATTACACACAAATTACACACAAATTACACACAAATTACACACAAATTACACACAAATTACACACAAATTACACACAAATTACACACAAATTACACACAAATTACACACAAATTACACACAAATTACACACAAATTACACACAAATTACACACAAATTACACACAAATTACACCCAAATTACACCCAAATTACACCCAAATTACACCCAAATTACACCCAAATTACACCCAAATTACACCCAAATTACACCCAAATTACACCCAAATTACACCCAAATTACACCCAAATTACACCCAAATTACACCCAAATTACACCCAAATTACACCCAAATTACACCCAAATTACACCCAAATTACACCCAAATTACACCCAAATTACACCCAAATTACACCCAAATTACACCCAAATTACACCCAAATTACACCCAAATTACACCCAAATTACACCCAAATTACACACAAATTACACACAAATTACACCCAAATTACACACAAATTACACCCAAATTACACCCAAATTACACCCAAATTACACACAAATTACACACAAATTACACACAAATTACACACAAATTACACACAAATTACACAGAGAAATTACACACAAATTACACAGAGAAATTACACACAAATTACACAGAGAAATTACACACAAATTACACAGAGAAATTACACACAAATTACACAGAGAAATTACACACAAATTACACAGAGAAATTACACACAAATTACACAGAGAAATTACACACAAATTACACAGAGAAATTACACACAAATTACACAGAGAAATTACACACAAATTACACAGAGAAATTACACACAAATTACACAGAGAAATTACACACAAATTACACAGAGAAATTACACACAAATTACACAGAGAAATTACACACAAATTACACAGAGAAATTACACACAAATTACACAGAGAAATTACACACAAATTACACAGAGAAATTACACACAAATTACACAGAGAAATTACACACAAATTACACAGAGAAATTACACACAAATTACACAGAGAAATTACACACAAATTACACAGAGAAATTACACACAAATTACACAGAGATATTACACACAAATTACACAGAGATATTACACACAAATTACACAGAGATATTACACACAAATTACACAGAGATATTACACAGAGATATTACACAGAGATATTACACAGAGATATTACACAGAGATATTACACAGAGATATTACACAGAGATATTACACAGAGATATTACACAGAGATATTACACAGAGATATTACACAGAGATATTACACAGAGATATTACACAGAGATATTACACAGAGATATTACACAGAGATATTACACAGAGATATTACACAGAGATATTACACAGAGATATTACACAGAGATATTACACAGAGATATTACACAGAGATATTACACAGAGATATTACACAGAGATATTACACAGAGATATTACACAGAGATATTACACAGAGATATTACACAGAGATATTACACAGAGATATTACACAGAGATATTACACAGAGATATTACACAGAGATATTACACAGAGATATTACACAGAGATATTACACAGAGATATTACACAGAGATATTACACAGAGATATTACACAGAGATATTACACAGAGATATTACACAGAGATATTACACACAGATATTACACACAGATATTACACACAGAAATTACACACAGAAATTACACACAGAAATTACACACAGAAATTACACACAGAAATTACACACAGAAATTACACACAGAAATTACACACAGAAATTACACACAGAAATTACACACAGAAATTACACACAGAAATCACACAGAAATCACGAGGTGATCCCCTACGAGTTTATCACAGATATCCAACTGTAATGGGGGGAAAAACTCTTATTGGTCTGACGAACTCATTTTGATTATTGAATGCTGGAAATGTTTTCTATTTGCAACAGTTACTGATAAAACTCCAATCTGCTGCAAAATATCCGTGAATAATACCATCAGCGTGTTCTTAACAATTATTACAGACAATTGTTTACGTGAAATAGGAAAAACGGTCATACTTGTTCTAATGAACTCATTTTGACTATCCCATGCAAGAAATTAACTATTTGTTATACAAATTATAAAACTCGTGTTTTTGCTAGAAAATTTTCTTGAAAAATATCTTAATGGGGTTCCAGATTTCGTGAAATAGTTCAAAAACACTGTTCATATTTGTTCCGACTCGATTTTGATTGGTTCATGCGAAAATTGCACTTTATTTGGAATAGAAATGGATAAAACGCATATTTGTTTGAAGATAACTATGAAAAATATTTTAAGGTGGTCCCCGTACGATTTCTTACAGAAATTCAACTTCGTTAGATAGCCAAAGTAAAAGCTTCCATCCCTGTT
Source organism: Morinoia aosen (assembly GCA_030386875.1). Classification (NCBI taxonomy): domain Eukaryota; kingdom Metazoa; phylum Arthropoda; class Malacostraca; order Amphipoda; family Talitridae; genus Morinoia; species Morinoia aosen. The sequence continues at coordinate 49,875,479 of CM059566.1, forward strand.
CTAACATACGCATTTTGATTATTCAATTCGATAAAGGCACTTTATTTATAGTAGAAATTGATAACTCACTTTTGCAGCAAGATATCCTTGAATAATATCATTTTTCCCTTACGAATTTACACAGAAAACTAATTTCGTGAAATAGAAAATCTGTCATTCTCAATCTAATGAACCCTCTTTTAGTACTGAATGCGAGGAGTGCACTTTATTTGTAATAGAAATTGATAAGTCATATCATTGCTGCGAAATATTTATAAAAAATGTCATGAACACCAATGCAAAGGTATTGGTGTGCAAAGGTAATGGTATTCATATTCTCTCGCAAGCTAGGGTATTGGTATTCATATTCTCTCGCAAGCTAGGGTATTGGTATTCATATTCTCTCGCAAGCTTAAGTAATTGTGTTCATATTTTCTATCAAGCTAAGGCATTGGTTTTCAATATTACATTCGTAATATTGAAAATATTTCGAACCAGTATTTCTATTCAATGCTACTTCCTCACCTGCCACAGAAGCCTCTGTAGTAGAACTGCCGCAGTAATGCTAGGAGATGTGTTGCATTGAGGTAGGTAGGTGTCCATGCGTCGCATTCATCGATGGGGAACCTCCAGGTAGTTCGTAGCCCGTCTCTTGTGGTAAGCTCAACAGAAAAAATTTAGGATGCATTATTTCACACCTGAAAAAACTGTTAAAGTTTATACTTTAGGCGAAAAATTCCACGTGTCTTCTATGTAGGTCAATAATAGGTCTCTTCAAAATATTTTAACGAAAGAAAATTTAATCACTGGTGTTGTTTGAACACTATTATATATATTTAAATAATAAATAAATATATATATCATTCATCGTATTCGTGCAATAATAAGTTAGAATTCCAGGCTCATAAGTGGATACCAACAGAAACTTTTAAGAATACAAAGCCTTCCACCCTCATATTTTGATTTTGATTTTCAAAATACGTGTAAGATATTCACACTTGCAGGAGTTTAAAATACGATTATAGGTTTCATTCACGATTTATTCAACGATTTATTCAACGATTTATTCAACGATTTATTCAACGATTTATTCAACGATTTATTCAACGATTTATTCAACGATTTATTCAACGATTTATTCAACGATTTATTCAACGATTTATTCAACGATTTATTCAACGATTTATTCAACGATTTATTCAACGATTTATTCAACGATTTATTCAACGATTTATTCAACGATTAATTCAACGATTAATTCAACGATTAATTCAACGATTAATTCAACGATTAATTCAACGAATAATTCAACGATTAATTTAACGATTAGAAAAAAGACGTTGAGGCCGAATACAAACTATTTTTTAAAGAGCCGTGAAGACCGAATATAGTTTATTAAAATTTTAAAGGAGTATTTATATGTTATTTTTTATTATTTTATTAGTTTTTCTATAGATTAGCGCAAAGAGCGCTTTTAAGTAGCTTTCGCTTCAACTCAAAAAATGGCATAGCTGACACGAGTGCTCGATAGATTAAAATACACTTAAGCACCAACTGCTACAGCCGCAGTTGGGGCTAAGTACACGATTACAAGAGAGCAGCAGGGACTGCTGCAACCGCAGTTGTAGTTAAGTAGTAGACGCGATTAAGGAGCAGCAGGAACTGGTCTGGACAGCTTCCTGGAAGAACAAAGTAATTCTTTAAGGTAAAAAAAAGAAGACACACTAGAAAATTAAGGAACTCAAAATTGCGCACGACTATAAATATAAGACATTAAGCCGCTAGAACGCACCCCACAGTAGCGCCAGCTAGTCCCAGAATCTCACTCGAGTCCTGACAAAAAACCTCGAGCCAGCGTTAAGGTGAAGCAACTGACCGCAGCCTCCCAGGGTGCGTTACGGTAGCTATACCACCAGCAGCAGAACAGACTGGGAGTGGAAACAAAACCCAAATTAACTTGGGTAAGGTGGCGAAGGCGAAGGAGAGATGGAGTATTTCAGAGCACTAATTTCATTATTACAAATTGTGTGCTCTCATCCAAGTTTATTTCCACTCGGTAAGCCACTTTTAGAGGTTGTTAAAAAGAAAAGCAAAATAAGATGAAAATAGTGGTAGAACGGTGTTCAGGCGAAATTACATAATCAGGTAAGTAGTTAATAGTAGGGAGATGAAACAAGCCCTTAAGGCAATATAACGTAAGCTGGATGAACTCAGGAAGAAACCGGTACAGTTTCCTCCAAGTCTCAGGAGTTCACCGTAAGCAAGTAGGTTTATAAACTTCGTAAGAAGAGATTTAATTCTGCTTCAGTAAAAGTGTCAAAATGCCGAACCCTTCTCGGGTAAAACATCATCTGCTCAACTCACGGTCCGCGGCAACAAATGACAGCGCGAAAGCGACGCATGGCTCTGCCTCCAAAGGCAATACGAGGATTAGATTATTAGTTAGTTAGTTTAAGCCTCCCTATCCTCAACAAATGTGATCCAAAGAGAGGAAGGAAAAAAGTATCATTTAGTATTGAGTTAAGGGAACGCGGAATCTATGCAAAAAGGGCATAGAAACAGTAAGATGAGCAAGAAGTTCATGAAACAAGATCAAAGTTGAAAAAGGAAGTAGAAGGTGCTGAAAAACAGGAGAGCAGTGAACCGAAAAAAGGGTGGTCCGTAACAAAACAAAATCAAATTCTATTTTAACAAAAAGAAAGCCTACTTAAGCTTTAGCTCGGGCCCTCACATAGTACCCCTGGGAGGGCAATACGCGGAGCATGTGGGAAAAATTTTCCACATACGTACTCGTCAGGCCAAGTATGATTGAATTTAAAAATGTGCAATAAAACATTTATAGTATTTAATTGCATTGGTAGGCGCATAAAAGATTATTTGCTGACGATTCCTTAAAGCGGCCCATACACGATCAATTTTATTGCGCAATAACATTGTCAATACCCTCAATTGTCAATTAAATTGGAGCGGACCAGGTACATCAGCCAACTTTGTAGCAGAACAAACTGCCTTTTTTGCGCAAGTATATTGATCGTGTGTGGCTAACTAAAAATTGTCAATTATATTGTGCAAGCCAGACTTGCACAATACGATTGATCGTGTAAAGGCCGCTTTATAAAGAGTTACATCTCGACCAGCCCATAGCAGCCATTTTAAGCCATTATTTTACAGATGCATGGCTTGTGAAAATGAATTGTTAAAATTTTTTAAATTAAAAAGGAATGCGCAATAAATCGAATTTTTAAAATCTACTTTCAGGTTGTTCATGAGCATTTTTGAGGAACCTCTTTCTATGCATCATGGAGGCTTTCGAGGACAGTCATTACAATTGCCATAAATTACTTGATGCACGAAAAGGGAATGAAATGCATTCGATTCAAGAGAACTGATTAACCCTAAAGTGCCTAACCACTACTCCCAATAACACCACTATTTTTAGACTGACGCTGGCATCAGGTTATCACTAATATCAGGATGGGGACAGAACTGCCGTCCAGCAGAAAACTTCACCACTTACGTTAAAGCACAAATGCTCCAAGAAATAAATTGCTTTCTGAATTTATAGTGAGTGGGCCATGTATGGCACGTTGAGCTGTTAAGGATATTAATTCAGAGCAGTGAGTCAGCGTCAAAAATTTCTTTCAGAATTATTCTACATCGAAATAACACGTATCACTCAATTGACCGAACCATTTCGTTCATCGTTCAACTTATTATACCTAATTTGATGAATTGAGAAGTCAAGAATAGGTTGGTTTCGAGGCATTGAATCAAGACCGTCTTAATATGACAGTTCGATTTGCCTTGCAAAGAATATGAAGTCAGGAAAGTTATTCTTCTTCAATCGAATTATCTTTAGAAACTTAAAAACGAATAACGCTGTTAGTATTGAAATCATATTTATTATTAGAACTGTACAAGGTCTTGAAATAAAATATATACAAAGAACCTATTCACTCTGTAAAACGTTTCGGAGACCGGCTCCATCCTCAGTAAGTCATTCTGTAAAAAATTGTAAAAAGAAAAATTCAGTCATATCTAAAGAACACAAGTTTTTCTATTAAAAATCTACATATAAATTTGAATTATTATTATTATTATACAAGAAAGTTTTAGCCTCCCTTAACCACGACAAAGATGTTCCAAGAGAGGAAATAGGAAGGCACCATTTAGTATGGAGTTGAGGGAACGAGGAATCTATGCACAAGGTGCACAGAAACAGTAAGCTACGAAAGAAGTTCATGAAACAAGAAAAAAGTTGAAGAAGAAAGTAGTAGGTACTGAAAAACAGGACAGCAGTGAACCGAAAAAAAGATGGTCCGTGACAAAACAAATACCTATTTTATTACAACAAAAAGGAAGCCTGCCTAACCTTTAGCTCGGGCCCTCACATGGTTCCCCTGGGAGCGCTAATTCCCATAGATACAATAATTGTATCCCCCTGAGGGGATATAAATTTGAAGGGGAAATGAGCTATTTGTACTATTAAGGACAGGCTTTTCTGTGGCTATGTATAGAGACACTAAAATACGCAAGTCTAATTCACAAGGAGCAGTACGTAAAATTTTAAAATCATCTGCTATGCGATCGCAGCACTGTTCACTATGAAGGCGAATAGACGAGTGCGGCGGTTGGGTTAACATTCTTCCACTACGATAGCTGATTCCACGATGCTGGGCAATCCTTATATAAAGTGGCAAAGTCGCCATGCCGACATAGCCATATGTACATTGTACACAACTAAACTTATAGACAACGGATGCCCGCATTCGCTTCGGAATTACGTCCTTGTAGCGGAAACAAGAGCCAACTTTAAGAGAATTGACGGAAATGATACATAGTTTTAAGGCAGGAAAATGGCGTTTAAAAAAGGTTTCTAAATCTTTTGACATCTTATCAGTTAAATCTCCAAAATACGGGAATACACAATATAGACGTTGCATTGGCTCAGGAGGAGTACATGTTATGGAATATTTCTTAGCCAGAAATTTTTTAATTTGAACATGAACTATAAATGAAGGAAACCTATTTTGACCAAAAAAACTCTTCAGAAAAGTAAATTCACCGTGCAAGTCCACATAGTTTGAACAAATGTTAAAAGCTCGATTCAATAATGTCTTTATAGTATTAATCTTGAACCTATAAGTACAGAAACTGAAAAAACTTAAGTCCAATCCAGTAAAAGTAACCTTCCTAAAAACAGGGGATTTAAAAGCGCGGCCTGTTCTAGTAATTTGGGAATCTAAAAATGATAAACAATTATTGCTTTCAATTTCAACAGTAAATTTTATGTTAGGATGCTTAGAATTCAAATAGTCTCTAAACATGGTGACATGGCTAGGATCTTGAAATAATAAAAAAGTATCGTCAATATATCTTCTGCAGAATACGGGTTTGAAACTTGTGGGGCAATCTGCAAGCCATTTCTGCTCCCAATGGCACATAAAAATGTTTGCAAACGTAGGGCCCAAAGGGAGACCCATGCCAAGACCTTCTATTTGTTTACATAGTTTGCCAGCAAAAACAAACACAGAATTAAAACCGAAAGTTCAAGTAGAGTTTTAAATTGAATTCTAGTAAGCCCCAAAACCAAATCTGTTGACGAGGCAAAAAAGCATTTAAAATTATATTGATTGTTTCTGTCAGAGGAATGTTGGTAAATAAACTTTCAACATCAAATGAAGCCATAGTTACACTTTCTGCATGTTTAAATGACGTAATCTCGTTAATGAATTGAGATGAATTGTCTAACGTATACTCATTTTTGGTTAATGGACTTAATACAGGCACCAAGAATCGAGCTAAACTGTAACGCCTCACTCGTCTATTCGCCTTCATAGTGAACAGTGCTGCGATCGCATAGCAGAAGATGATTTTAAAATTTTACGTACTGCTCCTTGTGAATTAGACTTGCGTATTTTAGAGTCTCTATACATAGCCACAGAAAAGCCTGTCCTTAATAGTACAAATAGCTCATTTCCCCTTCAAATTTATAAGTAGATTTTTAATCGAAAAACTTGTGTTCTTTAGATATGACTGAATTTTTTTTTTTCAATTTTTTACAGAATGACTTACTGAAGATGGAGCCGGTCTCCGAAACGTTTTACAGAGTGAATAGATTCTTTGTATATATTTTATTTCAAGACCTTGTACAGTTCTAATAATAAATTTGATTTCAATACTAACAGCGTTCTTCGTTTTTAAGTTTCTAAGAATATGAGGTTAGCGAAATGATGAACCCAATGCGTTCACTTTCATCTCATTTCAGTAATTTTACATTCCTGGCACATGTTGACATGGGAATTATAAGCGCGTAAAAAATGTTCGCCACAACTGCTACTTGCCAAGAATATTAGTACAAACCACCAAAACTAATGGTGCATAACAATTTTATGGAAAACTTGAATACCGCTCGACTAGTAGCTACCAAACGATTAATTTCATCAGCTTCCTTCCTTTTGAGCAAAAAAATTGTAATGTGTCCAGTCAATTAGCTCTCAGTCTACGTCCCGCATTGCAACGTACAGTTTCATAACGCGAGCCAATTTGCGCTGGCCTCAATCTTCTTTCTATTCGAAGCTGAGCAGCGAAGGCGATGGCTAAAGTTGATTTTTAATTGAAGGCCATCAGAGATGCTCAAATATGTGGTCCTTAGAACCATACGCTACGGTACTTAGTGCAATATTTAGCGAAAACGAGTTGAGCATACTACTGTCATCCCCAAACTCTCCACTGTTCCATTAGATTATTATCAGTTAGTTTAAGACTCCCTATCCGCAACAAATGTGATCCAAAGAGAGGAAGGAAGAAGGTACCATTTAGTATGGAGTTAGTGAACGCGGAATCTATGCAGAAAAGGCATAGAAACAGTAAGAAGAAAAAGAAGTTCATGAAACAAGATCAAAGTTGAAGAAGAAAGTGATAAGTGCCGAAAAAACAGAATAGCAGTGAACTGAAAAAAAGACGGTTCGTAACAAAACAAAAACCTAATCTATTTTAACAAATAAGAAAGCCTACCAAACCTTTAGATCGGGCCCTCACATTTTCCCCCTGGGTGCGCTAATTCCCATAGATATAATAGTACTATCCCCCTGAGGGGCCTCCACTGTTTGAAGAGAGAGTCGTAAGTTCAGAAAGATAGTAGCAAAATCGTCGAATATGTACCTCTTATTAGTTGCTGAGATGTATGAACTTCGAAGTCGTCAAACTGTAAAACAGTTTTCCGACAGCTTTTAAAAAGGGACGCCTAACACGTTGACTACGTGTTGCTGCATGTGTAAACCGCTAGGTAAATTGCTCATTCACGTATCGGTATCAATCAATGGCATTTCAATTATTTCACTTCCTTTATTCAAATTAAGTTAAGGCGCTTCTAAGGCTAAAAATGTAATCAAGCAGTAAAGACGGCTTTTCCATTCTCCGACTTTCAAACCGACCATCGTGACCGCGCTAACGCAGTTAACGTGTTAATACAGTTTGATTCGAACGGACTCTTATGAATTGGGTAAATAATCATGGGTAAATTTTATGGGTTACATTACTAAAACTACAACTATGAAACTTAGTTTTATATAACACTTCGCCAGGGAAGTCAGAGTGACAATTTTCCGATCAAAATGAAAAAATTCAGCCTTTACGAATAAACTATTTGGCAATG